>CM069920.1:13548090-14748090 GCA_036172225.1 Cryptocoryne crispatula var. balansae | reverse complement strand
CATTCGGAATCGGGTCTCGGCGGGAGTGGTAAGTTTCTACCTTCATTTGTCTTTTAAAGTTCGTTTTTCATCGTTTTGCTTTCTTGTGGGCCCTCTTTAGGCCGGTTCCTTCTTCCATTTCTCGCCATTTTCTCGGTTTTCTCGTGGGATTCATCCAAGCGCTCTGTCTTCACGACGCCAGGCGTTGCGTCGTCGGAGCGCCTGCTATTTCCGATGACAGTTCCTGATCCTGTCCGAACTTGTCTTGTGCAGGAGTCTCCCCCCTTTCCGGGTGCGCGTTGCCGGGGGCTGTTCGACTGGATGAACCGCCTCATCATTTGCCTCTTTTACCACAATCGTGCCTTCCTTCGCGAGTGGGGCCTCTTGGGCCTTCTCACCCATGCTCGCAACATCATGAAATACCATTGGGACTTCTCCCTTCTTGGTGCTCTAGTGGAGCGTTGGCATCCGGAAACCAACACTTTCATCATGGGCTCCTATGAGTGTACCATTCTCCTGGAGGAGGCCGAGATCCTTCTCGGTCTTCCGGCGGTCCCCAGTCGTCAGGAGCTCTTTACTTTTGTTCCCACCGATCTTTTGTCTTCTCAGGAATTCCTCGAGGAATTCATGAGTCCTCCTTCAGCCCGTCTAATCATCCTGGGGGACAGGATCAGTGTGGAGGGCCTCCTGAAGTGGACCATTGGTGCCATAGAAGGAGCTGGCAGTGACATTGACCTTCTTCCTGGCATGAAGGGGGCTGCCACCCTTCTTGTCTCCACCCTTCTCTTCCCGGCCGAGGACGGGCTGGATTCACCCCCGGTGTCTATCCGATGTCCGGGGTGTTTGGCGGAGGGAGAGGATCATCACTTCTGTCCTCGGTTTTTTGTATGACGGCTTATCTTCAGCCTGTATCGGCCGGCCCATGCATGGTAGCCTTCTCCTCCTAGCGTCGTGGGCCGATTGGCACTTTAAGTTCAGTGTGGCCAACCATCGCGTGTCTTCTTCTCGTTATTTTCTCCATAGCCCTCTCCACACCATTACCCATATCTTAGGCATGGAAGAGAGGGTTGTGAACACTTGCCCATCAGTGAAGACCCGCCAGGATTGGCGTGCATATTTCTTAGCCAACGACCTCTCTGCTTTTCTATGCCCTCCTCCTCCCATGATAGGGAGGGAGGTTCGAGTCTGCCACTCTCCAGGTGTGGATTTGAGGTTGATTACTAGCTCATCATTTGTCTTGTACAACCCACACCGCTGTTTCCCTCAGATCAGTGTCCCTCGGTCTAGGGTGTCTTGCCTTTCCCATCTTCCCGCGATCAAGGATCGTCATTTTGGTACCCCTGATGACGCGGAGGAGTGCCGGAGCATCATTGAGCTCTGGAGAGCCTGCAGGACTTTCCAGGTGGGCGAGGATGTTCAGGAGGAGGGTGACCGAGTGGCACGCTACTCTGCCCGGTTGCGTGTCCTTCTTCTATGATCGGGCTTGATCTGTTGTCTTTTCTGGGCCGTGTGTGGCCAGATTATGTTCTGTTGTTCTACTGGGCCCTGCGTGGCTGTCTATGTTGTTGTACTTTCAAGCCGGGTGCGGCTGCTTATGTTGTCTTTGTCCTTTGTGGCCTGCGCGGCCGTTTGTTGTTGTCTTGCCCGGGCCGGGTGTGGTCGTTTATGTTGAACTTGTTTTCTTCCCGCAATATTGTCGAATTTTCCAAAAGAGTGCATGTGCATGTATGTGTGCATTGAGTAAACGAGATGTTAAAAAGTCAAAAATGTTAAAGCAAAGATTTTTGGCTGCGAATTTCCAGGCGCTCCGGCAACGAGACGCTTGGCGTCGCGAAATGGCGACTCCAGGCGTCCCGGATCCGGACTACCGGGCTTTTTCAGTGGCCCTTCACATTCCCCTCGATTTTCGACCCGCTCGTTGATGGAAGGTCCTCGGGGTTGGTGGTTTTGTAACTTTTGAGATTTTTAGGGAATTATAGAGATTTTTTCAGATTTTTTTTTTTTGGAATTTTTCAAAAAATTTTGCCTTCACTATATATACAGAGTTACTGTAGTAAGTTCATTTTCACGCGAGCATTTCCTAGTTCCAGTTAAAAAAGGTCGCGCCTTCCGGAGCTCCGTGCGTCTTCCTTCTTCATCCGAGTCAGTCGGTCTCTTCTTGGAAGTTGTAAAATAGATTATGTTCTTTCCGATGCCATGAGTTTTCCGAGATTTCCGAAATTTTTCGACCGATTTCGACGGTGTCGAAGTCGGTCAAATCTGGCTGGCCAGGCGTCGCGAAGCGGCGACGCCTGGAGCCTGGCGTCGCGAAGGCAGAGCGCTATTCAAGCGCTCTGTCTTCGCGACGCTTTCAAAAGCGTCGCGAAGTTGGAGCGCTAAGCTGGCGTGCTGACTTCGGGACGTCAGCACAGGCGCTCCGAAGGGGGAGCGCCTGCTATTCCCGAAACCGGGTTTCTTCGACCTTTGTATGATACTAACTCGTCGATTCCCCGCCTTGCGGATGGCGCGGCGACCACGCACCTCCCGAGCGCACCGGAGGCCTCGCCCGCCAGCCCGGAGCCGCCTCCCCCGGTCGAGGAGGTTCCCCTTGTCGCGCCGCAGGCCCGCCCGCACCCCGCCTTCAGGTAAGCCCCTTATCTTACCTTGCTCTTGATCATTCACCCCCACCTTTACGAAACTGACAAGGTATTCTTTTCTATATGCAGGGCAAGCTCCGCTCCCGCATCTCGTGGGAGTTAGTCCTTTGTGTGTACGAGGGGCTGCAGGAGTTCCAGAAGGGCAGACTGAATGCCATGGGCTTCGGTCTGCTCCTCTCCTGCACTGCGATCTGGGAGGATCTCTCCCTGATCCAGGCCCTGAGGGAGCGGTGGGACTCGGTCTCCCACTCCTTCATCTTCCCTTGGGGGCACATGGTGCCTTCCTTGGAGGATGTGGCCCGTATTACGGGTCTACGTGTACGCGGCCGGCCGGTGACCGGCAAGACCTATGAGGACTACTCCGGTTTTTGCCGGGACCTCTTGGGTCTTGACACTCCGACCCTCCCAGGTGGCACGAGGATGCTAGAGCGGGAGGCCCTCGGGCATATGGTGGGGTTCCGCTCGGCAGCGGTCCCCAAGGATGGTGCCCTTCTCTCGGAGGTCAGGGGTCGCCTGACCGCCGAGGTGAGGGAGGAGCTCTGTGGCGAGGAGGGCACGGAGCGGGCGGACGGGGACCTCCGTCGGTTCTGTTGTTCTTGCTTACCGGCTTTCTTTGGGCGGCAAGGGTGACGGGATCCACCGAGGTGCTGCCTCTACTCGCCCGCCTTTCGCGGGTAGGCGAGTATGCTCGGGGTGCCGCCATGTTGGCGCATCTCTTTGCCTCCCTCGCCATGGAGTCGGGCCCCGTTGGCGTTGCCGGCTTCACTCCCTTTCTCCGAGGTAATCACTTTTACACGGTCTATTTAAATAAATTATATATTTCATACCCGTGTATCCGACATGCTTGCCATTTTCGTGTGCGGAGTTACTCGCACTTGCCCCTTCGGCGGGCGGTGCGACGGACGGGACCCGCTTGTTACCCGCTCCTCCGGCGGTGGGTGGCGCACCGGGCCGCATCTCCCCATCGGTACCGAGGTGGAGAGTTTGCGGAAGCCCTTCCTTCACCTCCCCCATGACCGGGTAAGTGTTATTGCCTTCCGCTCCTTAGATGCTTTGGTTTGTCTTGTCTGGTGCTGCTTTCTCACATTGGTTTGCCTTCTTTGCAGGTGGTGTGGAGGCCCTATCTCCCGGGACGATGACACCGCCCAGCCTTGGGTGGCGGAGTCCCGAGCGGTGTTTGGTAGGGACACCTACCGATCTGCTGAACGAGATTGAGCCCCCGTGGCGGCGTCTCTCGATGCGGTCACCGGGGTTCAATCGAGTGGGTGACTCTTCCTCCCTACCCGAAGATGGGGAGGAGCACTCGCGGGCTGGTCCACAAGGTGGACCGGCAAGAGACGGGGCGGCTGGCCCTGGAGATGTGGGATCGGGGCGGCACCCCGGTGGTCTCCCAGGCGACCGACTGCTCGGAGTATCTCCGACAGTTTACAGAGTTCTACGGTCACCTGTTCGAGGTGACAGACACGGTACGTTGCTTCTCCTTCTGATTATTCTTGTGCTTGCTTGTTCTGTTCTGACCAACCCTTCCTTGTAGGCGACCCAGACAGAGCTCACCCGCCTCCGTGACCAGATCACGGAGCGGGATGACAGGATCTGGGAGCTGGAGGCCCAGCTCGCTCAAGTACGGTTCTTCTCCTGATTTTTATTCATGATGATTCTTTCATCGCCTTCACATCGTCTTTTCTTTTCAGCGTGCTGCGGCTCCCTCTCCGAGGTCGCAGAGAGAGGTGGGGCCGCGCGGCGTTTGGCGGCCTCCGCGAGCGCGTAGGCGCCGCCGTACTTCGAGGGGGCGCCCTCGATGGAGGAGGAGGGGGAGCCATCCGTCCGCGAGCCGCCCGAGCGGGAGGGTGAGTCGGCGGCCTTCGAGCCGGTCGTAGGTAGTCCGGCATCGGTGGGGCCGGCGGCGTACTTCCCAGAGGCGGAGGTTCCGTCGGCGGCAGAGCCGACAGTGGAGGTCCCGGCAGAGGGACCATCAGAGGCGGAGACCCTTCTCCGCGAGGAGGTGAGTCTCTGCTTTTCTTTCCTTTTGTTTGTTTGGTTGCATTGCTCTAATCTTTGTTCCGTGCGAGGTTCGAGAGCTACGGGCCCAGTGGCCGAGCTAGATGGTGCCCGAGGAGGCTGCCGAGGAGGCGAGAGCGAGCCCTCCGGGATCGTGTATGCTCCCCGGTTTGCTTCATTTTGCTTCGTTGCGGTATCTAATCCCGTTCTCTGCGGGTTGCTCGACTTCGAGGCCCAGGTGGCCGATTCGGAGAGTCGACTTCCTCCGTCTGATTCCGCCCTTCTGACGGGGGTGAGTCTCTCGAGCTTGTTCCAGTCTCGTTTCTTTTCTTTGCTTGTTGTTGATCTTCGTTTGACCTTGCAGGTAGAGCAGTCAAGGGCTCGGGTCCTCCCCGAGAGTGAGCAGATCCTCCGGCTGCGGATCCAGCATCTGGAGGAGATGCGCCGGCAATGGAGACACGGCGGGCGACGTAGCTGTTGGAGCCGGCCCGCTCTCGATCACGGGGTCGGTCACATCGAACCGACTCTCGGCGGACGACGCTTCGCGGCCCGAGCCGGTCGGGCACTTCTTCTCGGGCGGTGGCGAGAGGACTCCCCTTCCCCCTCCCTGTAGTAGAGCCGGTTCCCCAGGAGCCAGCGGTGGAGGGAGGCGGCGATTCCGATGTGCCGGCCCCCTCTGCCACGTGATATACTTGTACACACTTTTGAGCCCATAGTGGATTTATTTTGGCCATCTGCTTCTGCTATCTTCGTACCTGTTGACCGTCTCCGAACCGGAAGAGCGGTTAGATTTTGTTTAGGCTTAGCCTCTTGCAAGATGTCGGGAGGCATGGGCCTTTTTAACTAGGAAAATAAGAAACATAACTATGTAGTGCGAGAAACGAAACGTGCATGACGTAAAATTAAACATGAATGCAACTAGACATGCGGTCAATTTACAAGCACTAACTCTTTAGTTTTGGGTTTTAAATTTTATAGATTTTTTCGGGGTTTTGGATATTCAAATTTGTAGGGGGTTTTGAGAATTTTGCAGATTTTTTGTTCTTTTGAAATTTCTAGATTTGTTTGGATTTTAGATATATTCATTTTTTTTTTCGTTCGTGGACGAAGTAGACGCTCTTCACCATTTGCCTTGCTTGCAACTAGGTTCCCCCTTTCATAGTAGCGTAGTGGCTAAGGATAAGTGCCACGCGTAGGTGATGTGCCTCCTTCCGGGATTCTTAGGCTTTACGCCTTCAACAAACCAGGGTCCTGCTGGGGCTCGGTTGATCAACCCTACCCATGGTGGTCGAAGAAGGAAGAGATCAAGATAAGCCTTTGGCCAAACTCAAAGGATATCAAGCGGGTTCCCGTACTGGCGTCCATCTGCCAAGTTTAAATCCTTTTGGGTCATTCCTTCTTGCCCATTTTGTGGCCCACATTCGGACAGGTCATTTTTGCCTGAGGGGTTCATTGCCCATCTTTTGGAGCCTTTTCTTTTTGGGGCTGTTTTTAAGCACTCATTCAGACAGGTCTATGCATTTTTTTTCGGTTGACCTGAGGGGTTCATTGCCCATCTTTTGGTGCCTTTTCTTTTGAGAAGACAGACCCTATAGGATTTTCCCCTTTTCTTGGATGGTGAGCATTTTCGGTATTCCTTGCCCAAAATCCCTTGAATCTTTCCTCGGGCCGAAGCGAGAGAGAAATAGGGCATGGTTGATCTTCTTTGCCCAGCGCTACCTGACTTTCTTTTCTGGCTTTGGCCGTTGAATCCCGGAATCTAGGCGTGCGATGTGCATAGTGTGATGCTTATCCTTAACCCTTACTTGGACGGGCAGGCCTAATAGCAAGCAAGGACAGGTGAGAGTAAACTTCTTCCACGACTTTTTTGGTATTTTACATTTTTTTGTTGTTTCTAGGGAAAATATTTCTTAAGATAGAGTCCATTCCAAGGGTGAGTCAATTCGTCTCCATCTGCGTTAACTAGCTTATAAGAATTGCCAAGGTAGGTTTCTGAAATTACAAAGGGTCCCTCCCAATTTGGTTGAAGTTTTGAGCGGGGACCGCCCGGCTTTATGAAAATCCTTTTAAGCACAACCTCACCGATTTCGAATTTTCTCTCAACCACTCTTTTCTGATAAAATCTTTTAAGCCTATTCTGATAAGTCCGGGCATGTTCGGCGGCGGCCAGCCTCTTCTCGTCCAAGAGTTCGAGCCGTGCTAGGAGAGATTCTCGCCGATCATCCGTAGGGATGTCTCGATCGATCTGAACTCGGAGGGAAGGGATGAGTACTTCGTATGGGACTACCGCCTCCATTCCATATGCCAAGGCATAGGGAGTCTGGCCCGTTGGGGTTCGGACCGAAGTGCGGTAGGCCCATAGAGCATCGATCAACTTATCTGGCCAATCCGCGAACTTGCCGGACTCACATGTTTTCTTAACGATTTTTATCGGGGTTTTGTTAGTGGCTTCGCTTGACCGTTGCCTTGAGGGTAATATGGGGATGAATGATGCAATTTTATGCGATACCTCGTTGCAAAGGTCTTGCGGCTCTTGAGAGACAACCGAGGCCCATTGTCGGTGACGATGTCGCCGGGGATTCCGAATACGGGACAGATGTTGCGCCTGATGAATGTGCATACTGTCGATGCCTTGATTTCCGTGTAAGCTTCTGCTTCGGCCCATTTGGTGAAGTACTCCGTCGCGGTGAGAATAAAAGACTTGGTTTTGTTCGTGGAGTTGGGATCACCAAGGGGACCGATGATATCAAAAGCCCACATAGCAAAAGGCCAGGGGGCATGGATAGGATGGAGAGAAGATGCCGGAGAGTGGATCTTATCGGCATGGAGCTGACATCGGTGGCAGTGCCGAACAAAGATTGAGCAGTCCTCCTCCAATGTGGGCCAGTAATACCCCTGCCGAATGATTTTTTTGGCAAGGGCTTGGGCACTAACGTGGCCCCCACATACCCCCGAGTGAGCTTCTTCAAGCACTACTTCGGCTTCTTTTTCATCTACGCAACGCAACAGAACCCCGGTCATGCTTCTTTTAAAGAGTGTCGGACCCAGGAGTAGATACTTCTGGGAAATCCTTCTGAGGGCTTTTCTTTCGTCGGCTGTAAGCTCGGGCGGGTAGGTCTGATTCTGGCAATATTGAGCAATCTCATGGTACCATGGCCTCTTTTCTTCTTCATTTAACTCTTCAACCTCAATGATGGATAATTCCTCCTTTTGCTCAAGCAATTCCTTCCTTGTGAATTTCTCTTGGATATCGAGAAATCGAGCATCCCTAATAGCAGTATCATCTTCCGCCGGACGGAAATGGTTCTATCGTACACTCCTAGCGGGATTGATAAAGAGGATGCCAATGATGCTAGAGAATCGGCAAGGATATTCGAGCACGAGGGATATGGACAAATTCGAGCTTAGTGAAGAGCTTGATGTAAGAAGAAGTGAGTTCTTGATAGGGTTTGAGTCCGGGATGAGATGTTCGATATCCGGAGAGTACTTGCCGAAGAATCGGTGGCCGTCGCCTATAATTCTCAAATCGGTGGCTCCGTGGAAGCGAGCGACCTCTAATCCGGCTAGGAGGGCCTCGCATTCGGCAATGTTGTTGGTGGCGGGAAAGCGAGTTGGAAGGCACGGGGAATAACAACCCCTTCCGGGGACAAAAGGGCAACTCCGATTCCCCTTCCTTGAGAATTTAAAGCACCATCAAAATAAAGGGTCCATAATTCGGAATGATGAAGGGACAAGAGCCCTTCGTCGGGCAATTCAGGCTGGACTGGGTCAAAGCTAGGGATGGGATGGTGAGCCAGATGCTCGGCAATGGCATACCCTCTGATTGATTTCTGTTGGATGTAAGTGATGTCAAATTGGGATAGGAAGCTTTGCCACCTGGCGAGTCGGTCAGTGAGGACAGATTTTTCGAGGAGGAATTTGATGGGGTTCATTCGGGCGATGAGGTTGACCTCATGAGCGAGAAAATAGTGCCTGAGTTTTTGTACCACCCAAACTAGAGAAACACGGGTTTTCTCCATGGCGGTGTAATTCATCTCACAAGGGTCAAAGATTTTAGAAAGATAGTAGGCAGCCCGTTCTTTCCCTTCCTCGTCTACTTGTGCCAATACGGCACCTAAGGATTCATTCGGAATCGAGATGTACGTAATCAAAGGCTTGCCCGGATTTGGGGGTTGGAGTACGGGAGGGCTAGAAAGGTATTTCTTCAAACCGTCAAAAGCCTCCCGGCACTTCGATCCCATTTAAATTCGTTTTTGCCCTGGTTAACTCATAAAAAGGCTTACACCTTTGAGAATGCTGTGAGATGAACCGGCGGACAAATTGCAATCTTCCAATCAACCCCCTAAGTTCTTTCAAATTCTTTGGTGGGGGCATATCAATGATAGCCTTGGCTTTATTGGGATCAATCTCAATTCCCCTTTTGCTAACAATGAAACCCAATAATTTGCCGGATGCTACACCGAACACGCACTTCTTCGGGTTCATCTTTAGCTTAAATTCTCGAGCTCTCTGCAAGACCTTTCTTAAAACCTCAGCATGTTCATCTTGGGTTCGGGATTTGACCACTAAATCATCCACATACACCTCTACACATTGATGCATTATATCATGAAAAATTGCCATCATTGCCCTCTGGTAAGTAGCTCCTGCGTTCTTTAATCCGAAAGGCATGACGACATAACAATACGTTCCCCAAGGTGTAGTGAACGATGTTTTCTCCCGATCCTCTTACGCTAGCCGAATTTGATTGTACCCGGAATATCCGTCCATGAATGAGAGGGTTTCAAAACCGGCCGTATTATCAACAAGCACATCGACGTGAGGGAGGGGAAAATCATCCTTAGGGCAAGCTTTGTTCAAATCTCTAAAATCAATGCGGATGCGGACTTTGCCATCTTTTTTCATTACCGGGACAATATTAGCCACCCATTGAGGATAAAGGACGACTCTAATAAATGCGGCTTGATGCAACTTATCGACCTTCTCTTTCATTTTCGGGGCCACTTCGGGTGGAATCTTCTAAGCTTTTGCTTTACCGGGACAGCTGCATCCTTAAGCGTCAAACGATGTTCGACCAATGAATTGTCTAGTCCCGGCATATCCTGATAAGTCCATGCAAATGTATCCCGGTATTCCTGCAAAGTCCTTATCAAATCTGATTCTTGGGAGGGAGATAAACTAGCACCGATGAGGACAACTTTTGGATCATCTAACGTTCCGAGATTGAGTTCCTTCGTAGGCTCATCGGCGAAGCTAAGGGTTCTTCGAATCTCTTCAAGCCCGAAGCATAGGCATCCGCTATATCCTCTTCCTCATCTGTATCAAGGTCCTTTTCTGAACCGACTTCATATACTCCCAAGGATCGATCCATGTTTTCTTCGTCCTCATAGAAGACTTCATCCAACTGAATATTGTTATCCCAAAATCCTGGCAATTTCGCGCATTCTAAACTCGTGTCAGCCAATTGATACAGATACCGATTTGGTACCCTCTCTCCCTTAGCCTGGAATCTCTTGGACACTGATCCTAGGGGGAATGATTGAGATGATGATGGAAGGGAGAGATTAGGAGGGGTGATATTTACAGGAGGTGAAGGATAGAGCAATTCGCTCAAGGACTCGGTTTCTGAGGTTGGAAGGTCCTTGGGGGCAAGGACGGATGTTTCCTCGATCGAGATGCGAGTCGTGAGAAGGACGTTTTTTTGGGCGGTGCCAACCATATGTACGGGACGGGTTACGGCACCGTTTTCATTACGAAGGGAAAGGAATGTGAAAGTTTGAGAAAGGTTCTGGAGAGAGTTATGATCCTCCTTGATCGGAGATGAGTCGGTTGACCCTAGAAGGAGAAGATTTAGTGGATCGGGCGGGCCATCTGGTCTGACCCAGGATTGAACTTGCTCAATGGCCAAAGAGGCCAAGGCTCCGACTAATGTAGAATGGAGAGGGCTTTCGGGCCCAATGGTGATGATTGTGTGGAACGGGAGTAATTCTTTCCTCACGTGGGCCGAGAAGGGCCTGCCATAGAAGGGCATTGGGAGCCCATGGGATAGACTTAGTTGAGAGAGGGGCTCGGCCCGGAGAATGAGAGGTTGAGGGAAGGCCCTCGTGGAATGATTAGGGGGAATAGCATTTGACTGTCAAGGTGCTTACTGATCCTTGGCGACTCAAGTGGTTCTTTCCTTGATTCTTCTTCCTCAACTGGAAATAATAATGATAAAGGCAAGAATAATTCATCCTCACCTTCGTCGACCTTCTCGCCTTTTCCGTGGACGACCGTTGATGTCATTGAGATAGCCCGGCTCCTCTTCATTAATCTGGATCACTTCCCCTTTCGTAAAGTATTTTGCAAGACCTTCTCGCCACCGACCGTTGTCCGGCCTTTTGCCATTTTGGATTGTCCCATCGTATCCCGTGCCAATCTTGGTAAGTCGGTTGGCGGGACCGATAGGTTCCGTGATGCCTTGCAAGAACTTGCCCAATCCTTGGCCCTCTTGATACCCCGTAATTCTCATAATATGCCACCCTATTGGTTCTTCTGTGTTTTTCCTCTTTTGCTTTGGCTGCCATTCTTTTCTTGGAGGTTCTATTAATGTGAAGACTGGCTGGCTAGGTAATCCAGTAGCTAGTGTTACTGTTACATAACTGGTTACCTTTACAATTTGCCCCTTGTGAGGGAACTTGATACACTGATGATTAGTTGATGCTACTGCCCCTAATGCTTCGAGATAAGGACGACCCAAAATGACCCGATAGGTAGGATCCATCTCCAGCACATGGAAATCGACTGTGACTATCTTGGGACCGAGCTCGATGTCAAGAAAAATGGTGCCGTGAGCGGGCCGCTTCATGTTATCGAATGCCATCACAGTGATGTGAGAGGGTTGGATTTCCGTCTCTGAAATGCCGCAACAATTCAATGTTTCGGGAGGTATGATGTTTAAGGAGGCACCGGTATCCACCAAGCATGAATCTATCGGTGTGCCTCGAATGTTTACTGTTAAGCACAATGCACACCTCCTGACTTCAGGGGCTGCCAACTCCTCATCAGTGAAAGTTAGGGCTGGATGTTCACTCCGGGGAGCCAAGACGGCGGTGATTCTCTCGGGCGGGAGGCTTTCACTGACAAGCACCTTTTGTAAATACTGCTGAAGTACCTCTTGATGAACTTTGGACCGTTTGATCAATTCTAAAATAGAAATTCTGGCTGGCGTTTTATCAAGGTGTTTCGAAGATCATATGTAGTTCCCGATATCGGTTCCTCGACCGGTTCCTCCTCGATCTCTGGGGCTGCTTGTGTTGCACCGGCTTGGGGAAAGATGCGTTGGACCATGCGTCCGCTCCGTAGGATGGCAGCAAGAGGTGGTGTAGGCCCGGCGGATGATGTTTCGATGGGGATTGGTATGTGATCTAAGCGACCGGATCGGGTATGCTTAGGTGGAGGCGGTGGGGTATTGATAGGGCTAAGCGGGGTCATCGGGCCAGTGGGCCGAATGGGGAGGGGTGATGGTTGTGGTGTTTTTAGTGGCATAATGGGTACGAGATTGGTTAACGGGGGTGTTGGTCTAATGATGGGCGGTAGGGGGGGTGTAGTGGCTAAGGGAGATGGCGCACGGGGTCGGATAATTGGTCCGAAGGGGGGAGGAGTCGCGGTGGTAGACCCTTCTGCGGGTCGCGGCAGTGTACGAATGATGGGTGGTAGGTTAGGAGAGGTACGGGGAATGGATAAGATGGCCCTATCAGGGTGGTGAGGGGTGTATGTGTGGAAGGAGGCGGTAGCTGGGTCCATTTGCCAATCTTGTCCTCGGCGGGACGATTCTTCGGCCGGGGTTAGGATAGGATTGATGGGATGGCGAGGTGGTGCTGCCATTGGAGCGGGCGCATGGTTTGGCAAAGGATTGCGCACTATCCCGAGGTCCTGATCATGTGGCGGTTGTTGTTGTAGTTGTTGTTGTTGTTGTTGGTGCTGTTGTCGTTGTCGTTCTTCTTCCGCCGCCCTCGCGGTCTCGACCGTTGTGTTTTCAATGATTCAATATATACCCCCATTTGTGCCCAGTCAATACTCCCTTGGTCATGAAGATCATGAATGTAGTCCCTGAATTGAAAACAATCCTCGATCATGTGACCGGGGTATCGGTGATACATGCAATATCGTCCAGTGTTTGCCGTGCCTCGGCCGGACGTGTCTTTCTTTTGGGAGCTCTATACGTTGTGCGGCCATCAAGGCATTAAAGATATCTCGTAAGTGAGTAAGGCAATGGCGGGTAATTCTCTCGTCGGGGACCGGTTTTCCTTGGTTGGTGTGCAACCGGAGGAGGGGCCTGGTGGTAGGTTTTCGGGGCCCCGGGTTGTGGTGCTCGGGGCATCAAGGGTTGTTGATTACGGGGTCGGTATTGTTGGACTTGGTATTGGGGAGGCCGTGGGGGAAGTTGAGGTCGAGGCGGTGCTGGAGGATCGGAGCATTCTGTTAGGAGGAGGGTTTCTATGTTGGTTTGGGTAATTGTTAGGCGGATTTCCCACAACGCTAACATGCTCATGGCTTACTATTCCCTCAGTTACTGGTCCGGAGGTGGAAGGAAAGGTTTTCTTGGTGACCCGAGGTCGGGGATCAAATAAGTTCATAATAGGTGAATCCCGAAGTTGGGTCTGGATGTACCGCGCATTTTCATATAACTCACTCATGGAGGTGGGATGGTGAAGGGCAAGCATGTTCTTCATGGCTGGAGTTGCATTCGTTATGATCAGCTTGACCTGCTCTTGTTCTGACATTAGATCTGTGAGCTTCTCTGCCATGGCCCTCCATCTGTCTGCATACCTGATAAAATCCTCATCCGCCTTCATTTTTTCAGCCACAAGGTCGGTGATGGAGTAGGATATTCCAACTCGGTCTTGATATCTCTGCAAAAATTTGGACTTGACAACATCAAAGTTACCGGCCTCCGTTGAATCAAGCGAATAGAACCACTCAAGCGCCGAGCCCTCCAATGATCTTCTAAATAGAAAAGCAAGGGCTCTCGGATCATTCTGCCATGTGACGGATTCGTATAGGAAGTCTTTGACATGGAGGAAGGGGTTGCCGGACCCGTTGTAACGGCGGAACACCGGCATCTCGGAGTGAGGAAGATGGAAAGTAGGGAGCGACGGGAGAGATATTTCAGGGGCAACTTTGGTGCCGACCAGGCGGCGAATTTCTTTGTACTACTCCTCCATCTGACTTAGGCGGTTCAGCATGGCCTGGTCGATAGAGGGTTCTCGAACAACTGGAGGGAGAGGGGGTGCTTGATATACTGGAGGGGGAGCTAAGTAGGCCGAAGCAGCCGGACATGGAATGTGGGTTGGTGGGCACACGGCTTGACGGGGGAGATTGAAATGATTAGAAGAGAAGACTGGGGGCCGGGATGGTGCGGCCAAATTTGGATCCGGGTGGTTTAGGATAGCCACCGGATGAGGGGAGTTTGGGGGCGATGGCCCGGTATAAGAATGGCCTTGGGCGGCCGCATCGTGTCGACGTGCTACTGAACGAGGGGTAGAAACACGTAAACCGCCGGTGAGAGGGTCATGATCGGCGGGTGACTTGCCCTTGAGAATAGCCTCTATGGCTTGAAGTTGGGTGGGGTCGGCATGAGAGAATGCCTCCCAAAGGGAACCCGGGTTGGGTGGAGGAGAAACTTGATCCGGCTCAGCGGGGGCTCCGGGTTCGTTAACGGCATAGACAGCGTCGGGAAGGAGTGACGGGTCGCCTTCGCCCCAAAGTAGGCATGTTCATACTCGCTTGCTCGCGGTGTTGATCCATGATAACTCGTCCGGACCGAGCGACACAGCATAAAGCAAAGAAAGACAAAGTTTCCTTTTGGGTGTTTTCTTTTGAGCAGATTTTTTTCTTTTTAAGTTGTTTAATTCTAGAAGACAAGTTTTTATCCGAAAGCAAAGTTTTCTTTGACAAAGATTTTTTTTTGGATTGCTTCTTAGAGGTTATTTTCTTTGATTGTCGTGATCGTAGAAGTTTTTTACCTCAAAGGAACAACTTCTTTTGGTGACTTTTAGATTTTTTTTTGTAGGAGAGAGTCTCCTCCTTCCTTTTCTTTTCTCTTTGGTTACACAAACAAGTTAAAGCAAAGACTTGGAATGCTTAGCGCAAAATTTTTTTGTTCCAACCTTAGATTAGTGGCTTGTTTAGCAAAGTATTGTCCACTCAAATAAATGGGTGGGACCCTATGCTCACACAACGCCGAGCAACGTAAGGTGGAACGATTTCTCACACGGATAGGTAATGGGTAAACTTCAGGTTTTGGGGAAATGGTACAACCAGCCCGATCGGTGAAGAGGGAATCCTTCACGTCTGGGGACTTACGGAGGCCTTGGCGGAAACCAACTTAGTCAACCGAGAGGGAATCCCCGGAAGAGAAGTCGAGATCCACCAAGAATGGTGTTTTGGATGTGTATGGCTTTGGGAGGAGAGCGAGCCCCCCTTCTCGGATGACCTACGAGGCCGGATGGAACCGGTACCTCGATGCAAGCTAATGCAAGGGAATGGGCAAGGATAAAGAAGCAAGCAACAATAAAATAAAAGCAACACAACGTGAGAGAAGTACAAAGAAGCTTAAAAGATGATGGTGCACAAAGAGATTTAAACACTAAGACAGGTTTGCATGCTGAAAATTAGAAGGTAGTAAGAGTGATAAGGGTTGGAAGTGAAACAAGAAGCAGGGACTAAAAGCGATTTCGGGGAATTGCGGGTGCTCGGCATCGCGCCGCCGAGCGTCTCGGTATCGTGGACGCTTTTAACGGAATCAGCAAATTTTAAGAAAAGCTATAAAGCAAGGGTCCCGCGGGGACATAAAGGTGATATGATGCTGAGAAAGCAATAAACGACAATGCTTTTTAAATGAAAAGGTATTAAAAGTAGAGTTGACTCGCACGGGAGTCGGTGCTTGTAGATGCTTCGAGCTCGCGGAGCTCGGTTTGCAAACGTCCTAGCAAAGGGTAGCAATGGTGCCCCTTTGATAGGATCAACGAAAAGAGAGGGCCACGCGGGGCCGATGATGTACCACTCACGCGGTGAGTGGGGAAATGGGGGGTGGCTCACGCGGGAGCCAAGGAGTAGTGGCCCACGCGGTGAGCAAGAGAGGTTCTAACTTTTAAAGGAGGGGGACGAAATACAAATAAACGTGGAGATAAAGAGAGTGAATAGAAGACTTACTTGATGGAAGAGGCTTTCATTTAAATAAATATAGCAAGCGACTTTCCCTTAGCTTTAGAGGTCCCACCGTGGTCGCCAAAGGATGTGGACGCCGGGAAAGAGAGGGGGGAGCTCGCGGAGGAGGGAGAGATATCTCCTCGCGCGTGTGTGTGTGTGTGCTTCCTTTCTTACGGTCTTGATAGGGTGGGTTCGTGTTAATCACGCCATAGACACGGTCGTGGATGATTCCGACGGACCGATCTATTGCCTGCTTTTCTTCCTTCTTTCCTTCTCCGCACTCACCTTGATCCCCGGACTACTCAACCCTTGATGTCACTTAGGCATCGAAGGACCGGTCCGGGTCGTGAGGAGAATCGAAGGGAAAGAAGATCAGATAGCCGGTGGCATTTTCAACACTAACTTAACCTATAAACCGAAAGAGAAAGGGATGGTGTGGTCGCCAGCAGCCAGAGAGGCTCCGATGATAGAAATAAAAGAAATGAACTAGTAAAGGAAGTGAGAGTGACCGGTTACCTCGATAAGCTGGGAGATTGCGGGGGTTCTATCTTCTCCTTCCTCGGCCGGCCGGGGAAGAAGAGCCTTGGAGAAACTCGCTTGCCTGAAAAGAAAGTATGAATGAAAGCACAACGATTAGAACTAAAGGTGGAGCAAGAACTATTCGTAAGAAAGAAGAGCAATGACAAAAGGGGGTGAACGAACCGGATTAGGACTAACTCCTAACCCCTTTTTAAGGGAAGATCTAAATGACCTAAGAATAAGATGCGTTATGCTATACTAATGCAACATGCATAATGGAACCCAAATGAACAATAAAGGAGAGAGTAAAGTAAGGAAGAAGATCGTAGAGAAGCCCGGTGCTTCTGGCTTCTGGAAATTGCAGCGCTCCGACGACAGTCGCCCGGCGTCGCGTCGATGGAGCGCTTCGGTCCTGCAACAGTCTTCAATGCAATCTTCTCCCGGTTCCAATGATGCAGGATCGGATTCCTAGCCTGCTTTGGAGATTCCTTGGCGCTCGTCGTATGGTTTGCAATGGCCTTTAATGGTATGATGGCGGGTGTCTTGAATGGTTTTGAGTGGTATTGAATGAACGGGGTGGAAGAGGTGTAATGGAGGATGGATAGGCTTGGGGGTGGGATGGTAGACTCTAATGGGGGTTGGAAGGTGGTGGAAGGGTGTTGGGGAGGCTCAAGAAAATTCTTGGGAGTTAAGGCTCGGGAATCCCTCTCTCGCTCCTTAGACTCTCTCTCTTGGGAGCTTGGAACCTCTTAAATGTGGGAGAAGGGTCTCCTTTTATAGGTGCGCAAAAGTGACCATAGCGCTCCGTCCTGAGGACGCCTGGCGTCGCGACGTGGGAGCGCCTGCAAATCCGCCGACAAGTCGGCGGATCAGCACGTCCGACCATACCGTCGCCACCTACCACCCCGCATGTCGCGGCGGTTGTCGGCGGAAATCCCGGCGCTCGTCGGGGAGCACCTACGACGTGCGGGCCGTCGGACCGTAATTTCGGCGCACGCGGAGCTCAGTGGTGACGGTTGTCGCGGGAATCCGTGTGCTCCGACGGCGGAGCGCCCGGGTCCCCGCACGATTTCGACAACGCATTGCCGACCGTCCGAAAAGCCGGCCGTCACGGGCGGGATTGCAGGCGTTCCGGCAGAGGAGCGCTTGTACTTTTGTACGCCTCTGGGTACGGTGGTCGTCCGGCCGGATAAAAGGGTGAAAAGGCGGGAAATTCCAGGCGCTCTGACGTCGCGACGCCAGGCGCCGCGGCGTCGGGACGCCTCAAGATTTCCTGAAATTTGGTTATTTTTATGTCGAATCGACCTCTCTAATTGGGAGAAAACAAGTGTTACCTATAGAAATGAGATTGTCCTTCCTGTAACCGGGCCGAATTCGCGTATCTACAAACCCGTCTCAAATGAGATGCGGGCTTACTTTTCAAGTCCGTTGATGTTGCTGACAGCCCGTTGATTGCACCTTTTAGGGGTGCAATCGAGCCAAGCCGAGCCGAGCAGACCACTGTTCGAGCTCGGCTCATTTGATTATTTAGCCTTTCGAACTCGGCTCGATACTCGACGAGCTTTCAAAAGTCTTGTTCGAACTCGGCTTGATTTAAGCTCGACGAGTTCAAGCTCGGCTCGTCGAGTCGCTCGTTTATGTAAACGAGTCAATTTAGCTCGAACTCAATTCGAACTTATATTTGAACTCGTTTTTTGAGCTCGAGATTGAGCTCATTTACTTAAAATTAGAGTGAAAATATTAAAAAATATATTTTAAACTACTATTTAAACATAAAAAATATAATTTTACATAATATTAAAGTATAAATATATAATAAATATAATATATTTTAATTTAATTATTTAAATAAATAGCTAATCGAGTAATTAATCGAGTACTTTATCGAGTACTATATCGAACACTTAAACGAGTTGCTCACAAAGTTATCGAGCCGAGTAAGTCTCTGTTCAGACTCGGCTCGTTTATAAGTCGAGCTTTTTTTCTGTTCAAACTCGTTTATTTAACTTAATAAACGATCCGAGTCGAGTTTTTAACGAGCCGAGTATCAAACTACTCGTGGAATGAATTTGTTCGTTTGCACCCCTAGGTTGGAGCGGGCCTGAGCAGGGCCAACTCATGCAGCCCATCTGATTTATTAACGGCCTGTTTGGTAACAGTATCATGTAACTGTATCAGTATTAATTTAACTGATATTGATACTTTGTATCAATGGGTGTTTGGATACCAATATTAATTTTAAAATTAACAGTTAAAAAAAATATCACTTTTAATACAGGTGAAGACCTGTATTAAAAGTGATAGAGAGGAGCCAGAGCCGGAGACCCCCCCGCGCCTGAGAGCCCCGCGGAGTCCCCTCGTCACCCCCCCCCCTGCGGAGAGCCCCCCGTAGAGCCGTCGCCCCCTGCCGGAGAGATCCCCCCTCCCCCCCCGCTGCGGAGAGACCCTGCGGAGAGAAACCCCCGCCGGAGAGATCCCCCCTTCCCCCCGCCGTGGAGAGACCCCGCGGAGAGAAACCCCCCCCCGCCGGAGTCCCCCGTCGCCCCCGCCGGAGAGATCCCCCTCCCCCCCGCCGCCGCGGGGAGACCCCGCGGAGAGAACCCCCACCCCCCCGCCGGAGTCCCCCGTCGCCCCCGCCGGAGAGATCCCCCCTCCCCCCCGCCGCGGAGAGAAACCCCCCCCCGAGTCCCCCGTCGCCCCCCGCCGGAGAGAACCCCCCCCCCCCCCCGCCGCGAGAGAAGCCCCCCCCCCCCCCCCCCCGCGCGCACGCCCCCGCCGGGAGAGACCCCCCCTCCCCCCGCCGCGGAGAGAACCCCCCCCCCCACGCGGATCCGCTGCGGAGAGGAAAACCCCCCTTTGGTATTGTATTATCAAATATCTAATATCAATTTTAATATTGATATAATATTACCAAACGTTTTTAAACTTAATACTATCATTTTTGATATTGATATTATATCTTCTTAAAATATCAATATCAAAATTGGTATTGTATCAATTTTGATACTCTAACCAAACAGGCCATAAAGTAACATTATTGATTAGATTAACGTATTTGAAAATAAATTATTTTTAAATCTGATATTTTTAAACGAGATAATATTAAAATTAAAATTTATATAGTGGAAATAAATTTATACATTCACGCACTTACATATGGTGTGTGATGATAAAAAGTAAAATTTTTGAAATAATTTTAGTTACATATTTTAAGTTATATTAAAACTTAGATGTTGCAGTAAAATTTTATTTTACCACTTATTAATAGTAATAATATTATGAGATATACTTTTAAGTTTCTACAACTTAAAAAGACAATTTTTAAATTTTTAATAAAGAATTAGTGAATTTAATTCAAATTGACCAGGATTGACGAATTCGATCAATCTGCATCGGTCAAAATATGTCTAATTATAAATTTTTAATATTAAAATTAAAAAATGTGAAAATAAAAAATCTAAAAATCATTATAAATATGAAAGTTAATTAAACAGTATATTTATACTTTTACATTATATTGTACATATTTAAAACTAATTTAATTAAATAAAATTATTTAATCATATATTAAGCGAATTATAGTTATTTTATTTTAAATATGTTTAAACCTTTAGTTTTTATATAATACAAAAGAATAGTTATATTAAGGTATATTTTTTACATAATAATTTAAAATTCAACTTTTAGCTGAATTTGATTAAGTGTTATATACATATTGTATGGTTAGAATGTATTTAAATATATACACAATTAGTATTGAATAAAATAACTTACATAAAGTTTAATTTTTATATTTTAGAGATCACAAATTTTTTTGTCCATTTTTTATGGTGCCACTATTTCATTTTGTAATTGATGTGTAAACTAATATGTATTGGTTCATATATTTTGCCTTTATTGTAAATGCATTTAGGATTGGTCTTTATTGGATTTTATTTTTAGATTATTTTTTTCTAGCTTGTGGATTATGGATATATCATCGTTTTTTTATTTCTCATATTACAACGTACACCAATTCACATATTCATGGATTTTAATTTTTTCTGATTTTTGTTTCATAGATTCTATATTTTGTAATATTATAAAATTTATAAATTTTAGTTTTTTTTTGTATATTTTTTTTACGTAACTAAAACTCAGCCCATTGCACTAATGGGCTACAACGGGTTTTGGAGAGTTAAATATCATTTACATAACACAAGTCCGTTGGGCCTTATACATGAGTTTGAGCTTGGGTTTCAAAGATGTGGGCTGAAGTGGACTTGGGCCGGGTCAGCCCAAGCCCGGCCCATTGACACTGCTACTCCCGTCTCTTTTCCCACTCCCATGAACCACAACTTTTCAACTCTCAACATATTTTCATTGTCGGCTTATGACAAATTCTTGACACTCAATTTTTACCGCATGTTGCCTTGTTATCTCACAAACAGTGGATTTCTCGCCCCTGTTTTGTCCAAGCCCATTCAAAAGAATCAAGCAAAGACACTCAAGACCCTCCTTCCCCCTTTTGACGGCCCTCGACCACCTTCTCGCCCTAATCCTAACATCATCGACTAGGGATATCAACGGTTATCATTATCATACTATTCGACTCATTCGCTTAACTAACAAATATTTATAGAATAATCTGACATCTTCCGATAAGTTAACAGTTTTTTAAGCAAATTATCTGTTATATAAACAGATATCGAAACAATATAAAATGAACATAAAAATCACCATCCACATCCGTTAATTAACTCACCATAATCCAACTGAAATCAACTAAGACCTCATGGTATTAAATGCTACTCCTATAGCTAATCTCTCCGACCCCAAGATGTGAAACCACCCTCCTTGCTTGACTTCTCCTCACTAGGGGTGGCAATGGGCCTGGCCAGCCCACGGGTTCGCAGGCTGGGCCGGCTGCGGGTCATTTGACGGGCCAATGATTTTGGCGCGCGAACTTTAGTCGGGCCGACATACGGGCCGAAGTAGGCTAAAACATGTCAAATAACTTTCAATTTTTTATGTCAAAAATATTATTTTTACTTATTAAAAATATATTTTAATTAAATTTTTATTAACTTTATAATGTTATCTTAAATAATTAAATTTATCATATTTAATAAACATTTATTTATAAATATATATAGTTGGGCCGAGCCGAGCCGGGCCGGGTCGGGCCAAGTCAATAATTTTTGCGGGCCGGGATGGGCCGAGCCAACAGTGTAGTGCGGGCCGGGTTGAGCCAGGCCAATATATATGGACCGGACCCTAAGCGGGCCGACCTTGGGCCGGGCCCGGCCCGGCCCATTGACACCCCTACTCCTCACCCTCCGTGGGCCTCTACTCATCTTCCTCTCTGCTCTCTTCGCTAGCTCGGCAATTGGCATTTGATGGTGACAGTGCCTCTCTCTCAATTTCTTCCTTTGCATATATGCCCTCTTTTTTCCTCCGTAGACCAACCACAATAGCCAGCAACTTATGAATGTCTCATTCACCCGCAGGGGAACCATGTTCTCTTTGTGCTTCTATGAACAACCTTCAGCTTCAATAACCTCCACAATGTTGGGACCTCTATCTTTCGCTGGACAAGCACACGTGCGTATGAGTTACAATGTGAAACTCATATAATTATTTATTTGATGGGTACTTCAAACACTTTCTTCTAAAAAATCAATATTCTTATAATTTGTTATATCTTTTGTTTATGATAGATATATAACTAAGAAATTTCTTCTAGAATGTAGATATGTTATGTGGTTAATTATTTTTAGTTTTAATATGTATTCTCTTGTTGTGTTGTGTTTCTGGTTCTAATTAATGTTTTCCAAGTATTTTATTTCTTGTTTTGATGTTTAGATCCTACATATATATATATTATGTCTTTATAGATTTGTTTACGCTCTATTATTTCACCGTGAACTGTTAGTAGATAGTGTAATATGGTACATGGATAAACCCAATTCCAATGGTTACCGAACGGTAAAGGAATACGTTTTTTTCTTATAAGATACAAATAATGTTATTATTCTACCCATTAACGTTTTTACCATCCTTAGCACAACTTTGTCTGCGTGAGTTTTATTGATGATTAAAAATTATACGAACAAATAGATTGAATTCTCCAAGAGTTAAAAAGTGTCAAAATTTGAAGAATGTATGAAAAATAAGAATGAGAGTAGGGCGAAAATGAATCGATACACTCAACAAGTAAATTTAAACTCAAACTCAATAAAAACTAGACCCTACTAATTTATTAAGTTACGCGAACAAATTTGAACAAAAAATAAAATTGAACTTATTAAAATAAATCGAGTTTGAAAATGACTCGTTAAACTTACAAGTAGCCCCATTAAATATTTATTTAAAAATTAATATGAATATTAATAATTACATATTATCATTTAAACATATGAAAATAAGTTAAAATTTGAGTTTAAATTTAGATCAAGTTTCATAAATAAATCACAATTAAATTTTATTTTGGTTGATTTCAAATTTAATAAACAAATTTTGTAGGAGTTTGAATTTTGAACGCGAACTTAGGAGTCTGTTTAAACCCAGTAAAATAGGTTGTAGTGGGCAACATTTCCCAAAAAAGTCCCTGATCTTTTATTTGAATACTCGTAAAACATGGTCAACTGAAAATTAGTTTCTTTTGACTGTCTTGCGATCTGGATTTCGACCTCCTACAAATAAAGTCGGATGCCATTTGCCGGCCTCAACAATGCATGTGCATGCATATCTAAATACGCATAACTATGATAATACTTTGCATATTTTGTTTCTTATAAAATTATAAATTCACATATTAGTCTTTTAAAAATATTAAATATGTTTTTAAAAATAAAGAAATATTCTTTTATAATTGAAGATAATGGGCCTTCTTTGTTTGGAAGCAGAAAAATAGTCTACGTTTAATTTTTAATTACAACTAAGTATAATTTTAAGTGAAAAAAAGTGAAGAATATATCAGAATAAATTACAGGACACGTTAAAAAAAACCATCAATGCCATTTTTCATCAAGGCGCCAAGTATTCTTAAAATATACCTGTAATATTATTAATTTATTCTTTAAGAAAAAAAATTGTAAACTATAAAACTTTAGTAGTAAGATTCAAAATATCCTTTAAAAAAATTTAACACTAAATAGTTTGAAACTATTTTACAACCAACAAGAACGTTGAAAATATTTTTTGGTAAATCAATTTCCAGGCTACCAAATAACATATCTATTTTTATTTTTTCATGGAAATCTAATTACATGTAAATATTTTTCCACGTTTTAATTTTTCTAATGGATCCAAGATACTGTTCCACCGAGCGAACCAAACTTGAACAGTATAAGAACTTCTTAAATCAGTAATTTACTATTCACTATTCGGTTCAACTCGAGAAACTAAATTAAATCAGTAATTTGGTTCAATTTACTTTGATTTAAACTAATGATGGTTTTAGTTTGATTTTTTAGACTTTTCAAACTAAATCAAACTACTAAATCGAATAACTCGAATTAAATTAAATATTTTATTTTAAATTATATATAATATCATTTTATGTGTTTTTTATAAAAATAAACTTATTTTAAAAAATTTTATAAAAAAATAATGAAATATATGAACAAATATATTAAATTTTAATAGAATATAATTTAAAACAAATAAAATAAAATTATATATTATCATATCACTCTATCTTAATTAATATAATTTGAATCAGATCAAATCAAATCAAATCAATTTAATTTAGGAAATAATTTAATTTAATTTGATTTAAAAAAATACGCAAAAATAAAAAAACAAACCAAATTATGAACACCCTTTATCCGGATACGTTCAACCTTATCGGTTACTAGTCCGAAACTCGAAGATCCGCGGATTACCGACCACGGGGCCTGCGCGTTATCATCGTCTCAGGTCTCTGAAGCTCGCGCGGCGCACGGGCCGCAGAACACGAACCCTGGGAGGGCCGAGCCGCTGCCAGAAATGGCGTCCATTGTGGGCTCGTCGCCTGTGCCCACTCCCGCCGCCGCGGCTTGCTTCGGAAGGCGCAGCAGCAGCCGCATCTGCGGTAGGTGCAGAGCTTCGAAGGCGGAATCTTCCCAGCGTTCGGCCACCGCGTCTCTTCAGTTTCCGCTACGGATCGGGCCACTCTACTGGCCGTGGGAAAAGGTGATCGATGTCATCTTCTTTCCCTCCCTCTTTCTACTTAAGTTGGCTACAGTGTGAAACGTCAGTCCTCCTCAGGGTACCTCTTCTATTTCTCCCCTCTTTCCTGTATGCTTTTTGTATAAGGTAATTAACGAGGTCACGTTGAAACTGGACTTGAAAATTTTGTCAGACGGATAGTTCAATAGAATGTGCGTCGTTAAAATCGTTTATACACGTTAATACTGTTTCGACATTCCCTCTATTTGTATAAGCAACATCCATTAGTTCAAGATGAGCTACTATTTTCCGTCTCCCGCTAGAGCATATCGTGCAAGAACCGAACTAAGTTTCGCTTTTGCTTAAATTTGCTATTTTCCATGTTCACTTTGTGTTTATTTTCTTCACTTAATAGTGCGTTTGTGCTATCCAATTGTCACAGAGTACGACTATGGAATAATTGGCATATCTTCTGCTTCTGCTGATTTTTCTTTGTTAGGTCAAAGTTGGTTCGTTCACTGTTTCTCCTATGGGATTTGGAACCTGGGCATGGGGAAATCAGTTTCTTTGGGGATATCAAGAAGACATGGATAATGAGCTACAGGAGATATTCAATTTGGCGGTGAGAAAAGGCGTTACACTTTTTGATACAGCAGATTCATATGGTACCGGGAGACTAAACGGACAAAGTGAAATACTACTTGGAAGGTTTATGCGCGAGTACCCAGGTTAGGGGAAAATTGTTTCTCTCCATGGATCTATGTAATTATGTTCTTGGTATTTTTATATTTTCTAATTTTTCTTTAACCAGTTGAGCATTTTCCTTGCAATTGTCTTTGACGATCTGAGTACCTGTACCTATTACTTCATCTCTTCGATGTATACTTGGGTTGAAGTTTCTCTGTCAGGATCATGAACATTCTCTGTCTTTCTAAACTAAACTTTAAAAGTTTCTTATCAGCATTTTTTGGATGATGGTTTCTTATTTTTCTATTCTTAGGTTCTAAGGCAAGACGAGATAACATTATTGTCGCTACAAAATTTGCTGCATACCCATGGCGTCTAACATCTGGACAGTTTGTGCAAGCATGCAAGTATGCATTTGATATCACTTTTATTTTTCTTCGTGGGTTGTAAAATTTGACAAAATTGTATGCATAACAAGTATATATGTATTTCATTATTGTTACTGCTTGTCTTAATGAAGCTTTTTGGCACATATTTTTTTTTCAGATGCTTTCCCATTTCTGCCTTAAAAGAACTTGAGACTTGGATAAATGGCTTTAAGTTGGTTTGGAATGAGAGAGAGTGATATGCGATAGGTGGACTTGCATAACAATGATGTCCATGACTAACTTTCTAGTGTATTGTTCGAAGGGCACAATGTTTTTAAAGTTCTTTGATGGGTCATATAAAGAATGTAGATTACATGTTTTCACTTATAGACGACGTTGTGGAAGAGATTGAGGAGGAGAACATTGTTCAGCTCTTGATAGATAACGAACCCTTCTACAAGGCTACGTAAAGGAAGTTGATGTATATAAGGGCACATCTCTTTTGGGTACTATGGATAAGAGAATTGGAGTATACTCGGATCCATATATGAGATATTCATTTGATAGGGTTTCTCCTTATATGTTTAATTGAAATAAAATTTTTGTGTGTTTTATGATATTTGCTCTGACTTATTTGATCAATAATAACAACATATTCTATTTTTATTTTACGTAGTTGAATGGTGAGTGCAAGTTAACACAATGAGTGGTTGTAATTCACTTGCATCACATGCAATTCGAATTCTTAGTCAAAGTATCAGTTCCTCCTAGTGCGAGGAATTGAAGTATAGCTAGACTTGTAAATGGGTCGGACCTAAGAAGGTCCGAATCCGATTCTATCGAGTGAAACCTGAACCCGAATCCAAATATATTTACATAAATTTATGAAATCCGACGCCTGACCTGAATAAGCGGTGTTGTTCCAGATTCGGGTCCCCCGTAACGTAACATGTATATGCCTCTTCCAATCCATCGCGCAGACGGGGAGGTGGGGCAAAGCTGCAAAGAAAATGGCCGC
The DNA here is from genome assembly GCA_036172225.1 of Cryptocoryne crispatula var. balansae. Classification (NCBI taxonomy): domain Eukaryota; kingdom Viridiplantae; phylum Streptophyta; class Magnoliopsida; order Alismatales; family Araceae; genus Cryptocoryne; species Cryptocoryne crispatula. Next base: position 14,721,559 of record CM069920.1, on the reverse strand, counting down.
CCTGAGTATCAATGGCAGCTCCACCGTCCTCAACTTTCCCTAACTGGCTGGCAGCCTAAACCATGCAATTCCGTCATTGTCGGAGAGGATATTTCATAGGGATGACCTCGCAATCGCGCCCTGGCTGCGGTGGAGAGCAGAATCTCCGTCATTTGTGCCACCGGGAACAGTGGACCGTGCCGCAGCAGCGTCTACAAAGACTCCCCCTGGATCCTCACGGCGGGGGCGAGCACCGTGGACAGAGCTCTCTACGTCTCTATGGATCTCGTCGGAATGGAGAAAAGCAAGGGGGAGTCGTTGGAGAGGACGGGTTCGATCCCCAAGCAGCAGCTCTCTCTCTCATCTTCTCCCCAGTGACAACATGCTCTAGACTTGCAGCGCACCGCTGAGAAATGTCACCGGCGCGGCCGTTCTCTGCTAGAGTGATCTGACAATGATCTCCTCCAAAGAGCAGGGCAAGAATGCCAAGGCCGCCATGAGAACCGCCATGATCTTGCTGAACAATCACCGGAGTGGATCCATCGTCGTGCTCGAAGAGAACGTGCTACCTACCTTCGCTATCACCGAGAGGCAAGATCGGCACTGGACGTCGCCGATCCTCTCTGGCCTCTCGTCGGCGCTGCCACCGGCCGGACCTCACATTCGCGTAGTCTCCAGGCCCGCTGGAGGGCTTGTGGAAGCAGCAGCTAGGTGAGATCGCTGCCGCCCCCCCTCCGGTTCAGGGCGCCGGCATCTGCTGTCAGCGACGTTGCTGTCTAGCGGGTGAAGCCAATCCTGTGGGTGAAGCCCTGATCCGACAGCTGTATATCGGGTTTTCCCTTAACCCGAAAAATATTCTAATTTCGGGTTATCAGGTGAATCAAAATTCGGTTGTGTTCTCGGATATGGTTCAGATTTCGGGTATGTCAAATCCATTGATAGGCCTAAGTATAGCATTCTTCACACGAAGAGAAGAAATGTGCTAATATCTGACAGGTTAGAGAAATTAGCATTCTGCCATTACAACATGTGGTTGAAGATAAGAATATCAAGGATCACCATAAAATAGCTTTAGTCTTAGTCTTAACCCTACTCTCATAACCAACTCCCACTGAGATGAAGACAAAGACCATGACAATCAGATTGGGACACTTCTCACAATTGAAAAAGGTATCAGCATAGCATGGGCTTTGAGAGTTCTTCATCACAAGCAGGAATTGAGGAAGTAACAAAGAAAAGAAAGTTGGACAACAGACAAGGACCTGTCAAGCCAATTGACAATACCCAAGCACCTTAGATGACGATGAGGAAGAGTTCATTCCCCATATCCAACAGCAAAACGTAGGTTTAGATAGAGGTGGAAGTGCTGATGAAGGAGGAGGATCTTTTAATAGTGAACGCACCAGTGAGACAAGGGCGGATGATTTGTGGTAGAGACAACATTCCAATGAGAGAACTCATCACGGGAATCAGGGGTTCTTTGATCAGTCCACTGTAGCAAATTATTCAGAATCCCCTCAAGACTTCCACCATTGTATTCTAGCTACATCTCTAGACCTACAATTTATCTCAAATGACCGATTCATTATTTTAACATGTATACAGGCCGATCATGACAAATAGGTCTCAGTGAAGCATCCAGGAGATTAGAGAGATTCAAGATGAATGTGGACGCCATAGATGGTGGTGAAGGAAAAGTATATCATTTTATTAAATGTCAATTTTCATTTGTATCGTGTTACTATTATTTAATGAAATGATCGTTGCCATTAAAGTATACCTACTTGTCTTAAAGTCTATTGTAATCACATGAAACTGTGTTAGATCAATGTTTTATATTTTAAAAAATGATTAATTTGGACCGATTCCATATCAGTTTTCATCCCAAAGAATTGGCCGATTCCAACCAATTTGATCTGATTCACTGACTCAATGTTCATCGATTCCGATTCTAATATTTCCATGGTTGTGTCAAACAGAAGGGTGACGAATGTTTGTAGTAACCACGCTTTTCTATTAGGCTGTTCAGTGTTCTAAAACACCACAAAAATTTCAACTTCTTTATTGGTTATATCAATTATCAATGATAGAAGGTTCCTCCATTTTTTAATAATTATTTCTAGATCTTCAATATCAAATAATGATGGTTCTAGTGCAAAATAAAAGCAAATAAAAAACTAGTATGAGCAACATATAAGATAATAAAAATTGTAATTTATGATATAAAAACACTTTAATTATATATTAAAAATAATTAAGGGCATTTTGTGGCATATGAAACATATGATTGTAAAACATGGTATAGTTGACTAACTAGCAATGCCTTGGTGGCTTGGTCTAAACAACCATTATTATGTAGCTAAAAGGTTTCTTGTAAAATACGCGTAAACCTCGGTGCGGTAAAGTGGGGACCCATTTCCCTGTTCTTCATTCCCTTTAGCTCTCGTGCTAGTTGCATTTCCTTAAGCACAACAGATGTGTTTTTTTCCTGAAAGACAACACCAGCCTTTCCAATTCAACTCCGAACCAGTTTACAGAATTAACAAAAAACAAATGTTCTGGAAATTGTTAACTGTAAATTTCCAAGCCCTGATGAATATATCATATCCCTTTCTCCCCTCACCCATTTTTTCTTGCTTCTCCCTGTTTCTGGTTGAGCTCCGTTAGTGCAATTCATTTTTCCAGCAAAATAGAGATGTTATCCGTGTCCTTTTTTGCCTATTACGATTCAATGATGTATTTTTATTACTTGAAGTTTTAATTATCATCAAAGTATCTGATTTTGAAATTTGTTGTCTTATTTCTTTGGATCACAGGTCATCATTAGAGAGGTTGCAGACTGAGCAGATTGGGATTGGACAGCTACATTGGTCTACAGCAAACTATGCTCCTCCACAAGAGCTGGCTCTTTGGGATGGACTTGTTGCAATGTATGAGAAGGTCATCATATAATCTACTTTCATGTATGACCAGATAAATTCTTCATTCTTCTTGTTGTAGTATGATCATGTCATATTTTATTTCATAATTGAGAATGCATGGGGTCTTTAAGTTAGTAGATATTTGATTTTGTATGCCACGCAGAACATTTTATTTCTGATAAATTGATTTGAATCATTAAAAAAGTGTTTATATTTTTACATAAAGTTCTTAACTTATAGTGCGAGAAGGGGTTGCCTCACCTCTGGCAGGCTCCAAGTCAGTTGTGGCATTTATGTTTTTATTTGCTAACAGTAACATTTCAGCTATAAAATGTTTAATTATGCTGTAAATATGATGAATTGGGGGCAGCATTAAGGTTTAAGTATACTAATAGAATCACTACACTAACAATTGTTTCTGTGGGGGGGGCGGCATCAGCCAAGGTTTTCCAGGTTAGGATCCTCCAGTTCTTCTAGAAATGCAAAAAAAGAAGCATAAAATAAAATAAAAAGTATAAAAATACTTCGTTGGTGCTGAAAATTTTCAAATAAAAATTTGAGAATAAACTTAAGTCTAATCCAATCCCTAATGGATCTATAATGTTTCAATTCTAGAATGGGCCCATTAGTTGTTAATTTTGGCCTACTTATTGACTCATTTTCACAAACCCATTTTATTGCTAAAACAGGTTCAGGTTCCGGAGACTCCTCCAGCCCTTGGTGGAGATCTCGGCTACACCGACCTTTCAGAAGCTTCTCCCACATCTTGGCGCACCAGAAGCCAAGTCTGGCATCTGTCCTCATTTTTGAGGCATCTGACCTTATGCCAGCACATCTCCAGAGAGTTGAGATCATCTTCTGTAGGCGGGAGAACACTGGCAAGCCCATCGGTAGCTGACACTTGACAGGGAATCAAGAGGAGCATCGGAAGCTTCTAAAAGATAGGGGATAGCCATCAAATCCTCTCCAAGATGGACCGGGACTGTTATTTAGGAGTATCCATTGAGCTACTTCGACCTTGCATATCTATCTCTTGGCAGGCTAGGAAGCCAACAACCTATCATATGGCACCGCCTATCTATATACGAGAGGCAGAAGATATCAAGAAACCATGATGATGCCGTGTACAGGGCAAAGTACCCTGATAACCTTCAAATTTAGCAAGACAAGATCGCGTGGGGGCTCCCTGATGCTTCGTAGCTTCCATTCGGCACCACTGTTGTTGTTCTCGGAAGCCAACTTTCTCTAAGACTCCCATGACATATGGAGACCTATATTCATATTGAAACCGGATCATGGCCTTTCTAGGATGGTGATTGTTGACATCAAAAATTCTCAAGAATTGGATTAAGTCTAATCCAATCTCCATTGAACCATTAATGATGTTATTGGGTTATAAACAAGCTCAAGTCCAGGCCATATGTACCCAACTAGCCCATTTTCTGAACCAAGTTTGGGTGGGACGTGAGCTCATAATCTCCTGCACGTAGTCAACTAGGAGAAGGAATTGGGAAGGCCTTGCTACTCCAACTCGTGGAGTCCATGTTTGTATCAAACAAGGAACATGAGCCCTCTTTGGCAAGCATGCATATTCTGTGATCTTCGGAGGATATTGGAGATCTTAAGAAATGGCTAAGACTTCTAATGGAAACGTATGTATGAGCCAAAAAGAGAAAAGAGGGATCATAGCATCCCAAGCCTCTAATCATGGTAAGGAAATCGGCCCCGGGAGTTTTCTACTCAAAGTCCAGCTCTTTCAAAGTTGGAAGGTTCCGTAAATACTCCTAAATACATTTCACTGGAGCTGCGACGAGAAGGGAAGTTGATCCTAAATATTGCGAACCCTCGTCAATTTCGTCTCGAAGACGGACTCTTTTTCTGGAAGGTCTCCTGATGGTAGAAGGGAACAGGAAAGCCTATCTAAGGATCACCAATGCCGAGGGAGAGGCGGGGTAAGAGGAGGAAGGCCGGAAGAGGGAGAGAGGAAGGAGATTACCGAAGCCGTTGAGAGCCCTCGTGTGGGTCGCGGTCACCGTTGCCTGTGTCGGGCGTCGGGTACTGCCGTTGAAGACACCCGACGCCCTCAACAACCCCTAGAGCCACTGCAGCCTCCCCTTCTTCCCGCAATGTTGCCGAGCCCTGTTTTCCCCTTGTTTTCCTTTGCCAGAACCAACTTTTCTGTTGCCGGAGTCGACGAGGACCTCCGTAGGTCCCCTTACCGTCGCCGATGACGACTCTCTCCGCCGTCTATGCCTCCTCCGAAGCCCATCAAATCTTTTTGCGCTATTTGCAACCACTATCGGTGCTGTCTTCCACCAACAAGGGCTTCTACAGGGTCGTCTTCCACGTCGGGGGCCTCTGGTCATTCTCGTTGCATCGTGGAGCCCTTCTCCTGTCAACAATCACACCGTCGGGACCCGTAGATCCCTCTGGTGTCGTCGTCGAGAGCCTCTGCTTCCTCAAGCCGAGCTTTTTCTCTTTTTGTATTCCCTGCAGCCATCAGAGGAAGTCCTTCGTCCTCTGGACTGCGCAACTGGCAGTTTTCGTCCCGCTTGGGAAAGCCATGGGCCACCCTTCCTTTCAGGGCCTTCCGGATGGGGAAGTGGGGTCCGACGGTTTCAAAACATGGAGGAAGGGGGGTCCGGCCAAATGGGGAGTGCACAAAGGGCTATTGGGATAAGATTTTATCTCTGGTGGATGATCAAATCAGTTGGTGATTAAATAGGGATGGTTTCATTTTTTACTGAGAATTTCAGAGCATTTTCTTTATTTTTTCAAATAGTGGACCCCTCCTCCAACTGTCCCAACGCTAGGAGAGATGCTCCAGGGCATTTTGAGAATTTTATGGGTATTATTTGGATTTTACAGAAGCTTCTGATATTTATCCACCCATTTTTTATATTTTTCCAATAAGAAAATGCCCGAAAAGGCAAAAAAATATATTTTAGGGTAAGAAAAATGAAAATTTAAAGGATTGTTAAAAGGCCCTCAAACATAATATTGGGCATGAGGCATTATTTTTTGACCCAATATTGGAATTATCGGAGAGATAAAATAATATTCTGGGATTTTTTAGAAGAAAACTCCGAAAAATATGGAATTTCCATAAAACTGTTTTTTGAATAATTTTTATGAATTTTGGGAGATTGAATGAATTTCCTTTGAATTTTTAATATTCATCATATTTTTTAAAAATAAAAATAGGATAAATAAAAATTTGGAAGTGGGCCTAATGGATTGAGATACCCAATTGGGCTCAATTGCTCATAAACATGCGGTTTTGTCAAGAAAAATACTGAAGATTTGAATTTCAATTTGATTAAGATATTTAATTGACATAAAAGAATATACTAATTAACATGAAATTTGAAATTCCTAAAAATAGTTCTCTATCTTTTGTGAAACATTTTGGTGTCAACAGATGGCTACAGAGAATCATATGAAGAAAAGCCGGAAAGTCAGGAATCTCCGCAGTTCCCACCAAACCTAGAGAGGCCATTTGTTAAAGCATGACACCCACACAGACTTCCCCGATAGTATAACCTGTCTTTGGGAACTGACAGCCTACCTCCAAGTCTCGACGGAAGGCCCAACATCCTTAAAAGACAGTAAACAGGTTCACAGGCCACAGGAGGAACCTACAAGATTGGGGGGGGGTGTCGGACCTTTGGTAATTGCCATCTAGAGAAGTCGTTGACTTTCGGAGTCCTTCCCAATATTGGAGAGGCCCCTCGGCCTATATAAACAAGCCCCACAAGCCTACTTTGGGGTTCTAGAAGAGAGATTGAGAGGAGAACAGAGAAGGATACTGGGTGTTTAGTGCGAAGCTGAGGAGAGAGTTTGTTGCCGTCATCAGAGACAAAGGACCCCTCGCAAAGGCCTCCGTCGAATCTATTGCCATCGTTAGAGCCTAAGGAATACCGGGAAGGCTTCTACCAAGCCCTCTGCTACCATTGAAGCTGAATGACTACTGTGAAGCTTTTGACAGGCTTCCTGCTGCCGCTGAAGCTGGAGGACTACCGCAAAGGCTCCAGTGGAGTCATCCGCCACCATTAGCACTACAAGAGCACCATAAAGGTTTCTATGATGCCTTCTATCGCTGTCCAAGATGGCAGAGGATCGCAAGGCTATTGTTAGTCTTTCCTGCAGGCGTCAGGTTCAGGGGCCAGCTGAGAAGTGTCTGGTAGATTCATCTGCCACTGTTTGTAGTTGCCAAGAACATCTCTGAGAGAAGAGGAGCTGCATGGAGAAGGTGAGGCCATCAGATGTCATCAATTCTTTCTTCCCTTCATTTGAACCCCCAACTAAGCCTCATCCAATCAGAGCCATCTCCTAAAACCTTCATCGAGCGATCTGTATAGACATTCTACACCCATCGGCTGAGAATATGATAGACTAAGCATCCGTATAGATGTTTAGTTTAATCCACCTCTTGCCTACTGGTTTCAGCCAATTCAAAATCCGAACTTCAGCCAATTCAAAATCGGGCCATCTGTATAGACATCTGTTTTGGATTTAAACAACCAGTTTTCTTCTTCCGAACTTCTCCAACAATAATAATAAAAAAAGATTCAGGACATCTGTAGGTCGTAGAGGGACTGAATGACAACAAAGACAATTTTAGCCCGATCAGTGGGTAGACAAGACCGGTGGCAGCATGCCATTCAGGCCCAAACAATGCTCAAACAGGTCCAAGTGGCCATTAAAATCATAAAATAAACAATCAAGTTGTTGAAAATGATGCTAAGGTCTGAGGACACACCCTAGGTCTCAACCAAATTTAAATAAAAAATATACAAGTTAATTAAACAATCAAGACTAGTTGGAGGGCCAGTCTTGTGCACGCCTCTATGTTCTTAATGTTGGCGTACAAAAGTCAATCCCGAAAGGGTAAAAGATCCCAATGTCATACCATGCCCCTGACAGAGGGGGATATACACATTAAGCTATGAGGAGGCTGTGCATATGTAGCGTGCAAATATACTGAGCCACAAGCTAATGAGGTTCATAAATCATGGGAGGAGTCTAGAGAAGTCTAGAAAGCCAACAATCTAAAAGTCCCAAAAAGGTTAAATACCCCCAGTCATACCGTGCCCCCAACAGGAGGAATATACACATTAAGCTATGGGGGAGGCTATGTGATGGGGAACAGATGTAGGAAGACTCTTTACTGAGGCTATTAACCCACAAAGATGTTCTGACTCCCACAATTGGTCCTAGGTTTCTCAATTTTTTAAAAGTGATCTAATTAGAAATTGTCCACTTAAAGTTACTTTCACTTTTATTTAATCAGAAGAGGAAGAAGAGAGAGGAGAAAACGCCAGTTTCGAAATCCTTGATAGATTTTGAAATTCGGTTCTACAGTTAACGAAACAGATTTTAATTATCTGGATTAGGTCCACTCTAAGGTGCTCGCCAAAGACCAACAGCAATGAATCTACTGGCTAGGACCTAATCGCACCAGGCATGGCATTTCGATGTAGATAATAAAAGAACAGTGTTATAACCATACAAGGAAAGTGGTCAGAAATGTACCTCCACACCGGAGTGTGGGGAAGTCAATCTTCGGCTGAGAGATTGGTAATTTCCCTCTAATTACAATGAATTTTCAAATAAGTACAGAACCAAATAATGACCCACACCTCACAGGGTGGTAATAGGTCTACAAATATTTCTTGGGAGATTACCAATCTTCAGGTTGACAGAAATCCTCAGGATCTGCACCTTGTTTTGGATTTTTCAGCAGCCTTGACAATTTCCAATTATAGGGACAGCAACAAAACTAATAAGGCTCAGATAAGGCCTCCTCACAGCCTTGGAATCAGGAGACCAGATCTAAAAGATTTCTGTCCCGTGAGAACTAGCTCACAGCCGGCAACTTCAAGAAGCTACCAAGGCAATTGGGACTTGCTGGTCCTCATCACGTTTCCATTCAAAAAATGTAGGCGGATTATTTCTGCTATCCGCCAATTTTCTATGGCTAATCCGGGCTAAACCGAATGAAAACGACTTAAACCGGCAGCTAATCGAATTCCCTAAACAGATGTTCTGCTATGAACGGACCCAAAATGGCCTAAACCGGCCTCGAACCATTTCTCCAAACAGGCCCGAACCGATTCCAAAATGGTCAACAGAATATAAATCCTTCAGCAGCAAACAGACTGAAATTAAGCTTAACTGGAGGTGGACCAGTCTCGACCACTTCAACAATCCAGAAAAATCAATATCATCAGCTGGCAGCTTTACGAATGTACGAAAACATGGATACCGAGCAGCAAATACATTTTCAGACTGTTCAACAGGATAAGCATAACAGATCCAGACTGGAATGAGGACCAGTCGTTTTTCAAAATAGCAGTGTAATAAGACTCCAGATCCGGAAGTGTACTGTTCTTGGACTGGATAAGGACCAGTATTCAAGATCGAGTGGTAATAGAAACTGTAATGGCGTTAGCCCGGACAAAGGCTCTCGGAAAACCAGTTTAAAGAAACTGCTCTTTATGTTGTTCTTTTCTCGATAATGAATCCCAAAATAAGATGTATGCAAACTGTATATTCAGTAGACATATGAACGTAGCTCAAACAAAGCATTGAAACATTCAAACAATGGAACCCTGAGAGAATCAAAGGTAGATCGTAAATCGATTTCACTTCGAACAACATTTTAGCAGATAGTGTAAGATCGGTATTAGCTACACAAAGCTATACCAAATCTGTCGGACCACCATTGACGTCCCTTTTCGACCAAGACCATAGTAGTATCTCGTTAAAAGACATTTCGTAACGCACAGATCCGAAGATCCGTATATTAAGGGAGGACGTTCTCACAATGTGAACAAGAGGATGTCACAGCATCCTTCGTCCCCGGCCGTAAGCCTCGGAAATTAATATTCAAGCAAACTCCACAAATGGACTTATCATAAACTCAACCGTCGACAACGATAACAACGAGGACTCGCCGTCCACCAAGCCGAAAGAGATCTGCTACCAGAATGTCGACGTTGAAGAAGTATTCCAAGAAAGATCGTGAAGGAAGAGCACTCAACCGAATGAGAAGATCATTCTGTGAACTCATCGATGACAGATCCAGAGGAAGAGATTCAAGCAAGCAACGGATATCTCGTAAGAACTGCATCCAAACCGAAAATACGACGGATCAAGCTTGCAAGAAGCTGTGAAGAAGGGAGGACTAGCTATCCTCAAGAGGTAGAAGGAATGAGAACGATCCGTTCTCAAGATGTAGGAATGGAAGTCAACATCGCAGAAAACGGGAGAATGTTCCACCGAAGCGAGAACAAGACAAACCAAGAGATTCTGAAGGAAAAGAGAACGAACTCTCCAAAAGCACATCGCTATCGATCCACGAAGGAAGAGATAGATGACGTCTGCCGTCAAACATCACCGACGAAGGAGAGGAAAGAACAACTCGCGAGATCCAGCCCATCCACGCCAGGAAGAAGAAGGCGACTCGCCACCGGGAGGGAGTTGCCAGCCAGCCGCCGGGGAATAGAAGAAGATCCGCTGCCGGGAGGAAGATGAAGTTCCGCCGTCGGGAGGGAAGATGCCAGCCAGCCGCCGGAGAGGAATCGCGAGCCAGCCGTTCGCGAGAGAAACCCCACTGTTTAAAACCTACGCCGGGAGAGAAGGGCAAAACCGGGAGAAGAAATCCAACGGGAGTCAATTTTCATTCAATGCATCATGTCTCAACGGGGAGGGGTCGTTCCTCGATCCCGCTCCTATTTACAACGTAATTGCAGAAATAAACCAAAAATTAAAGAAAATGCATAAGAAATTCGAAAATGCCCAAAATTTACGTAGGCACCTGTAAAATTCTAAAAAAATATACCGACTAAACAAAATATGCACAATGATCTCCAAGCCAAATCGAACCCAAATTCTTCCTCCTTCGACCATAAACTTGACTAAATCGTACACCGTCTGTCCCCACCATCCCCGGCGAGAATTGACCGCGTCGTAACGGGAACCGTTCCCGCGTTGTCTTCGACCGGCCGCGCGCGTCGTCCTCGCCCGATCGTCGCAGCGGCGTCGTCGCCCGGCGGGCACAGGCGGAGCAGGGGGGGAGGGAGCAGGCGAAAGGCCGAGCCGCCTCGACGTTGTCCGGCAGGAGGCGGAGGCGCAGGCGGAGGCGCCGTCGCCGTGGAACACCGCCGGAGGAGGGGGTCCACGTCGCCGATGCAGGAGGAGGAGATCCGGGGATCGCCGGATCTCTCCTCCCGCTTCACCGTCTTCATCTTCTTCCTTCTTCTGCTTCACGGTGAAATTCACCGAGGAACCCGACATTCGTTGTCTGGATGTTCCTCTCCTGTAGCCGTTCACGCAAAATGACTAAGTAAATGACGAATGCCCAACCTATCGACCAGAACCAAAGAAAAAAAAACGAGCCTAACCTAAGCTCGATACCAAGATGACGGGGAACAGATGTCAGGAAGACTCTCATCGAGGCTATTAACCCACAAAGATGTTCGACTCCCACAATCGGTCCTAGGTTTCTCAATTTTTAAAAGTGCATCTAATTGGAAATTGTCCACTTAAAGTTACTTTCACTGTTTATTTAATCGAAGAGGAAGAAGAGAGAGGAGAAAACGCCGCTCGAAATCCTTGATAGATTTTGAAATTCGGTTCTACATGTTCTTAACGATAACATCGATTTTAATTATCTCTGATTCTCAGTCCACTCTAAGGTGCGTTCGCAAAGACCAACAAAGAATGAATCTATCAAGTAGGACCTAATCGCACCAGAAATAATGGCATTCTTTTTCGATGTAGATAATAAAAGAAATGTTGTTATAACCATACAAGGAAAGTGGTCGAAAATGTACCTCCACACCGGAGTACCCCGGGGAAGTCAATCCCTGTAGACTGTCGAGAGATTGGTAATTTCCTCTAATTACAATGAATTTTCAATAAGATTATTTAACCAAATAATGACCCACACCTCGTCGGTGGTAATAGGTCTACCACCAAATATTTCGGGAGATTACCACCTTCAAAGTTGACAAAATCCTCTAGTATCTGCACCTTGTTCTTGGATTTTTCAGCAGCCTTGACAATTTCCAATTATCCAGCAAAAAACTAATAAGGCAGATAAGGCCTCCTCACAACCGGAGAGAGCCCCGTGAGGATTTTCACGGATCCTTCGAGGCCAGAGCCTCGGAAATTAATAAACCTAAGGATTCTCCTCACCGTCCATTCGATGGAGAATTCTATCTTCCAATTTTCTACCCTTTGCATCATGATGATAATCGCTCTAAAGAGATCCTGCGGCTGCACCTAAGGAATGTCGATCGTTGAAGAAGCTCGCAGGAGGGAACCAGGAGCGGGGTTGGCAGCCGGATAGAGATGGCGCGGGAATGGCGGAGGTCGAGGGCTGGGCTGGTGTCGAACCGAGAAGGGGAAAGAGGAGAACGGCGCGGAGGCCGGAGGATGAGGAGGGAGAGATATCGGCGCACCTCGCCGGATCCAGAGGGTGCCAGCCAGCCGCCGGGGAATAGAAGAAGATCCGCTGCCGGGAGTGAAGAGGGAAGTTCCGGCCTCATGCCGGAGGTGGGAGAGGAAATGGGGCCACAGCCCCCTACGCTCGGGAGAGAGAAGGGGCAAAACCGGGAGAAGAAATCCAACGGGAGTCAATTTTCATTCAATGCATCATGTCTCAATGGGGGAGGGGTCGTTCCTCTAAATAGGATCCGGCCCTCCTATTTACAACGTAATTGCAGGAAATAAACCAAAAATTAAAGAAAATGCATAAGAAATTCTGAAAATGCCCAAAATTTACGTAGGCACCTTAGAAAATTCTAAAAAAAATATACTGACTAAACAAAATATAGACAATGATCTCCAAGCCAAATTGAACCCAAATTCTTCCTCCTTCGACCATAAACTTGACTAAATCGTGGCCACTGTCTAGTGTCCCCACTACTATGCATACGTAACATGCAAATATGCCTAATCACAAGCTAAGGAGGTTCAGAAATCATGGGAGGAGTCCCCACATGTCTATCCAAAGCCAGAAGTACTCTATCCTAAACCAACGGGAGGAGTCCCCACATGCCTATCAAAGGCCGGGGTATACCATATCCTACATCAATGGGGTAAATTCTTTGATGCCTATCAAAAGCTAGAGGGGATTCTATCCTAATTCAATTTAATTAGGGGACCTATGGCTTCCATTCCTTCCCCATGCATATGTACTGCAGTTCGACTGAGCAATATGACTTTTTTTTAATGTTTAAGGCTACTTGTGAAACCAAGGGAATATCAATAGTCTCATGAATTTACTGGAATGTGAACCAAAAAAAGAGGAATCCGAGAAATCCACAAATCTGTGAAATATGAAGAAGCCCTCAAATCATTCAATTTGTGAAGGGTGGCAACCTGGCAAAATTTGCACATTACCGGATCTATAAACATTAAAAGAACCTGATCATGGGGCTAGCTACCAGATCTGAAACTCTGTTTAAAAAAGAAAAGAAAAGAGAAAGAGGAAAGGTCACTTGCCCATTGGCCATATTGATTAGCTTTTGAATCTTCACACACTCAAGTCTGGGGCCTTCATAGAACACCCTCAGTCAGACCCCTTCAGTGTCAATATACACAATCTGCTGGACCTGCAAGCTTTGGACCTCAGCACCCCTTAAATATAAGGCCAGTCCAGTGCACCGTCCACACCAGCATTCAAGCTTGTGAGGACTCCATCCATCCTAAGTTGAATTTCCTCATCGGCAGACCTACATTCTACTGTCTAAGTTGCCAAGATCTGAAAATGTAAAAAAAATGCAGAACCTGCCCTTGACCACAGATCAGGTAGAAAACTCTACACCCCTCCAAAGGTTCTGGAATCAAAACTAGTACCTGGACCATAAGACTTAAGCACAATTCTGAAATCTTTTTTTGAATCTTGCCTTGACCCAACTGGCAGAAAGTCTAAATGAACTGAAGGTAGAATCTATTTAAAAAAAAAACTTAAATGAACTGAAGACAGAATTCATTTACAAAAATATATAAAATAAATTGCACTAAAAGCAGAATTTACCCAAAAAAAACTAAACTGAAATTGATTACCAACAAACTCTAAAGTCCAAATCCAAAATTACACCAAACCTTGATTTCAATCTAAGCATTGTATGAACAATGGTTCTAAACAAATCTAAATCAATCAAATCTAAAAAGCCAAATTCCAAATCAAAATCCCTGAATGTGAAAACTGAAGTCTAGAACATTAAAATTGAAATGAAGAGGAAACAAGCATATCAATCATAAATATGAAATCCAAAGATCTAAACAACCAAACAAAATCTTTGAATGTAAACAAAAAATCCACAAACCTGAAGCCTAACAGCAAATCCCTAATCAGAGAATCTCCAAACACGAAACTCACAAAATGTTAAATCCAATCTGAAATTCAAATTCTTGTTTGGTCAAATCTGAAATCTGAAATTCTAATTCTCAAAACTTCAAATCTGAAATTCAATTTTGAAAGTTCATCAAATCCAAAATCCGGTATCCAAAAAAATTCAGATAGCCTTAAAACCTGAAACCGAGATCCAAAAATTCATAAAATTCAGGACTTGGAACCAAAATCCAAGGGTTCAAACCTAAAATCTTAAATCCTAGAACTCGACTATATAAAAAAACACAGCAGAAAATCAGATCTGAAACATTGGCAAGAAAAAAAATCCATTTCATAAACCCAAAGCTCAAGTTCCAACTTGAATCCCTAGGTCTTAAAATTCTCAAATACCAAAAAAATGTAAAATTTTTCAAATCCTGAAGCATCAAATTTAAATATGAAATTCCTTAATCCAAAACTCCAATCCTCAAAGATCTCAAATTCACAATTAAAACCGGGAAATTTAAAAATATGAAAAAAAAACACAAACTCTCAAATTTAAAATCAGGACCCTAAATGGGACTCTTCAAGTTTCAAGTCTGAAAAACAAAAAGGTGTGGGTCAAAACCTGAAATTGGAGTGGGTCAAAACCTGTTCGAGCTAATGCTTGAACATCTTCGGGCAGTCAGGCCCGGCTGTCCTGGGCGACAGTTGCTGGTGGCGATCGAGCTGGGGCTCGATCGCTCATCTGCGCACGAGGCTGCACACCTCTTGGCCACTAGGCCGCTGTGTCCAAGAAAACTCGAAATTGGGATTAAAATTTCTAAATGTCAAATCCGAATCCATGCAATTCAAATTATAACCAACCCCAAAATCCAAAATTCCAAAATCAGAAACTTGAAGTATCTAAGTCAGAATTTTCAAACCTGAAATTCAAAATAAAGATTTCCCTCAAACTTCAGATCAAAAATATTTGAAAAAAACACCGAATCAAGTCCTAAGACAGCAAGTCAGATGGGAATTAGAATTAAGCCCATCTAAGATAAGGCCCGAAACATCTTAGATGGGAATGACACCAAGCCAACTAAACAAACAAAGATAAAAAAGGAAACAACAAATCTAAAATAAACCTCAAACATGACATCCTGTCTTGATAAAAAGTCAATCAAACACTATATAAAAAACACATCTGACTAAATTTTATGTGATTCTT
Organism: Cryptocoryne crispatula var. balansae; assembly: GCA_036172225.1. Taxonomy (NCBI): domain Eukaryota; kingdom Viridiplantae; phylum Streptophyta; class Magnoliopsida; order Alismatales; family Araceae; genus Cryptocoryne; species Cryptocoryne crispatula. The sequence continues at coordinate 14,706,099 of CM069920.1, read as the reverse complement.
TATCAACTCAAACTAAATTCAAAACAATCTCAAAGATAAAAGACACTAAGTTTTAATGTAAGATAAATCAAACTCTCAAATAAACCCAATTTAAATCAAATTAAATTCAAAACACTGAATTTTGCATTCCATAAAGTTCGTGGGGACGTTGCTCTCGAATGTTTATTTTGTGGATGTGTCTTCTACGCACGAATTGCTATAGTGGTTAATTAAGGGTGTTTGAATGGTTGTTCCATGTAATTAACATTGGAACTTTGAAGTCAAGTGAGGTGAGGTTAAAAAGAAAATTTTAAATAATCAAACAATCTCAATACATATTTTATACATATTATGAATTAACTACTATTATGGAAAACCATCTATTTTTATAGTTGTTAATGTGAAACCCAAAACAAAATAAATTCTTTTCCATAAAAGAGGATCATGAATTTTCTTAATAAAGGAAAGTTGAGGGTATATCATACTCTTATTTGATTAACCAAGGTTTTCAGGGGGGTAGGTGGCCATTGCTGTTGCCCTGTTCTTCGAGGACCGATTCAACCAGATCCTGCTGGTGGATACTCTTTGTAGGATCCATCAACTTAACATCTTAACATTAAAATGAAAAAATGAATTGAAATATTAAAAAAGTATGCTTATAAAATATATTAATATTCACCGGGATTAGTCCCGTTTTTGTACGAAATTGGCCAATCCCGGTCAATATGGTCTAATCTAATTGGCCAATCCAGGTCAATCCATGTCTGGGGATCTTTCCTGGATCAGATAGGCATCTACTGATCCTGAACCAGGATTGGCCCATCCTACAAACTATGTTATCACCTCATCTTGCCTCTTTAAGGTGTGCCTCTAGGTGCCTATGATAACTCAGTAGGATACACATTGTCCCACCCATGCTCGTGTACTATTAATCATGACTTGCTGTCGTATAAAAATGTTTACTATGTAATGTTTTTTATTTTAACTGCCATATTGAGTTCACTAAATTAAACATACTTATTATTAGCCAATCCTCTAGTAGTTCTGCTGCCATTCTGCTGACTGGCTTATAATTAAATAACTTTGCACGTGCTTATGATGTTCTATTACAGTATTTTATGCAGGTTGAAAACTGAAGGATTTCATTTGACACAATTTATTCATTGTTTTCTTAAGAAGTACTAACAATTAGGGTTCATGATTTATTCATTGTCCTCTTAAGAAGTACTAATAATTATGGTGTGCCCTTAGGGTTTAGTTCGTGCTGTTGGTGTTAGCAATTATGGTCCAAAGCAACTTGTCAAAGTCCATGATTACCTGAAGTCACGTGGAGTTCCACTATGCTCTGCTCAGGTAAAAGGTGGCAATGCCCCTTCGAGATCTGCATGTTCTATTATGACGAAGTAACTGCTTTCTGTTAGTGTATTTTCTTTTGCAGGTGCAATTTTCTTTATTGAGCATTGGCAAAGATCAAATGGAGTTGAAAGCTGTTTGTGACTCTCTTGGTATATCCTTGATCTCATATAGCCCACTTGGGTTAGGGATGCTCAGTGGAAAATATACACTCTCAAAGCTTCCCCGTGGACCTCGGTATGGCTTAAGTTTTTAAGATACATAGAGTTGCTCAATGTTTAACTAAACAAACATCTGACAGTTAAGCAACTTTCTCTGACAGGGCTTTGTTATTTCGCCAAATTCTTCCGGGTTTGGAGCCATTACTTTGTGCGTTAAGAGATATTGCAGAAAGGAGAGGCAAGACCATGACACAGGTAAGCTACGATTGATCCTGCACTTGCAATCTCTGCCTTGCTTTCCTTTATAGCAAGAGCGAACCTGATTCTGTTATATATAGTTTTCTGCATTATACACGGCAAACTTGTATGCTCTTGGTTGATGCCATTATTTTTCTAAGTCATTCTTTGTTTCTAATTTCTATTCATGATGGATCAATGCATACTTAAGCTTGCTTATACATGATTCATAGAAACTAGTTAATTCTGCTTGTAATTGATTGATCCGTATGGAAGTCGTCACCTGATTATCTTTCTGTGTTGTGTAATTTTGATTCCTCCTATAAGTACAAAATAATGAAGAGAAGGAGACCGTTCGTTGGAGAAGTGGCTTTGTTCTTCAACTCTTCCTTTTTCCTAATGCCTCCGAAATCTTTTCATTAATTCATTAGTTCGGCGTGCTAGCAATCACCATATCATTAGTTTCCATTCCTGAAGATTGGATAAGACGAACTTGATGTATGGACCTAGACACCCAAGAAATTAGTTTAATGTCCTGGTTTCTTCTGCCCTCATCAGGATGGAAGAGAGGCCCGGCATCTATGATGATGTGCATGGAAGTTTAGGTCTAGCTTGTAAACTATTATGACGCTGGAAGCTTGGAAAACAGTATTGAAGACGAAATTAAAATTTTAGAAGCCAAAAAAGTATTGAAGAGGATGAAAACAAGCAAAACATGTGACCCTGATATTGAAGTATGGAAATGTTTGAAAGATTTAGGGATAGAATGGTAAACTCAACTTTTTAACAAAAATCTTAATCTTAAAAAAGTGCTGAATGAATGGAGAAAAAAAACTTCATTATACCTATTTTTAAGAAAAAATATATTTACAAGATTGCCTAATTGATAGAGGGATCTAGTTCATGAGTCCTACTATGAAATTGTAGAAAAGATTTTGAGCGGCGATTAGGAGATCGTAAAATATTTCAGCTAACTAATTTGAATTTGTGCTTGAAATCATAGTTGTCAAGGTGCTGCGTTGGCATCTTTACAAGGGTGTCTAGCCGAAGTCACCCGCATATGCACCCAAGGTGACCAAGATGCCTGGCTAAGTGTCCCAATGTATGACTATTTTTTTAATGACTACCTATTTAATGATAATATAATTGTATTGACATATTTCACTCACTTATATTATTATATGTGTTTACTCTTTTTAATTATAAATATATGTTATATATGCTGAAATTATGATGTTCTTTCATAACCTTCTCCTTCTCTCTCTCAATATTAACTCTTTCCCAAAAACACATGTACATTTATCCACACGTTCAGTTGTAACACAGATTTAATTGTATTTATGTTTATGTTTGTATATTTACATAAATATATGTAGTACTAACACATCTAATTATATATCTAGATATATGTATAATATAGTATTAACCAAGGCCGGGTTGTGAGTCGGGTCTGGGTTGCCCCGTCTAAACCTGACTTGGTCAGACCAGATCACGATCCAGGTTGCAATTCAGTGTGATTGGGTTAGATCCTTAATTTTTAATATTAAAAATGTAAAAAATTCAGGAAAATGCAAAAATATTGAAATTTAGGAAACGTGACTAAAAAATTTATTCATTTTTATTTAAATCTTACACGTTAGTGTTCTTCTACGTACTGAAGATATTCCGCCCAAGTTATTTGAGAAGAATATATTTGGTTGTAACTAGATAAATGTTGGTATCACTATGCATTTCTATTCGCGATTATTTTAGGATAAGAGCTTCAAGATCCACCATAAGTGCCATAGATGGAAATGTCTGAATTAGTGATAATTAGAAAATCAAGAGTCTTGAGATATCTCAATCTCCTTATATGACAATATATAATGTTGATATCTACCTCATTGCATGTATTCTCATCTTTGTGTCCGCATACCTTGATCTTCATCTTGGGTGGTAGAGTGCATGTAATACTCTTCTCTCATAGACAACGGTGGTTGTGGTTGTGATTCTTCTTTTATTCTATTTGAATCAAGGATGGTAGGATTGGAATCGGCCACCGGATCGGTGGGTACCAATATGATCTAGATCGGATCGGTACGATTTTGAGTGATCTACTAGAAGAAATAATGATCTAAAATCATTCCGGATCGGTCCTTCAAAAAGTTCTAAAACCTAAAAAAATACCAAAATAAAATTCTAGATCGGATTCTGATTCTATCTAGAGCATTTTGGAGGTGAAATTGGTCTGAAATCACCCCCACCAAAATGGTGTCGCGGTGGCCTGCGATCGCGGCGGCTGTCTTCCCTGCCCTCAGACTGGTCGACTTGAGTGGATCCGGGTTACCGGGTCCAGCCCCGTCTTGCCCGCCCATTAGGGTGGGGAAGACGGCCGCCGCGGCCGCAGGGCTGCCGCGGTGCCATTTTTGGCCGATTTCGGCACAGAATCACTGGAATCGACCGATTCGAACGATTTTGACCCTGATTCTTACCAGAAACACCGATTCCGATGGATGCTTTCCCCGGATTGATGATTCCATAGATAATTGGACAACCATGACCGATCTGATCCAAGACTCAGCCGATCCTGATCCGGATCGGCCAATTCTGCAATCTATGATTTGAATTTTCCGACGTATTAAAATATGATGTTTGGTTCTAGTGTGTCTTTTCACATCTCGTCAACTACTTCTTTATTTGTAAGATCCAAATGATCAGTTACAACCTATTTACCTATACGAGATGATTTCTTACATTGGTGAGGAGATTGTCCAGTCTTCTGTCTCTTTGCCATTAAAAGAGAAATCTATAATTTATTTGCTAACGGTATGTTATCAAGTTCTCTTCGAACCAAGGATCGCGGGATCGAGATCGGATCCTGGATCGGTGGGGTCCGATCCGATCCGGATCGGATCGGATCGGTCCGATCCAGGGCGATTCTCTTGGAGCCAGACCGATCCAGAATCGGTCTGGATCGGTTTTTTTTTTTTTTGCTCTATGAAAAAATCTGTAAAAATCACCAAAAAATCAATAAAAATACATAGGACTCAGAAAAAATGTGAAAAAAATATAGGGAACACTCATTCATATAACAAATTAACAATCAATCATATAGAACACATATCATATCCAATCACACAATAGAACACATCATACATCAAATAAGATACATATTTTTATCAAACAAACAATCATATCCAATCACACAATAGTACAACACATATTCTTCTTACCACTCATATTACATTGCGTGAAATAAATAAACAAATACATTATACATATGCCATCACCACCAACTATGGTAATGTCCGGAGTATGATGGATCTGGATCTCTGTCCTGGTCATTCTGATTTTCTTGAAATCTCCATTGATTAGGGTCAGTCATAATTGGCCCGTATCGATAAGAAAATAAAGACTGGGCCATGTCGGTAAACTCATAAACTTCGGAGGTGGAGCTAGAAAAGATGGTGGATAGCCAGGCTCACTGTCTGAGGCAGGCTCTGGATAGGAAGATGCAAACTCGTCAAAAACATTCATCCTCGTCCAGCGTCCGCTGCCCCTGCCACTCGAACATGAGTGTCTTTTATCACTCAAATCATCTAGACCTGCTCCACTCGTGCGTGCACTACTAGTAGAGCCACCCTCACCTGCACCTGAGGCGCCGCCTCCACCTATGCTGCCGCCACCCCCACCTCCACCTCTACCCCCTGTACGCTGTTGTTGTGTGGGTGGGACAAATTCTTCTTCATCCTCATCTGATGAAGGTGGCTGAGTGGTCTCGGTGTCAAGGAGATGATGTCGCCGTTTGATACTTATCTTCTTCCTCTTCAATGTAGGATCTCCTTGACTACTTTGCTGCGAAGGTAAGCATACTTTCTTTAAAGCCCTAAATAATCCACCATTCTTCTTGGTGGTGGTGGTGGTAGATGGACCCGCAACTGAAATCCGAGCTGGAGCTGTAGCGGCCGGGGGGGGGAGCTGGATGTCTCTCTGGAGAAGCTGTAGTCCGGGGTGGATAAGGAAGTGGAGCTGTGCACGGAACTTGACTTTCTTCAGCTTCCTGCATGTCTTCATCCTCACCAACGACGCTGTCAAGCTCTCCTTCGGCCCATGATCTGTCGTTCGGGTCGAACTCTGGCTCTCCCTCAGCATCCTTGTCTTCCACCCATGCTGCAAGTGGATGTTCTTCTTGGAATAGATATTCCAAGTCGACATCCGCCTGGGACAAGCCCTGAGTAGCTTGGGCCTGTGCTCTTTCTTGGTACAATCCACCTGCAAACTGTGCAAATCTCTGCTCCGATGTCTTCTGCCTATCTTTGATATTCTTGATCCTCAGCCTCATATTGTAATGGCAGTAGACAAACTTCTCCAATCTTTCTGTCTTCAACCTATTTCTCCTCTTCGTGTGAATAAGGTTGAAGGTGCTCCAATTTCTCTCGCACTGGGATGACGATGTGCTCTGACTTAGCACCCGAATTGCAACGGATACGAGTGGATCATAGTTGTCAAGGCGACAAGGCGCCCAAGGCGTTGAAGGGTACCGATTCCGCTTAGGCGACAAGGCGGCTGCTTAGGCGTCGCCTAGGCGGTATTCAAGGAAGGCTGAGTCGGGAGGTTGTTATATATAAAAAAAACATAAATATAATTATATTTGTTATGTTAGAATTGAATATGAGTGTTTTATCAATGCACATAAGTAACTATGATGTGTGTGTGAAAGAGAAGAAAGTTAAATAAATATGTATAAAATTTAAGTATATAACTCATTTATGATTATAAAATTTATATATGTGTAATAGTATAAGTGATGGTAAAATATTGTTATAATATTATTAAACGGGGGGCGCAGTAGTCGCGGATCGACCGCGCGGTCGTCGCGGGGGTCAAGGGGGCGGCCGCTTCGCGGGGCCGTGGGGGCTTCGCCCCGAACCCAAAAAAGTATGTAATAGTATAAGTGAGACAGAGAGAGAGAAGAAAGAGTCGAAAAAGAACGTAATTAAGTATATAATATATGTTTATAATCATAAATCTTAAATATATATGATAGTATAAGTGATAATACAATATATTAATATATTCAAATTATCATTAAATAAGTGTCCCTTGTGAGGGGTATCAAGGGAGAAAAACCCCTTAAAAACTTTTTTTAATGATGTAAAAATACCCAAGGCGCCTTGCTTGGGCGCCTAGGCTGGCGCCTTGGGCGCCTTGGCGGGCGCCTTTTGGCCCCAGACAAGGCGCCCTGGCAAGGCGCCCTTGGAAAGGCGCCTTGCCGCCTAGGCGCCGCCTAGGCGGGCGCCTTGACAACTATGGAGTGGATTCCATCCAGTCCTGTTTGTCACCATAATCCACCACTCAGCTGTAATTGTAAAGAAGACAATTACAAGCATCAGTAACCTTATGTAAAAAAAATCAAATAACTAAAGAGTCATTAATTCGGGTAAGCATATTACTAGGGGGGACCCTATCATGTGAGTACTGCAAATCTGGATCCCCGTACACCCCAATCTTGTGCCTGTATGAAGTCATCTGAAAACCCAAAATAAATCAGTTATCTTCTCTTCTTGAGATAAAGTTATAAGTTTAATTGATATCAAACCTATTACTTACTTCAACCTCAGCGCACGTTCTGTCTTCTTGGGTCTTACATAGTCGTTTAATTACAGATAGTGTGCCTGATAATACTTTACCATCATTACATACTTGGCCACCATACTGTATCCTTGGGTTCAAGAAGTACCCTGTAACGATATTAATACTCCATTAGCATAAAGACAGTGGGGGTAATACACAAAATATAACTTGTAATACAATTATATTACACTAGTAAAGTATATCTGCAGCATGAATGTCGTGGTGTAGGGTTTTGTCCCATCTATTGTCAATCACCTTCCACCACTTTTTGTAACCCTTGGGATGCTTTTCTTTAATTTTCAACTTAGCTTTATCCATAGCATCATACAGGTACCCCATCTGATTTTTGTCATTTGAATCCACCAACCTAAGTACCTGCACCAAAGGCTCTATGATAGACAAGTAGTACTGCACCTTCTCCCACCACCTGTTATCTTCTATCAGCTACTCCATCTTTAGCAGTATCTCATACTGATCCAAGGAGCTCCTGTATGTATCCATGTACTCTTGATAAGCAGTGGAGAGGATGGACATTTTTAAACTAGCCCTGTACCTGTATAGGCTCTCTAATGCAATAAAATGGGTGGCAAATCTTGTGGGACCCGGTCTGATCAAATCATGACCATCGGTGTGCTGCCTCATGATATGTAAACGTCGTGGATGGCCATAGATAAACGAGGTGATCGCTGTCCTTGGTTGACCAAGGACTTGACATTAGCATCCCTACCAATATCTTCTAACATCAGGTCAATAGAATGTGCCGCACAGGGCACCCAAAACAAGTGAGGTCGAGCCTCCATGAACTTCTTTCCTGCAGCCTTATATGAGGTCTCATTGTCTGTGACAAACTGCACAATGTTGGCCTCTCCTATCTCATCCACCACAGTGTTCATCAAGTCAAATAGGTAATCTGCATTTTTCACCTGACCTGATGCATCAACCGACTTCAGAAATACGGTACCCTCAGAACAATACACAAGGAAGTTTATAAGTGACCTCCTTGTGATTCCAATCCACCCATCGCACATTACAGTGCACCCCCTCTCCTTCCAGATGGTTTTGAATCCATCTATCCATGAGGTCAACTCATCGACCTCCTCATCCAAGCATGTTTCATATATATACTTTGATGTGGGGGCTTTCAACCCCGGTCCAGCCTCACCAATCGCATCAACCATAGTCTGGAAATATGGACTCGTGGTTGCATGTGCCGGGACACCTACAAATTCAAAAACAAGATAAGGGAGAAGATAGGGTTGTTAATAATAACTAACCTAACAAGAAATTCATATCAACAAGCAAATGCTAACCACAACTTCAACAAATCATTACCTGCATGTAGAAAGAACTTGACCATATGCTTCAGGGCTTTCTTTGCTGCCCCAGTCGATGCCTTCACCCCTTTAAATGCTTGTTTTATACCCCTCTGACCTCTGTCACTCTCCCTATACATGGCAGTGTCTCCCGTCGGCATCGGTCGAACAGAATGTGTCCTCCGGATTTCAGGCTCTCGAACAGGGCGTGTGCCCGCCCCCACATCAGATCGTCTGGCAGCCGAACCTCCTGCTCCTCGTCTTCGTTCCTCATCCTCTTTGCTGCCCCAGTCGATGCCTTCACCCCTTTAAATGCTTGTTTTATACCCCTCTGACCTCTGTCACTCTCCCTATACATGGCGTGTGCCCGCCCCCACATCAGATCGTCTGGCAGCCAAACCTCCCGCTCCTCGTCTTCGTTCCTTATCCTCTTTGCTGCCCCAGTTGATGCCTTCACCCCTTTAAATGCTTGTTTTATACCCCTCTGACCTCTGTCACTCTCCCTATACATGGCAGTGTCTCCCGTCGGCATCGGTCGAACAGAATGTGTCCTCCGGATTTCAGGGTCTCGAACAGGCGTGTGCCCGCCCCCACATCAGATCGCCTCGTAGTCGAACCTCCTGCTCCTCGTCCTCGTTCCTCATCCTCACGGGCCTGAGCCCTACTCTCATGTACGGCTCTCCTAGCCTGAGTCTCTTCCTCATCTGATGAAGATGAAGAATCAACTTGGACCTTTTCATGTGCTGGCCCTTTACCTTTCTTGCTCTTTCCGGCCATAAGATCGGCGTCTCTCCGACCTAGCAACTCGTCATGTAGGTCTTGTCTCTGACCAATTCTCACCTCCCTTCGCACCTGTGGGGGATCGTCAAAACAAGCCACCGCTCCGGGGTGATCGTTCAACACCCCGAAGGGTGATTAAGACCCCTTCGGGGGTGCAATTCCACCCCCATCGGGGTGAAATAATCCCTCCCATGGAGGGATTTCATACCCCCCCCCCACCTGGGGGGGATCGCCAAAACGCCACCCCTCCGGGTGATCGTTCAACACCCCCGAAGGGGTGATGCTAATCACCCCTTCGGCGGTGCAATTCCACCCCCATCGGGGTGAAATAATCTCCCAATGGGGATCCCAAACCGCAGCCTCCCAAGGCCCGGGGGGAGAGGGGATCGAAAGTCCCCCCTACAAACCTCGTAGGGTGGATCGGCCCTCGGGAAGGTTGGATCGGCCCTTCAACACCGTATCGCCGCAAGGTAAGCCCTAGATCTCCAAGGAGGCTTCGGGGGAAGGAGAGGATGCGTATGAGGGTGCCGGGGGGAGAATCGGTCCGGATCGACCCCAAATCGGGGGCGACGGCTTAAAATAGGTCCGGATCGATCCCTGACCGGTTCGATTCCGGGTCTTCCGGTTTTCCGGCGAATCGGTCCGGATCGACCGATTTTGGGATCGATCCGGGTGGATCGGTCCGGGATCGACCGATTCCGGCCGATCCAGCCGGGACTCCCGGTTGTTAATTCCGACTGGAATCGGATCGGTTGGTACCGATCCGATCCAAGAATCGGCCGATCCCGATCCGGATCGACCGATTCTGCAATCCATGCTTCGAATCCATTCTCAATTTTCTGGATTAAACTTTGGTTCGCCTAATTCTTGTCAATCGTTCTGAATTATGTGGAGTCATCGGATACTTCGATCCAATCGACCTATAGTTATGGTGACTCGTTTGGATCAAGTCTTAGGATAGTTTCCCGAGGGTCGGACGAATATGATCGTCGTGTGTACGTGTATCAAGCTTTGTACTCAACCCAAATGATACGTGGGAGAGTACATCAACTACCTACAAAGTGTACAACACATCATGTTGGAATAAAATTGATGCATTATTTATTTAAATCATGTCATTTAATTTATCCAATTTTTCTGTATTTTTTCAGATTTATTTTCGCATTTATATTATTTTTTTAATTTTTAAAATATCTCCTACCAAAGTCTTGATTTGACGTACAAAATTAAAACTAAGATGCTTTTTTGAAATATTAAGGTACGACGAGTTTGATAAAAAAAATTGAAACATCAAACCAACTACCAAAGAAATATTTTGAATCTAGAAATAAAAATAGATACATAGATAGAAACATACTGTTTAACACCCAAATAATCATAGATATGCAACCAAAGTTAAAGTAAAGTACATATTTATTATTTTAAAATATTTTTTTAAAGATTTTTCTGATAGTCTACTTACCTTGTTCCGACCTCTGCATATAAAAAGTTCCATGAAAATAAAATAAGATTTTTGCATGTCTACTTGCAGACTGAGGGACGGTGACCGCCCGACATTGCTGCGGAACAAGGCCCGCTGGCCTGGTTTCTCGGCCCGAGTAACGCGAGAGGGCTCATTTCTCTGCCCTGAAACAAGGCTCAGGGCTGGCCTAGCCCGAGGGCCCATGGGCCAGCCTGTCCTTTGCCACCCCTATATATAGATTGTTATGGTCTTCGCGACGTTAGTCTATTCCTCTACTTTGTATGAATTAGGATGAACGTGACCATCTCCTTTCACATTCTAAATTCGATGTTGTTTGGTTTTGAACTTTTATTGCAACATCGACGAGTTCTCATATCCTGAGATCTTGTTGTGGTTCATTCACCAGTCAATTGTATGATATCGTTGTATGTTGAAAATAATTGGAATGTATTAATCATCTGAATTGCATATATAATGTATCGGATAGCATGTACTAGGACTTAGGAGCATAACTCTTCGTTGTACCTTTAATGTCCCAAAGTGGAATGTCCTTATTCTATGATCATGCATTTTGTTACATATTATAATTGCTCAATCACATCTTCGAGTATTCGACGGATGACCAATTTCACACTGTCTATAATCTCATTGACTAGCTTGAGGGAAGAACTATAATAGTATTTGAGATTAAAAAAATGACCCGATAATATATAGATGTCAGTAGAGAACATAATAATAGGTTAAGAACATGATTTCACTTAATGACAATGAGCATTGGGATTAAAAAAATGACCTAGTAACATATATATGTTGCATGTATCGGATGATACAACGTTCAGTCCCATCGACGGTCAATAATATCTCACCATTTGTTGAAGTTAGACACCATCTCTGTGATTTCATTTTTTGCCTGCTCAAATGTATCATAAAGATAACCTATGTTTATCTTCGTATATCCATCTACTATTTTAAAAACTTTGACCAAGGGTCTTACTATACGAAGAGTCTTTCTTTACAACTCATCAGAATCAACGGTCTTCTTTACAACTTGTATAAAGTTTCTACTCTCTAATGTTTCTTTAATCTTCTTTTCTTTCCACTTATCCGAATAAACAACCCTAGCAATCCAACTAGACCATCCTGGTAAAAGTATCATTTGTGTAAGATGACGCATTTGCTTTATTAAACTCTTCAAGAAAATTTAATGAGAGGTGAACCTAGTTGTATTGGATCATAGGAGCTCTCGACATTTTGTATGCTCCATATGGTTGTCAAGGTGACAGCAACCGAGGGTCCCTTTACCGCTTAAGCGCCTGTTTAAGCGGTGCTTAAGCATTAAGACTAGTTGGGGTGGTTCATGGTTGGTTCATGGTTGGTTCATCAAATACAACAAAACAATGAGATATAAATAGACAAATTTTGTCATTTTACTCACAATCAATAAACGAATAAGACAACTTGACAAATAAAATTTATATGTAAATCGACAAAGTCTCAAAGGGAAAATAGCTTATCATATACTGAAGAAATTTTGTTATCGAAGGTTTAAGCACACATTTGAATATCCTTATCTTCTCAATTGACTTTGAACCATAGTTGTCAAGACGACAAGGCGTTGAGGGGTACCGATTCCGCTTAAGCGACAAGGTGGCCGTTTAGGCGTCGCCTAGGCGGTCAAGGCGGTATTCAAGGAAGACTGAGTCGGGAGGTTGTTATACATAAAAATAAGCATAGATATAATTATATTTTTATGTTATAATTGAATGAGTGTTTTATCTATACACATCTATGTAGTCAGAGGCGTGAGGCGACCGAGGCGAGGCACCCCTCGCCTCGCCTCAGGCGCTTGAGGCGGGCGCCTCAGGCGCCCGAGGTGACATTTTTTTTTTTTGAGATTTACTTTTAATACCTGGAAAATCTATATAAGAAGGTGAAGAAATATAAAAAAAATACAGTAAATGCATCAGAAATGCAGGAAATATATATGAAAATACAAGGAATAAATTTAAATTTGCAGGAAAAATAAAAGTTATGTCCGAAAATGCATATAAAATTATCTAAAAAAGCCGAACATATCTAAAAAATTCAGAAAAATACAAAAAACAGCAGAAATTACGTTAAACATGTATTAAATGATTACCGCAACAATAAGTTGAAAGAAGTACCTTTTCTCATTTCATTTCCATAAGCATGCCTAGAAATCAACACATCACCAAAATCAAAAAATACATGACATCAAGTAGAAGGATGTTGAATAAAAATGATAAAGCAAACATAGAAGTACATAAATAACGATGAGTTCACAACAACAAGATCCGTGTACATTCATCTAACGTCTCCTTAATCAAGCTAACACAAATATGAAATATCAATAATCAATCGAAGAGTAAGGGTCATCATCATCGCAAGCATGAATACGAATATCCCCATCCGATTCCGAGGTATCTTCATCCATGGCCACACTCTTCCTTTCTCAATCCTTTTCGCCTTTGCAGGCCTCTCGCTCTGGGCTTCGATGGACCTTCCTCTTCATCAATACCCGCCGCTAGTTCAACTTCCCTCCATGCGAGATCCTCTCCTTCACGCACATACTCGTCGTCCTCTCTAAAGGATCCACTCATCACTCATCAATATCGTCCAAAGAAATAGGATCAGCGATTGAACTTCTCCATCCTAAAATGGCGATCTCGAAGCCTTTGATTGTACCGGACATGTATTGTACAAGATCGTTTAGCTTTTTTTCGTTCCAATCTATTCCTTTTTTCGTTATACGCACCTATAATTTAAGGATGAACATTAAGGTAGAGTATTGAATGAAACATGCTAAATAATGAATGATACTAGTGCATACCGTTCAAAGGTACTCCAAATGCTTACAACTACGCACTAGTAGAGCGAGACTCAATACCCTAACGGCAAACCTTTGCAATCGAGGAACTTTGCTTCCCCAATCTTTCCACCACTCGCTAAAAGAAAGATGAGAATTAATTAAAATCAAAACAATACTTTGAAACGTATAAATGAAAAGTTTCGAATGCTTAAATGCTAACCCGGAATAGAAGTTTTTCTTTGTCCGATGGCCATATCTCTACCAAATAGGCCCTCGCATCCCCGTATGTATTTAATTGGTAATAATATCTTCGCTCATCGTGACTTTCAATTAGCTTCTCAATGGTATCACGTAGTCCTTGTTTTATTTCTCCATCACTTTCAACATCCGGATTGAGTAAAAAATTGGGGGTTAAGATAATAACCCGCCGTACATGTAATGGACGATGGAGTTGATTGTCCCACCTCCTATCAATAATGTCCCAAATCGACCGTATTTGTCAAACTTCTCATCCAAGGCACTCTTAATACCTTCCTTTGTCTCCGGTCCATCGTTTCATGGGCATGTATCAGTCGGGTTTCTCACCATCCACTAGGCGTAAGACTATCACAAAGAGGCTCAATATCAAAAGAGCATACGCAACACCTCTCCGTAAAGTTGTTTTCAAAATGATGTCACATGATTTCTTTCCCCGCCGTTTAGCCCATCGGTTGCGTAGCTACCCACTCTTCAGATGTAAACATCCTTCTCAATTCAGCCTTCAAGTTGTGTAGGCTCTCTAAGTTGAGATAGTTAGTTGCAAACCTTGCACAAAAAAAAAGTTAATGGCATTCAATATCGCAAGTCAATTCACAATTTCCCTTTTAAACAATATAAAAATACATTTCAAATTGAGATTATACTCATGATCGCCGCTCTACACAAATTTCTTCCATCGGGTGAACTTCCTCATCAGCGGCAAGAACTTTGTATGCCCATAAATAAATGTAGTCACATACTTCGCATTTAATAGTGGATTTTGATACCCGACAACTTAGAAATATCTTCTAGCATCAAATCAATGCAACGGGCTGCATACGGTGTCCAAAACAAACGAGGATGCATAGACATCAACAATCTACCTCGTGCCTACGTAACTTGCCTCGTTATCCGTTACAATTGATAACATTTTTCTCCCCAACTTCAAGAACAATTTTTGTCCAACAAATCAGCCATCAACCTTGCATCTTTCATCGTGAAGATGCATCTATCGATTTTAAGAAGATCGTGCCCGTAGTGTGTCGACTAAAAATTTATCAATGTTCTCCTCTTCTATCCGTCCAAGCATTTGGACATGATAGTGCATCCATATTTCACCCAACTTCCTTTTTCTTTTTCAACTAATTCTTTAGTTATTCGAAGCTCTTTCACAAGCAAATTTTCCCGCACCTCACGATACGATGGACCTTTCAATCCCGTCAAATCGACCAATAGCCTCTAACATGGTTCGAAAACTATTCAAGCGTACGTTGTTGAAAGGTATACCTCGCTTTGGTACATCCACCGAGCAATGTATCGCACTACTTTTTCCCTTTCTTCCTTCAAATGCTTTTTGTCTTTAACACTTTTCTCTTTGGAAACCTCTCGGATTTTGCTCTCATAAAACGGTCCATAGTGACCTCTCAAACGAGGAGGCAAAAATGCCGGATCACAAACAAGTGAAGTATCTTCTGCCTTCCATGCCCGTCTCCGAAGTGTTGACACCGAAGGTTGTCTCTTCCTCAATCTCTCTAATCATCGCAACCTTCTCGAACCGAGCTTGTTTAGCTTGCTCCATATGTTGTTTAATCTCTTCTTTGGCCTCCGGTGTAGCCTTCGCAAGTTGTCACATTGGTGGATAAACCTGCAATATGTTGCTTCAACCTATATATTCCACCTTTGCAATCCTTGTTGCAAAAGGTACATCTAACAAGATCCCGATTTTTTGGATCCACCAAAATTCCATACTTCCAACCAACATCCTTTGACTTAGGAGCATGTCTTGAGATAATGGGGCCCGTTGACGTTGTTTGGGTGTTTGACCCCGTCCCCGAAGCTTGCTCCACAGTTTGAGACATCTTCATACAAAATACATAAACACAAAATACATAAACAAAAAATACATAAACTCTGCGTTAATAAATCGGATTCAACAAACAATCTGATTTAATAAATCAGATTTAACAAAAACTGCGATTTGATAAATTACATTTAACAAAGAATCTGATTTAATAAATCAGATTTAACTAAAACTCTGTTTTATTAAATCTAATTTAATTAAAGGTCTGATTTATTTAATAAGATATATTAAACACTCTGATTTCAGAAATCTGATTTTAAAAAATCAGATTTAAAAAAAAACAAATCAGATTTCAGAAATCTGATTTTAAAAAAATCAGACTTAACAAAAAACAAATCAGATTTCAGAAATCTGATTTTAAAAAAATCAGACTTAACAAAAAACAAATCAGATTTCAGAAATATTATTTAAGATATGTAAATAGCATTAACATAAAAAAAGAATATATCAAAACGTAAATTATACCTTTTCGACAACGTCCGGGTTGTTCGGTAATCTTTGCAAACCCGGTTAACAACACTTGCGCCTTCTACACATTGCCAATAGCCTAATAAAGATATTGGAATGACATTTACAATGAAAAATATGAAGATTATCAAAAAAAAACGTACCTTGTACGTCTAAATCCGTTCTTCTAACAATGTACACCAAGAAAGAAGAAAATAAAACAAACGATAAGAGTTATGTATTACTAGAAGGATGTTGAATGAAAAAGATAAAAAAATTGAAGAAAAAAACGTTAAAACCCTAAAACGGACCGGTGGGAGAGCTCCTCCGATGCTCTGTGGGATTCGACACCTTCTACGCGCTCGGCGGCGGCGAAGGGGCTTCGCCGACCGCGCGGCGGCGAGAGCTTCTCCGGCCGGGAGGCGGCGGCGGCGGGACCTTCTCCGGCTGGCGTTGGCGTCGGGCTGAAGAATGCAGGCCGCGGGAGAGAGGGGGCAGCGCGTCGGGTGCGAGAGAGAGAGAGGGGGCCGCGGATCACTTAGCCTATCGGATCCGGCCGCCTGGGTCCGGATCCGGAGCAGCGCAGGCCGAGGCGTTCGCCCTCGCCCCGCTCACGCCTCCCCGCCTAGGCGGTTGAGGCGGGGGAGGCGATCGCCTCAGGCGATCGCCGCAAGAGCGAGGCGGCAGAGGGCCGCCTCGCCTCGCCTCCTCGCCTAGGCGACCGAGGCGTTCGCCTCTGATAACATAGATACACATAAGTAAATATGATGTGTGTGAAAGAGAAGAGAGTTAAATAGATTTTTATAAAATTTAAGTATATAACATTTATGATTATAAAATTTATATATGTGCAATAGTATAAGTGATAGTGAAATATTGTTATAATATTATTAAATGGGGGGAACGCAGAGTAGTCGCGGATCGATCTTAAATATGTAATTATGAAAGTGTGGGTATTTATTTTTGGATAAGGAGTTAATCTTGGTAAGTTAAGTGAGACAGAGAGAGAGAGAAGAAAGAGCTGAAAAAGAAGTTAATTAAGTATACAATATATGTTTATAATCATAAATCTTAAATATATATGTTAGTATAAGTGATAGTGCAATATATTAATATATTCAAACTATCATTAAAAAAGTGTCCCTTGTGAGGGTATCAAGGAGGAAAAACTCCTCAAAATTATTTTTTTAATCATGTAAAAATCCCCAGGGCGCCTTGCCTGGGTGCCTTAGGTGCCTAGGTTGACACTTTGGACGCCTAGGCGGGCGCCTTGAGCGCCTTTTTAGCCCCAGACAAGGTGCTATTGGAAAAGCGCCTTACCACCTAGGCAGGTGCCTTGACAACTATGCTTTGAACTCATCGACCCAAAGAACAAGTCTTGGATACAGTAAGTAAACTAAGTGAACAAAATGCCCACTTTGAAAACTACCACTTAGAGCTCCCAAAGTGGGCAGTGTTTTACACCTTGATAAAGCGGTCCTCTACTCCAATGTAAAGCATTACTTAAGCGGCACTTAAACACCAGCTTTGACAACAGTGATATTCCCTTATTAGGTTCAAGATAAAGTTATGGTTATAGATGAAGGATGATATGGATTAGGCATTGAGCCTTCTCGACTACTCGGTAGATCTTTGTATATATCTTCTAGTATCAAATCTATAGAATGGGCAGAGTATGGTGCCCAATAGAAATGTGGTCTCTTGACCATCAGTATTGCTCTAGATACTTTATATGTAGTTGTGTTGTCTATTACTAACTAGATAACTCGATCATCTCCTCTCTCTTTGACTACCCGGTTGATAAATTCAAATAAATAGTTTGCATTCTTTATATATTCGGATGCGTTCAAGGACTTCTAGAAGATAGTCCCCAGCTTGACAGTATACTAGAAACTTGATCATTGTCATCCTTAGTTACACCTATTAAGAAAAATGCTATGCGTAAATTTAAATTTTTAAGTTTAAAAATACAAGTATGTAAAACCTATTAAGAAGAATGCTATGCGTAAGTTTAATAGGGTGTTTGGAAGCTATTTTAATTTTAAGATAACTTTTTTTTTGAAATCGAGAACATCTACTTTCTCAATTTAAAATTTAAAATCAAAAAAGAACAATTCGTTTATGTTTGGTAAAATTGACATCAAATTTAAAATGGATAGAACAGTGTTTGGTAAAACCACCTCCGTGCCCCTCCCCCCCCCCTTACCATCCCCCGGCGGCGCCTGCTTCCCACGGTCGGGAAGCGCCGTCCCCACCCGCACCCCCGGCTTCCACCTTACCATCCCCCCGGCGGCGCCTGCTTCCCGCGGTCGGGGAGCGCCGTCCCCACCCGCCCCCCCGGCTTCCACCCTACCATCCCCCCGGCGGCGCCTGCTTCCCGTGGTCGGGAAGCGCCGTCTCCCCCCCGGCTTCCACCTTACCATCCCCCCGACAGCGCCTACTTCCCGCAGGTTTGAAAGGTTTGAAAGATGAAGGCTACTAACATATCCAACCACTCGTCAATTAGGTGTATCATTTTTCTTACCAAATATGTTCCAAAGAATTGATATATTTCTTAATGCCTTTCACCTTCATGGAAAGATAAGTGTTGTATTTTTCTTTCGTGGACTTGTAATACAGTCCTTTTGTAGTATTCACCAGTATGCTACTATGGAATAACTATCTTAATGTCAACCCCCCCCCCCCCGATCTTCTATTGTCTGTAAATTTTTCATTATTGTCATGATGGTAGTTTATCTTTGTTGTGGGCGTGTGATGACAACTTTCACGAGACCTACTGCTGGGTCGTTATCTTGTGTGGGATTGTGAAACTCCTCTTCTTGTTATTCAATCCTCTCCCACTTTCGCGTACTCTTCCACTTCCTAAACCTTGGCATGTGAATTGGCTTGTACACCGATACATGTATTTATCTATAAATGACTTGTGGTTTATCTTCATCCCCTATATAAATTATCTATTTTTAATAATAATGGTTGAATATTGATGTCAATGATTGTTATGAATTACTAAACATTAATGGCAACATACTAACATCAAAACCTTTGTCCTTAAGAGCTGTTAGGTGCTCCTGTTCGGCTCTATAAATGTGAATTGAATGTCTTGCACGATCGAAAATTTCATCCTGAGCATTCTCCTTGTGCGGCTTTGAAGCTTTTTACCTATTCCATGCTTATAAATGTCTACAAAATTGAGTTTTTACCTCAGGTGAAATTTGTGTTCATTAGACAATGTTATCCTTCATCTCAGTGAGGCGATGCTTCAACCGAAAAATCTCCTATACATTATTTTTCACAATACTTACATTGTACCATTCTCTCTGCCATAGATATCAAATTACAATGTAACTAGGCCGGATCATTTCGGGTCGTGTTGGAAGTTTGAGTCTCACAGCTTGAAAAAGACATTGTAGAAACTAGAAAGTAAAAAAAAAACACTTAACATAATATGTTGGTAACACAATTAAATAAAAATTAATTTCTACATAACCTCGAAACGAATAAAAAAATGAACAATGTTGAAATGCTTTAGAGAGAAAACACTATTAAAATGCTTGAGATAGAAAGAGAGTTTTAGAGTGAGAATGAAATTTGAAGGGAGTAGAGATGTGAGGGGAAGGGGAGGCCCCCCAGGGGCATTTAAAATAGCCCCCAAACAACTAGTGTTGGTGACCTAGTAGGGTGGGTTCCCAACCGCGTGCAACCTGGCTCAAGTTTGACGTTGGGTCACAAACTTGGGTTGGAATTGAGCTGATCACTCATTTTTGACTGAGTCAAGTGACCCAACCCGACCCAGATCCAATCCAGCAAACCATGATATTAACATATAATTTTACCGCATAGGCACCATCTTATCCCCAAAGTGGAATTAGAATCCTTGGGCGTCTTGTCATCTTGACAACTAAGACTATAAACAGAGTAGATATGGTGTTTGTGTCCTTTTTGTTTATCTAATCGGATAATCAATATCTAATCCGAATCGAATACAAATACAAATCGAATATCATAAGATAATCTTCAAATTCGGAGTGGATAGGTATAATATCTACTTCATAAGTTTAATTAAATTCTATTTTATTAATATATTTAATAATATATAAATATATATAAATAAAATATAAAATATAAAACATATCATATATTTATTAACATTAACTAAGTATATTGATGTAGAATATAGAATATTTAATTAAATTTTTAAATATAATAATTTTAAATATATTATTATATATTATATGTATATATTATAAAATATAATTTTGGAGTGGATCTTAAATAGAGTGAATGGGCATTTCCATGTCTACTCCGATCAACATTTGGATAATATATGTATCTAGATATCTGTGTCGGTAGTTTATAATTGCATATTATCTGCCTAAACGTATATGAATTTGCAACGGATCTAGATTTTACATCCCTATTGACAACTATGTTAGAAGCTCCATAGGGAAATATTAAGATATTAAAAGATTTTCATGTGGTTTTTAGTGACTTATAAAATCTTTGAGTCCCGAGAGTTATTTTGTGGTGGGTGTCGAAGGGTGTTTGTTAGGATACTAATAATAAAAGACATGTATGATGAAACAAACACCACTGTAATAGAGGAGAAATAATAAATCTTTTATTTTTATTTCTTTACCTTTTGCATTAGTTATAGATTAATTAACAAAAATTGTATAGGATGATATATCACGGTTAGGGCTATAAACGGGTTGAATTCAGCAGAATCATCAATATTTGATTTCGATTCCGATAAAGATTAAGGTGCTCTGATTCTAATAATTTCATATTCACTATATTTCCATTTGATCCAATTTTGATTCCGTTATCAAAATCGGAACCAAATCTATTAATTTCTAAAATACTTATTAAATATTAAATTTTATTAAAAATGAGTTAATAATTCACATATAATTGTTAAAATTTGGTATAATCTCTTTAAAATATTATTTTATCATTTTATCCATTTATATATCATATTTTGTTAATCATTTAATATAATTTTAAATACTTTTACTTATATATACCTTTTTTTATCAAAATTGGATGAACAGAAACGAATCAACTGATTCTGATTCTGATAAACTTTTGAAATATTCGATTCTGATAACTTATTGGGTTAAAAAAAGGTCCAAACCTATTAATGTTTATATGAATCGAATCGGAATTTTGAAATATCGGATTCTATTTACGTCCATAATCATAATCACAGTGTATGATAAGAGGATATCATATTGATAGATAAGACACAAACAATGCTAGGAAGATAGAATTATGGAGAAATACTTTAAACTATAGATTTCAAGATTAGTAAAACTAAGATAAAATATACTAATTGTAAATTATGAAAATGAAAGGAAAGAACATGAGGAAGTTAGTTTGGATAGTGTAATTTTTTATCAAAGTATTTAGCTTAAATATCTTAGATCAATTATTCGAAAGACAAAGAATGTGATAAGGGTATTGACCATAAAATTAAAGCAAGATGAACGAGGTGAAGATTAATTACATGCATTTTAATGATAAAATTTCATTAAAGTTGAAACTTTTAAGAAACATTTTGTATTACATTTATATGGCGTGGTAGTGAATGTTGGATAGTTAAGGAAAATATGTTTCCAAAGTGTTATTGAAATGAGAATGTTAAAATGGATCATTGATCACACGAATAAATATATTAGAGTAAATTTGAGGGTAATGACAATGGTAAACAAATTAAAAAGATAGAGATAGTCATGGTTTAGGCATATTAAACGTTGATCTAAGAACATTCCAGTTAGAAAATGGTAAATATTAAAAATAAAATTAAAAATATGTGATAGACTTAAGTTAACGTGAGGAGGGTAATTCAGTACACTGGATAATTAAAATATCTCCTAAGAAATAACTCTAAAACAACATGAGTGGAGAAAGATAATCCATATGGTCAATCCCAAATACTTTGGGATTAAGGCTCAAACCAGATATCTTCCTACCTTTGTTGGAACACGCAGCAATGGTAAATATGTATGTATGGTGCACCTACGATCGTATCCCAATTAGCTGACAGCCCGTTCAGTACATGTACACCAGTAGATCGTTAGCTTCAATATGTCAAATTGATATTTCAGCAGAAGTTGTCACAACGCCGTACCTACAATTTAGTCCATCCCATGAACATTACTGAAATATGACTTGGGCATTAGTGGATCTATCTCCTGTGGTTCTGATTTTTTATCCCACTATTTGCAGGTTGCAATAAACTGGTGCATATGCAAAGGTACCATTCCTATTCCCGGAGTAAAAACACTTTGGCAGGCGACAGAGAACTTAGGTGCCCTTGGTTGGCGCCTAAGTCAGGATGAGATCCTTGAGCTGGAATCTGCTGCCGAGAAATCTCCCAGAAAGATGGTACAAAACATTTTCCAAACCAGATAAAGAACGGAAATCATTTACATCGATGCCATGAGCACTTCTGTTCTAATTGTCCGTCTCCTTCGCATGGTGTACAGTGGTAACGTGTTACTGCAGGCCAAACATATTTGATCCTTTTTTTGTAAACATGTCTTACATATGGGCATTGGCTTACAGCGTACATTTTTGCATTCAAGGCATCCAAGGGTCTGAGGTCGAGAGAGAGTGGAACATTACGCCCATGCAGGTAATGCAGGTAATGAACAGTTTGTACACAGGACATCTAGTTGAGCACCGAGGCAAGCGTGCTCCACTGAAGGTGACGAAAACCAAACTAAGCTCGTGATGCTTTCACTCAACATGCTTGGCTCATTTTCTTTCATTTGGAATAGTGCATATGTAGTATAGATCAAGGAAGGTGGGGTCAGGAGTTGGGACCGGGTCGGTTTGGTTCCAAACCCACCCGGGTCGGCCGGGATCGCAACCCGGGTCGGGACGGCCGGGATCGCAACCCGGGTCGGGACGGAGTCGGCCGGGGTCGTCAAAAATAATAATACAGTATTAAATACGAGGTCGGAGTCTTGGGGTTGGGACTGGGTCAGTTGACCTCAAAATCAACCAAGTCGGAGTAGGGTCGTGGCCTCGCATCCAAATTTTCATCAACTTTGATAACCAACAAATTTCATGTGGTGAAAAGAAGACAAGATCTCGAGATGGCTTGCTTCTACACGTTGGGCATGGATAAAATTTTGGGAAATTCTAATTCTAAAAATGGAGCATATTAGGATAGCCAAAAAAGAGAGTAAAACTGCATTAATCCGGTTGAAAAGATAAGCCAATATAGTTTCGAAAGATGTATATTCCTCCCAGTTTCATTTTTTGCTGATTTCGTTAGCAATGATACCAATTACCAATCGTCAATGCTTCGAGAAAAAAAAATGATAGCAAAATCAATACATTTCAAATAACAAAACTAATGATATCTCAAATACTTCACCTCTTCTGGTTAGAAACACAAAAAAAGGTCACCCGCAGGCGTCATTGGAGGAACTCGCACCACGGGAACGCCTGTTGGAGGGCGTAGATGCCGCCCCTGCTGACGCCGGCGCACCCTCTGAGGTTCACCCACTCTAGAGCCCCCTGCATCACCATCTCCCCCACGCTCCTCAGGCTCCCGTCCGTCACCCCTTCGCAGCCCTCCAGCGACAGCATGTCCATCTTCCTAAGGCCTCCGCCCTGCACACCCGGCGCCGCGCCGCGCGCCAGCAGCCCGGCCACGCCGGCATCCCCTATCTGCCTGCACCCGGTCAGGTCCAGCTCCTCCAGCGCCGTGCAGAGGAGCCCCACCGACGGCAGGCATCGATCCGTCACCCTCACGCAACCGCGCAGGGTGAGGCGGCTCAGGGCCCCCCCCGACGCGCTCACCAGCGCCATGACGCTCCAGTCGGTGATCCGCTTGCAGCCGCTCAGCTCCACCAGGCGCAGGCCGTCCCGGCGCTCCATGTGCGCCAGCAGGGAGACGAATCCCCGGTCGCCGACGGCGCGCATGCCCACCAGCTCGACGCGCTTGGCCCTTCCCAGAGCCCCGCCCAGGCGGGCCAGGAACTCGTCCCGCACGCCCGGGCAGTGCTTGATCGCCAGAGTCTGGAGGTGGGGGCACCTGGTGAAGCGTATGTCACCCTCCTCCTCCTCCTCCTCCTCCGCCGCTGCCTCCCGCGGCTGCCGCCGCCCTCCGATGCCGTTGCACCGTACCAGAGAGAGGAGCTTCAGGGTGCTCGACCAGTTCCCGACGGCGACGGCGACCCCCCTGGTGGTGACCCTGTGGCACTTCTCCAGCCGCAGCTTCGCGACGTGCCTGGCGAACTCGCTCAACGCTATCAGCCCCGCGTCGGTGAAGCCCTCGCAGTCCCTCAGGGCGACGCGCCGCAACCCCACGGCCAGGGCGGTGGCCCCTTCCAGCGACGCCGCCCCGCTTCCGCCGCCGACTCCGGAGAACGCGCCGTCGTCGGCGGCCGCGCAGCGCCTGACCGACAGGGCGTCCAGCTTTGCAGCCTGCACCAGGCGGCGGAGCCCCGCGCCTGTGAACCCCGACACGTTCTCCATGAAGATGGCGAGCGCCGGGCGTCCCTCGCCGCGGGCGGCGACGGCCCCCAGCGCGGCGTCCCCCATGTTCATGAACCTAATCGTGAACTTAGCCAGCCTCGGCGCCGACGACAGCACGTCGGCGAGGCCGGCGTCGGTCATCCGCCGGCAGCTGTCCAGGGAGAGGCACTCTAGACCGGAGGAATGCCGAGCGAGGGCGTGGAGCGCGCCGTCGCCGACGAGGGGGCAGGAGTGCAGCGTCAAGGAGAGCAGCTTGGTGCATCTTTGGGCGACGGGGACGAGGCCGGCGTCGCTGAGACGTGACGCGCCGGCGATGTAGAGGCGCTCGAGCGAGGGGCACCCGTCGGCCATCGCGGCCAGCCCCTGGTCTCCCACACCGGCGCAGTCCAGGAAGGAGACGTGCCGGAGATCGTGGAAGGCCCGGGAGATGATCTTGAGGCCTCTGTCCGTCACGTTCAGCAGCGACGAGGGGGAGGCGGGGGCCGGGCAGAAGAAGCCGGACCTGACGGTGAGGTCGGTCAGCGTCCCCTCCGCCGCGCAGACGCCCACCGCCATCGCCGCGAGCCCCGCGTCGTGGGCACCTTGGAAGTTCTGGAACCTCGCGCTCTTCGCCCGCTCGCGCTGCTCGCTCCTCCCCCGATCCGCGTTGCCGTCGTTCCCCGCGGGAGGAGGAGCGCCGGGGCGGAGGCAGGGCCGGCATCGGAAGTCGGCCGGGCGCATGACGGCCAGGAGGAGGAGCCATTTTCTGGAGACGCAGGCGCAGGAGCAACGGTCGCGCGGGGAGTCGAGGAAGCTGAAGATACGGCCGGTGCACTCGTCGGGCAGCTTGCTGATGAGGTCTGGACCCTCTCCGCCGCCGCCGCCGCAAATATCTCTCTTTTCTGGCAATCTCGCAGAGGCGCCTCGTAGCTGCGGCATCTCCATGGAGACCGGCGGGGGCACAGCATGGACGACTCCGGATGGGGGACTGTGTTCCACGGCATTGCGCTCTACTACTTATACGGCAAGAAGCGGCGCGTTGACGTTGGAAGAGGCGGCGAGGCCGCGGGCAGCAAGCCGGCGGGGGCAACGGAAACAGGAGAGGAGGCGAGGGAGGCAGGCAGGGAATTCAATGAAGGCGGACGAAGTTGGGCAAGGAAGCCGGAAGGGTAAGAGCCCCCCCTTCAATCTCGTGGAAGGTAATCGAGTAGTTTATAGCTGTTGGAGAGGGAGGGTGAAGGGACGGCTTCTTTGCCATGCCAGCTGCGATATTTATTGATTACCCCAAGCGAAAATAATATACGTATACACGTGAAAGTCCAACTTACTTAAAATTTAAAATCTAAACAGATTCGAATATCCATCTACACTCGCGCAACTTTGATTCTGTGAAAGGTCTTAGGGTGCGTTTGGGAATGGTCTAGAAGTCCTTTTTTTTCACTTCTCCTCTGGTCTAAAGTCTTTTTTATTTTAAGTATAGCGTTTGGATACCTATTTTTATGCACTTCTCCCTCTTACGGAAGGTAGAAGTAAGAAGGAATTTTTTTCTCCTTCTAACTTCAGAAAATCTCCTCCCGTACGCGAACCTCCCTCTCGCTGGCGATGCCTCCCTCCGCTGCCGTCCGCAACCACCCCCCTGCCGTCGTCCGCCTCGCTTCGCGACGGCCCCCTGCCGCCGTCCGCAAAGGCCCCCCCCCCCCGCGGCGCCGTCCGCGGCCACCCCCTCCCGGCGCCGTCCGCCGTCTACGACCCCCCGGCGCCGCCGTCGTCCGTCGTCCGCGAAGGCGGCCCCCCTGCCACCGTCCGCCGTCCGCGAAGCCCCCCCCTCAACGTGCACCAATCCCTCCGGGCCGCCGCCGTCGCCGGATCAGTTGTGGCGAAATCCTCCAACAACGCCTCCGCCGCCGTAGCTCGCCACCGAGGCGCCGAGTCATCGACGAACGACGACGCGGAGGACGGCGGGGGGGGGGGGGGCGGTGGCCGGTGGAGGCTGAAGCTTGTCCACCGCGACGTGGTCGACCTCCGCGGCTACGCCGGCCACTGGCACCGCGTCGAGGAGCTGGTATCGGGGCTGGAGGAAGGGAGCGGGGAGTACTTGGTGCGGATAGGGGTGGGCAGCCCCCCGCGGAGCCAGTACATGGTGGTCGACTCCGGGAGCGACGTCGTGTAGCCCTGCGGGCAGTGCTACCGCCAGGCGGACCCGTCTTCGGTCCCGCCGAGTCCGCCTCCTTCGCCGGCGTCGCGACTCCCCGCGAAGAACCCCCCCCCCCCCGGCGGCGCCGTCCGCCGTCCGCCGTCCGCGACCCCCCTCCCCCCTCTCGGCGCCGTCCGCCTCCCTTGGGAGTACTTCTATATTTTGACGAAAAAATGTAACCAAACCACTTTTACCTTCGTAAATGAGAAGACCTTCCAACTTGAAGTGCTTTCGAAAAGAAAGCACTTCTAAGAGAAGTCCTCCCATGAGTTGCCAAACGGACCCTTAGAAACATCTTTTGACTTGGGGTCTGTTTGTTTAGCCGTAAAATAGGCTCTTGTAAAAGGTTTTCCCGAAAACTTGAGTAAAAATGTTAGTTGGACGCAAGTAAATGGGTGGTCAACCGAAAATTATATACGTCGACTCCCCTAATGGGGTGTTTGGTTGCATGATAAATTTTTGTACACTTTCATGATAAAAAAATATATTAAAATAAAAAGTGAACCGACTCATGACATAAAATTATCATGTTTGGAGGGATGTGATTACAAAAAAAGTAACTACCACACATGACCAAACAAAGTGAGGAACCACAATAAAAAAGAAAGAGGTGAAATCCTCTTTTTTTGTTTAAGAAGAAAATCACTTTTAAAACATAAAATTATCATGTTACCAAACACCTCTTTTAACAAGTTTTCTTACAATCTTTAAAAATTAAAACAAGAACCTTCATTATCATGCAACCAAACACCCCATAAACCTGTGATTTTTTTATCCAGAAAATGTAACCGGATGCCTTTTACCAAACTCAGGTCAATTAACGCTCTGTTCATCATCCTATATATAACGCAAAAATTTAAGAATAGAATATGTTTTGTTTACTAACGGGTATTTTATCATAAATATTTTACCATCTTCCGAGTAACTATATCTTACTATATAATTACTTTTGAATAATAATTTTGATAGTGAATAGACAATTTTTTATTCAAAAATCACATCAAAATTTAGATTGTTAAATTTATATTAATAATTTATAAACATCTAAATAATTCAAAATAAGTATATAAAGTTAACTTTTGGATAACTACATAAACTTGTTTTCAGGAAAATAAATTACATCCAACCAACTAGATGATATGTTTTCCATTTCTTTGAAAAAGTGGTTCGATGGAAAATGTTTTATTTGATTTTTTGTTTTACATGGATCCAAATGGACCCTTTGGACCTGCTTGGTACCATAAAATTTTGGGGATAAATAATCCAAATTTATCTCCAAGTTATCCCGGTACCAAACATCACATTAGGGCCTATTTGGTACTATAAATTTTTGACGATAAACTTGGGTTATCCCTTAAATTTTGGGGATAACCCAGGTTTATCCCCAAGTTATCCCCTACCAAACAGCACCTTAGGGTATAGGATTGCAATGATTTATTGAATAATCTTATGTAAATTTTGTTATAACTACTATGTGATATCTAGGGGTGTCAACGGGCCGGGTTGGGCTAGGCCTGAAGTCGGCCCAATCTAGGCCAAGTTCAAAGTATAATAGGCCGGGCCAGGTCGGCCCACATTATATTTCTGGCCCAGCCCACATAAATTTAAAATTGTTCCCATCCGGCCCGGTCCGATCTTTCTAATATATAAAAGTGTAAAAGTTTAGATTGAAAATTTTGTATAAATATGATAAAAAAATTTGGACTTTTGCCAAATAAAAACATACCAATGGTCTTATGAAACTACAAGAATCAAGAGATCTGATGATAATAAAATATGTGAATTTCTACGAACTAGAACTTTTGAATACAAAAGAAAATATCAGAAAATTGGAAAAGTTCCAAAGATCCAAACATTGCTGAAATTTTAAAACTACCAAAAAAAACCAAAATGTTGAGAAATCTTAAAAGATTAAAAAATCCAAAAACATGATCATTCAAGAAGGACCGAGCAATTTAAGTTCCAAATTCCAAGTCTCAACATTAAAACTGATAGGAGGAGAAATTAGATAAAACAAAGTCCAAGAAATTGAAAAGACAATTTGTCTCCTTTCACAGTGACAACATGAGTTACATGTCAGTGGAGATCACATCTCTTCTTTGTCTATCATCTTTTTGGAACTTGATCACGTCATCAATCCCAATGATCATTAGTTACCTCAGTGGCAAATTGACAAACAAAATATAAAAGGTTCAATCCTCTAACCAAGATGAACTATTCCATATTACAAAATATATACAAAACAAAAGACAAAAAAATGTGCACTTGCATAATACGAGCAAAAAAATAAAGAATAAGAATGATGCAAGCCTCTTCAGGACCTTGTCAGAGGGGCACTCAACACTTGAGCAATTGGAAGTCTCCCAGCACCACCTGTCATGACATCGCCAAATTTGGATGAAAAAAAGAGGTTTAAGAATTTAAGAGCACATAAACGTCTGGTTAAAATAAGTCCTAGTTCTGAGGAAGTTAAGACATATTTTTGTAGAGAAGAATTCTTAAGATACTCCGTCCCGGACAGAGCTTTTACATATATTGTTGCAAGGAGTAGAGTCACTACGTTGTGTTCTATCCAAAAACAATGTCATTTAAGAAGTTTTAATGATCTGAAATACTTTACAAACAACAAAACAATAGAAAATGTAAAAATAAAAACCAATTTAGGTGAGCCCCAAACAAGTCTTTTATATTTTTCAAGAGTATTTACTTTTAGCGTATAGGATATTTATTATAAAAGAAGTTCTCCATTTTTAAGAGTATGTGAAGGAAATATCGTAAGCTAACTTTCTTGCATTGTATTAAGTAACACATAGAGAATGAAAATTGAGAATTAGGGATTCCATTTATTTTTGGCGAAAGGAAGGGATAAGTGATTGGTTCCCAATTTCATAAATAAAATACATTAGGAAAAGTTACCGGAACAACAAATACTTAAAGGGAAAATTATGTAAGACCATGTAATTCTAAATCATCACCCTAACATCATTAGGTCGGTTGACCCCTCTATGCAAAGGGAGCCTTTTTTCGTGATGAAATCGGCACCTCTTTTTGCCTATACTTCTTAAATGACAATTCAAGGAGAGAGAGAGAGAGAGAGAGAGAGAGACGTATCCGTCTAAGATGCTTGGACTGACCTCTCCGGATACATACCCAACTGTAATGCTTCCTCCTCTGCTATAGCTGGAAATCGGAGGACAAAGAGGGGAAGGAGACACCCAGCGCTCGTTGCAGCGTCGTTGTGCACAGCCCGAGCAAAGTGAAGCCCTATCGGTCTTGACACCTGAGAGAAGATGGAGGAAACCAACGTCGTGCGATGCTTCCTCCTCTGCTATTGCTAGAAATCGTAGAATAAAGGGGGGAGGGAGATGCCCAGCGCTCACTCAGTGCAGCATTATCGTGCTGTATGTACTATAAAGATAATTTAGTAGATGTCGGAATGTGTTATGCATAAAGATAATTTTTAGAATTTTAATGTTTAAAAAACTTTGATAAATAGCTGGATATAGAGGTTAATTCAAAGGAGGTATTTTTATATGTACCAAACAACCCGTTTATGCATGATTTTCTTCGAAAAGTGATTTCACCCGGTTGCCTCTTACTTGGATCCAAATGCACCCAAACTAGCACCACGGTCATGTAAGAAAATTTCTGAAAGGTACTTGTGAACTACACAAAGAACCTTACAAAAAAGAAAAAAGGTGACCTGCTTCACTAAAGTGTCCTAGTGAAGCACATACTTACAAACCAATGCAAGATTAATTAAAAAGACTTTGAGATGGGATATCTGGTCTGAGAGAGAAGATTGCTAGGCTAGTGTTGTGAATTCTAGCTAGCCATAGATGTTTATTAATGTGACATTGGTGGCGATTAATTAAGAACGCTTGGTCTGGATCCACAACCTTGAATAGGGATGAGGAACAAAACACAACGGTGGTAACAAGAGCTATGGCTCCTAGGTCTGAAGTTGAACAGGAGACGGATCATCGGGCCCAAAGATTTTTACCCAAGGCTCTTGAAAACCATAAACTCTTCTCGGAACCCAAATAAAACTATTTTAAGAGCTTGTCTTATTATTTAATCGAGCCGAGCTCCAGCTTATGTTCAGATTATAGATCGGCTCAAGTTCCATCCAAACTCGAGTCCAAGTTTGATATGAACTCACTTCTAAAAGCTCGAGTGTGATTTAAACATACTTGTTAAACACCATTTTAAACATGTTTATAAAGATCAATCAAAATTTAAAATAAAAATAAATTGTATTTGAGCTTTGTTTTATGTATTGAAGTGGTAATATATAATTATTGATATTTATAATTTATTTTTAATTAATTATTTAATTGAACTGCCCATGAACTTATTGAGTCGGGCATAAATTAGTTCAAGCTCAACTTGTTAACCAATGGAGTTGTTTTTTTTTGTTCAAGTTTTGTTTGTTTAACATAACAAATAAACTAAGTCGAGCTTTTAACAAGTCATGTTTTGAGTTAATTGTTCGAGTGTATCGGTTTGTTTGAACCCTAAGTGAGGAAGGCAGAAAATCGAATGTGGTGCATGATGTAGAGTTGTCGAAGGAGGTTCTAATCGTTCCTAAATTTGCAAGGTAAACTAATCACATCAATGATGGTATTATTATTGGATAAATATTTTATATTAGAATTTATACAATATTAATATTTTCATTGTGTTTTAAGATATTATTAGATAATATAAACACATAATGACTTCTATGAATTCGTGCAACGAGAGTTAGATCATAATGAGACCATGATAATAAAACTAATTCCTATGAAACTTAAATATTTCTAATCATAGATTATTCGAGATAAACATAAGTTAACAAGATATATTAGTGTCCTATTTTTTGTTCATGTGATAAAATAGTTGATCTCATAACTACTTATATGGAGACACAAGGGCTATGACGAATGTGCTCATTGGAGAATGAGTTCAATGAATTGATAAGTCATAAAACACTATATAATTATATGATGCTCAATTATTATATAGTGGCTTTGTTATCCCAACCAATGACCGGTGGTTAAACTTGAGACACTAAAGATGTCTTGTATAATGTCACGACCCGGATTTTTAACATGCACAGCGGAAGATAATCCGGCGCCGTAACCCTTGAAATATATCGGTTTGGAGCAAAGCAAGATTAATATCGAATTCCAATAAATAACTCCAATAATTCTATCCAAATTGTCTCAAAAATATTACAATTTAAATACCCACATTGAACAAATAATTAATTAACTCTTCCAATTCCAAAGCACCACTACGCTTCTGCTGTGCTAAACCTGTAATCCTGAAAAATATTAAAGATTGGATGGAGTGAGTCACACAGACCCAGTAGGACTTACACCCAACTAGCCCACTATATTAAACAAGTCCTACTGATAATAAAGATATAAACCTCAAACAAAATCAAATTATAACAACTATAAGTAAAGCTAATCATCAAGATTCAATTAACTAAATGAGATGCTTTTGTACCCATTGCATAGATTAACATGATTCACCAATGCACTACAGTTCTAATCATGACAACCACATTAACATAACTCTATATCACCTACCACAAGGACTTATCATGAAGATGAATTAAATGCGATAACTCACTAATCTACATGTCATAACATAATCAACACTAAACTGTTTGTCTGAGTAAAACACACTTCACTTGGACATTGCAGTTATATTCCAGGACTAGTACCAGATTTACCATATAGTAGAATGTAACATATAGTAACTAAATCTCATAGTACACCTAGGCAGGGGTGTACTTAGGATAAACCGCGGTATCCGGGATCGAAGGATGCTCCGGACTGTTCTATTTCATTCGCTGCCCACGGGCCACTAACCATAGTCTGGTGAAGTGCAAATCACATTACAAAATGCAACACATTGCATCAACTACATCTCACAAGCTAGAAGCATATATTACTCAGACATACACCAATTAATCCAAGCACACAATCTAAAAGCAAACTAACATAAAATATACCTATATGCAACCTTATACAATGACATAATTAAAAAGACTACAACTATACCTACATGCATATTAAGTCATGATTAACCAATCTAATGCACAACTAATAAGACAATGCACTATTCTAAAATCACGCAATCTACTATGAATTAACATGCCATGCAATTGATTGAATTAATTATGTTCAACTTACTTATATTAAAACAACTCTAAGCATTCTATTAATTAACTCTAAATAATTATAGTTGGTTCATATATAACTTAAATCAGGATATACATATACTTAAGATCATGATATGCTACAATTTAAATTACATAATTAAATGCACTCAAAACTATGATAATTCATTTTTAAATAAACATCTAAGTGTAAACAACTAGATTAACTTCTAATGGAGATTAAGCACACAACTAAACGCATCTACTAAATAAATATATTTTTCTAACCAAAATTAACTAATCATATTTTAACATCTTAATCAATATATTTAAGATGATAAGAGATAGTTGAGATGCCTACCTGATCGACGACGAATTAATTTAAAATCCAAGAAGAACCGGTTAACAATCTGTCAAAATAAATAAGTGACAATAAAACAAAGATTAGAGAAAATGATAATAGATAGAAGAGAGGGTATTGAGGAGAGAGAGAGAGATATGAGAGAGGAGAGAGAGGCCGCGGAGGGGGGGTCGCGGGTTGGCGTACCGGGGGGGCGCATGGGCGCACGCGCGGGGAGGCCGGGCGGCCGTCGTGCGGCGCGCGCGTGGCCGCGACGGCGGGACGTGTGCGGGCGGTGGGCGCGGCCGGCGGCGGAGAAGGAGCGCCGGGCGGAGGCCGGCAGGGGGGGGGAGGAATGCGGCGGCCATGCATGCATCACGCGCGGGCGGCGGGGCGGTCGCGAGCGCGGCGGGCGGCGCGGCGGGCGGTCGCGGACGGCGGCGACGGTCGACGCGGCGGAGGTGGGCCGTCGCGGGAGGGCGGCCGAGGAGGACGCCGGCGGCGTCGCGAGTGGCCGGGGTGGCGCCGGCGTGCGCATGCGGGAGCAGGAGCGGCTGGGCGGCGGCGGTCCCGGCGAGGTGGCAGCGGCGGTCCCCGCTGTGGGGCCGCGGGCGTGAGTGCAAGCCCGAGAGAAGAGGATGAAGGAGGAGATGAGGTCTGGGCGGCTGCTGTGCGCTCGCGGGAGAGGAGAAGGGGGAGGGGACGCGGCTACTGCGCGGGGGAATAAAAAGAGGGGAGGAGGGGGTAGTCCTACCGGGACTGGGAGGAGAAAAATAGAGTTCGATTAGGAGATGGTTTCTAATAGAGGTAGAATTCGATCGGGAGAGGGGAAGTCGAATCCGATTGGGAGAGGGAAGCAGAGTTCGATCGGGAGAGTAAATCTAATTAAAATATTAATATATAATCTAATTTAAATATTCAAATTATAATAATAAAATAATAAAAAATTCAGAATATTACATATAAGGTCTCTATTATTTGATATTGGTTTTATAAACTTGATTATTCTAGAATTAACATAATTGGTCTAGCTGAACGTGCGAAGATAATTGGATGCCAATAAATAATTATTTGCTCTTGGCATTCTAAGAGAGAATATCCCACGAAGTTGTACTCGGAAGCTCTTTTACCAGAGTAGATTGAATTGATGAAAGAGTGCTCTAGGAGAATTCACATACAAGAACAACTTCATTAGAAAACTTATGGACTTGACATATTGACCATGCTAGATATAAGAACTCTATAATATTATATGGATGGAGGACTGTAAACACACGATAACTGTTGACAAAAAGTTCTAATGAATTGATATCTCTATTACTATATGGGATCATGACGTAATTACTTTGTATGATCCATGATCAATAACCAAGTGACTTAATTATGGAAATAATTAATTCACTAATTTAAAAGGAGTTTCAAGATTGGCTCACGTCCAATTTAGTATTAGATCTAGAGATCAGTCATACATAATAGACAATCAAATAGACCATATGGGATTATATATGATTTATCTAATTAATTTAAGTTAAATAATAGGATGGGCTTAATAGATTTCACCCATTACTGGTAAGGGTAATATCTAATGTATTTGATTCATTAATCAAGTTCACTAGTGTGACCTTTTAGAATTACGAATTCTCGATATAAAAAAGGAACGAGCCAAGTCAAATGATTTTACAAGTTTGTTATCTTTAGATTAACATGAACTCTCTCTCTCTCTTCTACATTCCTTTTAATAATTTCAAGAAATGTCTAATTCAAGTCTTAATAAATTAATAATTTACTGTGGACTTCTCGATGCAGTTATATCAGTACTAATCACTCTCTAATCAAATTGATAATTTACTCTATTTTGTAGCTAAATCATACACCTGTATTAATAGCCCTTTCTTTTTATAGCATATATACAATCAAATTATGCGCTTACATTTCTCATATTTTAATATCTTTATCTTCGCACCTTCCTTATTGATTTCATATAAGGATATATTGTATTTTTAATGCTACGATGATGGATATATATAAGATAGTTCACATCACATACTGACGACGTATACTCACGCGAGGGTTGCATAATAAGTTTGGTTTTTGCTGTACGTAATCTTATATTTTTACCACTGTTAAAAAAAAGTGACCGACGACTATTACTAATTTATGTTTTACTTAGTATAATTGATGAGATGATAGTTCGATGTCATCAAATTATCGATGTATAAATGAATTCACGCTCAAAATATTCACGCTCGTAAATGAAATATTCTTCTCAAAATATCTGCACGACAGAATTCACGCCCGTAAAAACAACATTTATTTTACCATGGAGATATACGAATGGTCACTGTTACGTATAACAACCAACCGTCCAACCAAGATTTAGGGCGTCGGATAAAAATAGAGTTCGGATCCGCGCTCATAAGACTAACACGAGAGTGGTGCGGTGCGGTGCAGCCGAGATCGACCACGTTGTCACCGCGATTTATTTATCACAGTTTTACCCCGAAATGGATGTTATTGGCGCTCAGGGCCCTTTCTCGATGAAGGCCACAAGGCGCTGCATCATCACGGCGGCGTTCTCGCTGGTGGGGTCGAGGAGGTGGAAGACGTGGCCCTCCCCCGGCGACTCCAGAAGCTCCGACTCGCCGCCCCAGCCGCTCCGCCGCAGAGCCTCGAGGTAGTGCCGGCCGCGCTCTGCGAGCAAGTCGTTCCCCGCCACGCACACCAGCACCCGCCGGCAGCGCAGCCCCGCGAGGGTCGGCGCCCCCTCCGCCGTCGGATCGATGCGGGGGTCCTCGATCCCCTTCTCCGACGACGGGCACACGAAGCTCCACAGGCGCTCCACACCCTCCCTCCTCTTCGGGTCCGTCGTCTCCTCCCCCACCGGCGTTCGCCCCCAGAAGAAGGGATGCACCAGCACGATCCCCCTTATCTCCACGCCTCCCGCGCCGGCGCGCATCGCCAGATCGTGCACGATGTTTGCTCCAGCGCTGTCCCCGGCGAGGAACAGCCGGGCTGGGTCGCCGTGCTCGGTGATCCAGGGGTCGGCGTGGGGGGAGACGGTCCACCGGAGCGCCGCCCAGGAATCCTCGTAGGCGGCGGGGAGAGGGTTCTCGGGGGCGCGGCGGTAGTGGACGGAGACGCCCACGACGCGAGCCTGGGCCACGACGGAGTTGAGGTACCCGTGGTAGATGGGAGAGAAAGGCGTCTCGATGAGGAAGCCGCCGCCGTGGACGTAGAAGAGGACGGGGAGCTTCGCCCGCTGCTGTTCCTCCCGGTCGGATAACGGGGGTAGAAAGAGGCGGACGGACACGCCGGAGACGGGGTCGAGGACGACGTCCTTGGAGGCGACGCCGGTGGCGGGGTCGACCGACGGGGGGACGACGTCGGTGCCCTTGAGGCGCTCGACGTGGTGATCCTTGTAGACTCGGATGAATTCGGGGATCTCGAACGCAACCTCGGTGTCGTCCCCACCGGATTCCATGGCGCACTCCGGCTGTGGCGGTGGCGGCGGCGGAGGAGGATGGGGGCTGCCGCGCTCTCCGGTGGTGTACATGGTTTACGGATCGGGGTGCCTTTTCAAGGATTACGTGGGTCCCCCGTTTTGGTTGGTGCCACAGGACAACACGTGAACGTCTGTCTGGGCTCCTCTCCCAACCAATTATTTAAGACCGCTTTATCTGATACGTTCGGATGCAAACTAACTAATCGATACTCCAAACGAAAAAAAAACGAACCAATCGGTGGATTGAGCGGAGTTTATTTTAATATAACACTGTTCTTTTTAATTTTAAAATTAGCACGCTAAAATTTCTTATTATAAATCTAACATGGTTTCGTCGAAGTCGAGTTTTCAAAACCCGATTTACGAAGAGAGTCGAGTTCCACCCGATGAACGCACGTGATATTGGGTTAAACTAAAGTCGGAATCTAATTAACCGACTTTTAAAAGTCGAGTAACACAAACTCGACTTTTATAAATTGAGTTTTAGAAACTCGATTTGTAAAAGTCGAGTTCTAGAAACTCGACTTTGCCACAGAACTTTTTTCGGGTATGCGCAGGTTTCTGGTGAGTGAAAGTCGAGTTCCCAGAACTCGACTTACACTCACAGTCCATTTTAAAGTCGAGTTCTGGGAACTCGACTTTGCCACAAAAGTTTTTTAGGATCTGTGTAGGTTTCTGGTGAGTGAAACTCGACTTTCACCCACAGTTCATTTTAAATTCGAGTTCTGGGAACTCGACTTTGCCATAGAACTTAAAAAAAAACTGCAGTCAACCGGCTGCAGTTTTAAAATGCCTGCTACAACATCTATTGATCAACATCGTTTGTACAAGATTTCGGAAGAGACTTGTAAGCCTCAAATACATTCATACCAACACTATTCAACAAATACAATTTCATTCAACACCATTCAACATATATAATTTCGGAAAAGACTTGTAAGCCTCAAATACATTCATACTAACACCATTCAACACATACAATTTCATTCAACCCCATTCAACACATACAATGTTGGAAAAGACTTGTAAGCCTCAGTACTCGTACCAACACCATTTAACACATACAATTTCATTCAACACCATTCAACACATACAATTTTGAAAAAGACTTGTAAGCCTCAATACTCATACCAACACCATTCAACACATACAATTTCACACATATCAACATATAGACATAAAATTTCGCACATACATGAACATACAAACGATGGCATGTATACATTCATAGAAGAGAGCATGCGAATGAACTGAAAATATGAAAATATAAGATTTTACACAATCAAGTCGTCTCCAAGAAGACAAATGTACATAAATACATTCATAAAAACTCTAGCATTTACCCTCCCCTTCCTCTTCTTAGACGAAGTCTTCTTCAAACAAGCTGCTCTTCCTCTTCTTCGGGAGGTGATAATTCTAACCTATTGAGCGGGAAATCGGCCACCACATTTTCGCCATGTCGACTCAGCCGCATCGGTGCGGATGGAGTGGGATTCTCAATAGAGCCACGTCCTGCATACCCATAGCCAGCCTCCGTCGGAGTGATCATCGACGGATCACGTGGTCTTCGCCGCACATATGTAGACGGTCCCGCTCCAGTAGACGGTTCCGCTCCCGTAGATGGTCCAGCACCTTCCCATCCACTCCAACCAAATGGAGGTTGTGAGCGGTGTCCGGATGAAGAATGTGGCGGCTCAAAGTTGGGCTCATATGATGGCATCGTGATATGGAGTTTCTCCTGCATATGTCGTTGCAACTCTAAGATGTCATCCCTTGTTTGCTCAAGTTGATACGGCGTACTCGATTGAAGCATCCGTTGGATTTCATGATGTCTTTGTAGCTGAAGAAAACGTATT
This sequence comes from Cryptocoryne crispatula var. balansae, assembly GCA_036172225.1. Taxonomy (NCBI): domain Eukaryota; kingdom Viridiplantae; phylum Streptophyta; class Magnoliopsida; order Alismatales; family Araceae; genus Cryptocoryne; species Cryptocoryne crispatula. The sequence goes on along the minus strand of CM069920.1, from coordinate 14,667,308 downwards.
ATGAACAATCAAATCAATATGGCTTAAAAATAAGAGTAAAGAAATGCTCTAAAATGTAAGTTAATGTCTTACCAATTCACGTTCCACGGGACCCCTCGGATAATATTGCTCGGGAGGTTCGGGAGCATCTTGAACAAGATACGGGACAGTTCTTTCTGTATACCATTCTTCGTATTTTTGTGTTTGTGATACAATATCAATCTCCTCCTGAGGTGGTTCATAAATAAAATCCTCCCGATGATTCCACCAATTAATCCAATATGCAAAAACTTGAGTCCAATCGGTACCCCATCGACCACGTCCATCTTTCCTTTCAAATTGTTTTCTATTATGCGGCGTTGTTTGTGATAAAAATGTATGCCCTACAAGCCAATCATATATGATATGATTCGACATTTCTAGGAATATCTCATTCAATTAAATAGGCAAAACTTCGTTACTAGCTTTTATTAGAAGCGTATATCATAATGAAGTCATTGATCACATGCAATGATGATTGAATCATGATGAGATCATGATAATGAGATCGATCATCTAGAGGTATGTGATCTAAATGTTCCTAGTCATAGGATCCTTGAGACAGGATATCAAGAATCCGGATAGACTAGTGTGTGTGATGTCTTCTCATATGATGAGAATGACCGATCTCATTGGTCATCAGTGTGGGGACACTGAGATACACACACAGGTGCTCATTAGTGGAATGAGTTCACTAAACTGACCAATTTAGGAAAACCTGATCGGTATCTTACCGAACTATCTATCAGGTTATTCTTACATCTCAATAGCACGGTTGGATCTTTGACCTGAGTCGTCAAAGATGTCTTGCCAGGCATACTATGTACTTTGACTATTGACTGATGGATCACTTACTATTATGGTCCTATATATAGTTAATGGATTGGGTATATGGGAAACTTGGTGGAGGCAATTGAGCGGACAATAGGGGATCGTTCACTCTCGGTAGGAGAGAGAGAATGTCCTATGGATAGTACTCTAAATCCTTGGCTAAGGTAGATAAGATAATTGTAAAATGAGTTTTCCAGTTGATCCATTCCTGAGTACAAGATTTCATAGAGTTGGAATACTTAGGGGTTGACAGTCAGTGCCGAACCCCTGACCGACCAGGACATTGTATGAACGAGGATTTTAAATCCGTGTGGTAATTGATGATGGAAAGGCTCAATAGATGTTATTTAACTCCCCAAAGTCATTTGGGATCATAGGATGTGGCTTGTACCCTTTATGATTAGAATGCCGTAAAAATTGTTATCGGATAACAGTTTTGATTTAATTTAAAGGAATTATTCTTTTAAATTAATTAAGGCTTCAACCAAATTGATTATTGGGCCTAGTGGGTCACACACAATAGATCTGGTCAATAAGATGAGGGCATGGACGCAATTTTATAGAAGTTTTAGGTTTCTGTGAAAATTTCCATCTTCTATATATAAATGGCTTATGAAGCCAAACCCTAACAAGCCATAGGGTTGGAGCATGTCCCAAGGATCCTCTCTTCCTCCTCTCTCCTCTAGAAGGTGATCTCCCATGGTCAAGCTTGGATCTGGAAGGTTTCTAGAGGCCCGAAGGAAGAGATAACTCGTCTATTGAAGCAGATCATGTGGATACCTCTAGAGACCGGACACTTGAACGGTTTTCAGCAAGGAGGAATGTCCTCTCTTCATCCATGGTGAGGGATTTTAGAAATCCCATGAGGTACTCTCATTCTACTTCATATTTCGGTTCCCGGTTTTACTCGTTCAGCATCAATCAAGGCAAAGATCATGGTTTTATGGAATCAAAATTTTTCCGCTGTCATGTATTGATTTCTTACAGTTTGGACGAGGCCGAATTGCCGAAGTACACGATCTGGTGCATGCACCTCCATGACCGAACAACAAATGAGGGGTACTGAGGCTAGCCAGATTCGGGTGTTTTCTATCGACACAGTAGGAACAGTTTCCAAAATTTGTGGTGTATAAGGCTCCCACGTAATCTAGCAATTTAAAGAAATAAAAATACAAGTTATAAACTTTTGCATGAATGATAAATAGGAAAAAAATAAGTTAAGACAATTTTTATCTACCTGGCTAGCCTCCTCAGTGTCAAGTTCATTTCTGTAAAATAAAAGCGTAAATCTATGTTGAGGTCGATTTCGACGTGGATTCCACCTATATAAATTATAGATTATGAATACTCGGTCAATATTATTAATCAAAAAAACATATGCAAGATGAATTGAGTCTGCTCCTTACCGGTATCCAAGCAGTCGTCTTTGTTCCCCAACATAGACGGTAAGGGGCAAATGAGGCTGACCGACGTGGATATGTTCCCACGACCATATCTACATAAGAAAGAAGTTAACATAACGGGTTATGCAAAAACAAAATTGATAAAATTATATTTTTCATGAAATCAAAAGTACCTGTAATAAATGTAAACAATCAGCTATTCGGTTGCGCTTCAAGGCCGTGGTGGCACATAATTGGCAGTACAAGTAAGCTAATACCGCGGCACCCCACGCCAATTTTCCACATTCCTCGAGATCTTCCATAAAAAATGGGTATTGTGTCGACTCCGAAAACGGGTTCCGGATCGGCACCTCAAGAGAAGGTGAAAGATAGAATGGGGAAAAAGGAGAGTGAATCGAGAAACACTCGGAAAGCGGTAAAGACTCCTCACCTCGGTCCCACACTCACATTGATCCCCGAACTTTCATCTCACGGCGTCGCTCGAGCACCGGAGATGGTTCGGGTCATGTGGGAGGAGAGTGAGGAGTGAATTTAGAAAAAAGAAAGTGTGGTCGCCAGGAGCCGCGGGCTCCGCTTTATGTAATGGAAATAAAAAGAAGTTGACCGTGTGTACCTTAGCGTGGGAGAAAGGGATGTGAGTTCAACCTTTTTCTTCTTCGGCCGGCCGATGAAGAAGAGTCTCCAATCCAATGCTAGCTTGATCAACCTGTGCAACTAGAACAATAAACCAAGTGAAGAGTTTGGTTAGACTTGTGAGAAGTGTAGTAACTGTAGTAAGAAGATAAGAAAGAAGCAATTGGAGTTGGACTCACCGGCTTCGGGGTGAGCCTTAACCCCTTTTTTGTGTTTTTTGATTATGTAAAAATGATGTAAATGAACTAAAATATGCTTTAAAACATTAAATAAACAGAGTTAATGGAGTTGAGAAAGCTTATAGAATGATTTGGCTTGAGTTGAAGCCGAGTTGGTTGAAGACAGCCGGTTCGGGTAGCTTGGTATCCTTCTGGCGCGACTTTGGTGCAGAGGATGTTACGGACGACCCCGATGTCAGAATCGAGTGCCGTTTGTTGGAGTGGACAGAAAACTCAGAGAGGAAGAATTTGTATTTTGATGACTTCTCCGAAATCCTCCTGTAGAAGTCAGTAAAAATTATGAAAGGGGCTGATGTGGAAAACAGAACCTGGATGCGCGCCCTGGGTGTAGCAATTGCCACGAACAAACGGCAAGTCGGAATTGAGTGCCGTCAGTTGGAGATGAAAGAAGACGAAGAGATGAACATCTTCTATGTTTAAGACTTTTGCAGAAGAAGCGTCGGATTTTCTGCAGAAGTCGATGAAGATGGTTGATGAAGAACGCCCGGATCGAGCCTTCTCCTTCACCTCGGGATCGATTTCTTGACTTCGGATCGCCTTTGGACGTCGGGACGGCTTCGGAGAAGAGCTTGGACGACCTATGGACGAGCTAGGCTCGGGGGGTTCAACCTTGGGTCGTTGAGAATGGCCCTCAATTTATAGGGGAAGAGAGCCGGTGCAAAATTTAGAAACTGGATGTACCGCGCCCCCGCGTTTCAAAGGAGACGAGGGCGCGCAGGGCACGCCCTCAAACCAAGGGCGCTCAGGGCGCGCCCCCAGTTAGGGGGCGCGGTCTGCGCGCCCCCCTGTTTCAAAGGAGGCGGGGACGCGTTCGGCGTCTCACTGCTAAAAATCGACGGAAACTTCCAGAAATTGCTAAAAATCGACTTGACATACGTAACGCGCCCCCGAACCAGGGGCGCGGTACAAATAAGTGAAAATCCTCCCCCGGAAACCTTCCAAAAACCCGGTTTAGAAGGTGCTAATCGGGGTAATTTCCGATTTAAAGCAACTGACCGCGCCCCCGGGTTGAGGGCGCGCAGGGCGCGCCCTCCCCTTTCAAGCGGAGCGGGGGCGCGGTACACTCTCTCCTGCGCGCGTGTTCCGCGAGCCGTATCTTGCAAACCGGATGTCCGATTCGGCTCCCGTTTGTCGCGTTGGAAAGAGGGCCTTCAACCGCACCTCCTCAAGTCGGTAAACCAGCCGCATGACTTCCGAGATGTTCGTACGGGGCTTTCTACCGGTTTACCCTCTCGCGGAAAGCCGAAACCCGGGTCGAAGATCCGAAAGAGCACGGTTCCGGTCGAGAAATCTCGGGTCAACTCGGGATGACTTGAAATGATGACCGAACAAGTCCGGTACGATCGGACAATCCGAAGTCATCAAAAAATCTGAGATTAACCCGGTAAACGTGAATCGAAAGCCGTAAAAGCCGCGAAACCCTAAAATTGACCGAACCGGCCTTATAGCCCCGGTTGATAAAATATACGGCTAGAATCGACCCGGATGACCTGAAAAGACCCGGTGATGACCGGAAAGGCCTAACATGTGGTCCGGGATAGCCGTGTCAGCACAGATCGAAAAAGCCGTAACGAAAGCCGTCATTGACCGACGCCTACCGAAATGACTTCTCGGAAACCCTGAATGTTACGGAACACATGCGGGACTCCCGAGACCTTCGATTATGGACCATTCAAGGTCGGTCATCGAGCAGGCTTCGTGTTTTTACAGTTCACGTGCGGCTCTCGCTTGAAGGTTACGGCAATATTCCGGAAATCATTGGTCCATTCTCAACTTACAAGGGGCTCCACCAATGTCCTTAGCTCATGTCCACGAGATAATCCAGATCAGATAACAATCAGATAAAAGATATCGCCTATGAAATAAGAGTCTAGGGCTCCGAATCTAGCCAATTTGGCGTGTCTACATATTGCATATGAACTTTCGTACCCGATGTATTCGGTAGAAGGAGTGTGCCAATATACATGAGCATAAGAGCCCTAGTATGATATAAACATACGTCCCGGGACTCCTCACTATCGTCGGTGGGTAAGTCACCCGCCCTCTTTCCAAATGTGGTATACAACCACTGCAACTGTAACGTAGACGGACTTTGACCACACGGTGATATCTCTTCCCCTTCTACCGGTCGTACACCCAAAAATCGGAAGCAAACATCCTCCCAACTCGCGAACTCTACAGATGGTACCCGCGGTGGACAAATTACGGGGGGACCATCTACCCTAAGACCCATAATGATGGATACATCTTGAAGTGTGACTGTCATCTCTCCCCGGGGAAAGTGGAAGGTAGATGTCTCGGGACGCCACCGCTCTGCGAGAGCCGTAATGAGCTGTCTATCTAAAATAAATGACTATAAATGATGCAAATGGACAAAACCACTTAGTTCTAGTAACTCTAAAACTATAGGATTCTCTACTGGCCATGATGACATCTGGCGAAAATGAGACACTAAATATAGCGTGGTACCCTCCTGCAACATAAAGTTAATAGATAAAATTTAATAAATAATATGGATGTAATTACACAAAAAGTACTTCGTAATGATTAATATAGACTTGCAAGATAAGTGTTAGAAAGAAATGTTTACCTCGGGATTCGCCGAACGATGGAGAGACTGATCTCGTAACAAAGAAGCATCACGAGGTACTCGCTCCATGCCTAAAATGTAAGTTTAAACATGTAAGGAACAGTTTCCAAGCTACATTTAAAAGAACATGCAAATGAATGTAGTACGAACTTCAAAATAAAGAAATGTTATAATTTGCTATAAATGAAATTCAAAGTAAAATGTATGCACTGTGGATTCATACAACAAATGGATCGATTGTGTCATCTTTGTTTACAAATGCCACGCTTATTCTGTTGTCTATTTGGGTCTTGGTCCATCACCATTGGTAATTGTTTATTTCTTGGTCTACCAATCCTTCGGGTATTAGCAGGTGGTAACAATGGTATTATGTTCCTATCTGGATCAAATGACGGCCAATAACTAGCATCAAGAATAGTGTGAAATTCATGTTCGTAGTTTGATCGATAAGAATCAGCACTGTACCACTTCGATGTGTATGCATACGGATCCCAATTCACTAAACTGATAGCAGTCAACACATGTTTACATGGGAAATGTATAAGCATTGGCTCACAACATGTGCATGCAATTGAATCACGGTCAACGTCAACTTGGAATACTCGGCCATAAACATCATTCAAATCCCACTCACCAACATTTACTCGAGCTTGAATGATTATCTCTCGACTTTTTTCTCTCAACTCCAGCATCTTCTTCTCAAATTTAGTGGTTAGTTGTGATTCCATGTTCATACCACACGTGCGGCATTGATAAAACATGAGTCTAAGTCTGTGGTACGTCATGTGAACCAATGCATGAATGGGCAAACCCCGTGCTATTTTCAGTACATTGTTGAAGCATTCTGAATAGTTAGTTGTTATTATCCCATATCTTTTGCCATCCGTATCAAAGGCTAAAGTCCATTGTTCTGGATTTACTTGTAACAACCATTCATATGCATCCGGACAACGCAATTTTATGTCATTCATCTGTTTGTTAAAATCCAAAGCATTGGTAGCTATACCTGCATTGTACATCCTTCTATATAATTCTTTACCACTGAAATGAGATTGAAAATTTTGATGATAGTGTCGAAGACAATAACGATGGGCTGCCAGAGGAAACCATCGTTCCATTGCATTTTTAATACTCACATGTCTATCAGATATTATACATAGTTCATGTTGTCTTTCTGTTACAGATGGAACGTGGGACAACAGTTGTTGTAAGAACCATGACCAAGACTGATCGTTCTCGCTGTTTATAACAACAAATGCAATAGGAAACAAGTCTTGATCGGCATCGACATCGCAAGCAACCAAAAGTGTACCGCGGTATTGGCTATGAAGGAATGTACCATCTACATTTATAACTGGACGGCAAGATCGCCATCCTTGAGTAGAAGGCATGAAGCTCCAGAAGAAAAATAACAACCTTTGACTATCACTTTCACACAAATATGTATAAATTGTCCCAATCATAGTGATTTTTACTGCTTCCATGTATCTCAACAAATGTGTGTATGAACTTTCCCAGTCACCAAACAACTTTTCAAATGCTTTTCTACGAGCATTCCAAGCCTTGTAATAAGAGGGTTTCAATGAATACTTTACTTGCACTATATCTATGATGTCCCTTGATCAGATATCTAGACAGGATCGAACGATGGGCATGATTAGGTGACAAATTGTTGTGCATGTTAATTGTCTATGTGCCGTGTTATGTTTGGGAGTGGAACAGTTGTGGTTATTGTCGAAACTCATGATTTTTCACAACCCTCCGACCCTGGTGCTAACATGTGTATGTAATCTCCAGTTACAGCCTTCAGGTCTTGATGGACAAATCAATGTAAGATTAGTCTTTGTTGATCTATCTGTTCGATGTTGCACATTACGTTTCAATGCTCACGTAGCAACAGCCTATATAAGATCTTCTTTGCATCTAAAGACATCTCCGACTGAAAGTTCATTAACATTTTCTCCTTCCCCTCTTACTATACCCAGGCCTTCCTCTTCGACATCTTCTTCATCACTGTCTATAAAAACATTTGTTGCAATGGCATTATTTATCCATGTCGTATCTTCGGCCTCATAAAATTCATCGAAAGCCGAGATACTATTAACTATCTCGTACGGCACTTCTTCGTTATCACTTGAGGACGCTTTGGTCTCATCATGTTCATCATGTACTTCGTATTCCTCATTTAAATTAATTTCAGTGTTCTGACTAGTTACAACATTCCATGGGCTAATATTACTCTCAACTTGAGATAACAACTGACTCATTGATGTTTGATTATAAGTCTGTGGATTCCAGGTAGAACATCCAGCCTGAGTTGTGGTGTCGAGGCATTCTTTTACAACAGACAGTAAGATATCATCGACCTCAACACATCTCGTCAACAGAGTTTGAGTTGTTGATTCATCGACAACCTCATTGACCCCATAAAAATAATTATACATTAATTTTAAATAAATTGATTCTGGGTTACACCCAATTGCGTCGAATATATAACTCTTGAGATCTTCATAAGTAGCTCCTCACAATATCTTAATATTGCGTTCATTTCCACCTTAATAATAACCATAATCGTTGCTTATTGAGAGCATACCATCAAACATTATACAGACATTGATTATCTGAGATGCCATATCTTTAAAAATTTTACGAGTAACCTGAAAATATCAAACTGTTAATTTTCTAACTTGCTATGTGAAGACATTAATTATTAACTACAATTTAAATTAAAAGTAACCCCATTTAAAGTACCCTCATTCAAAGTAACATTATTTAAAGTAGAAAGACCATGAATTGCCCAATCGGACTATCCAGATCCATCTCGGCCAATTCTGGCCGAAACTACCCATCCGGATCCGTCTTGGCCAATTCCGGCCAAAACTACCGATCTAGGTGGATCAATTTGGAAATCGGTCGATCTAGATCGATTCCATAGAACATGGATAAGGAGCTATCCAATTACCTACATAAGTCGTATGGAATGCAAACATGAAAAGAAAAACAAAATAAATCTCAACTTTAATCATATTCTAAAGAAGCCTTAAGATGCCAATTCAAATGTCTTGTGTTAAGATTTTGAAATAAAAAAGAAAAATCCAAATAACAAACATGCTTAAATATCTCACATATGACTTTAATGGAATCAAATGATCAAATCTTGATCTTAAGGATCCTCAAGTCTAAAATGTCAAGAATCCACTAAGGCACAAATCCTTAAATTAAAATTCTAAAAATATAAATCCCAAATCTAAGAATTTCATTAAGCCCAATTGACAAAATATTACTTCAGAACTATAATTAAACACCATGTAAAAATAGATCACTTCGGAAGAACTAACTTAAAATAACTATAGTTAAACAACGTCAAAAAATAGATTATTTCATAACTAACCTAAAACAACTATAATTAAACAAAATTTCTAAAGCAACTCTAAATAAACAATATGACAAAAACCAAATACTAATTAAACAACACCTAAATAAACACTATTTCTTAAAAGAAACTCTAACAAAATTTAAGCAATTCACACAATAAAATAAAGAATAATAATTATTAAACAAATACTAACACTAACAAAAATCAAACACTAACAGTTAATTAAACATTAAAAACTGTGATTTTACCTTCCCTTCTAATCGATACCGATTAAGCCCTAACGTTGGATGCTTTCACCAAATCGATTTTGAAATTGTCGGAGTCCTCCTCTGGAATGCTTGCCGTCTACCCACCTCTTTTGTCGTCTACCCACCTTTTTAACCCTAGCTGCTCACGCAGTGGAAGCTTGATGCCGCCATCCGCCGCACACACCCTGGCCGCCGTGAACTAACGTCGTCGTCGCCGCCACCGCCGCCGCCATGGACTCACGCCGCCGCCATTGCCCAAGCCAGTCGCTCGCCAAGGTGGTAAATCGGCCGCAGTAATGGGTAGAAGGGGAAAGAGGTTTTACACGCAGTTAAAGGTCGGACACAAGTCGAGTTTGTAAAACTCGACTTTACAGGTTTGAAAGTCGAGTAACACAAACTCGACTTTCAAACCCGAAATTTATTTCGCTGACAGCCGTTAATACACGCACCTGATAGCCAGAAATCGACTCTCTTCATAAATCGGGTTTTGAAAACCCGACTTTGACCAAACCGTGCTAGATTTATAAAAAAAACTTTTAGCATGCTAGTTTTAAAATTAAAAAAAATAGTGTTATATTAAAAAAAACTCGGAATCAGCGGGTAACTCCAAACTCAAGTTAAAAATCAATATAACTGTTGATAAAAAGGTCTAATGAATTGATATCTCTATTACTATATGGGATCATGACGTAATTACACTCCAAGTGACTTAATTATGGAAATAATTAATTCACTAATTTAAAAGGAGTTTCAAGATTGGCTCACGTCCAATTTAGTATTAGATCTAGAGATCAGTCATACATAATAGATAATCAAATAGACCATATGGAATTATATATGATTTATCTAATTAATTTAAGTTAAATAATCGGATGGGCTTAATAGATTTGACCCATTACTGGTAAGGGTACACTACAAGAAAATAGGTTACTAGGGACGGCTGTAAGCCGTCTCAAAAAACCAAAAAGCCGTCGCAAATGATAAGAAGATTAGACGGCGGATGAAGTTATTTGGGACGGGCTAACCAGCCGTCGCCAATAAATGTAGTTGCGACGGCCACTTAAGCCGTCGCAAATGGCAAGCAGAAACCCCACACCCCGGTTCCCGGAATTTTTCTCTGGTATTGCGACGGCTGTTTTTAATATTAGGGACGGCTTTAGCCGTCCCAAATAACTTTATTGGCGACGGCTATATAAAGCCGTCGCCAATAATAAATTTCTGAAAAAAAAAATAATTTGATTGGCCGGATTGGATCAATTATACGATCCAATCCGGAAAATCAATCATTCTTGAAACTTTCATAAAGATCTAAAATCGGATCTACCAATCCAAAAATTGATTTATATTAATAATTTCGGCTTCGGATTGCTCGTTTCAAACTCGGAACGGACATCGAATTAGGATGAAACAACACACATTAACATACCAAAATTGAAATTCACCAAATTTAAATTCATATTCACATACCATATTCAAAATCACATTCATACACAAAATGTTTTTGATACATATGAATAACATTGATAGAGAGTAAAAAATACATCATAATCTATTCATCTTCTTCATCTTCATCTTCATCATCATCTTCACTCTCCTCGGCATCCTCGTAGTCCTCGTCGTCATCGCCATTTCTGTCTTCTGTTTGTTGAGGCGGAGGATGCCCCGATGTGGATGGCACATCAGGAGTCGGGAACCTTTGACTCAAGCCTTCAATGATCAGATTGAGGCGATCGAAATTATCTTGGAATGATTTCTGTTGGTTGTCCAATTGTTGTTTCAATGAAGTTATTTGTTCTTCATAACGTTCATTGATTTCTCCTTGCCTCGCCACATGATCTCTAAGCTCTCGAACTTTTTGAGTCGAGCTAGAAGCACCTCCGCTTGACTCACCATACCAAGTGTGGCGAGTTTCACCTCGCCCACCACATCGGATCCGTCCTGGTCGATCTCTACCAAACACGGATACGAAAGCTTCCTCCGCGGTGAGTGGAGGCTGCGATACCCGGCATCCGAGGATTCGGATCTTTGGGGATTCATCAATCCTTGCATATTTTCCTATAAATAATATGAATAAAAATTAAAATCCTACCGTGATGAATTGTGGATTATAAAGAAAAATAGGTTATGATAATCAATAATTACCATCATAAGACGACTTTGGTCATTATCCCAAATGACTGCTCCATCGAGTTCTTCATGCGTTTACTCATCTGGAATACCTCCAGACGAGTTGGAGGTCGACCTTCTTTTCGTACCTTACCAAAAAATTAAAAAAAAGATAAAGGTTATTACAGAATAAGAATCAACTAATATGAAATTTTAAGTTTTGACTACTTACAAAGTCTCTTTCTAACTGGTGTATATTTGTTCTTCCTCTTCTGTACGGCATTGTTAGTTGCCGCCTATTACCGGCATTCTTTTCACTCAATGCCTACATATATATATATACAAATGAAACAACATTAAAAAAATGCAAATGAAAAGAATAGGATCTAATTATAAGAGGAAATAAAATTTTGAGTTACTCTAGCATCATCTTGACTCCATAAATGGCACATATGATGCCATTGTTCCTCGTTGCACTGTGGAGGAATGTTGGCACGAGCTTCCTCATTTGATCGTCCTGTAAAATACTGTACACAAATATTGTTAACAAAAAAATGGTTATCTCGAATTTACATTCTAAATTATATTTTACCTTTCTTTTCAAATGATTTCTTTGTTTTCTTTGCATATCTCCCATATGCCTTAATATCTGTGCATCCGATTGAGGATTCCGCTCAAAGGTAAAATGTTGCCGCATTAATATAAAAATGATTAAAAAGTTCACCAAAATTTAAATAAGATGAAGCTACTTGAATGTTACCTCTAAATCACGGAATATGGCATCCTTTTTCTCTGCGGTAGAGCCATGTAATTATGCTCCCACAAATCGCAATGAACTCGTTCATAACTCCTAAGTAGGAGGTAAACTCCCGTCCATATGATCCAACGCCGGATCCTCCTACTAGAACGACGTTGTAGGACTCATCAGGGCCAAGTGTTCGCACACTGATGGCCTTTGCTGGACCTCTCCCACGTCTAACTGATGTAGCTAGTTAAGTATAAATTAAAATTACAATTACACAACTAAGATTTTTAAAGAAAACTTTTTACTAGCATTTATTCAAATATTTACCTGAAGCATGGGAAGATGGACTACTACCATCTGTAGGAGGCGTCGTCGGAACCCGATGAGAAGGAGTCCGAGATGGACTAGGCTCATGGGGTGCCTCCCTAACTGGCTCGGAAGCAACACCCCTGGAGGTGGAAGGTCGATCCCTAGATGCCTGAGATTGACCCCGAGGTCCACCGCCCTCAGATGGTGTAGAAGTCTGAGATGTCCTACGCCTTTTGCTGAAAATTCTCTTCATCTATCACATAAAAATATTAGGCAGCAATCCCGGCTTCTAATTGTGCAATAAAAAAATTTTAGCGAATCCGATGCCGGATTGCCCAATCCGAGGCCGGATTGCCCAATCCGAGGCCCGTTCCGGGTTCCGATCGGGCAATCCGGCTTCGGATTGAGGGACTTAGATTTTTTGGCCAATCCGAGGCCGGATTGCCCAATCCGAGGCCCGTTCCGGGTTCCGATCGGGCAATCCGGCTTCAGATTCAGGGACTTAGATTTTTTGGCCAATTCGAGGCCGGATTGCCCAATCCGAGGCCCGTTCCGGGTTCCGATCGGGCAATTCGGCTTCGGATTGAGAAACTTAGATTTTTTGGCCAATCCGAGGCCGGATTGCCCAATCCGAGGCCCGTTCCGGGTTCCGATCGGGCAATTCGGCTTCGGATTGAGAAACTTAGATTTTTTGGCCAATCCGAGGCCGGATTGCCCAATCCGAGGCCGGATTGCCCAATCCGAGGCCCGTTCCGGGTTCCGATCGGGCAATCCGGCTTCGGATTGAGGGACTTAGATTTTTTGGCCAATCCTAGGCCGGATTGCCCAATCCGAGGCCCGTTTTGGGTTCCGATCGGGCAATTCGGCTTCGGATTGAGAAACTTAGATTTTTTGGCCAATCCGAGGCCGGATTGCCCAATCCGAGGCCCGTTCCGGGTTCCGATCGGGCAATCCGGCATCGGATTGAGGGACTTAGATTTTTTGGCCAATCCGAGGCCGGATTGCCCAATCCGAGGCCCGTTCCGGGTTCCGATCGGGCAATCCGGCTTCGGATTGAGGAACTTAGAGTTTTTGGCCAATCCGAGGCCGGATTGCCCAATCCGAGGCCTGTTCCGGGTTCCGATTGGGCAATCCAGCTTCGGATTGAGGGACTTAGATTTTTTGGCCAAAAATTATTATTTCAAACTCTAGGTTAAGTGTAACTGTACCGGTTTAGTTCAATTTAAGACCCTTACTTTTGGTTTGATTTTTTTTTAAAAAAAATGACCTTAAAAGAATACCGAACTACTGCATACCCTGGGAGGATGCAGCTACTGTGACAAATTCTGATTTTACTATGATTCTAATACGCCTTCTTCTGAATATTTCTTTTCTTTTCTGTCTGTTCACCTTGCGAGTTACCTTTTGTAATCCAATCTTCGCTCACCGAGGGGCAGATAGCAATGATGGTCATCCACGGTTCGTAGTCCTCAAAACTCAAAAGAGCACTCATTATATATGATAAAGTCCGGCAGACATAAACTTGGGGTCAGAATCCAAGATAGTAACTATAATCTTGTGAAATCGTTTGACGGTGATTTAGGGTCTTCGGTTTGAGTGTTCAGTGTTTAATCTTCGAAGTAATTGTTGTACCAAAGAACTCGCCAGCAGAAGTGCTTAATTAAACTCGAGCGGGTACTACAAAACTACATCTCTGAGCTAATTAAGCGCCTTCATATATAGGTCGTCTGGCTGGATTTTGATGCCAGCGGTGCGATGGGGTCATGTGCTGCTATCTCTTCGTCAGCGCCGCCGCCGTCGTCTTCGTGGATGGGAAGCGGTTGCAGGTGTTCGCCGGTGTTGCAAATTATTTGTGTGAGAAGATCTCGGTTCTCCAGGCGGAGCGCGAGGGCTCTCCTCTTCAGCCACCGATTCCAAAAAAAATTAAACAAAAATTCGTTTGTTGAAGATGTATACCTCAAAGGAGGTTCGATTAACCCTAAGTAGGGTTTAAATCTGGCACAAAGGAGGCGGCGGCGGCGGCGGAGCCGGCGACACCCACGGCGGTGACGGAGGTAGCTCTCCCCTCAAGGTGCCCTACGCAGGGAGGGGGCAAGCCGGCGGCGGCGGCGACGACGGCGGCGACAGCGCCGGCCACGGCGGCGGCGACGGCTGAAGCGGCGGCGACCGGCGGCGGCGGCAGGACCAGACGGTGAGCACGAGAGAGAGAGAGTGCGGCGGGGGGAAGAAAGGAAGGCGTCGAGGGTTTTTTAAGCCAAACTTATTGGCGACGGCTTCAAAAGTCGTCGCCAATAACAGGATAAGTTACATTGGCGACGGCTTTCGCCGTCGCCAACAAAAGTCGACCGTTCTACGGTCACCATGGATTAGTGGCGACGGCTTAGGCCGTCGCCAATAATATTATTAGCGACGGCGTATGAAGCCGTCGCCACTTTTCCGAGGAAAAAAACCCGCACGGGGCGTTTTCTGGGTATTGCGACGGCTTAAGCCGTCGCCACTAATATTAGTAGCGACGGCGTATCAAGCCGTCGCCAGTTTTCCGAGGAAAAAAACCCGCACGGTCGTTTTCTGGGTATTGCGACGGCTTCGACCGTCGCCAAAAACATTATTTGCGACGGCTTTATTTAGCCGTCGCTATTTACCAATTATTAGCGACGGCGTTAGTTTAGCCGTCGCTTTTATCATTATTGGCGACGGCATAAAAAAGCCGTCGCCAATAACCCGTCGCCAATGACCCAGTTTCCTGTAGTGGTAATACCTAATGTATTTGATTCATTAATCAAGTTCACTAGTATGACCTTTTAGGATTACGAATCTTAGATATAAAAAAGGAATGAGCCAAGTCAAATGATTTTACAAGTTTGTTATCTTTAGATTAACATGAACACACTCTCTCTCTCCTACATTCCTTTCAATAATTTCAAGAAATGTCTAATTCTTTTTTTTTTGAACAGACAAGACCACATATATATATATATATTCATAACATGAAAGAGTACAAACATTATAATACAACACTAAACTTAAACCAAAAGTAACACACAAACAACTTAAGAAAAAGTAAAATTCGATACGAAAGTATCTTTTTTAAGGAACTCAAACGTAGCCACAAATCGACCAACACACAGAGGTGTTTGTAAGGTTGAATAGCAGATAAAAGAACTCCATAAAAGGAGTTTGACAACTGCTATGAGACCGGATGATCACACTAGTAAAGTGTGGATATCGCTCAAACTATCGGTCTCAAAATAAAGTGAGTGGCCATGAAGAGAACCTGAAAATAAAACTTTAAAAAAGAAGACCACATGACAAAGAACAAACACAAAGAGCCGAACAAAACAAACCTACGTAAGTAAGCCGGACTCCACATTTCTAGCGCAACAAAAAGAGACAAAGATCTAAAAACATTTTTAAGTAGAACGCTAGAAAGGGAGTGTGGGATAGAGGATAAAAAAATCCTCCCTCCCAAAACAAAACAACTACAAAATAGTAAACAGAAACTACTCAGTATAACGAAGACGAAAAGTAAAGAGACTCTTAGCTCTTAGGGATCAGGTAAAATGGGGCGTAAAATGAAGCTGCTCAACAAGAGTGCTGGAGGAGAGCCTTCAAGTACCGGATGCAACCTGCAGTAGAAATCTGCTCAAGATGATGGACGACGGTGCCTCGTTACAGGCAAGTGGGCGCCGGCGGGGTTCCGCCGAAGGGAAAGTCACCGGACAAGGGATTTCACCGGCGAGGGTTTGACGAAGGGGCTGCCGGACGGGGGGCCACCGGCGAGAGTTTGCTGAAGGGGCTGCCGAACCGTCCTATGGTCCTCCTTCTGTCGGGTCCGCCGAAGGGAGAGCTGCTGGATGAGAGATTTCACCGGCGAGGGTTTGCCGAAGGGGCCGCCAGACGGGGGAGCCGCCAGTGAGGGATCCGCCAGACGATGGCCGCCGGTCGGGGGTGAAGCCGGACAAGGGAGTTCGCCGGCGCGGGGTTGCCGAAGGGGGCCACAGGACAGGGGGAGCCGCCGGCGAGGGTTTGCCGAAGGGGCCAC
The DNA here is from genome assembly GCA_036172225.1 of Cryptocoryne crispatula var. balansae. Classification (NCBI taxonomy): domain Eukaryota; kingdom Viridiplantae; phylum Streptophyta; class Magnoliopsida; order Alismatales; family Araceae; genus Cryptocoryne; species Cryptocoryne crispatula. The sequence goes on along the minus strand of CM069920.1, from coordinate 14,650,768 downwards.
CGGACGGGGGAGCCGCCAGTGAGGGATCCGCCAGACAATGGCCGCCGGACGGGGGTGCCGCCGGACGAGGGAGTTCGCCGGCACGGGGTTGCCGAAGGGGGCCGCCGGACGGGGGAGCCACCAGTGAGAGATCCGCCAGACGATGGCCGCCGGACGGGGGTGCCGCTGGACGAGGGAGTTCAAGAAATGTCTAATTCAAGTCTTAATAAATTAATAATTTACTGTGGACTTCTCGGTGCAGTTATATCACTAAGCACTCTCTAATCAAATTAATAATTTACTCTATTTTCTAGTTATATTGTCACATTCCGGATTTTCATATACGCAGCAGAATTAATCCGACAACGCAACCGAGAAAATAACCCCTTAACTACATCAGTTTGGAAAAAAAATGAAGAGTAAAACCAAGATCTAATTCATAATTCTAATAATTCATCAATTAAAATCATATCATGATACACCAATTCATGGATCATCCAAAAGAATACATAATGACCTTCCAAATAAATCCTCGAGATCCAAATCACCACGTTTATGCTGCGCTAAACCTGATTACCTGAAAAATATTAAGAGATTTGGAATAAGTCACACCGACTCAGTAGACACCCCTTCATCCGCTGAATCGGATAATAAATACACCTAAATGATAAATACCCAATGCTACACTTGTTTTTTATATGTATAGAACTAGACAATATGATAATTATCTGACTTATCCACATATTTTTAAATCACCAACTATCAATTACACAGACCCAATCAGCACCTATAAATATCAAAAGAAGAACTTAACTTGAAGGAATAAAACATGCATGAATACACATTTCCAGACTTATATGTTGAAACCACAATAGATGAGACACCATGTATCTTATGCAACTTGATTCGGTTAAGACAAACTAATGCACATCTAATGACCATATACACTGAATCATGCAATAAATGCACATATCCTCTAATATAATATCACGTCTTTTTCTTATTGACAAGGAATGCATCGTCTTGCCATCTCAACTTGCTACCACCAGATCTATCATATATAGCAGTAATATATAGTAAAACGAAGTCCTCTAGTGCACCTAAGCAGTGGTGGCACTTAAGACAAACCGCGGTATCCGGGATCGAAGGATGCACCGGACTGTTCTAATCCCCGTTGCCCATGGGCCACGTCTAACTAGTATGGTGTAGCTCAGTTTGCCATTTCAATTAATGCACACATGCATTTATTCCAATCATGTCATGCCATGTCAAATGCCATGAAAATTATAACCACTAATATGATTATATGTACATCTAATGCATTTAACCATCTATAAAAATAAATGCACATATGCTTGACATAACATAACCACATGCCAGTAACACTCTATCTATGATGTTTAACAAATGCATTTAACACCTACATGCATGAAATATGTCGACATAAACATTATACACCAAATTAAATAATCAGCAATATGAAATATTAATATGGAGTTTACAAGAAATCTAATTTTCCAATTGATTTAAAACTCTAACTAATTTAATTAACTTGCAATCATAAATATTAACATGGACCCAATCGGGTTAATAAAAAAGGGCATATCAAATTCACAAATTATGCAATTTAAATTCTAAAACACATGCTAATCAACAATTAAGATCAATTGATTTAATAAAATCAGGATCCATGCAACATGCATCTACTAATTTAATTAGACATCTAATTATGAACAATTATCACATCTAATATTAACATATATATTTAAATCAACATCTAAAGGTGATTGGTAAATTTTAGATATTAAATTTAATGATAATAGACACATCTGAGATGCCTACCTGATAGGCGCTGAAAGGAAGGACAAGCGACGCTATGGTGCTGGTGCACGACGGATGGAGGCGATACTGGCGGGGACGACGTGCGACGATCACGCACGGTGCACAGCACAGGTCCAGGCGCTGGCTGGTGAAGGTTGGTACAAGGTCCTCGTGGATGCGTGGCTACTAAGAAAGAGAGAGAGATAGTTGGCGCGGTGCAAAGGGGGCAGAAGGCGAGAACAACCACGGTGGGTGAGGCGACGAGAAAGGGAGAGAGACAAGGCGGCGACGGCAGCAGGGGGTAACGCGGCGGCGATTGGCGTCAAGCGCGAAGGGGGGAACTGGGGACCGAGGGAATGCGCAGGGCGCATGGGTGGCACGGCGACACTTGCTGGCGCATGCGGGTGGAGGAGGCGGCGCATAGAGGGGAGGCAGGGGTCCGTAGGGGTGTCAGGTGGACGGGCTTGGGCCAGCCCGGCCCAAACCCATGTTATCCCATATGTTGACAGCCCAAGCCCAACCCACTTTAAATATAATCTATGTAAATGGGCTTAAGCCCAATGGGCCACAAAAGCTCATTTACAGCCCAATGGGCCAAACAACATAAAAGGTAAACGTGTTTGCATATCCTATAATTAATTTGTGGTTCACGATGGGGAATTTATAACTCTATTTGGTTGCATAAAAAATGAAAAGTATTGAAAATGTTTTACACTTTCATGAAAAAGTACTTACAAATCGATTGGAAATAATTTTATTTAATATAGTAATTTAAAAAAATTAAAAACTTGTTGCATCATTTAACTACTTGTGTAAATATTTTGTGAAAATATTATCAAAAATTTAAATGTACTTTTATAAAATTATTTTAGTTATATATCACTTTACAAAATACATAAAGTTTCTTTTCTTATTTTATATAATAAAATTACATGAGTTTTGAATTAGTTTTTTTAGTTAGAACTAGGGGTACAATCGAGCCGAGCCGAGCTAAGCAGGGCACTGTTCCAGCTCAGTTCGTTTGATTATTTAGCTGTTCGAACTCGGCTCGATACTCGTTGAGCTTTCAAAGTCTTGTTCGAACTCGGCTCGATTTAAGCTCGACGAGTTCGAGCTCGGCTCGTCGAGCCCCTCGTTTATGTAAACGAGCCAACTTAGCTCGAACTCGATTCGAACTCATTTTTGAGCTCGAGATTGAGCTCGTCTACTTAAAATTAGAGTTCAAATATTAAAAACATATTTTAAACTGCTATTTAAATATAAAAAATTATTTTAAATTTGTTGCTGTATTATATTTTAAATTTTATTTTAAATTTAAATTATATATATATCATATTTTAATATTTTTATTAATTTTAATATTAATTTTAATAAATAAGAAATTCAATCATAAAATTTGAAAAGGTCCGTGGAGAATCCGAAAACAATAAGGAAATCTATCAATTCGTGAATTGCCATAATCTGAGAAGTAAAAAAGAACATTACACTCTCAAAAAATTTGAAAAACTTAGAATTCTTATAAATGCCTAAGTATGAAATTTTCTAAGGTCCAAAAAATTGCAAGTTATGTATTTTTTTCAAAATATAAAATCTAAAACACAAAACTTAGAAACCAAAAAATCTATGAATTTGTAAAACCTAAAATTCTCAAAATCTGAAAGTTTTATAAGATCACAAAATCTTAATTTGGTATGTAAAATCTCAAAATATCTAAAAACCTTCAAGTGATTTCATATTAGCTGTTTGACTAGTTTTCATCAATTTCGTAGCATTTGATTTAGTTTGTCAAAAGAAATATTTGAAATTTTAATTTTATCTCTGTTGATTTACGAAACAAAAAAAACTTAAATATTCGCTCTTGAAAATAAAATAAAAATTATATTAAATCATTTAACTTTCAGTAAATTTTTAAGAGGTTCCCATCGTATTCAAGTATTTTTTAAATGATCAGATTATTTAATTTTTAACTGAATAAAATATATGTTTTATCAAATACTTCAAAATCATCTGTGCAATGTTACGAACTCGGCTGGCAATTTTGAGTTGCGTGGAGGAGAGTTTACGCGGGCTCAACGGGCCAGACAATGTCAGGCCCGCTAACCAGATAAACATCAAAATTTACACATTTATCTGGCCCATGACCATCTTTACATGGCCAGGCCCAAGCCCGTGGTGGGCTTTACTGGCGGGCTCAGGGGCTTGCCTGCGCACTTGACATGCTTAGGTCCGAGGGGCTCGGCTGTGCACGCATGCGAGGGTAAACGGCGCTGGACAGCGCGATGACAGAGTAGGGGCGAGCAGGGCAGGTGATGCCGCGCAGTTGAGCGCTGATGACCGTGCTAGGGGGAAGGAGGCAGCTGCGGCGACAGCCGTGCTCGAGGTCGCGTGCAAGGGGGGTGGTCGAGGGCGGAGGGGGCGGCAGGGGTGCTGTGCAGCTGAGCGTTGAGCGTTGCGCGGCTGGGAGCTGGGCGGCCGACCGCCGCACGGCTGAGGCAGAACCGAAGGGGGGGAAGCTACGGGGGAACCCAAGAGAGAGAAAACAGAGAGGGAGAGCAGCGAAGGCGCGGCGGGGACTGCGGGAAAGAGAAAAGAAGATGACCGGGGAGGTGGGTGGGCGGCGAGCACGCACCGCTCACAGGAGAGAGAGAGAGACGGCGACGGAGACGAGGATGCGGGAGGAGAGAGAGCAAGACGAGGGGGGCGGGGGGAGAAAATAAAATAAATGGGGGAGGTACGGTGGCGAGGCGGTGGGATTTTGGTTTTTTTTTATTTTTTTTGTTTTCGAAAAACAGAATATTACATAAATCATTTTTTTTGAAAGTGATTATTGCGGAGGAGGCTCGCCGCAAGCAACTCTCTCCGTTCTCTCTCCATCTCCCTATCTCTCCTGCACGCCGCATCCTTGTAGATAGTAGCATTGGGGGGGCACAACCCAGGTTTCCTCCCTCCAGCGATGTCTATTATATATGCTTTGTTGTTGTGCTCATCTCTCTAGAGCATGCACTCAACGGCTACGACTACAGTGCTTCCGTCTATCCGACCAGCACCATACCCTAACATAATATGTGAGTTTGAGCTCCGATTTCCCTCACTCCTCCCCTTCCTCCGTAGTCTGAAGCCCTATAGCAAACTCCGTCCCTTTGTCTCATCTTCTCTGGAGATTTTCCTTGTTTGATAGGCATTTTATCAAAGCATATATAATAGACATCGCTGGAGGGAGGAAACCTGGGTTGTGCCCCCCAATGCTACTATCTACAAGGATGCGGCGTGCAGGAGAGATAGGGAGATGGAGAGAGAACGGAGAGAGTTGCTTGCGGCGAGCCTCCTCCGCAATGTACTTGTATTATGATTATAAAATATTTTTAAAAGTGGATTTTTCTAAAGAACGCATATGCTATCACGTAATCAAACATCTTAATAGAAATAACTTTTTGAAATTTCAGATAATCCTGATTTATTCTTAAAATTTTAAAAGTAAATCAAGATTATCACTTAAATATCCCCAACAAAATGTGTCATCAGCTTTTATTTTAAAACTTTTTTGTGGTGGATTAACCTATAATCAACTTAAATGGTGAAATTAGTAAGTCAGGTGAAATTTGATTACGTCGAAATCTAAAATTTGAGGGTTATCTGGTGGGGACCGAGCCGTGGGGGCTCGATCCCTCGTCGTCTGCATGCACGGCGAGCTGCTGGCCAACGCGGCCATGATCAAAAAAAACTCAGAACTCAAATTAAAAGATAATTTAGTTGTTGCTGAAATGTTACGTTGTGCCCGTGGTAGTTTTTTCGCCGTTGTTCGCGTCTCCATTACCCTTGGCGTCTCCCCTCGGCATCTCCATTGCCCCTCCACAACTTTGTAATCTCCTCGGGCGCACCCAATTTTGCCCTCCTCCGGCGGTAGTTGCTCCCAGAGATTTCGTCTTCCGTCACCGTGTGGTCCCCTCACCAAACATCTCCAGTTGATACCCCTTCCTCCCCCCCCCTCCTCAGAATCTCCTCTCCGGCTGACCCACCCTTCGAACCCCGTTGCACCTCTCTCGTTGCTCGCCCTCCACTAGGAACTTTCGTCACAAAGCTCATTCTTCTTGTTTTGAGGTGATTTTTGGTCAAGTTGAGAATCGCTCCTTCCTAAAATTCCGTAGTGTCGGTCCTATTTCAGTGCTCTGCCTAATTGTACATTTAAGTGTTTTGTCTTTTTCTTTTTGCATTGGAGCCGTGGAGCATCTAGTTTATCTATGTGGGTCTTTTTATATTTTTCTCTATTATTCTATGATGTCTTGCAGTTGAGTTTTGTCTTGTTATTTTTTCATATCATCTTCGTAGTCACATTTTTTATCTCAAGATCATTAGTACATGTTATATCTACACCTTTTTGAGGTGATCATCTAATCTCGTGATGGTTGTCAAATTTCTATGAGATAGTCCATATATCGTGCTGGTCAATTTGCGACTACATTTGAGTTTGGTGGAGATGATGACTTCTAACAGAATTTTAGTTATTTTTAATTTCGTTGTGTGTCTTTTTTTTCTTTAAACATGTTATATTATAATTGTACTATCTTGTGTTATGAATACCATTGTGCCGTTTGCCTAAAAAGCACTCAAAAATCTACTATCTAAAAATAAATTAGTTTAAATAAAAAAATAAATTAGCAAACAAGACGAGTTTAAATAGATTTTTACTTGACTTGATAAATTGTAAGTTACTCAATTAAATTATTGATTAAATATTTTTTAATAAATTATAAATATTAATAATTTTATATTGTCACTTAAATATATAAATAAGTCAAAATACAATATAATTTTAGTTTATACTTAAATCAAATTTCATAAATAAGTTAATCAATCAATCGAATTTGAACATGAGTTTGACAAACTCAAAAGAAATAAGTTCGAGTTCGAACTTGTGTAAAATAAATTAGCAGAGTTTGAACAACGTATCACTCATCTTGGCTCGGCTCGTTTGCACACCTATGTTTGGTAGCCGATTATTTAAGAGATAAATTATTTTTACCAAACAGCTCCCTACAGTCTAATAAGTTAAGAATGGTTCAGTGCCTAAATTAATAAACCTAAAGTTTCATAGCTTAATATTTATCAGATATTTGAAATTATAAAGTCTTTAATTGTAAAATAATTTTTTATATATTTTATGAAAAAAATAATTAAAATATAACATAAAATGGTGAAAATATCAAATTATTATTTTATGTGGTATACGATATGGTAGAGGGTGAAGAGCCATGTATTGCCGAAAAAAGAGAGAATCACGAGAAAAAAAAGAGAAAAAGGCTGATCATGTAATCCTTTTTTAGTTAAAAGATAACTTTGTAAAAAAATGTACTTCTATCATGATTATAAAATATTTTTAAAAGTGGATTTTTCTAAAGAACGCATATGCTATCATGTAATCAAACATCTTAATAGAAATAACTTTTTGAAATTTCAGATAATCTTGATTTATTCCTAAATTTTAAAAGGAAATCAAGATTATCACTTAAATATCCCCAGCAAACCGTGTCATCAGCTTTTATTTTAAAACTTTTTTGTGGTGGATTAACCTATAATCAACTTAAATGGTGAAATGAGTAAGTCAGGTGACATTTGATTACGTCGAAATCTAAAATTTGAGGGTTATCTGGTGGGGACCGAGCCGCGGGGGCTCGATCCCTCGTCGTCCGTGTGCGCGGCGGGTTGCTGGCTAACGCGGCCATGATCAAAAAAAAAACTTAGAACTCAAATTAAAAGATAATTTAGTTGTCGTTGAAATGTTACGCTGTGCCCGTGGTAGTTTTTTCGCCGTTGTCCGCGTCTCCATTACCCTCGGCATCTCCCCTCGGCATCTCCATTGCCCCTCCACAACTTTGTAATCTCCTCGGGCACACCCAATTTTGCCCTCCTCCGGCGGTAGTTGCTCCCATAGATTTCGTCTTCCGTCACCGTGTGGTCCCCTCACCAAACATCTCCAGTTGAAACCCCTTCCTCCCCCCCCTCAGTATCTCCTCTCCGGCTGACCCACCCTTCGAACCGCGTCGCACCTCTCTCGTTCGTTGCTCACCCTCCACTAGGAACTTTCGTCACAAAGCTCATTCTTCTTGTTTTGAGGTAATTTTTGGTCAAGTTGAGAATCGCTCCTTCCTAAAATTTCGTAGTGTCGGTCCTATTTAGTGCTCTGCCTAATTGTACATTTAAGTGTTTTGTCTTTTTTTAGCATTGGAGCCGTGGGGCGTCTAGTTTATCTATGTGGGTCTTTTTATATTTTTCTCTATTATTCTATGATGTCTTGCAGTTGAGGTTTGTCTTGTTATTTTTTCATATCATATTCGTAGTCACATTTTTTATCTCAAGACCATTAGTACATGTTATATCTACATGTTTTTAGCATATAATCAAATTATGCGCTTAAATTTCTCATATTTTAATATCTTTATCTTCACACCATCCTTATTAATTTTATATAAGGATATATTGTATTTTTAATGCTACGATGGATATAACATAGTTCACATCACATACTGACGACGTATACTCACGCGAGGGTTGCATAATAAGCTTGATTCTTGCTGTAATCTTAAATATTTACCACTGTTAAAAAAAGTGACCGACGATTATTACTAATTTATATTTTATTTTGTTATAATTTTACCATGAAAATATATAAATGGCCGTACAACCGTGCATGCCATTACGGATGACAACCAACTGACCAACCAAGATTTAGTATGACCGATAAAAATGGAGTCTGAGAATCGTTTCAATCTCTTTCACAGACGAAATCGATGAGATGATAATTCGATGTCGTCAAAAGTTATCGATATTTTATCAATCTTTTTACGAGAGAAACTGAGGAGATCTCTTCGAAATATCTACAGTGAAGATATATAAATGGTCACTGTTACGTATAACAACCAGGCGGCAGATAAAAATAGAGTTTGCATCCTCTCGAGTAGATATTTGAGAGAATTTATTTAATCTCTCTCGAAAAAAATTGATGAGATAATGATTCGATCGGATCGAATCATCAATGTTTAGTCAATTTCTCGGTGAGGGGATCTCCTCAAATATCCATCAAGCGGATCCGCGCTCATAAGACTAAGATAAGAGTGGTGCGGTGCGGTGCGGTGCAGCCGAGATCGACCAACGTTGTCACCGCGATTTATTTATCACAGTTTTACCCCGAAATGGATGTTATTGGCGCTCAGGGCCCTTTCTCGATGAAGGCCACAAGGCGCTGCATCATCGCGGCGGCGTTCTCGCTGGTAGGGTCGACGAGGTGGAAGACGTGGCCCTTCCCCGGCGACTCCAGAAGCTCCGACTCGCCGCCCCAGCCGCTCCGCCGCAGAGCCTCGAGGTAGTGCCGGCCGCGCTCTGCGAGCAAGTCGTTCCCCGCCACGCACACCAGCACCCGCCGGCAGCGCAGACCCGCGAGGGTCGGCGCCCCCTCCGCCGTCGGATCGATGCGGGGGTCCTCGATCCCCTTCTCCGACGACGGGCACACGAAGCTCCACAGGCGCTCCGCACGCGCCCTCCTCTTCGGGTCCGTCGTCTCCTCCCCCACCGGCGTTCGCCCCCAGAATAAGGGATGCGCCAGCACGATCCCCCGTATCTCCACGCCTCCCGCGCCGGCGCGCATCGCCAGATCGTGCACGATGTTTGCTCCGGCGCTGTCCCCGGCGAGGAACAGCCGGGCTGGGTCGCCGTGCTCGGTGATCCAGGGGTCGGCGTGGGGGGAGACGGCCCACCGGAGCGCCGCCCAGGAATCCTCGTAGGCGGCGGGGAGAGGGTTCTCGGGGGCGCGGCGGTAGTGGACGGAGACGCCCACGACGCGAGCCCGGGCCACGACGGAGTTGAGGTACCCGTGGTAGATGGGAGAGAAAGGCGTCTCGATGACGAAGCCGCCGCCGTGGACGTAGAAGAGGACGGGGAGATTCGCCCGCTGCTGCTCCTCCCGGTCGGATAACGGGGGTAGAAAGAGGCGGACGGACACGCCGGAGACGGGGTCGAGGACGACGTCCTTGGAGGCGACGCCGGTGGCGGGGTCGACCGACGGGGGGAGGACGTCGGTGCCCTTGAGGCGCTCGACGTGGTGATCCTTGTAGACTCGGACGAATTCGGGGATCTCGAACGCAACCTCGGTGCCGTCCCCCCCGGATTCCATGGCGCACTCCGGCAGTGGCGGCGGCGGAGGAGGAGGAGGATTGCGGAGAGAGAGTGGCGAACGGCGGTGTACATGGTTTACTCACCGGGGTGCCTTTTTAAAGGATTACGTGGGCCCCTGTTTCGGAGTGCGGATCACCTCAGTCTCCATTCACCTCAGTCTCTGAGTTACAAAGGGCTCGGTAACGGTTCAGCCCTTTTCGGTAACGGTTCACCGAACTGATTCTTGAACCGCCACTTAAGTAGTGGGAGTATGTGGCCGCCTCTGATTGAAGACTGAGGTTTCTCCCTCCACCTCGGAACTGAGGTGATCCGCGCTCCCGGTTTGGTGGTGACACAGGACAACACGTGAGCGGTTGGGCTCTTCTCCTACAAATTATTTAAGGCCGCTTTATCTGACACGTTTGGCAACGGACGTAAACGAACCAGTCAGCTAGTATTTTTTTTTTGAAAAGGTAGCTAGTAACTCAGAACTCAAATTAAAAGATAATTTAGTTGTCGCTGAAATGTTACGTTGTGCCCCTGGTAGTTTTTTCACCGTTGTCCTTGTCTCCATTACCCTTGGCGTCTCCCCTCGGCACCTCAACCACCCCTCCACAACTTTGTAATCTTCTCTGGTGCACCCAATTTTGAAACCCCTCACCAAACATCTCCAGTTGAAACCCCTTCCTCCCCCCCCTCCTCAGAATCTCCTCTCCGGCTGACCCACCCTTCGAACCCCGTTGCACCTCTCTCGTTGCTCGCCCTCCACTAGGAACTTTCGTCACAAAGCTCATTCTTCTTGTTTTGAGGTAATTTTTGGTCAAGTTGAGAATCCATCCTTTCTAAAATTTCATAGTGTCGGTTTTATTTCAGTGCTCTGCCTAATTCTACATTTAGGTGTTTTGTCTCTTTTTGTTTGCGTTGGAGCCGTGGAGCGCCTAGTTTATCTATGTGGGTCCTTTTATATTTTTCTCTATTATTCTCTGATGTCTTGCCGTTGAGTTTTGTCTTGTTATTTTTTCATATCATCTTCGTAGTCACATTTTTTTTCTCAAGACCATCAGTACATGTTATATCTACACTTTTTTGATGTGATCATCTAATTTTGTGATAGTTCTCAAATTTTTATGAGAGAGTCCATATCTCATGCTGGTCAATTTGCGACTACATTTGAGTTTGGTGGAGATGATGACTTCTAACCGAATTTTAGTTATTTTTAATTTCGTTGTCTTTTTTCCATTAAACATGTTGTTATATTATACTTGTACTCTCTTGTGTTATGAATACGATTGTGCCATTTGCCTAAAAAGCACTCAAAACTCTACTATCTAAAAATAAATTAGCTTAAAGAAAAAAATAATTTATCAAACAAGACGAGTTTAAATAGATTTTTACTTGACTTGATAAATTGTAAGTTACTCAATTAAATTATTGATTAAATCTTTTTAATAAATTATAAATATTAATAATTTTATATTGTCACTTAAATATATAAAAAGTCAAAATACAATATAATTTTACTTTATACTTCAATCAAATTTCAATAATAAGTTAATCAACCAATCGAATTTGAACATGAGTTTGACAAACTCAAAAGAAATTAAGTTCAAGTTCGAACTTGTGTAAAATAAATTAGCAGAGTTTGAACAACGTATCACTCATCTTGGCTCGGCTCGTTTGCACACCTATGTTTGGTAGCCGATTATTTAAGAGATAAATTATTTTTACCAAACAGCTCCCTACAGTCTAATAAGTTAAGAATGGTTCAGTGCCTAAATTAATAAACCTAAAAGTTTCATAGCTTAATCTTTATCAGATATTTGAAATTATAAAGTCTTTGATTGTAAAATAAATTTTTATATATTTTATGAAAAAATTAATTAAAATATAACATAAAATGGTGAAAATATCAAATTATTATTTTATGTGATGTATGATAAGGTAGAGGGTGAAGAGCCATGTATTGCCGAAAAAAGAGAGAATCACGAGAAAAGAAAAAGAAAAAGGCTGATCATGTAATCCTTTTTTAGTTAAAAGATAACTTTGTAAAAAAATGCACTTGTATTATGATTATAAAATATTTTTAAAAGTAGATTTTTCTAAAGAACGCATATGCTATCACGTAATCAAACATCTTAATAGAAATAACTTTTTGAAATTTCAGATAATCCTGATTTATTCTTGAAATTTTAAAAGTAAATCAAGATTATCACTTAAATATCCCCAGCAAAATGTGTCATCAGCTTTTATTTTAAAACTTTTTTGTGGTGGATTAACCTATAATCAACTTAAATGGTGAAATTAGTAAGTCAGGTGAAATTTGATTAAGTCGAAATCTAAAATTTGATGGTTATCTGGTGGGGATTGAGCTGTGGGGGCTCGATCCCTCGTCGTCCGCATGCACGGCGAGCTGCTAGCCAACGCGGCCATGATAAAAAAAAGCTCAGAACTCAAATTAAAAGATAATTTAGTTGTTGCTGAAATGTTACGCTGTGCCCGTGGTAGTTTTTTCGCCGTTGTCCGCGTCTCCATTACCCTTGACGTCTCCCCTCGGCATCTCCATTGCCCCTCCACAACTTTGTAATCTCCTCGGGCGCACCCAATTTTGCCCTCCTCCGGCGGTAGTTCCTCCCACAGATTTCGTCTTCCGTCACCGTGTGGTCCCCTCACCAAACATCTCCAATTGAAACCCCTTGCTGACCCACCCTTCGAACCGCGTCGCACCTCTCTCGTTGTTCGCCCTCCACTAGGAACTTTCGTCACAAAGCTCATTCTTCTTGTTTTGAGGTAATTTTTGGTCAAGTTGAGAATCCCTCCTTCCTAAAATTCCGTAGTGTCGGTCCTATTTCAGTGCTCTGCCTAATTGTACATTTAGGTGTTTTGTCTCTTTTTTTTGCGTTGGAGCCGTGGAGCGCCTAGTTTATCTGTGTGGGTCTTTTTATATTTTTATCTATTATTCTCTGATGTCTTGCCGTTGAGTTTTGTCTTGTTATTTTTTCATATCATCTTCATAGTCACATTTTTTATCTCAAGACCATTAGTACATGTTATATCTACACTTTTTTGATGTGATCATCTAATTTTGTGATAGTTCTCAAATTTTTATGAGAGAGTCCATATCTCGTGCTGGTCAATTTGCGACTACATTTGAGTTTGGTGGAGATGATGACTTCTAACAGAATTTTAGTTATTTTTAATTTCGTTGTGTATCTTTTTTCCTTTAAACATGTTGTTATATTATACTTGTACTCTCTTGTGTTATGAATACGATTGTGCCATTTGCCTAAAAAGCACTCAAAACTCTACTATCTAAAAATAAATTAGCTTAAAGAAAAAAATAATTTATCAAACAAGACGAGTTTAAATAGATTTTTACTTGACTTGATAAATTGTAAGTTACTCAATTAAATTATTGATTAAATCTTTTTAATAAATTATAAATATTAATAATTTTATATTGTCACTTAAATATATAAAAAGTCAAAATACAATATAATTTTACTTTATACTTCAATCAAATTTCATAAATAAGTTAATCAACCAATCGAATTTGAACATGAGTTTGACAAACTCAAAAGAAATTAAGTTCAAGTTCGAACTTGTGTAAAATAAATTAGCAGAGTTTGAACAACGTATCACTCATCTTGGCTCGGCTCGTTTGCACACCTATGTTTGGTAGCCGATTATTTAAGAGATAAATTATTTTTACCAAACAGCTCCCTACAGTCTAATAAGTTAAGAATGGTTCAGTGCCTAAATTAATAAACCTAAAAGTTTCATAGCTTAATCTCTATCAGATATTTGAAATTATAAAGTCTTTGATTGTAAAATAAATTTTTATATATTTTATGAAAAAATTAATTAAAATATAACATAAATGGTGAAAATATCAAAATATTATTTTATTTGATGTATGATAAGGTAGAGGGTGAAGAGCCATGTATTGCCGAAAAAAGAGAGAATCACGAGAAAAGAAAAAGAAAAAGGCTGATCATGTAATCCTTTTTTAGTTAAAAGATAACTTTGTAAAAAAATGCACTTGTATTATGATTATAAAATATTTTTAAAAGTAGATTTTTCTAAAGAACGCATATGCTATCACGTAATCAAACATCTTAATAGAAATAACTTTTTGAAATTTCAGATAATCCTGATTTATTCTTGAAATTTTAAAAGTAAATCAAGATTATCACTTAAATATCCCCAGCAAAATGTGTCATCAGCTTTTATTTTAAAACTTTTTTGTGGTGGATTAACCTATAATCAACTTAAATGGTGAAATTAGTAAGTCAGGTGAAATTTGATTAAGTCGAAATCTAAAATTTGATGGTTATCTGGTGGGGATTGAGCTGTGGGGGCTCGATCCCTCGTCGTCCGCATGCACGGCGAGGTGGTAGCCAAGGCGGGCATGATAAAAAAAATCTCAGAACTCAAATTAAAAGATAATTTAGTTGTTGCTGAAATGTTACGCTGTGCCCGTGGTAGTTTTTTCGCCGTTGTCCGCGTCTCCATTACCCTTGACGTCTCCCCTCGGCATCTCCATTGCCCCTCCACAACTTTGTAATCTCCTCGGGCGCACCCAATTTTGCCCTCCTCCGGCGGTAGTTCCTCCCACAGATTTCGTCTTCCGTCACCGTGTGGTCCCCTCACCAAACATCTCCAATTGAAACCCCTTGCTGACCCACCCTTCGAACCGCGTCGCACCTCTCTCGTTGTTCGCCCTCCACTAGGAACTTTCGTCACAAAGCTCATTCTTCTTGTTTTGAGGTAATTTTTGGTCAAGTTGAGAATCCCTCCTTCCTAAAATTCCGTAGTGTCGGTCCTATTTCAGTGCTCTGCCTAATTGTACATTTAGGTGTTTTGTCTCTTTTTGTTTGCGTTGGAGCCGTGGAGCGCCTAGTTTATCTGTGTGGGTCTTTTTATATTTTTATCTATTATTCTCTGATGTCTTGCCGTTGAGTTTTGTCTTGTTATTTTTTCATATCATCTTCATAGTCACATTTTTTATCTCAAGACCATTAGTACATGTTATATCTACACTTTTTGATGTGATCATCTAATTTTGTGATAGTTCTCAAATTTTTATGAGAGAGTCCATATCTCGTGCTGGTCAATTTGCGACTACATTTGAGTTTGGTGGAGATGATGACTTCTAACAGAATTTTAGCTATTTTTAATTTCGTTGTGTGTCTTTTTTTTTGTTTAACCATGTTGTTATATTATACTTGTACTCTCTTGTGTTATGAATACGATTGTGCCATTTGCCTAAAAAGCACTCAAAACTCTACTATCTAAAAATAAATTAGCTTAAAGAAAAAAATAATTTATCAAACAAGACGAGTTTAAATAGATTTTTACTTGACTTGATAAATTGTAAGTTACTCAATTAAATTATTGATTAAATCTTTTTAATAAATTATAAATATTAATAATTTTATATTGTCACTTAAATATATAAAAAGTCAAAATACAATATAATTTTACTTTATACTTCAATCAAATTTCATAAATAAGTTAATCAACCAATCGAATTTGAACATGAGTTTGACAAACTCAAAAGAAATTAAGTTCAAGTTCGAACTTGTGTAAAATAAATTAGCAGAGTTTGAACAACGTATCACTCATCTTGGCTCGGCTCGTTTGCACACCTATGTTTGGTAGCCGATTATTTAAGAGATAAATTATTTTTACCAAACAGCTCCCTACAGTCTAATAAGTTAAGAATGGTTCAGTGCCTAAATTAATAAACCTAAAAGTTTCATAGCTTAATCTCTATCAGATATTTGAAATTATAAAGTCTTTGATTGTAAAATAAATTTTTATATATTTTATGAAAAAATTAATTAAAATATAACATAAAATGGTGAAAATATCAAAATATTATTTTATTTGATGTATGATAAGGTAGAGGGTGAAGAGCCATGTATTGCCGAAAAAAGAGAGAATCACGAGAAAAGAAAAAGAAAAAGGCTGATCATGTAATCCTTTTTTAGTTAAAAGATAACTTTGTAAAAAAATGCACTTGTATTATGATTATAAAATATTTTTAAAAGTAGATTTTTCTAAAGAACGCATATGCTATCACGTAATCAAACATCTTAATAGAAATAACTTTTTGAAATTTCAGATAATCCTGATTTATTCTTGAAATTTTAAAAGTAAATCAAGATTATCACTTAAATATCCCCAGCAAAATGTGTCATCAGCTTTTATTTTAAAACTTTTTTGTGGTGGATTAACCTATAATCAACTTAAATGGTGAAATTAGTAAGTCAGGTGAAATTTGATTAAGTCGAAATCTAAAATTTGATGGTTATCTGGTGGGGATTGAGCTGTGGGGGCTCGATCCCTCGTCGTCCGCATGCACGGCGGGTTGCTAGCCAACGCGGCCATGATAAAAAAAAGCTCAGAACTCAAATTAAAAGATAATTTAGTTGTTGCTGAAATGTTACGCTGTGCCCGTGGTAGTTTTTTCGCCGTTGTCCGCGTCTCCATTACCCTTGACGTCTCCCCTCGGCATCTCCATTGCCCCTCCACAACTTTGTAATCTCCTCGGGCGCACCCAATTTTGCCCTCCTCCGGCGGTAGTTCCTCCCACAGATTTCGTCTTCCGTCACCGTGTGGTCCCCTCACAAAACATCTCCAATTGAAACCCCTTGCTGACCCACCCTTCGAACCGCATCGCACCTCTCTCGTTGTTCACCCTCCACTAGGAACTTTCGTCACAAAGCTCATTCTTCTTGTTTTGAGGTAATTTTTGGTCAAGTTGAGAATCCCTCCTTCCTAAAATTCCGTAGTGTCGGTTTTATTTCAGTGCTCTGCCTAATTGTACATTTAGGTGTTTTGTCTCTTTTTGTTTGCGTTGGAGCCGTGAAGCGCCTAGTTTATCTGTGTGGGTCCTTTTATATTTTTCTCTATTATTCTCTGATGTCTTGCCGTTGAGTTTTGTCTTATTATTTTTTCATATCATCTTCGTAGTCACATTTTTTATCTCAAGACCATCAGTACATGTTATATCTACACTTTTTTGATGTGATCATCTAATTTTGTGATAGTTCTCAAATTTTTATGAGAGAGTCCATATCTCGTGCTGGTCAATTTGCGACTACATTTGAGTTTGGTGGAGATGATGACTTCTAACCGAATTTTAGTTATTTTTAATTTCGTTGTCTTTTTTCCATTAAACATGTTGTTATATTATACTTGTACTCTCTTGTGTTATGAATACGATTGTGCCATTTGCCTAAAAAGCACTCAAAACTCTACTATCTAAAAATAAATTAGCTTAAAGAAAAAAATAATTTATCAAACAAGACGAGTTTAAATAGATTTTTACTTGACTTGATAAATTGTAAGTTACTCAATTAAATTATTGATTAAATCTTTTTAATAAATTATAAATATTAATAATTTTATATTGTCACTTAAATATATAAAAAGTCAAAATACAATATAATTTTACTTTATACTTCAATCAAATTTCATAAATAAGTTAATCAACCAATCGAATTTGAACATGAGTTTGACAAACTCAAAAGAAATTAAGTTCAAGTTCGAACTTGTGTAAAATAAATTAGCAGAGTTTGAACAACGTATCACTCATCTTGGCTCGGCTCGTTTGCACACCTATGTTTGGTAGCCGATTATTTAAGAGATAAATTATTTTTACCAAACAGCTCCCTACAGTCTAATAAGTTAAGAATGGTTCAGTGCCTAAATTAATAAACCTAAAAGTTTCATAGCTTAATCTCTATCAGATATTTGAAATTATAAAGTCTTTGATTGTAAAATAAATTTTTATATATTTTATGAAAAAATTAATTAAAATATAACATAAAATGGTGAAAATATCAAAATATTATTTTATTTGATGTATGATAAGGTAGAGGGTGAAGAGCCATGTATTGCCGAAAAAAGAGAGAATCACGAGAAAAGAAAAAGAAAAAGGCTGATCATGTAATCCTTTTTTAGTTAAAAGATAACTTTGTAAAAAAATGCACTTGTATTATGATTATAAAATATTTTTAAAAGTAGATTTTTCTAAAGAACGCATATGCTATCACGTAATCAAACATCTTAATAGAAATAACTTTTTGAAATTTCAGATAATCCTGATTTATTCTTGAAATTTTAAAAGTAAATCAAGATTATCACTTAAATATCCCCAGCAAAATGTGTCATCAGCTTTTATTTTAAAACTTTTTTGTGGTGGATTAACCTATAATCAACTTAAATGGTGAAATTAGTAAGTCAGGTGAAATTTGATTAAGTCGAAATCTAAAATTTGATGGTTATCTGGTGGGGATTGAGCTGTGGGGGCTCGATCCCTCGTCGTCCGCATGCACGGCGAGCTGCTAGCCAACGCGGCCATGATAAAAAAAAACTCAGAACTCAAATTAAAAGATAATTTAGTTGTTGCTGAAATGTTACGCTGTGCCCGTGGTAGTTTTTTCGCCGTTGTCCGCGTCTCCATTACCCTTGACGTCTCCCCTCGGCATCTCCATTGCCCCTCCACAACTTTGTAATCTCCTCGGGCGCACCCAATTTTGCCCTCCTCCGGCGGTAGTTCCTCCCACAGATTTCGTCTTCCGTCACCGTGTGGTCCCCTCACCAAACATCTCCAATTGAAACCCCTTGCTGACCCACCCTTCGAACCGCATCGCACCTCTCTCGTTGTTCGCCCTCCACTAGGAACTTTCGTCACAAAGCTCATTCTTCTTGTTTTGAGGTAATTTTTGGTCAAGTTGAGAATCCCTCCTTCCTAAAATTCCGTAGTGTCGGTTTTATTTCAGTGCTCTGCCTAATTGTACATTTAGGTGTTTTGTCTCTTTTTGTTTGCGTTGGAGCCGTGGAGCGCCTAGTTTATCTGTGTGGGTCCTTTTATATTTTTCTCTATTATTCTCTGATGTCTTGCCGTTGAGTTTTGTCTTGTTATTTTTTCATATCATCTTCGTAGTCACATTTTTTATCTCAAGACCATCAGTACATGTTATATCTACACTTTTTTGATGTGATCATCTAATTTTGTGATAGTTCTCAAATTTTTATGAGAGAGTCCATATCTCGTGCTGGTCAATTTGCGACTACATTTGAGTTTGGTGGAGATGATGACTTCTAACCGAATTTTAGTTATTTTTAATTTCGTTGTCTTTTTTCCATTAAACATGTTGTTATATTATACTTGTACTCTCTTGTGTTATGAATACGATTGTGCCATTTGCCTAAAAAGCACTCAAAACTCTACTATCTAAAAATAAATTAGCTTAAAGAAAAAAATAATTTATCAAACAAGACGAGTTTAAATAGATTTTTACTTGACTTGATAAATTGTAAGTTACTCAATTAAATTATTGATTAAATCTTTTTAATAAATTATAAATATTAATAATTTTATATTGTCACTTAAATATATAAAAAGTCAAAATACAATATAATTTTACTTTATACTTCAATCAAATTTCATAAATAAGTTAATCAACCAATCGAATTTGAACATGAGTTTGACAAACTCAAAAGAAATTAAGTTCAAGTTCGAACTTGTGTAAAATAAATTAGCAGAGTTTGAACAACGTATCACTCATCTTGGCTCGGCTCGTTTGCACACCTATGTTTGGTAGCCGATTATTTAAGAGATAAATTATTTTTACCAAACAGCTCCCTACAGTCTAATAAGTTAAGAATGGTTCAGTGCCTAAATTAATAAACCTAAAAGTTTCATAGCTTAATCTCTATCAGATATTTGAAATTATAAAGTCTTTGATTGTAAAAGAAATTTTTATATATTTTATGAAAAAATTAATTAAAATATAACATAAAATGGTGAAAATATCAAATTATTATTTTATGTGATGTATGATAAGGTAGAGGGTGAAGAGCCATGTATTGCCGAAAAAAGAGAGAATCACGAGAAAAGAAAAAGAAAAAGGCTGATCATGTAATCCTTTTTTAGTTAAAAGATAACTTTTTAAGAAAATGTACTTGTATTATGATTATAAAATATTTTTAAAAGTAGATTTTTCTAAAGAACGCATATGCTATCACGTAATCAAACATCTTAATAGAAATAACTTTTTGAAATTTCAGATAATCTTGATTTATTCTTGAAATTTTAAAAGTAAATCAAGATTATCACTTAAATATCCCCAGCAAAATGTGTCATCAGCTTTTATTTTAAAACTTTTTTGTGGTGGATTAACCTATAATCAACTTAAATGGTGAAATTAGTAAGTCGGGTGAAATTTGATTACGTCGAAATCTAAAATTTGAGGGTTATCTAGTGGGGATCGAGCCGTGGGGGCTCGATCCCTCGTCGTCCGCATGCACGGCGAGCTGCTGGCCAACGCGGCCATGATAAAAAAATACTCAGAACTCAAATTAAAAGATAATTTAGTTGTTGATGAAATGTTACGCTGTGCCCGTGGTAGTTTTTTCGCCGTTGTCCGCGTCTCCATTACCCTTGGCGTCTCCCCTCGGCATCTCCATTGCCCCTCCACAACTTTGTAATCTCCTCGGGCACACCCAATTTTGCCCTCCTCCGGCGGTAGTTGCTCCCACAGATTTCGTCTTCCGTCACCGTGTGGTCCCCTCACCAAACATCTCCAATTGAAACCCCTTGCTGACCCACCCTTCGAACCGCGTCGCACCTCTCTCGTTGCTCGCCCTCCACTAGGAACTTTCGTCACAAAGCTCATTCTTCTTGTTTTGAGGGAATTTTTGGTCAAGTTGAGAATCCCTCCTTCCTAAAATTCCGTAGTGTCGGTCCTATTTCAGTGCTCTGCCTAATTGTACATTTAGGTGTTTTGTCTCTTTTTTTGCGTTGGAGCCGTGGAGCGCCTAGTTTATCTGTGTGGGTCTTTTTATATTTTTATCTATTATTCTCTGATGTCTTGCCGTTGAGTTTTGTCTTGTTATTTTTTCATATCATCTTCATAGTCACATTTTTTATCTCAAGACCATTAGTACATGTTATATCTACACCTTTTTGATGTGATCATCTAATCTCGTGATGGTTGTCAAATTTCTACGAGTGAGTCCATATCTCGTGCTGGTCAATTTGCGACTACATTTGAGTTTGGTGGAGATGATGACTTCTAACAGAATTTTAATTATTTTTAATTTCATTGTGTGTCTTTTTTTCTTTAAACATGTTGTTATATTATAATTGTACTATCTTGTGTTATGAATACCATTGTGCCGTTTGCCTAAAAGGCACTTAAAACTCTACTATCTAAAAATAAATTAGTTTAAAGAAGAAAAATAAATTAGCAAACAAGACGAGTTTAAATAGATTTTTACTTGACTTGATAAATTGTAAGTTACTCAATTAAATTATTGATTAAATATTTTTTAAAAAACTATAAATATTAATAATTTTATATTGTCACTTAAATATATAAATAAATAAAAATAAAATATAATTTTATTTTATACTTAAATCAAATTTCATAAATAAGTTAATCAATCAATCGAATTTGAACATGACTTTGACAAACTCAAAAGAAATAAGTTCAAGTTCGAACTTGTGTAAAATAAATTAGCAAGAGTTTGAACAATGTATCACTCATCTTGGCTCGGCTCGTTTGCACACCTATGTTTGGTAGCCGATTATTTAAGCGATAAATTATTTTTACCAAACAGCTCCCTACAGGCTAATAAGTTAAGAATGGTTCAGTGCCTAAATTAATAAACCTAAAAGTTTCATAGCTTAATCTTTATCAGATATTTGAAATTATAAAGTCTTCAATTGTAAAATAAATTTTTATATATTTTAAAAAAAAATTAATTAAAATATAACATAAAATGGTGAAAGTATCAAATTATTATTTTATGTGATATATGATATGGTAGAGGGTGAAGAGCCATGTATTGCCGAAAAAAGAGAGAATCACGAGAAAAAAAAAGAAAAAGGCTGATCATGTAATCCTTTTTTAGTTAAAAAATAACTTTGTAAAAAAAATTGTACTTGTATCATGATTATAAAATATTTTTAAAAGTGGATTTTTCTAAAGAACGCATATGCTATCATGTAATCAAACATCTTAATAGAAATAACTTTTTGAAATTTCAGATAATCTTGATTTATTCCTAAATTTTAAAAGTAAATCAAGATTATCACTTAAATATCCCCAGCAAATCGTGTCATCAGCTTTTATTTTAAACTTTTTGTGGTGGATTAACCTATAATCAACTTAAATGGTGAAATGAGTAAGTCAATTGACATTTGATTACGTCGAAATATAAAATTTGAGGGTTATCTGGTGGGGACCGAGCCGCGGGGGCTCGATCCCTCGTTGTCCGCGTGCGCGGCGGGTTGTTGGCCAACGCGGCCATGATAAAAAAAAAAAACTCAGAACTCAAATTAAAAGATAATTTAGTTGTCGTTGAAATGTTACGCTGTGCCCGTGGTAGTTTTTTCGCCGTTGTCCGCGTCTCCATTACCCTTGGCGTCTCCCCTCGGCATCTCCATTGCCCCTCCACAACTTTGTAATCTCCTCGGGCGCACCCAATTTTGCCCTCCTCCGGCGGTAGTTGCTCCCACAGATTTCGTCTTCCGTCACCGTGTGGTCCCCTCACCAAACATCTCCAGTTGAAACCCCTTCCTCCCCCCCCCCCTCAGTATCTCCTCTCCGGCTGACCGACCCTTCGAACAGCGTCGCACCTCTCTCGTTGCTCGCCCTCCACTAGGAACTTTCGTCACAAAGCTCATTCTTCTTGTTTTGAGGTAATTTTTGGTCAAGTTGAGAATCGCTCCTTCCTAAAATTTCGTAGTGTCAGTCCTATTTAGTGCTCTGCCTAATTGTACATTTAAGTGTTTTGTCTTTTTTTTTGCATTGGAGCCGTGGAGCGTCTAGTTTATCTATGTGGGTCTTTTTATATTTTTCTCTATTCTATGATGTCTTGCAGTTGAGGTTTGTCTTGTTATTTTTTCATATCATATTCGTAGTCACATTTTTTATCTCAAGACCATTAGTACATGTTATATCTACATTTTTTTGATGTGATCATCTAATCTCGTGATGGTTGTCCAATTTCTATGAGAGAGTCCATATCTCGTGCTGGTCAATTTGCGACTATATTTGAGTTTGGTGGAGACGATGACTTCTAACAAAATTTTAATTATTTTTAATTTCGTTGTGTGTCTTTTTTTCTTTAAACATGTTGTTATATTATAATTGTAGTCTCTTGTGTTATGAATAGGATTGTGCCATTTGCCTAAAAAACACTCAAAACTCTACTATATAAAAATAAATTAGTTTAAATAAAAAAATAATTTATCAAACAAGACGAGTTTAAATAGATTTTTACTTGACTTGATAAATTGTAAGTTACTCAATTAAATTATTGATTAAATATTTTTTAATAAATTATAAATATTAATAATTTTATATTGTCACTTAAATATATAAATAAGTCAAAATACAATATAATTTTAGTTTATACTTAAATCAAATTTCATAAATAAGTTAATCAATCAATCAAATTTGAACATGAGTTTGACAAACTCAAAAGAAATAAGTTCGAGTTCGAACTTGTGTAAAATAAATTAGCAGAGTTTGAACAACGTATCACTCATCTTGGCTCGGCTCGTTTGCACACCTATGTTTGGTAGCCGATTATTTAAGCGATAAATTATTTTTACCAAACAGCTCCCTACAGGCTAATAAGTTAAGAATGGTTCGGTGCCTAAATTAATAAACCTAAAAGTTTCATAGCTTAATATTTATCAGATATTTGAAATTATAAAGTCTTTGATTGTAAAATAAATTTTTATATATTTTATGAAAAAATTAATTACAATATAACATAAAAAGGTGAAAATATAAAATTATTATTTTATGTGATATATGATAAGGTAGAGGGTGAAGAGCCATGTATTGCCGAAAAAAGAGAGAATCACAAGAAAAGAAAAAGAAAAAGGCTGATCATGTAATCCTTTTTTAGTTAAAAGATAACTTTTTAAGAAAATGTACTTGTATCATGATTATAAAATATTTTTAAAAGTATATTTTTCTAAAGAACGCATATGCTATCGTGTAACCAAACATCTTAATAGAAATAACTTTTTGAAATTTCAGATAATCTTGATTTATTCCTAAAATTTTAAAAGTAAATCAAGATTATCACTTAAATATCCCCAACAAAACGTGTCATCAGCTTTTATTTTAAAACTTTTTGTGGTGGATTAACCTATAATCAACTTAAATGGTGAAATGAGTAAGTCAGGTGACATTTGATTACGTCGAAATCTAAAATTTGAGGTCCGAGATTTACTTCTTTTACATGGTGCATGAGCATCTCAAGAATATTAGATAAATAGTAAACTAATATCTGATTTCTAGCATATTGTTTGATGATCATAAATTAACATACGAAAATAAAAATTGAGTACATTAAATATAATCTAATAATGACAGAGGAATATCTAAATATAAGAATAATTGTCAATTATACGTATATCAAGAATAATTTTATATAATAAAACATAACTAAAATTAGAAGTATGTATCAAATTTTCTTTAAACATAATCAAAGTTTTATTCGGTTGTATGTACAATTATGGTTAAAAAAATATTTTCATTTAATCAGCGCTTAAACTAAATTTTGCTCAACGATTGAATTGAGTACACTTTAGTTGATAGGAAAAGTTCACTATAATTAAGAAAATATATTATAACTAAATGTAAATCTAGTCTACCCCCAACAATTTGGTGTGATAACATCAGTGCGATCTACCTGAATGTCAATCTATTTTTCAAAGTCAGAACCCAGCATGCGAAAATTGACTTCCACTTCGTTCGGCAGTTGATTCAGGACAAGTCTATTGTCATTCGGCACATTGCAATCAAGGATCAACTAGCATATATTTTTACTTGAGATCTAGCAATTCAACAATTTGAAATTTTATAGGACAAGTTAAACATGTCTCCCCTATTCAACTTTTTTTTGGGGGGGGGGGTGTTAAGCATGGTTGGTTGGTGTGGTACCCCGAATGAGGTTTCAAGCCCACCTAACATTAATGTAGCGTATTCTCATTTACATTTCTTATTCATTTGATTGTCATTACGACCACAATGTATATATGTACAATGTAAGATGCAGTTCTTAATTATATAAATAGGAGAAAATGAGGAAAGGGCACTCACGAGAGAGTGCTACTCTTTTCCCTCCCATTTTTGTGTGTCTACGCTCTTCTGCTTCATCTGGTCGATCTCTTTGCGACTGACGATCCAGCATCTCCCTGCACACAATCGATTGCTGCATGGATTTGGATCAGAGCACTTTGTTTGTTGTTTCAATTCAAACAAGTCGAGCCAAGTTGAGTGGGGCTATGTCTGAGCTCGGCTCGATGAAATATTGCATTAATTGCTCGAACTTGACTGGATACTCATCAAGTTTTCGAGTGTCTTACTCGAAATCGGCTTGGCTTGAGCTCGATGAGTTCAAGCCTGGCTCGTCGAGCAGCTCGTTTACAGAATTGAGCCAAGTTGCACTTGAACTCAAACCAAAATCATATTCGTGTTCTTTTTCAAACTCAAGCTCGATAAAATGCCTATCAAACAAGGAAAATCTCCAGAGAAGAAGAGACAAAGGGACGGAGTTTGCTATAGGGCTTCAGACTACGGAGGAAGGGGAGGAGTGAGGGAAATCGGAGCTCAAACTCACATATTATGTTAGGGTATGGTGCTGGTCGGATAGACGGAAGCACTGTAGTCGTAGCCGTTGAGTGCATGCTCTAGAGAGATGAGCACAACAACAAAGCATATATAATAGACATCGCTGGAGGGAGGAAACCTGGGTTGTGGCGCCCCCCAATGCTACTATCTACAAGGATGCGGCGTGCAGGAGAGATAGGGAGATGGAGAGAGAACGGAGAGAGTTGCTTGCGGCGAGCCTCCTCCGCAATAATCACTCTGATCTCCCAAGTCCGCCTTCGGTGTCGGTTGGGTGTAAATGCACACTAGGTCCGTTTCAAAGAAACCACTTTACCACTAGGTCCGTTTTCAAAAACACCTTACCATTAGGTCCGTTTTTTCAAAATATCGTCACCCCCACTCCAATTTGGATTTGAAATGTCGTAAATGCCCCCCCCCCGCCCCCCGGCGAGGCGCCGCCGCCTGCGGAAGCCCCCCTTGGCGCTCCCCGCCCCCCGCGGCGCTCCCACCGCCTGCGGAAGCCCCCCCGGCGCGGCTCCCCTCTCTCGGCAACCCCCCGCCCTGCGGAAGCCCCCCCCCGCGCCCCCGGCGAGGCACCGCCGCCTGCGGAAGCCCCCCCCCCCGGCGCTCCCCCCCACCGCCTGCGGAAGCCCCCCCGGCGCGGCTCCCCTCTCTCGCAACCCCCGCCCGCGGAAGCCCCCCCCCCGCCCCCGGCGAGGCGCCGCCGCCGCGGAAGCCCCCCCCCCCGGCGCTCCCCCCGCGGCGCTCCCACTGCCTACGGAAGCCCCCCCGGCGCTCACCCCGCCCCTGCGGAATCCCCCCCCTCCCGCGGCTCCCCGCAGCCACAAGGCAGGCTCTGCCCGCGGAACACCCCCCCGCCCCCCGGCGAGGCTCCCACCCGCGGCGCTCCCCCCGCCGGGGGTAAAAGTGGGATTTGAAAATGATGGGATGAAGAAATGGACTGGGTGATAATGAAATTCAGTGTCAACGGACTAAACAGTAACGAAATGTGGTCAACGGAGTTTTTACTAAAGTCATTTTCTTAAATGGACCTAAGAGTAATTCTCCCTCGGTTGGCCTTGCATGCAGCGTGTGGGAGAGAGAGTGAGAGATAGATAGGGTTTCGCCTTCTGGGTTATCGGTACTCCAAGAAAAACAAATAAAAAAGCCTTCTAGGGATTGGGATGTCCGCCCCCTCACCAATCCGGTGGTGAAAATTGGGATGAACTCATGGAAGGCAAAATTTAATTACCCACAATCTCGAAATACACGTGTGGCTGCCGAGAGAGATAGATAGAGAGATTAAATCAACGGTTAGATTTGTTTATTCTTATATTAATTATTTATATGAATATATATTGTTATATATTATTTGAAAATATGATAAAAATAAATAGTAGATAAATTTTAATTATATCTCAAAATTTAATCGAGCAGCGGTTAAATGAACATTTAGTCGAGTACTCGATCGAATACTTAAACGAGCAATTAACTCATTTGTTCGCGAGTTTATCGAGCCACACGGGGATCCGTTCAGGCTCTATTCATTTATGAAATGAGTTTTTTTATTTATTTTGTTCAAAGTGCACTACAGGAAATAAGCTCATTAGCGACGGCTGACCGCCGTCGCCAAAAATACAAAAGCCGTCGCCATAGGTTAATCGCGACGGCTGTTCAGCCGTCGCAATTCTGTCGCAAATAAGCCCGTCGCCAATTTTAATGGCGACGGCTTTCGAGAAGCCGTCGCTTTTAGTATTATTGGCGACGGACTGACGCCGTCGCAATTAAGTTAGTAGAGACGGCTGAAACCGTCCCTCATAAAGTTTTTAGCGACGACTCTAAGCCGTCGAAAATAAACTTAAACCCGTAAATGCCATTAGCGACGGCTTATCGCCGTCGCCAAAACTCCAATTTTTGCACTTCCGGAGAGCAATTTTCTGGTTTTGCGACGGCGCACAAGCCGTCGCTCTAAATCTTTTTTGCGACGGCTACTAGAAGCCGTCGCTAATAAAGGACAGTAATTATAAGCGACGGCTACTAGCCGTCGCTAAAACCCATTTTTCAGCCCCGGCAACGCCCGCGGGGGTTTATTTTCTGGTTTTGCGACGGCTTAGAGCCGTCGCTATTACATAAACAGTCGTCGCTTAAAGTTATTTTTAGCGATGGCTTATGTAGCCGTCGCTAAAAACCATTTTTGGCCTCGACGACAGCCGCCGGTGTGCATTTTCTGGTTTTGGGACGGCTTAGAGCCGTCGCCATTACATGAACAGCGTCGCTTAAACGTACTTTAGCGATGGCTTAATGTAGCCGTCGCTATTAAATTACAGTTTTGTAAAAAAAAATTATTTTTTGCACAATATTGTATTCACGTAGTAACACATACATACGTGAATATACAATCTTATAACCAACGTTCATTCATACACAAGAAATGTAGACATTCTTTAATAAGAAAATTTCATATTTATAAAATGTATTATGCATACAACAAGTGCCTCAAATACAAAACAGAATATATAAAATAGAGAGTAAACAACTCTCTCACTCATCCTCCCCAAATGAATGCTCTTCCTCGTCGTCGTCGTCGTCCTCCTCCTCCTCGTCGTCTCCCCGTGCGCCTCTACGGCCTTGGGGTGGCCTCGAACTTGACGGATCTGCAGGTGGGAGCCTACTGTTTAATTGGGCTAACATTTCTTGTGTTAGCCATGTCATCGACTCTTGGAACTGTTGACGTTGGGCATCCAGTTGTTGTTGGAGCGAGTCGATCATCGAGTTTTGTTTCTCGATTTGTGTAGCTTGAGCATCGACTTTGTCCACCAACTCCTGGTAGCCCGGACCCGTAGAGGTACTCGCACCTCCACTGCATACACCATACCAGGTGTTGCGGGTCTATCCTCTCCCCCCACATTGGATCCATCCCGGCCTGTCTCTGCCGAACACGGTGATGAATGCATCCTCAGCAGAGAATGGCTGCTCGGAATTCCGAGCATCTGATTCCTCTAACTGGGGGGCATTCATCAACTGGCGCATCTCATCCTACATAATGTAAATATAAAGTCAGTTGTTATATGAAATAAAAATTGTCTAATGTTGATACAAATAAGAATATTGCGTACCATAACTTGACGACTTTCCTCGTTGCACCATAAGAGGGATCCATCCTCCGCCTCTTTCGTTTGGGTCATCTCGAAGACCTCTGGACGGGTAGGACGACGCCCTTCTTTGTTTGTCTGTTAAAAGAAAACATTATGAACACATTAGTACTATTATCGAGATATACAATAGTGAATAAGAAAAAAAAATTATAAACTTACAAAATCTATCTCCAGCTGATGAATGTTGGTTCTACCTCGCCTATAAGGCATGCTCAAATTAGCCCTGTTTGTTTTATTCCTTTGGCTAAGTGCCTACAAACAAGTTCATAACACATTAGTTTTGTAATAAGACAAGGTAATAAAATGAGTTATCAAATGTGGATTACTTTTAAATTAAATAGATTATTTACCTTATTGTCGTCCCTCTGCCATATCTCACACATATGACGCCACTGGTCCGGATCGCATTGTGGAGGCACAACGACAAGTGCCTCCTCCAGTGAGCGTCCTGTAAAATACTGTACGCCAAAATTGTATTAGTTATAGTACATAATCGTTTACAAAAAAAATAAATATGAAATTTTTACCTTCTTCTTCAGATGACCCCTTTGTTTTCTTTGCATCTCTCCCATATGCCTTAAAATTTCCGCATCTATGGATGGAGACCGCTCAAATGTAAAAGGTTGCTACAGGAAGAATATATAGATTAGTAATTTTCAAGTGAAAAAAAACAAATAAGCTGAAGTACTTTTATTTACCTCGAGGTCTCTAAATATCGCATCCTTCTTGTCATCTGGAAGGGTCATGTAATCCTGTTGCCATAAATTACAATGTACCCTGTTGCAAACTCCAAGATATGAAGTGAACTCCGGGCCATTCGGGCCTACACCCGATCCTCCAATGACCCGGACGTTCAAGGTCTCCCCAGGCGCTAATGTCCGCACATTATATGCCTTTGCAGGACCTCTCCCACGTCTAGCAATCAGAATCGCATGCCAAAATTTTAAACACATTTAAAAATTGATATTTATAAATCTACAAAATATAAAAAATTGATATTTACCGGAGGTGGAAGAAGATGGACAGTCTGTAGGGGGCGTCGCCGTAGTATGGCAAGTGTCAACCGCCCGGGATGGTCCACCTGATGGCATCGCATCCTGGGTAGGATGAGATGGGCCCTGAGAACCACCGGCCTGATCGGTGGATCCACCGGCTGTCCCACTCCTCGATGTACGTCGACTCTTGCTAAATTTCTTCATCTGCAATATAATCTTTAAAATATAAACCGGCCTCGGGGTGGGGTGTTATGCATTTTTCCAAGCTAACCGGCCGGTTTGCCCGATCCGAGCCGGAATCCGGCTGCGATCGGGCAAACCGGCCTCGGGGTGGGGTGTTATGCATTTTTCCAAGCTAACCGGCCGGTTTGCCCGATCCGAGCCGGAATCCGGCTTCGATCGGGCAATCCGGCCTCGGGGTGGGGTGTTATGCATTTTTCCTAGCTAACCGGCCGGTTTGCCCGATCCGAGCCGGAATCCGGCTTCGATCGGGCAATCCGGCCTCGGGGTGGGGTGTTATGCATTTTTCCTAGCTAACCGGCCGGTTTGCCCGATCCGAGCCGGAATTAAAAGGAAAAGAGCTAAATACGAATAAACGTGTAGATAAAGAGAGTGAATAGAAGACTTACTTGATGGAAGAGGCTTTCATTCAAAGAAATATGGCAAGCGACTTTCCCTTGGCTTTAGATGTCCCACCGTGGTTGCCAAAGGATGTAGACGCCGGGAAAAAGAGATGTGGGGAAGAGACGGAGATGTGCGTGTGGGTGGTATGCTTCTCCTTCCTTACGGTTTTGATAGGGTGGGTTCGTGTTGATCACGCCATAGACGCGGTCGTGGCGATTCCAACGAGCCAGTCTATTGCCCGCTTCTCTTCCTTCTTTCCTTCTCCGCACTCACCTTGATCCCCGGACTACTCGACCCTTGATGTCACTTGGGCATCGAAGGACCGGTCCGGGTCGTGAGGAGAATCGAGGGGAAAGAAGATCAGATAGCCGGTGGCATTATCAATACTAACTTAACATACAAACCGAAAGAGGAAGAGATGGTGTGGTCGCCAGGAGCCAGAGAGGCTCCGATGATAGAAGTAAAAGAGATAAAGCGGTAAAGAAAGTGGGAGTGACCGGTTACCTCGATGAACTGGGAGATTGCGGGGGTTCTATCTTCTCCTTCCTCGGCCGGCCGGGGAAGAAGAGCCTTGGAGAAACTCGCTTGCCTGAAAAGAAAGTATGAACGAAAGCACAACGATTAGAACTAAATATGGAGCGGTAACTATTCATAAGAAAGAAGAGCAATGGCAAAAGGGGTTGAACGAACCGGATTAGGACTAACTCCTAACCCCTCTTAAGGGAGGATCTAAATGACCTAAGACTAAGATGCGGTATGCCATATTAATGCAACATGCGTAATGTAACCCAAATGAACGATAAAGGAAAGGGTAAGGTAAGGAAGAAGATCGTAGAGAAGCCCGGTGCTTCTGGCTTTTGGAAATTTCAGGCGCTCCGTCCATGGGTCACCTGGCGTCACGTCGTAGGAGCGCTTAAGTCCTTCTGCGGCAGTCTTCCATACAATCTTCTCCCGGTTCCAATGACGAGGGATCGGGTTCCTAGCCTGTTTTGGAGGTTTCTTGGTACTCTTCGTAGTGGTTTGCAATGGCTTTTAATGGCGTGATGGCAGGGGTCTTGAATGGTTTCTGAGTGGTATTGAATGAGCGGAGTGGAAGAGGTGTAATGGAGGATGGAAAGGCTTGGGAGTGGGATGGTAGACTCTAATGGGGCTTGGAAGGTGGTGGGAGGATGTTGGAAGGCTCAAGAAAACTCTTAGGAAGCTAAGGCTCTAGGAATCCCTCTTTAAGCTCCTTGGAATCTCTCTCTTGGAACCTCATAAATGTGGGAGAAGGGTCTCCTTTTTATAGATGCACAAAAGTGACCATGGCGCTCCGTCCTGAGGATGCCTGGCATCGCGACATGGGAGCGCCTGCAAATCCGCCGACAAGTCGGCGGGTCAGCACGTCCGACCATACATGTCGCCACCTACCACCCTGCGTGTCAGGCGGCGGTTGTCAGCGGAAATCCTGGCGCTCTGACAGGGGAGCACCTACGACCTACGGCTGTCAGACTGTAAATTCGGCGCACGCGGAGCCTGCGGTGACAGTTGTCAGGCGGGAATCCAGGTACTCCGACGGCGGAGCGCCTGGATCCTCGGTACGATTTTGACAACGCATCGCTGACCGTCTGAAAAGCCGTCTGTCACGGGTGGAATAGCAGGCGCTCCTGCAGAGGAGCGCTTGTACTTTCGTACGTCTCTGAGTACAATGCCGTCCGGCCGGACAGAAGGGTAAAAAGGCGGGAAATTACAGGCGCTCTGACGTCGCGACGCCAGGCGTCGCGACATCGGGACGCCTGCAGATTTTCTGAAATTTGATTGTCTTTATGTCAAATCGATCTCTCTGATCGGGAGAAAACAAGTGTTATCTATAAAAATGAGATTGTTCTTTCTGTAATCGGGCCGAATTCGCGTATCTACAGCTTGCCTCGCCTTGACGTTGGTTTTGCAAGGGAGTGGCACGGAGTGTAGCGGATGTGACCGTAGCGAGATGAAGCGGAGTGAAGTGGTGGCGGACTGAAAAACTGACGTCAAGGCGTAGATTTAGATACGCGACTCCTGACCTGACCAGGTGAATTGAGCCTTTTCAAGATCCGCAATTCCCTTTTGTATCTTCCGGACTGCTTCCGTGGTTGATTGTAGATGAGATGTGCCGTGGGCCCGAGAGAGGAAAATAAAAGCCTGCTCTCTGCGTGCGGGGAACCTCCGAGCGCGGCTCGTGAGTTCATCTTGGTTAGCGGCCCAGCTTTGTGGTGTGCTTGTACCAAGAAGGGCTGAACGGAAGTTGATTTTAAAATCAAAAGAACCTCCAATCAACGGGGATTAAGTCTTTAGGATTCATCCGGGTCCTTGCGGGAACCTGATTTAGCTCGGAGTGGAATAACCTCTCAACTCAATAGAAACACTTGTTTGCCTTGTCAGAGAAAACGACCTTTCACGAAGACAACCACAATGATAATAGCCAAATGCAGATGATGCATGCAGATGTATGCTGGGTGAAAGAAAGAAATAAAAATTAATATTAAGAAACATAGTTGAAGATATAGATCATGAGTAATGGGTCAGGACACTGATCAGGAACCGTCATCCCCATAACTCGTGATTTTGGCTTATCCGCAAGTTCATTGAACAACCGTTCCGTCCTTGATTTTGTTGGAGGGGTTCTCGGGCCCGGTGTTTTCAGAACTTGTGGTCTTCAACATTTCAAATACTACTATAGTTAACATGCAAGAAAATACCAATTTTTTTGACCATTTTCAGTTATTTTTCTTCCTTTTTCTGTTTAGTTGCACTGCTCTAACCCTTGTTTCGTGCAGGTTCGAGAGCTACGGGCCCGAGTGGCCGAGCTAGATGGTGCCCGAGGTGCTGCCGAGGAGACGGAGCGAGCCCTCCGGGATCAGGTATGCTCCCTGCTTTGCTTCATTCTGCTTCGTTGTGGTATCTAATCCCGTTCTCTGCAGGTCGCTCAACTTCAGGCCCAGGTGGCCGATTTGGAGAGTCGACCTCCTCCGGCCGACTCCGCCCTTCTGACGGAGGTGAGTTTCTTGAGTTTGTTCCGGTCTTGTTTCTTCCTTTGCTGGTCGTTGTTGATCTTTGTTTGACCTTGCAGCTGGAGCAGTTGAGGGCCCGGACCCTCCCCGAGAGTGAGCAGATCCTCCGGCTGCGGGTCCAGCATCTGGAGGAGATGCGGGCACTGGAGTCGCGGCGGGCGACGGAGCTGCTGGAGCTGGCCCGCTCCCGGTCACAGGGTCGGTCATACCGGACCGACTCTCGGCGGACGACGCTTCACGGCCCGAGCCGGTCGGGTACCACCTCTCGAGCGGGTGGCGAGAGGACTCCCCTTCCCCCTCCTGTAGCAGAGCCAGCTCCTCAGGAGCCGGCGGCGGAGGGAGGCGGTGATTCTGATGTGCCGGCCCCCTCTGCCACATGATACACTTGTTCATTTTGAGCTTATAGTGGGTTTATTTTTGGCCATCCATTTCTCCTCTTTTCCCATCGTTGTACCTGTTGCCTGTCTTACTGAATCAGAAGAGTGGTTAGATTTCGTTTAGGCTTAGCCTCTTGCAAGATGTCAAGAGGCGTGAGCCTTCTTAACTAGGCAAATCAGAAACATGACTATGTGATGCAGAAACGAATCGTACATGACAGAAAATTAAACATGAATGCAACTAGACATGCGGTCAATTTACAAGCGCTAACTCTTTTAGTTTTGGGGATTTTCCTATTTTTTGAATTTTGTTTTTTTATAGATTTTTTTTTCGGATATTCAGATTTGTAAGAGGTTTTGAAAATTTTGCAGATTTTTTTGTTCTTTTGAAATTTCTAGATTTGTTTGGATTTTGGATATATTCATTTTTTTTGGTTCGTGGATGGAGTAGATGTTCTCACCATTTGCCCTGCTTGCAACTGGGTTCCCCTTTCACAGTACGTGTGGTAGCTAAGAATAAGCGCCACGTGTAGGTGATGTGCCTTTTCCGGGATTCTTAGGCTTTCTGCCTTCAATATACCAGGGTCTTGCTTGGACTTAGTCGATCAACCCTACTCATGGTGGCTGGAGAAGGAAGAAATTGAGGCAAACCTTCGGTCAAACTCGAAGGACATCAAGCGGGTTTCCGTACTAATGCCCATCTGTCAAGTTTAAATCCTTTTGGGTCATTCTTTCTTGCCCATTTTTGTGGCCCACATTCAGACAGGTCATTTTTGCCTGAGGGGTTCATTGCCCATCTTTTGGAGTCTTTCCTTTTCTTGGGGCTATTCTAGGCACTCATTCGGACAGGTCTATGTACTTCTTTTCGGTTAACCTGAGGGGTTCATTGCCCATCTTTTGGTGCCTTTTCTTTTAAGAAGTCAGACCCTCTAGGATTTTCCACTCTTCCCAGATGGTGGACATTTTCGGTATTCCTCGCCTGAAATCCCTCGAATCTTTCCTTGGGCCGAAACGAGAGAAGAATAGGGCATGGTTGATCTTCTTTGCCTAGCGCCACCTGGTTTTCTTTTCTGGCTTTGACCGTCGAATCCCGGAACCTAGGCGTGCGATGTGCATAGTGTGATGCTTATCCTTAACTTTCACTTGAACGGGTGAGCCTAATAGCAAGCAAGGACAGGTGAGAATGGACTTCTTCCACAATTTTGAGTGTTTTACATCTTTTTTTTTGTCATTTTTAGGGAAAATATTTCTTAAGGTAGAGTCCATTCCAAGGGTGAGTTAATTCGTCTCCATCTGCGTTAACTAGCTTATAAGAATTGCCAGGATAAGTTTCTGATATTACAAAGGGTCCCTCCCAGTTTGGTTGAAGCTTTGAGCG
Organism: Cryptocoryne crispatula var. balansae; assembly: GCA_036172225.1. Lineage (NCBI taxonomy): Eukaryota > Viridiplantae > Streptophyta > Magnoliopsida > Alismatales > Araceae > Cryptocoryne > Cryptocoryne crispatula. The sequence goes on along the minus strand of CM069920.1, from coordinate 14,615,612 downwards.
GGGACCGCCCGGCTTTACGAAAATTCTTTTAAGCACAACCTCACCGATTTCAAATTTTCTCTCAACCACCCTTTTTTGATAAAATCTTTTAAGCCTATTCTGATAAGTCCGGGCATGTTCGGCGGCGGCCAGCCCCCTTTCGTCCAAGAGTTCGAGTTGGGCCAGGAGAGATTCCTGCCGATCATCCGTAGGGATGTCTCGATCGATCTGAACTCGGAGGGAGGGAACAAGTACTTCATATGGGACTACTGCCTCCATTCCGTATGCCAAGGCATAAGGAGTCTGGCCCGTTGGAGTTCGGGCCGAAGTGCGGTAGGCCCATAGAGCATCGATCAACTTATCCGTCCAATCCGCGAACCTGCTGGACTCACATGTTTTCTTAATTATTTTTATCAGGGTTTTGTTAGTGGCTTCTGCTTGACCGTTGCCTTGCGGGTAATATGGGGATGAATGATGCAATTTTATGCGATACCTGTTGCAAAGGTCTTGCAGCTCCTGAGAGACAAACTGAGGCCCATTGTCGGTGACGATGTCGCCGGGGATTCCGAATCTGGACAGGATGTTGCGTCTGATGAATGTGCACACCGTTGTTGCCTTGATCTCTGTGTAAGCTTCTGCTTCGGCCTATTTGGTGAAGTACTCTGTTGCGGTGAGAATAAAAGACTTGGTTTTGTTCGTGGAGTTGGGATCACCAAGGGGACCGATGATATCAAAAGCCCACATAGCGAAAGGCTAGGGGGCATGGATAGGATGGAGAGAAGATGCCGGAGAGTGGATCTTATCGGCATGGAGTTGACATTGGTGGCAGTGTCGAACAAAGATTGAGCAATCCTCCTCCAATGTGGGCCAGTAATACCCCTGCCGAATGATCTTTTTGGCAAGGGCTTGGGCACTAACGTGGCCCCCACACACCCCTGAGTGAGCTTCTTCAAGCACTATTTCAGCTTCTTTTTCATCTACACAACGCAACAGAATCCCCGTCATGCTTCTTTTAAAGAGTGTTCCGCCCAGCACTAGATATTTCTGGGAAATCCTTCTGACGGCTTTTCTTTCATCGGCCGTAAACTCGGGCGGGTAGGTCTGATTCTGGCAATATTAAGCAATCTCATGGTACCATGGCCTCTCTTCTTCTTCATTTAACTCTTCAACCTCAATGATTGACAATTCCTCCGTTTGCTCAAGCAATTCCTTCCTTGCGAACTTCTCTTGGATATCGAGAAATCGAGCATCCTTAATAGCAGGTATCATCTTTCGCCGGACAGAAATGGTCCTATCAGACATGCCTAGCGGGATTGATAAAGAGGATACCAACGATGCTAGAGAATCAGCAAGGATATTCTGAGCACGAGGGATATGGACAAATTCGAGTTTAGTGAAGAGCTTGATGTAAGAAGAAGTGAGTTCTTGATATGGCTCGAGTCCAGGATGAGATGTTCGATATCTGGAGAGCACTTGCCGAAGAATCAATTGGTTGTAGCCTATAATTCTTAACTTGGTGGCTCCGTGGAAGCGAGCAGCCTCTAATCCAGCTAAGAGGGCCTCGTATTCAGCAATGTTGTTGGTGGCGGGAAAGCAGAGTTGGAAGGCTTGGGGAATAACAACCCCTTCCGGGGACAGAAGGGCAACTCCGATTCCTCTTCCTTGGGAATTTAAAGCACCATCAAAATAAAGGGTCCATAATTCAGAATGATGGAGGGACAAGAGTCCTTCATCGGGCGATTCGAGGCGGACTGGGTCAAAGTTAGGGATGGGATGGTGAGCCAGGTGCTCAGCAATGGCGTACCCTCTGATTGATTTCTGTTGGACATAAGTGATGTCAAATTGGGAGAGAAAACTTTGCCATCTGGCGAGTCGGTCAGTGAGGACAGATTTCTTGAGGAGGAATTTGATAGGATTTATTCGGGCGATGAGATTGACCTCATGAGCGAGAAAATAGTGCCTGAGTTTTTGTACCACCCAAACTAGAGAGGCACAGGTCTTCTCCATGGCGGTGTAATTCATCTCACAAGGGTCAAAGATTTTAGAAAGATAGTAAGCAGCCCGTTCTTTCCCTTCCTCGTCTATTTGTGCTAACACGGCACCCAAGGATTCATTTATAACCGAGATGTACAAAATCAAAGGCTTGCCTGGATTCGGGGGTTGGAGTACAGGAGGGCTAGAAAGGTATTTCTTCAAACCGTCAAAAGCCTCCTGGCATTTCTGATCCCATTTAAATTCTGTTTTTGCCCTGGTTAATTCATAAAAAGGCTTACACCTTTGAGAATGCTGCGAGATAAACCGGCGGACAAATTGCAATCTTCCAATCAACCCCCTAAGTTCTTTCAAATTCTTTGGTGGGGGCATATCAATGATAGCCTTGGCTTTATTGGGATCGATCTCAATTCCCCTTTTGCTAACAATGAAACCCAATAACTTGCCGGATGCTATGCCAAACACGCATTTCTTTGGGTTCATCTTTAGCTTGAACTCTCGAGCTCTCTGCAAGACCTTTCTTAAAACCTCGGCATGTTCATCTCGGGTTCGGGATTTGACCACTAAATCGTCCACGTACACCTCTACACATTGATGCATCATATCATGAAAAATCGCCATCATTGCCCTCTGGTAGGTAGCTCCTGCGTTCTTTAGTCCGAAAGGCATGACGACATAACAATACGTTCCCCAAGGTGTGGTGAACGATGTTTTCTCCTGATCCTCTTATGCTAGCCGAATTTGATTATACCCGGAATATCCATCCATGAATGAGAGGGTTTCAAAACCGGCTGTATTATCAACAAGCACATCGACGTGAGGGAGAGGAAAATCATCCTTAGGGCAAGCTTTATTTTAAATCTCTAAAATCAATGCAGATGCGGACTTTGCCATCTTTCTTCATGACCGGGACAATGTTGGCCACCCATTGAGGATAAAGGACGACCCTAATGAATTTGGCTTGATGCAATTTATCGACCTCTTCTTTCATTTTTAGGGCCATTTATGGGTGAAATCTTCTAAGCTTTTGTTTTACCGGGACGGCCCCGTCCTTAAGTGTTAAACGATGTTCGACCAGTGAACTGTCTAGTCCCGGCATATCCTGATAAGTCCATGCAAATGTATCCCGGTATTCCTGCAAAGTCCCTATTAAATCTGATTCTTGGGATGGAGATAGACTAGCACTGATGAGAACAACTTTTGGATCATCCAATGTCCCAAGATTAAGTTCTTTCGTAGGCTCATCAGCAGAAGTTAGGGGTTCTTCAAACCTCCTTATGCCTGAAGCATCCTCTTCCTCGTCTGTATCAACGTCCTTTTCTGAACCGACTTCATACACTCCCAAAGATTGATCCATGTTTTCTTTGTCCTCATAGAAGACTTCATCCAGCTGAATACTGTTATCCCAAAAACCTGGCAATTTCGCACATTCTAAGCTCTTGCCAGCCAGTTGATATAAATACCGATTCGGTACCCTCTTACCCTTAGCCTGGACTCTCTTGGACACTAACCCTAGGGGAAATGGATGAGATGATGAAGAGGGGAGATTGGAAGAAATAATATCTACAGGGGGTGAAGGACAGAGCAACTCACTTAAAGACTCGGTCCCCGAGGTCGGAAAGTCCTCGGGGGCAAAGATGGATGTTTCTTCGACCGAAATGCGAGTTGCGAAAAGGACGTTTTTTTTTGGCGGTACCAACCATATGTACGGGATGGGTCATGGCACCTTTTTCATCACGAAGGGAAATGAATGTGAAGGTTTGAGAAAGATTTTGGATGGGGTTGTGATCCTCCTTGGTTGGAGATGAGTCGGTTGACCTTAGGAGGGGAGAATCTAGTAGATCGGGTGGGTCATCTGGTTCGACCCAGGATTGGACTGGCTCGACGGCCAAAGAGGCAAAAGCCTCGAACAATGTAGAATGGAGAGGGCTCTCAGGCCCAATGGTGATGGTTGTGTGGAACGGAGGTGGTATATTCCTTGCATGGGCTGTGAAGGGCCTGCCATAGAAGGGCATTGGGAGCCCATGGGAGAGACTAAATTGAAAGAGGGGCTTAGCCCCAGAGAATGAGAGGTTGAGGAAAGGTCCTCGCGGAATGATCAGGGAGGAATGGCAAATCCGACTGTCGGGGCACCTACTGATCCATGGTGACTTAAGTGGTTTTTTCCTTGATTCTTCTTCCTCGACCAGAAATAATAACGGTAAAGGTAAGAACAATTCATCCTCACCTTCGTCGATCCTCTGCCTTTTCCGTGGACGATTGTTGATGTCGTTGAGATAGCCCGGCTCCTCTTCTTTAATCTGGATCACTTCCCCTTTTAGAAAGTATTTTGCAAGACCTTCTGTCACTGACTGTTGTCCGGGCCTTTTGCCATTCTGGATTGTCCCATCATATCCCAGGCCGGCTTTAGTAAGTCGATTGGCGGGGCTGATGGGCTCTGTGATGCCTTGCAAAAACTTACCCAACCCTTGGCCTTCATGATACCCTAGAATTCTCATAATGTGCCACCCTATCGGCTCTTCTGTGTTCTTCCTCTTTTGCTTTGGCTGCCATTTTTTCTTTGGTGGTTCTATTAATGTGAAGACTGGTTGGTTTGGTAATCCGGTAGTTGGCGTCATTGTCACATAACTGGTTACCTTTACAACCTGCCCTTTGTGAGGGAACTTGATACACTGGTGATTAGTAGATGCCACTGCCTCTAATGCTTCGAGATAAGGACGGCCCAAAATGACCCGGTAGGTAGGATCCATCTCTAGCACATGGAAGTCAACTGCGACTGTCTTGGGACCGAGCTCGACATCAAGGAGAATGGTGCCATGCGCGGGTCGTTTCATATTATCAAATGCCGTCACAGTGATGTGAGAAGGCTGGATCTCTGTTTCTGAAATGCCGCAGTAGTTTAATGTCTCAGGAGGTATGATATTTAAGGAGGCACCGGTGTCTATCAAGCATGAATCTACTGGGGTGCCTCGAATGTTCTTCGTCAAGCATAATGCACACTTTCTGACTTCGGGGGCCGCCAATTCTTCATTAGTGAAAGTTAGGGCTGGATGTTCACTTCGGGGGGCCAAGACAGCGGTGATTCTCTCGGGCGGGAGGCTTTCACTGACAAGCACCTTTTGTAAATACTGCTGAAGTACCTCTTGATGAACTTTGGACCGCTTGATTAATTCGAGAATAGAAATTCTGGCTGGTGTTTTATCAAGGTGTTTCAGCAGATCATATGTAGTTCCTGGTACTGGTTCCTCGACTGGTTCCTCCTCGATCTCTGGGGCTACTTGTGTTGCACCGGCCTGGGGAAAGATGCGTTGGACCATACGTCCGCTTCGTAGGATGGCAGCAAGAGGTGGTGTAGGCCCGGCAGGTGATGTTTCGACGGGGACTGGCGTGTGATCGAAGTGACTGGACTGGGTATCGGTGATACATGCAATATCGTCCAGTGTTTGCCGTGCCTGGCCAGACAGGTCTTTCTTTTGGGAGCTCTATCTATTGTGCGGCCATCAAGGCATTGAAGATATCCGTGAGTGAATAAGGCAATGGAGGGTAATTTTCCCGTCGGGGACCGGTTTTTCTTGGTTGATGTGCAACTGGAGGAGGGGCCTGGTGGTAGGTTTCTGGGGCCCTGGGTTGTGGGGCTCGAGGCATCAAGGGTTGTTGGTTCTGGGGTCGGTATTGTTGGACCTGGTATTGGGGAGGCCGTGGGGGAAGTTGAGGCCGGGACTGGTGCTGGAGGACCGGGGCATTACTGTTTGGAGGAGGGTTTCTATATTGATGTTGGTAATTGTTAGAGGGATTCCCTACAACATTAACATGCTCATGGTTTACTATCCCCTCAGTTACTGGTCCGGAGGCGGAAGGGAAGGTTTTCTTGGCGACCCGGGGTCGTGGATCAAATAGGTTCATGATAGGTGAATCCCGGAGCTGGGTCTGGATGTAACGTGCCTTTTCATATAGCTCACTCATGGCCGGGGTTGCATGTGTTATGATCAGCTTGACCTGCTCTGGTTCTGACATCGGATCTGTGAGCTTTCTGCCATGGCTCTCCATCTATCAGCATACCTGATGAAATCCTCGTCTGATTTCATTTTCTCAGCTACGAGGTCGGTGATGGAGTAGGCTATTCCAACTCGGTCTTGATACCTCTGCAAAAATTTGGCTTTGACAATATCAAAGTTACCGGCCTCTGTTGAATCAAGTGAATAAAACTACTCAAGTGCTGAGCCCTCCAATGATCTTCTAAATAGAAAAGCAAGGGCTCTTGGATTGTTTTGCCATGTGACAGATTCGTACAGGAAATCTTTGACGTGGAGAAAGGGGTTGCCGGACCCGTTGTAGCGGCGGAATACCGGCATTTCGGAGTGGGGAAGATGGAAAGTAGGGAGCGAGGGAAGAGATATTTCGGGGCAGCTTTGGTGGTACCCAGGCGGCAAATTTCTTTGTACTGCTCCTCCATCTGACTTAGGCGGTTTAGCATGGCCTGGTCAATAGAGGGCTCTCGAACAATTGGGGGAGGAGGGGGTGTTTGATACACCGGAGGGGGAGCTAAGTAGGCCGAAGCGGCCGGACATAGAACGTGGGTTGGTGGACACGTTGCTTGACGGGGAAGATTAAGATGATTAGAAGAGAAGACTGGTGGCCGTGATGGTGCGGCCAAATTTGGATCCGGGTGGTTTAGGATAGCCACCGGATGAGGAGAACTTGGGGGCGATGGCCCGGTATAGGAATGGCCATGGGCGGCCGCATCGGGTCGACGTGCCACTGAATGGGGGGTAGAAACACGAAGACCGCCGGTGAGAGGGTCAAGATCGGCGGGCAACTTGCCCTTGAGGATAGCCTCGATGGCTTGAAGTTGGATGGGGTCGGCATGAGAGAATGCCTCCCAAAGGGAACCCGGGTTGGGTGGAGGAGAAATTTGATCGGGCTCAGCGGGAGCTCCTGGTTCGTTAACGGCATAGACGGCGTCGGGAAGGAGTGACGGCTCGCCTTCTGCCCCAAAGTAGGCCTTTTCATACTCTGCTTGCTCGCAGTGTTGATCCATGATGACTCGTCCGGACCTGAGCGACACAGGCATAAAGCAAAGAAAGACGAAGTTTTTTCTTTTTTTTGGGTGTTTTTCTTTTAAGCAGATTTTTTCTTTTGGGTTATCAATTCTAGAAGACAAGTTTTTTATCCGAAAGCAAAGTTTTCTTTGACAAAGATTTTTGGGATTGCTTCTTAGAGGTTATTTTATTTGATTGTTGCGATCAGAGAAGTTTTTTTTTTACCTCAAAGAAACAATTTCTTTTGGTGATTTTTTTAGATTTTTTTGTGTAGGAGAGAGTCTCCTCCCTCCTTTGTTTTTCTTTCTCTTTTGGTTGCACAAACAAGTTAAAGCAAAGACTGGGAATGCTTAACACAATTTTTTTTTGTTCCAATCTTAGGTTAGTGGCTTGTTTAGAAAAGTATTGTCCACTCAAATAAATGGGTGCGACCCTACGCTCACACAACGCCGAGCAACGTAAGGTGAAACGATTTCTCGCACGGATAGGTGATGGGTAAACTTCGGGTTTTGGGGAAATGGTACAACCAGCCCGATCGGTGAAGAGGGAATCCTTCACGTCTGGGGACTTACGGAGGCCTTGGCGGAAACCAACTTAGTCAACCGAGAGGGAATCCCCGGAAGAGAAGTCGAGATCCACCAAGAATGGTGTTTTGGATGTGTATGGCTTTGGGAGGAGAGTGAGCCCCCCTTCTCGGATGACCTACGAGACCGGATGGGACCGGTACCTCGATGCAAGCTAATGCAAGAGAATAGGCAAGGATAAAGAAGCAAGCAAAAAAACAAAATAAAAGCAACACAACGTGAGAAAAGTACAAAGAAGCTTAAAAGTTGATGGTGCACAAAGAAATTTAAACACTAAGACAGGTTTGCATGCTGAAAATTAAAAGGTAGTAAGAGTGATAAGGGTTGGAAGTGAAACAAGAAGGAGGAACTAAAAGCAGTTTCGGGGAATTGCAGGCGCTCCGGTACCGCGCCGCCAGGCGTCGCGGTATCAGGACGTTTTGAACGTGAATCAGCAAATTTTAAGAAAAGCTAGAAAGCAAGGGTCCCGCGGGGACATAAAAGTGATATGATGCTGAGAAAGCAGTAAATGATGATGCTTCTTAAATGAAAAAGTACTAAAAGTAGAGTTGACTCGCGCGGGAGTCGATGCTTGTAGAGGCTTTGAGCTCGCAGAGCTCGGTTTGCAAATGTCCTAGCAAAGGGAGGCAGCTGGTGCCCCTCCGGTAGGACTAACAGAAAGAGATGGCCACGCGGGGGCCGATAATGTACCACTCACGCGGTGAGTGGGGAAATGAGAGGTGGCTCACGCGGGAGCCAAGGAGTAGTGGCCCACGCGGTGAGCAAAAGAGGTTCCGAATTTAAAAGGAAAAGAACTAAATACGAATAAACGTGTAGATAAAGAGAGTGAATAGAAGACTTACTTGATGGAAGAGGCTTTCATTCAAAGAAATATGGCAAGCGACTTTCCCTTGGCTTTAGATGTCCCACCGTGGTCGCCAAAGGATGTGGACGCCGGGAAAAAGAGATGTGGGGAAGAGACGGAGATGTGGGTGTGGGTGGTATGCTTCTCCTTCCTTACGGTTTTGATAGGGTGGGTTCGTGTTGATCACGCCATAGACGCGGTCGTGGCGATTCCAACGAGCCAGTCTATTGCCCGCTTCTCTTCCTTCTTTCCTTCTCCGCACTCACCTTGATCCCCGGACTACTCGACCCTTGATGTCACTTGGGCATCGAAGGACCGGTCCGGGTCGTGAGGAGAATCGAGGGGAAAGAAGATCAGATAGCCGGTGGCATTATCAATACTAACTTAACATACAAACCGAAAGAGGAAGAGATGGTGTGGACGCCAGGAGCCAGAGAGGCCCCGATGATAGAAGTAAAAGAGATAAAGTGGTAAAGAAAGTGGGAATGACCGGTTACCTCGATGAACCGGGGAGATTGCGGGGGTTCTATCTTCTCCTTCCTCGGCCGGCCGGGGAAGAAGAGCCTTGGAGAAACTCGCTTGCCAGAAAAGAAAGTATGAACGAAAGCACAACGATTAGAACTAAATATGGAGCGGTAACTATTCGTAAGAAAGAAGAGCAATGGCAAAAGGGGTTGAACGAACCGGATTAGGACTAACTCCTAACCCCTCTTAAGGGAGGATCTAAATGACCTAAGACTAAGATGCGTTATGCCATATTAATGCAACATGCGTAATGTAACCCAAATGAACGATGAAGGAAAGGGTAAGGTAAGGAAGAAGATCGTAGAGAAGCCCGGTGCTTCTGGCTTTTGGAAATTTTAGGCGCTCCGTCCATGGGTCACCTGGCGTCACGTCGTAGGAGCGCTTAAGTCCTTCTGCGGCAGTCTTCCATACAATCTTCTCCCGGTTCCAATGACGAGGGATCGGGTTCCTAGCCTGTTTTGGAGGTTTCTTGGTACTCTTCGTAGTGGTTTGCAATGGCTTTTAATGGCGTGATGGCAGGGGTCTTGAATGGTTTTACGAGTGGTATTGAATGAGCGGAGTGGAAGAGGTGTAATGGAGGATGGAAAGGCTTGGGAGTGGGATGGTAGACTCTAATGGGGCTTGGAAGGTGGTGGGAGGATGTTGGAAGGCTCAAGAAAACTCTTAGGAAGCTAAGGCTCTGGGAATCCCTCTTTAAGCTCCTTGGAATCTCTCTCTTGGAACCTCATAAATGTGGGAGAAGGGTCTCCTTTTTATAGATGCACAAAAATGACCATGGCGCTCCGTCCTGAGGACGCCTGGCGTCGCGACATGGGAGCGCCTGCAAATCCGCCGACAAGTCGGCGGGTCAGCACGTCCGACCATACCTGTCGCCACCTACCACCCTGCGTGTCAGGCGGCGGTTGTCAGCGGAAATCCTGGCGCTCTGACAGGGGAGCACCTACGACCTACGGCTGTCAGAATGTAAATTCGGCACACGCGGAGCCTACGGTGACAGTTGTCAGGCGGGAATCCAGGTGCTCCGACGGCGGAGCGCCTGGACCCTCGGTACGATTTCGACAACGCATCGCTGACTGTCTGAAAAGCCGTCTGTCACGGGCGGAATAGCAGGCGCTCCGGCAGAGGAGCGCTTGTACTTTCGTACGTCTCTGAGTACAATGCCATCCGGCCGGACAGAAGGGTAAAAAGGCGGAAAATTACAGGCGCTCTGACGTCGCGACGCCAGGCATCGCGACATCGGGATGCCTGCAGATTTTCTGAAATTTGATTGTTTTTATGTCAAATCGACCTCTCCGATCGGGAGAAAACAAGTGTTATCTATAAAAATGAGATTGTTCTTTCTGTTATCGGGCCGAATTCGCGTATCTACAGTCCGGACATTCTAGCTTCATAAGCCAAATGCACAACAAGGTGAACCATTTCAATCTTACACATTGAAATTGCAATGACGGTGGAAAGATTTGTTCTAACTTACACATTGTGATTGCAATCTTTGATTCTCAATCCCTTAAAGTACTAGTATCTAAAACCTTAGCATAAATGACTTTAAAATACTAACATAACTCTACAATGGGCTTGAGTACGTCCTTTGGTACGATCCCTTGAAAAGCAAGAGGAATAATCACTTGCATCATTACATGACAATCATGACTTTTTAATCCACTAATGATCCTACTACTTAGATCTACGCACCTATTCAAATTTGATGAATACCCATCGGGCACTCGAATGCTCTTTACAAATTCGAGGATGCGAGCCTTTTGTGCGTTACTCAGCTTATAGATAGCATCTGGAAACCTAGATGAACCATCATGTGGATGTAACTCTGGACGGATTTCTAACTCTGCCAAGTCTTTTCTAGAGTTCAAGTTGTCTTTATCAGATCCAGATAGGTTGAACATATCTAAAATATTGTCACACACATTCTTCTCGATGTGCATCACGTCTAAATGATGTCGGACAATCAGAGATGCCCAATATGGCAGTCTTTCAAAGAAGATACTTCTTTTCTTCCAGTTCTTATTTTTTGTCAAATTCTTTCTCAAGCTCTCCAAATCTTTCTTAAATGTTTTTCCGAATCTTACAGGGTCAGTCTCCTGTTGTTGTCTCCAAATCTCATGTCCGGTTAGTATCTTTGGTGTACCCCTCTCACACCGGCGACCATCAAATAGATGTCTGTAATGATTCTTTCTCCACCGATGTGATATGGGTAAGAATCGCCGATGTCCTAAATAACATTGTTTCCGACTATGAACTAGTCGAACCGAATTTGTTTCTTCATTACATATCGGACATGCTAATTTTCCCTTAGTACTCCAGCCGGAAAGGTTGGCATAACCCGGAAAATCGTTTATGGTACCCAACAATATAGCTCTCAATAGAAAATTCTCTTTCGCTAAAACATCATATGTCTCCAATCCGATCTCTCACAAATATCTTAACTCTTCCACCAACGGCTGTAAGTATACATCGATATCATTTCCGGGGGCTCTTGGACCCGGTATTAGACATGAAATCATCGTGTTAGCCGCTTTCATACACATCCATGGTGGTAAGTTATAAACCAATATAACTATAGGCCACACACTATACTTTGAAGACATGTTGCCAAATGGGTTAAAACCATCGGCGGCCAATCCAAGCCGAATGTTGCGTTTTTCTGACGCAAAATCCGGATAAAGTTCATCCACTCTTTTCCAAGAGGGGGAATCTGCTGGATGACGCATTTCACCTCTCGATATATACGAACGTTGCTCACTATGCCATGACATCCACCTAGCAGTGTTTGTTGATATAAACAAACGCTGCAACCTATCTTTTAAAGGGAAGTAGTGTAATATCTTCCATGCCACCTTCTTACTCTTATGTTGTTGATCATCCTTGTATCTGGGAGACTCACAATGTGGACAATTAATTCTATGTGCATTCTCTTTCCAAAAGAGAACACAATCGTTCTTACATGCATCTATCTTTTCGTAACTAAGTCCTAAGTACTTAACAATTTTCTTAAGTTCATACCAAGTGTTAGGAACACTTGCATCCTTCAATAATACATCTTTAAATAAAGACAATATACTACTCATGCATTTTCCAGTCAAACCATTTACTGACTTCAACTGGATCAACTTTAAAATAAATTTTAACTTAGATATTTCTGTGCATCCTTCATATAATGGTGTTTCTGCATCTCTTAATAGCAAGAAATGCTTGTGTGTTTCTATACTTGGTTCACCTTCATGATGTATAGATGCTTGTTGAATATTTTGAATGTCTTCAAGCATTTCTATTACATCTTCATTTAAATTCTCATGTTGTGCTTCATCTAATCGAACTTCATTAACGATACTTAAACTAGGTTCAATTTCTCCGTGACTTATCCACGTTCGATAATTGGACCATATGCCATCACATATTAGATGTTCTTTAACTACATCTCTTTTTAAAGTAAATGTGTTACAACACCGTCTACATGGACATTGAATCAAAGTTTTGTCTAATCCATGTCTAAATCGAGTCCTACATTCATCGTAAGCATAATCTAAAAATTCTTCTACTCCTTGAAGATACCTAGGACTTAATCATTAGGAATATCTATCCAAGACTTATCTAAGCTCCTCGTCATGTGTTAATATAAATAAAGATATATATGCACAAAAATAAACAATGAGATAAGAAAGTCTCGAAACAAAATAAACACAAACCGAACCACCTCCAAGAGAAAAAAGTCTCGAACGAGAATGTCGTTTGAAACTACCTGAAAATAAGAATTAAAGCCATCATAAGATAAACATATTAATGACATTGAGTTTCATTAAAAAATTCTTATAAATTTTTTATCTTCTACTCTTGTTAAAGAAAAATCCAACTACATAATAATATGTAACATAATATGTATTTATAATAATATATATTTATAATTGATGTAATATATATATTTAAATGTAACATAATATGTAAATAAAGTGGGTCAAATTTTGACAAATTGGGTCAACTAGTTTACCGGTTCGGTTCGGTTTGGGGAGGTGCCGAACCGAACTAAATTGATAAAAAGTTATCGGTTCGGTTTGGTTCAAAAAACCAAATAGATAACTCATCAAACCGAATCAAACTATATACATATTATTTTTCTTAATAATAATGTAATGTTTTAAACAATTCGATCCAAGCAGTTCGGTCCGGTTTCATTCGATTTGTGAGCCTTCCGAATCGATGAAATCGAAACAGGGGTTCACACCGAGCCGAAGAAGCCGGATCGTTTAGCTATACGAGTGATCTTTTTGATTCATGCTGACGTATAATTTAAAGAAATCAGCATAATCTAATTATAAAAGACTTAATACACTACAATACGACTATTTTTCTAAACAATTTATTACACTAAAATGCTTTCTACTTAATTTGGCATATATCATGATTTCCTAAAAAAATTACATGGTCTCAAAACACACGAGTGCTAGATGATTGACCACACAACTAACCCTAGCCGATATGAAATGAAAGATTTATCAATAAACATCCACTTTTCATAAGACTTTAAATAAAATTCAAATAGAAACTAATGAATAAAATAATTTCAGTTAAAATATACTTTGGAGGATAATGCCCGGACGGATGTAGCGAGGGGAGGGCGCCGGCGGGCGGCGGCGGCGCAACAAGGTGGCGGCGCGGCAAGGAGGCGGCCGCGGCGGCGCAAGGAGGCGAGCGCGGCGGCGCAAGGAGGCAGCGCGGCGGTGGCAGCGCAGCGGCGGCGGCGGCGGCGGCGGCGACGGCGCGTCGAGAGCAAGCGGGGGGGGGAGAGGGAAGGTGCAGACGGGGTTTTGTAAACCCCTAATGTATTGGCGACGGTTGAAGCCGTCGCATTTCTCAGGCCGTCGCAAAAATTAGTCGACCGTTGAACGGGCGAAAAATTTTATTGCGACGGCTTCGAGCCGTCGCTATTAACTAAGTTGGCGACAGTTATCCGTAGCCGTCGCCATTTACCCGGACCGATGGGTGTTCCGGGTGCATTTTCTGGTTTGGCGACGGCTTAATCCGTCGCTAATAAGCGATATTGCGACGGTCTCATAGAGCCGTCGCTTATATCTTTGTATTTGTCGACGGCTTTAATAGGGACGGCTTAAGCCGTCGCAATTAACTCTTATAGAGACGGCTTAGTAAAACCGTCGCCATTAAACCGTCCCTAATAATTTTATTTCTTGTAGTGATATATTGGTTCTTTTTCACCCCTAATCCGGGGCGAGAAACCAACTTTTGATATAGAGAGAGAGAGAGAGACGAGCTGGCGAGAGGACCAGCGTGGAAGAAGAACTCCCGTACGTGATACATGGAAACCATGAGAGCTTAATTCGAAATTAAGTATCAGAAGATAATCCCTCCCGTGGGTCGATCGCAACTCCGACTTCAGCCTCACGTAAAAGTATATCCGCTAAACGCCCAAGAAGATATATAACCGCCCGCCTTTACTGAGTTTGGAGCTGAATCTAACGTAAACAACGGTCTAACTGGGGAAAAGTCCGACCGACTCAGACTTCATGGGGTGTTTGATTACGAGATAATATATTTTAATTTTTAAAAATTATAAAAAAACTTTTTAAAACAGATGTTCGATGACCGTGACAATGTTACGTAATCTTTTTCTTAAATAAAAAAAGAGTTTTATCTCTCTCTTTTTTCTTGTGGTCCCCCCACTTTGTTTGGTGATGAATGGTAGTTACTTTTTTTCGTTATCGCACCCCTTCAAACATGATAATTTTATGTCATGAGTTGCTTCACTTTTTATTTTAATATAATTTTTTATCATAAAAATATACAAAAAAATTATCATGCAACCAAACACCCCATTAAGGACTTTTAATCCCAAACAAATAGGCTCTAATTAAATTCATAGATCGAGCCTGGGGGTTTGTTTGATAACACTGAACCATACATCAGAAATCTGATTCGATCATATTTCAGATATTTGATCCCATTTGATAATATATCCGACCTAACATCTAATTAAACATCTCATCGGAGCCATTCAGATTGGGAAACGTAGCTTTTTCTCTCTCGAATGTTTTACCGTTACAATGTTTTCACCGTTTCATGTCTCTCACATCTTCACGTTGGGTTAGTGGAGAAGATGTAATAGGGTGTTTGGTTGCATGATAATCTTTTGTACACTTTCATGATAAAAAATTGTATTAAAATAAAAAGTGAACCAACTCATGACATAAAATTGTCATGTTTGGAGGGATGTGATTACAAAAAAGAGTAACTACCACACAAGAACAAACAAAGTGGGGGACCACAAGAAAAAAGAAAGAGGTGAGACCCTCTTTTTTTTGTTTAAGAAGAAAATCATTTTTAAAACATAAAATTGTCATGGTTACCAAACACCTCTTTTAACAAGTTTTCTTACAATTTTTAAAAATTAAAATAAAAACCTTCATTATCATGCAACCAAACACCCCCTAAGACTTGACGTTAAAAATTTATTTGAAGAAAAAAATCTTTGATTTGTAAATAAATTTAATTTATCCTCGATAAAATAGAAAATCATACAATAAATTATTTTTTATCATAAATATAAACATTTTAATAATATTTTTGTCAAACAAAAGAAGTCACTTGTATTTCAAAATGTTTATGTTCACGAAAGATCATATCCAAAGTTATTATTCGATTGTTTTATTATTTAAGAAAGATTAAGTGGATGATTCATATTTTTTATCAAATAATATAAATCACTTATATTTTAATCAAATTAAATAAATTTTTAGCACACAAATGAGTGGTAAGATATCAAATTAAGATTTAATATTTTCAATTTAAATCTAATCAAACACCACCTTAATCACATAAGGTGCGTTGGGCATGGCCCACCCTCCTGCCCCTTTTGATACATTAATCTAAGAGTTCAAATCACCTCAGACGTCCATAGGAGGGAAGTCCCTCAGTCATCAACCAGTGATAGCCACATACTCCTAGTCACTTAGTAAGTTTTTTTTATTTGGTTACTGAACCGCTCCTATAGTTACTAAATGGTGCATATAATTACCCATCCACTATTTTTGAGTTATTAACCTCTTCTAAAATATTACTAAAATGTGCATATAGTTACTAAAAGAGTATAGTAATTTTTTAGAAGAGTTAGTAACTCAAAAATAGTGAATTAGTAATTATGTGCACCATTTAGTAACTATAGGAGCGGTTCACTAATAAGATAAAAAATACTTATTAAGTGGCCAAAGGTATGTGGCTCTCTCTGGTTGGTGACCGTGAGACTTTCTTCTTATGGCCGTCTGAGGTGATCTGGATTCTTAATCTAATGTTCTCTAACACGCAAAAATAAGTAAATTTTAATTTAAAAACTATCTTCTTACTCTTTGACCCACTTTTCTCTTCTGATAAAGAGAGCTTATACACATTTTGGCCGCTGACTCATTTCGCACGCATATTCAAGATACTATCGGAAATAGATTGAGAGAAGCAAAAAATATAAAGATATAACAAATAAAAAATCGAACTCCAGGAATTCTAGATGCCACCGGTTGACAATAAGGTGAATTCTTGTAGAGAGTGGATCATCTCAATTTTTCGGTGGAGAGAACATCCTCGATATTCAACTAGAAATAGTTACAACTTTCAGGTCACTTAAGTGACGATTCAATAAAGGTTCAGTAAATTATTACTGAAAATAGTTAAGTCGTTAATGTCATTAATATTTATTGTTACATAAATATAAATGACTAAAATGTTACTAACAGTTTACTAACTTATTACTGAATCTAATGTAACTCATTATTAACAATAACAATTCAACCATTTTCAATAATGATTCATGGAGGATTATGGTTGTTCTCTCCACCAAAGAACGTGAGATGATTGAGGACTCATCCCTTGCATGTCACTGTTGTAATAAGTAAGGTAGCCACTTATTACATTTATTTTTACAACCAAGACGCTAATGGGGTGTTTGGTTGCATGATAATGAAAGTTTTTATTTTAATTTTTAAAAATTATAAGAAAGCTTGTTAAAAGAGGTGTTTGGTAACCATGATAGTTTTATGTTTTAAAAGTGATTTTCTTCTTAAACAAAAAAAGAGGGTCTCACTTCTTTCTTTTTTCTTGTGGTCCCCCACTTTGTTTGGTTATATATGATAGTTACTCTTTTTTGTAATCACATCCTTCCAAACATGATAATTTTATGTCATGAGTTGGTTCATTTTTTATTTTAATATAATTTTTTATCATGAAAATGTACAAAAAATTATCATACAACCAAACACCTCATAAGTTGATTAAACCATTTGACTAAAATCGTAGTCAAAAAATTTGACTTAAACCGAGAAGTCAGATTTTTGACATCCGACTTGTATTAGACACTAATTTTTGTAAGTCATTTTTTTAAAAGTTAGAATTTTTAACTTCTACTTAAACACTGTGATCTAAAATCGAAGTTTTTGAGTCTGATTTTAAAATAAAAATATAAAAGTCTAATATTTTAAGTCCTACTTTAATGCAAAAGTTAGAGTAAAATATTCGGACACTATTCTGTTATTTTAAAAGTTGATATCTATTCACCGACTTTATTATCTTATAATTTTAATTAATTATTTTTATTAAATTTTTTTATTTATTTAATAAAAAATATTAAAAGTAAACTTAAAATGTCCAACTATTGTAATGATCAGTAAAACATCAGCCACGATTCAACAACGATTCATTAATATTTACTGTTTCAAAAGTATAAACAATCGAATCATTACTGACGACTTACTAACTTGTTATTAAACCTAATATAATTTGTCACTGACATTAACAGTTCAGTCATTTTTTATAACCATTCACTAAATTGTTACTAATAATCATTTAATCGACAATTGCGACTATTTTTTTTTACGAGAACCGTGGCTGTTCTCTCCACCAAAGAACGTGAGGGTGATTGAGGACTCATCCCTTGCTGTTGTAATAAGGTAGTCGCTTATTATATTTTATTGTTAAAACCAAGACGCTGAGCTGATGATTCCGGACGCACCCCCACGTGGTGGGCGCGCAATGCGGTGATCCGACGGTGATAGGATAGGCCAGCGGCGGCTGATCAAGGGCGTCGGCTCAGGAAGGCGGCGAGGCGCTCCATCTTCTCGACGGCGTTCTGGCAGGTAGGGTTGAAGAGGTGGAAGACGTGGTTCTCCCCCACGGACTCCAGCAGCTCCGCCTCCCCGCCCCACCCGCTCCCCCGCAGCGCCTCGTAGTAGTGCCGACCCCGCTCTCTGAGGATGTCCTCCTCGGCCACGCTCACCAGCACCCGCCGGCACCGCAGCCCGGAGAGGCTCGGCGCCCCCTCCGCCGTCGGATCTATCAGAGTGAAAGAAGAAGGGCGTACTCCCACGGATCGCAGACTGGTGCCGGGATGACAGAGGACTGGAAGAGACCAGGATTTGGGAATGGCTCGAATGAATGAGCCCGTCCAGTTTTTACTGTATATATGTGTTACATTCGGGAATTCCCGCCAGTACATGACTCCGGTTCAGGAGAACAAATCGGTGAACCGGTTGAATAAAGAAAAGAATAAAAAATATTACAGTGAGCGTATTACAGAGAGCAGGAGGGGAATAATGTAAACTGTAACACTCCCCCTCAAGTTGGAGAAAACATGTGTCGAATCAACTTGCCTTGTAGATTACTGAAATCTGATCTTCCAAGTGCCTTTGTAAGCAAGTCAGCTTGCTGTTCTTTGGTTCTCACATGTGTAATCTTCATTATTCCAGCTTGTATCTTCTCTCGCACCAAGTGACAATCTATTTCTATATGTTTAGTGCGCTCATGAAAAACTGGGTTATTTGATATATGTATTGCGGCCTGATTGTCACTGAATAATTCCACAATACCTGGATCAATTCCAAAATCCCTTAATACATAAAGAATCTACTGTATTTCACAAGTGGCAGCAGCAATAGCCCTGTATTCCGATTCAGCTGAAGATCTGGAGACAGTGCTCTGTTTTTTTGTCTTCCACGATACTGGGGACAAGCCTATGTAGGTGACATAACCTGTGATTGAACGCCTAGTGTTTGGGCATGCAGCCCAATCCGCATCCGCATAAACCTGAAGGTGAACATCATTGTTGGCAGGAAAGAAGATCCCACTGCCAGGAGAGCCTTTTAAGAAGCTACCAACTCTTAAGGCAGCCTTCCAATGTTTATCGCATGGATCATGCATATATTGACTCAATACATTGACAGCATAAGCAATGTCAGGCCTGGTTATGGTCAAATATATCAATTTGCCTACCAGCCTTCTATACTGTGACCCATCTTTAAGTCTATTTTGATCTTCCTTATGAAGGTCATGCCTTTGTTCAACAGGAGTTGCAGCTGGTTTTGCTGCCAACAGACCTGTTTCCACCAGAATATCCAAAACATATTTCCGTTGGTTTATGAAAATACCTGCCTCAGATCTTGCAATTTCTAATCCCAGAAAATACTTGGGTGCTCCGAGCCTTTTAATCTGGAACTGTTTGTCAAGAATTTCTCCAATTTGCTGGATCATGCTGTTGTTGGTGCCTGTAATTAGGATATCATCTACATATATAAGCATGGCAGTAAACAAGTCTCCATCTCTATGAGTAAATAAAGAATGATCTGCCTGCGATTGTACAAAACCAGCTTGTGTAATGACTTTATTTAATTTCTGAAACCAAGCTCTTGACGCCTGTTTCAAACCATAAATGGACTTATGCAGTTTGCAAGCCATATTCTCCCCCTTAATGTGAAGACCAGGTGGTATTTCCATGTACACTTCTTCTTCTAAATCTCCATGCAAAAATGCATTGTTCACATCAAATTGGTGTATGTTCCAATCCTTAAGAGCTGCCAAAGTAAACATAATTCTGACTGTAGTTAGTTTTGCCACAGGAGCAAATGTCTCATTATAGTCTAATCCTTCAATTTGTGAATATCCTTTTGCCACCAACCGGGCTTTATGTCTAGCTATAGTCCCATTAGGATGAAACTTAAGTTTATATACCCATTTGCACCCAATGGCCCTTTTTCCTTGGGGTAACTCCATAATACTCCAAGTTTTGTTATTATATAATGCTTCCAGTTCTTTAGCCATGGCATCCCTCCATTCAGCAACTTCACAAGCTCTTTGATAAGTATCGGGTTCAGTAACATTACTGATTTTACTCATGAAGGCAATATGATGTGGTTTGAATTTTTCATAAGTCATACTCTCTTCTATTGGATATTTCACTCTTGATGCACTGTTATGCTGTTCATCAATGATCCGATTGTTAAAGGATGTGTAGTAATCCTTTAAATATGCAGGTGTCTTTCTGTTTCTTGAAGACCTTGGATGATTGACAGTACTATCATTATTGAGATCAGATTGCTGTATTTCAGTTTCTGTATGATCATCTATAAGAGTGAAATCTGAATCACAAGTATTTGGTTCTGTTCTTATGCTGTCAAAATTGTTTTTATGCATAGCATCATCCTCACTAGTTGATAATGGAACAGTAATCTCATTGAGTTCTTTTTCTTTTTCTTTTTCATGGAATGGGAATATGTGTTCAAAGAAAACCACATCTCTACTAGTGAATACTCTACCAGTTTCAATCTCATACAACCTATATGCCTTCTGAGATGCTGGGTATCCAATGAGTATGCATTGTTTGCTACGTGGATTAAACTTGTCAAAATCTAAATGTCCTGTTGAAGCAAAAGCCAGACAACCGAAAGTCTTCAAGAGACTGAAATCAGGAGTTTTCTTGAACAGTTTCATGTACGGAATATCTCCATCTAAAGGTGAGGATGGTTGCCTATTGATCAAATAAGTGGCAGTCAGAACACAATCTCCCCAAAAAATTTTGGGTAACTTTGCTTGAAACCGTAGGCTTCTAGCAACTTCCAAAATATGCCTATGCTTCCTCTCAACCACACCATTTTGTTGAGAGGTTGCAACACAAGTGTGCTCATGTTGAATTCCACCCGAAAGACAGATTTTTTGGAAATCATTAGAAAAAAATTCCGAACCATTATCAGTCCTGATTCTCTTAATCCAAGATTGAAATTGCCGTTGGACATAAGGAATAAAATTCAGAAATATGTTGCAAACTTCAGATTTGAATTTCATAAGGAAAACCCAAGTAAAACGACTAAAATCATCAACCATAGTAAGAAAGTATCTAGCTCCATTCCTTGACTCAACATGATATGGACCCCATATATCAATATGTACAAGTTCAAAAAAATTTTCAGTATGACTAACACTACTAGTAAAAGGAAGCCTGCACTGTTTTGCCAAAGGACAAGTAGTGCATTTATATTGAGTATCAACTTTGCAAGGAATTAAAACTCCTAACTCAGCTAAACGAGCATTGGACAGATGTCCAAGTCTCCGATGCCACCTCTCTGTCTCATTATAGTGGACTGCCATTGTGCACACCTCCTTATCCGGCTTGAGATAATATAAGCCTCCACACTCACGGCCCTGCCCAATCATCTTCATTGATTTTAAATCCTGTATAACAAAATGTGTCGGAAAGAAAGTTATTGAACAATTTGCATTTCTTGTTAGGCGACTAACCGACATCAAGTTGAAATATGAATTTGGAACATGAAGAACGTTGCTTTGAGTCTTATACTATCCGTCGGATATCTTGAACTGTGCTATCAACCGGAAGCACAGCATTATTTGGAAGTAGAACTTGTTGCTTGCTGGTGCTACCTTCAACTAAAATTGGATTTGATGTTATATGAGCTGAAGCACCAGAATCTACAATCCAGTCGGTTGAGTAGCCAATTTTACCTGCCATGTTGACCTGATGATTCTGAACATTTGCCGAACTAAGAAGTTTCAGAAGTTGACTATATTGATCATTGGTTAACATATGGGATGCATCAGACTGCTGCACATTTTGTTGCTGAGAATTCCCAGCAATTCTGCGTTTAAAATTAGGAGGATATCCAATCAACTTGAAACAATGTTCTCTCGTATGCCCCTTAAACCGACAGTAAGTACACTGTAAATTTCTCTTATCCACCTTGACATTCATGGCTGAGACTTCAGGTTGAACAGGAGAGTGAATAACTCTTTGGGCTTCATCCTGTAACACTAACGCATATGCCTTTCCGATAGATGGAAGTGGATCTAACAGTAAAATTTGACTCCGAACAAGAGAATAAGCATCGGAAAGTCCCATTAGAAACTGCATAAGCTGTTTACGGTTCTGAGTGGTAGATGACATCTCTGGCTCATATTGAGCTAATTCATCCCAAAAACCTTTCAGCATTGAGTAATATTTGGTAACAGTATCATTTCCCTGCTGCAGATTTGCGATGGATTTCTCCAAAGAGTAAATCCTTGGTCCATTGGAAGGAGAGAACCTCTCCTTCAGATCCGTCCAAACTTGGACAGCACTCTCCGCATATAAAACAGAAGGAATCAAATCGGAATGAATAGAGTTTAAGATCCATGACAGGACCATACTATCGGCTCTCTTCCAGGTCCGGTACATCTCATCTTCTAAGCTTGGAATCGGAAGTGATCCGTCAATAAATCCAAGCTTATTTTTAGCAGAAAGTGCTATCACCATAGCACGCTGCCATGTAATGTAGTTGTTCCCGGATAGAGGCATCGAGACAAGAACCGTACCTGGATTATCAGAAGGATAGAGCAAGAAAGGATCCTCCGTAACCTCGCGTGCAGATCCAGACTGGAACTGGGATGTAGCGGAAACGCTTGAAGCCATAGATCTGCTCTGATACCAAGTGAAAGAAGAAGGGCGTACTCCCACGGATCGCAGACTGGTGCCGGGATGACAGAGGACTGGAAGAGACCAGGATTTGGGAATGGCTCGAATGAATGAGCCCGTCCAGTTTTTACTGTATATATGTGTTACATTCGGGAACTTAGGCTCTATCCTCCGGTGGATTTGCTCCTATTTTCGCTCGGTCCTGCCCCGTGTATTCCTATCGTGGCTCTGACGGTGGTGGCTGGCCGAGAGGGGGAGTGTTGAATGGTTTTATTCCATATTGGCCACCGGAGGATAGTCCAATGCCTTTATTATAGCCTGGACCTGTGTCTCCTTAGCGCACGTGCGTTTTTGGAATTTCACATGGTATCAGAGCAGGTGGGCTTAGGCTCTGTCCTCCGGTGGATTTGCTCCTATTTTCGCTCGGTCCTGCCCCGTGTATTCCTATCGTGGCTCTGACGGTGGTGGCTGGCCGAGAGGGGGAGTGTTGAATGGTTTTATTCCATATTGGCCACCGGAGGATAGTCCAATGCCTTTATTATAGCCTGGACCTGTGTCTCCTTAGCGCACGTGCGTTTTTGGAATTTCACAATCAGAGGGTCGCCGATCCCCTTCTCCGACGACGGGCACACGAACTTCCACGACGTCTCCACGCTCTCCCTGATCTTCGGGTCCGTCGTCTCCGCCCCCACCGGCGCGCGCCCCCAGAAGAAGGGATGCGTGACCACGATCCCCTGTATCTCCACGCCCTCCGCACCCGCGACGGCGCCCTCCGCGCCGGCGCGCATCGCCAGGTTGTGCACGATGTTCGCCCCCGCGCTGTCCCCGGCGAGGAACAGCCGGCCGAGGTCGCCGTGGCCGGCGAGCCAGGGGTCGGCGTGGGGGGCGACGGCCCACCGGAGCGCCGCCCAGGAATCCTCGTAGGCGGTGGGGAGGGGGTGCTCGGGGGCACGGCGGTAGTGGACGGAGACGCCGACGACGCGAGCCCGGGCCACGACGGAGTTCAGATAGGCGTGGTACACGGGAGAGAAGGGCGTCTCGATGATGAAGCCGCCGCCGTGAATGTAGACGAGGACGGGTAGCTTCGCTCCCTGCTCCTTTTCCTGCTCGGAAAAGGGGGGCAGGAAGAGGCGCACGGACACGCCGGAGGTTTGGTCGACGACGACGTCCTTGGAGGAGACGCCGGTGGCGGGGTCGACCGACGGGGGAAGGATGGTGGTGCCACCGAGGCGCTCTACGCGGTGATCCCTGTAGACTCGGACAAGATGAGGGAGTTCGAAGACAACATCGCCGCCGGACGCCATGGCGGCGAGCAGTGATGTGGAAGAGGCAGATATTATTAGTACTACAGCCGACTGCCGGCCTCGTTATATTGCGGTGGTTCGAGAGCGGATCACCCCACTCCCGGGGTGGAGGGAGAAGTCTCAGTTCCCAATGAGAGACGGCCACATACCCCGTCACTTAAGTGGCAATTCAAGTTATGTTACTGAACCGGTTCGATGAACCGCTACCGAAAAGGGCTATCGACGGATAGTGATTTACAAAGGACTCGGTAACGGTTCAGTCTTTTTCGGTAGCGGTTCACCGAACCGGTTCAGTAACATAATTTGAACCGCCACTTAAATGACGGGGGTACGTGACCACCTCTGATTGGGAACTGAAGTTTCTTCCTCCACTCCGGGATTGAGGCGATCCGCACTCGTGGTGGTTCCGTATGTTTGATTGGTCCCGATGCCAAACAGATTATATTTAATGATTTAATTTATTAATAAATTTTAAACTTGTGAAAATCTGTATCGTGTAGCTCGTGGGTCTGTCCTCGAATCTCCGTGTTATTATTATTATTTTTTGGTCACAGGCAGGATTCAAACTTGTGAAAATATGTATCGAAACGGAACGAATTTATTATATTGTTGATAAAAAATATTTATAGTTTTATAATGGTATTTTGTTTTATTTATGTATTTATAAAAAGCATAGTTACGTAAATAATCGGTTATTTGTTATTAAATTATTTTTATCATAAGGTAAACTAAATAGAATTGGACAGGTGCGATTCGATTTAATTACTTGCGGCGTGTTTGGTTGTATGGTAATAAAAGTTTTTATTTTTTTTAAAATTATAAGAAAATTTATTAAAAGAGGTGTTTGGCAATTTGACAAATTAATATTTTGAAAGTGATTTTCTTCTTAAACCAAAAAAGAGGATCTCACCTCTTTCTTTCTTTTTCTCGTGGTCCTCCACTTTATTTGATCATGAATGGTAATTACTCTTTTTTGTTATCACATCCCTCCAAATATGACAATTTTATGTCATGAGTTGGTTCACTTTTTATTTTAATATAATTTTTAATCATGAAAGTGTACAAAAAATTAAATTATTTTAGCTAAATGGATAGTTAATATCGGAAGATGTAGATAAGAATCAGGTATTCTAGTTAAGATACTTTTAAAAGTCACAGTAGATATAGATGTTACCTAATTTGAAATGTTAACTAATTATTAAATTTAATAATATATAAATATACATCAATACATTTTAAAATATAAAACTTAATGTATATTCAAAAACATATACCAAGTGTATCTGTGCATATTAGAGAATTTTTAAGTATATTTTCAAATAAAAACACATCTGAGTTATATACATTAGTATATTCAGACCAGAGTAAAATCTGTTTCTCTCAGCAACCGGCAACCAACCAGAGAACACCCTCATTGACTTCGCAACTGGAAATGTCTTCGTCTACAAAGATAACTGTACCGTCTCGCCCTTTTTTTATTAACAATCAAGCACCCACATTTTAGATGACACCTACCCCCCCCCCCTGATTAGGGCTGCAAATATGTTGGACGGAAATCACTCATGGGGCAAGGGTCAGAATATTTTAATTTCGATTATTTAGATTCTGAATGTATTAACGAAATCAATACCAGGCCTGATAATTTTTAAAATATATATTACATATTAATTTTTATTTATAAATAAATTCTTTATCTCTACTGTCACTTTATATATCATGATTTTTTATTTACTTATTTTATTATGATATTATTTACATTTATATTGGAATTTCAAGAAAATTGGAAAAACAAAGACATGAATTCCGGTACCTTGTAATAACGTGCATAAACTGTTAATTATCATCAAAATCAAGCAGAATTTTAAAATCTCGTATTCTGGTTACACAGCCCGTACAGGCGACTTGGTCAAATTCTATGTTGCGATGGGAACAAATCTGATCAAGTCTGCCGTCCAGGTTGATGGGGATGTGATCTCAAATTTTCAAAAGTATCTGTGATCCATTGACCTGACTTCATGGGTGTTTCAGTGGGCGAACTTCATCTCTTATGGCATTAATGATGGAAGGACTTCTTAGGGTTCTTACGCCCCCAAGGTCTACGGTGTTTGTTTGAGCTCTCTATTCCCATTGCACCTGCCAAGGGCCCGTTTGGTACAACTTTAGGCCTGTCTGGTTAGTTTTGATATTCAAATCTTTTGAAGTTAGAATATCAATATCAAAATTTACACATGTTTGACACTTGTATTATATAAAATACTTGGTTGTATTATAAATTTTAAAATTGATATTATTAGTCAAACGTCACTAGTTGATTATCATCAATATCAATTTTAAAATTGACAATGATAGAGATATTTTATGATGTTACCAATCGGGGCATTAGTTTGGGGATGAACCCGATCTACCTTCAAATTTTTGGGACAAAGCAATTTTATCCCCTATATAATCTTGCACCAAACGATTAGTGATCTTAGAAACCTTCCACAGTCTCTGTGTCCAGCTTCACAATTCTTTTCACAGCTAGGAGGAAACAACAAAAGCAGGAAATACATGTGGGCATATTACCATACGGAGGAGAAAATTTTCTCAATTATCTCCCTTCTATTCTCCAAGTTAAAGATTCCTTTCAATCGAACGAAAAAAAAAACTCTGATCTGTATAGAATCACCAATAGTTGTTGGAACATCCTTCAACCATTTCAGAAGCCTATACGAGAGTCCACTAAATACAATCAATCAAGCTACGAAGAAATAGACGGCTGTAAGGAGCCAAAGAACATAAACTGTTGAAGGAGTGCATGCTCACACAAAAGTCAAAAACACTGGCCCAGTAGAAAGAAAACATAATTGACAGTTTACACAATCTATACCATCCAGGCTATCTTCACAACACCAACATTCATCCTGTTTTCCCACAATTAAACAAGGTTGTCACTTAACTGCAGATACAAAACTTGCTTCGCATCATAAACTTGGCGTGGCATGATCAGCTTATCTCTCTCTGAACGAGCTGACACCAACAGCGGTCATCATTCTGTCCTCTTTAAAAGGTTGGGTAGAAGGATCAGCTAAAGCAGGCAAGCGCTGTACACTTCCCTTCCCTCTTCTAGCGTTAGGTCCCAACTCCTCAATCATGTACTTCCATCCATCAATTGGTCTCCGACGACTGAATATATGAGACTTGATGAAGCTGGCTATCTGCAGTTCTCATTCCAAATTTGTTAGCATCCTATGTTAATCTGCTGTAAGAAAGGCGCACAACTGAAGACCAGTACTGATTTCTGAGAAGTTCGTGAAAGAGAAAAGAAACGGTATTTCTGATAGGTCCCGGTAGCATGCTTCCAGAAAGAAGATTGCAAACGGAGTTCTTTCCCATTAACCAAAGGAATCAGCTAAGGGAAAACACTGACAAACATGGAATATTGGGACGGCACCGGACCCAACCTGGTCAGATTTTGGGCCGACCAACCCTATCGGGACGCGGTCGGCCCAACCAACAACCGGGTCTTGGTGGGGTCGCACGACCCCACTTGGTCCCTTGGGGAACTAATTAGTGTAATTATGTCTTTGGAGACCTTCCTACATTCCCACGCCTCTCTAACTCTCTTATTCCAAGGCTCACATTCTCAACCTCTCACTGAAGCATTTTTCACTAATTCTTAATTGCTTGATTAGTCTTTATTTAGTGCATTAGTTGCATTGTTTTCAAGGCGTCGCCTAGGCGACGCCTAGGCGACAAGGCGCCCCAGAGGGGGCAAGGCGATGGGCGCCTAGGCGCCCATTGCTTTAAATAACTATTTTATTTATTTTAATAATAAATAATGCTAATTAAGTGTCAATATCATATAAATAAGTTGTTTTAGAGTAAAAACAACTAGTTTTAATAGTTAATTTGACTGTAAATTAACATTTTGATGAAATAATAGCTAGGGTTAAATGATTTCTTAAGTGTTTACTAATAGATGATATAATTTAAATAGTAAAATTAACTAATTTTTCAAGTTATTTAGTCTATGTAACTATGCACTTCTCACATTATTGATTGATTTTCATGGTGTCAAAGTTATTTTACATCATTTTTTACATATATCTTTGTTATTTTATCTATTTTACTATATAAAACAAGGCGTCGCCTAACGCCTCGCCTTATCGCCAAGGCGGTACTATGTCGCCTTGATCGCCTTGACCGCCTTGACAACTATGATTAGTTGTTTATTTCACTTTCTTTTACAATTATGATTATAGTCATTACTTCATTGGAAAATAATTAATTCATAGTTATCTTTTAATTATTCTAATAATTTTTAGTTAATTAAATTATTAATTAGTGTAACTAAGTATGTCATCTCCAAACTGTGACACCCAAACTTCCGGTGCGACTTGAAATGATCTAACTCAGTCACATTGTATTTTGATCTCCATAACGGACATAAAAATGTAATGTTAATAGTATGATAAAGTTATATATGATGATATTTATAGATTAAAACACCATCTCACCGGAATAAAGAATAACATGCTCCCGAGCTCCAGTGATCTGCTGGAAATAAAAGCGCAATTCCATAAGCATCCACAATCTATGAAGCAAGTAAAGAGAGCTTCAAAATAGCACAAGGATACCATTCAAAAAGAAATTTCTAAACCGACAAGGTATTCCATACACATATCTGAGACCAGATAAGAGCGTCCAAACATTCATCAAACTATTGACTTCGAAGATGGTACGCATCTCTTAATCATAAAAGTACTTGATTACCTTCTTTAGTTATTATTAGTGAATTATTTATTTTTTTAAATAGATGATCTCTACTGAGCTACGAAGACAAGTTGAAAGTCATTCGATGATGAAGGCTTCTTTCAACTCACTAGAAAATCAATGGGTCAAAAATCAGAAAGTGAGCAGACGAGGAAGCGGAAAAGAATCAAACAACAACTGGTCGGAGGAGGAGATTCATTATCTCACTCAAGATGACCCGAGAGTGAGTCCTATTGATCTAGTTATCACCCAACTACGACAATGCCAATCAACAATAGCAATAGCGATGAAGAACTTGAAGCTATGCAAGGAGAGGATCAGATAGACGACATTAAAGTGGTTCTTCCACCACAGTATATCGGTGAATGTCGCCAAAGGACCCAACTACAACAACATGATCGACACTATCGCCAACGTTGGAAGAAGTGTCTAGACCAAACCTAAAAGAGATATACAATATATATCTTCCTATGGAGGTAGAAGATACAAAAAAACATGTCAAGTCTTTTGAAAGGAATTAGGACAAAAGAGATTACATGCTGATGATGGACAGATGGATTGGTAAGTTCACTTTAGTTAATACCTTACTTTTTATATGTTATAACTTATTCATTCATATTCTTCTTGACAGATATAACTAGAAAAATAATGATAAACTTTCTAGTATATTGTCAAGCCGACACCATCTTTTAGAAGTCCATTTATGCATAGGGGAAGATAAAGAATTATGAATTTCTCTTTGATTTGATAGATGGAATTATCAAGGAGAAATGAGAGAACCAGGTTGTCTAAGAAGTCACGGATAACGCGGCCACATACAAGGTGGCCCGTCTAATGTTGTTGGTCAAGAGACCTAAACTGTATTGGACACCATGTTTCGTGCATTCTTTAGAATTAATATCAGAGAATATACGTAAAGATCCTCAAATAAATAGGGTTGTGAAATTAGCCTCCAACTGATCTTTCTTGTCATGCAGGTTGTCCACCATATAGTTGTAATACTCCTCGGACTGTGTGAACCTAACCAATGCATGCCTGTGCCGGTGTAGACTCTCCAACGCAATGAAATTCGTAGCAAATCGAGTCGGACCGGGCCTAACAAAATCGTGCCCTCCTGTGTGTGATCTCATGATATGTAGCAGGCGGGGATGCGAATAAATAAAAGATGTGATCGTCTGCGCCTGCCTAACAAGTGTGGATACACCCTCCTCCTTACTATATCCTCTAATATGAGATCTATGGAATGTGCTGCACAGGGCACCCAGAAGATGTGCTTCCTCTTCTCCATCAACTTCCTCTCAGCCGCCTTATATGATGGTTCGTTGTCAGTGACAACCTGAACCACATTGTCCTCCCCAATCTCCTCCACCACCCCATCCATCAGAGAAAAAATGAAGTCGGCATTTTTTATCTTCCCAGAAGCATCTACCAACTTCAAGAATGTTGTCCCCTCAGAACAGTACACCAAGAAGTTTATCATACTCCTCTTGGTGATACCTGTCCACCCATCGCACATAATTATGCAACCCCTCTCCTTCCACACTAATTTAAATCCATCCACTCCTTCAACTCCTGGACCTCCTCATCCAGGCCAGCGCCGTATATGTGTCTGCTGCCCGGGGCTTGCAAACTCGGTCCAGCCTCACCCACGGCATCCACCATCGTCTGGAAGCAGGGGATGGTGGTTGCATGTGCTGGGATGCCTACATCAAGTTACAAAAAATTGGGATCAGGCTAAAATTAAGTTTAAGTAAATAAAACACACATAATGTCAATTTTAATTTAAAAAGTGATACTTACATGTAAAAACCATTTCACAATGTGGCGAACGACTCTCTTTGCAGCCGTTCCTGTTGCCTTCACCCCTTTCATTGCCTATTTAATCCCCATCTGCCCAGCACTCTGTTTCCTAAATAAATACTCGTCACTCGGTGTAAATCGAGTCTTGGTAGAAATAGAACGACGGTGTGGCTCTGTCTCTGGGGTCATCTCTCGGTCCCGGCCGAGGTAGGGCGAGCCGATACTGATCGGCCCAAAGCTGGGTCAACTCTGGACCCAGACCCTCCTGCTCCCCTCCTCCGGTCCTCCTCCTCAGCAATTGCACGCTTGCTAGCGTGCCTAGCACGTCTAAGCTCGGAGTCCGAGGACTCGTCCTCGCTCTGCGGCTCCGGCTCGGTGGTGCCTTTCCCTTTCGAGGTAGGCAAATCGCGGTCCCTCCTCCTGCGGAGTAGCTCGTCGTGCAACTCCTCCCTCTCGCTCGATCCTACGGCCCGTTGAGAGGCTCTGCCGTCGTAGCCTCTCGTCTCCTCACTCTTCTCCCTGGGCACCTTGTCGCATTTCTTGACATTCTCACGTATTCGACGATATGTTGTTTCGGTAGGAACACCCCCCGTTCATCTCCTTCCCACACCATTCGCACCGTACCCTCTTCCTAGCGGGTCTACCATCCGCCCGTGTTCCCAACCCACGTCGGAAGCACGTCTTGGTCTTTGCATCACCTTGATCGGCCATTGCTTATATCTGCAAAAATTGTAAACAATGCACTAAAAATGATTAGATAACATAAAAATTGATTTAGACGCTGTTCGGGAAGCAAACAACCCAAGTAACACACCATTCGGTATGTTTAAAGGGTTACGTATTTGCCGGAAATTGTCGTAAATTAACGTACGGGATATCTGGAATTTTTCCCGTGCAAAATGGACTTAAAACGGATAGTTCAAAACTTGAACGGACTTGTTCGGTCGGAAATCACAATGCTTAACGACGCTCGGACTCGTCGAAAACGCGTAAGAATGGACGTACGAAGTTTTCGACGAAGAAATCTTACCAAAAACCTTACAAAGATCGAAGAAGAGGTTGATTCGAGGCCGGTCCGAGCTTGAATCGGCGGAATCCCTTGAAGACGTTGCTTGGAATCGCCGGAATCGCCGGAATCGCCGCCGGAATCGGTGGAATCGGGCCGGAATCGATGCTTGGATCGACGGAATCGGCCGGAATCGACGCTGGCAGCTGGGATCGAGGTCAGAATCGCCGGAATCGTGCCTGAATCACGCCGGAATCGCCGGATCCAGCTTCTGCCGCCGCGGGATCGACAGAATCGACCCCCGCGGGTCGATTCCGGCCCTTTTAGGGCCGGAATCGGTTCGATTCCCGGTCCATAATAGAACCGGAAATCGAACCGGGCCGGTTGACCCGGTCTTCCGAAGGAATCGGTCGGATCGACCGATTCCACAAGGAATCGGTCGGAATCGGATTCCAGGTGATTCATACCGATTTCGCGGAATTCTTCCCGGAATCGGTCCTTCCGCCAGGAATCCGATCCGATTCCGGAATTGGTCGGAATCGGACCGATTCCGCCGATTCTCCAATCCATGGCAACGACAGTGGCAGTGTGCGAGGGCGGCAGTGACGGGAGGATCTCCCCCTCCCTTTGCTTTCTTCTTATCCCCAACCTCCTCTTCTCTCGTAACGAAACCGCACAATGGCAACTCTCGCGGTGGGCTTTCTCCTCCTGACGGTAGTTCTCCCAGTGGCGGCGACGACAACATGCAGGGGCAGCAACGGTGGAAAAATCTTCTTCCCTTGCTCTCCCTGTCACCCATTTTCTCTCCCCAGCTCTTCCCTCTCATGACAGAAGCACTGGAGTTGTTGCGGCTCCATCTTTTTCTTACGGCAGCCTTGGTGGCGACAGTGGCGAAAGGGCAAGAAGACAACAGAGATGTTGTCTAGAGGTGACGGTGGGAGGCTCCCCTTAGGCTGTATCAACAACCAAAGCCTGCGAGGGTTTATTTCTCCTCTCGACGGCTTGTTCCAACAGTGGATGAGCAAGGCAGAGGCGGCATAGTTGGTAGTGGTAAGGTTCCCTCCAGACTGTGACCACAACCAGAGCCCGTAAGGGCTTGTTCTCCTTGCGGCGACCTCCCCTCCAGTCGGTTTCCGCGGTAGTAGTAAAGGTAACAACGGCGGTGGTAGCTGTTGCTTCCTCTGCTCCCTTTTTCCTCCTTCCGGACACAAACACATAGGGGTCTCACGGTGAGCTTCGCAATGGAGGCAGACCTGGCAGATTCCTTTCTTCGGCCGACCTTCCTCGTCGACGGCAGTAGCATCGACCCTATCCTGCTAGCAACAGGGGCGGCTCTATCCTTCTCGGTTGTAGCGTGAAGGAGACCCCTTGGTTTTTTTTTTCTCGGTGTTGTGCGGATAGGAACCGATTGGGTTCTTTCTCTTCTTCTCGACGTTGCCGATTAGCGACCGTCTTCTCTCCGTTGGTGATGATGGCGACAATAGGAGCTTCTAGTTTCCTTGTCCAAGATTTTCCTACAACTCTCCTTTGCAGAGGCAGTGGCAATAAAGGAGGTCAGCCGCGTCAGTTTAATCCGACGATGGTAAAGGCAAGAATTTTTTTTGCTTCCTTTGGCGCATGGAGCCCTTCGGGCCAATTTGGTAGTTGCGTTGACGTCATTTCGCGACACTGACAATGACAACAGTGGGAGATCTCCGATCTTCACTTCCTCCGACGACACTGTTTTTGGCTTTTCTTTCCGTTGATCGATTTCCTTGATCGTTATTCCGATCAGATTGATTTAACCGGTTGGGAGATCTTATTCGCCTCTTTTGGACCGGTTAATTAAGCAAACCGTTGAAAATTTAACCGATCAGGGTTTGTCCCTTTCCGTTTTTTTGGTTTTGACGTATCAATATCGGGGTTTGCTGATCGACACGTACGTTTATTTTTTACTCGCACACGTGTTTATTCCCCACCTTTTTTTAGAGTTCGGGATTTTTTCGATTCGACAGGGGTGCTCAAGTCCGAGCGGACAAAGATGGTCCGGGGCATCGAGGTTGATGGTTAAGGTGCTCGAAGTATCAGGTCATGCACCGGCTAGACACAATGCAACAGTTTATCACTCTTGCACGTTTAAGAAAAAACAACAAATGAGCAGAGAAACAACAGGTAATTGTAGCTTCGTTGATGTACAAGGGTAGAGGGGTCTCACAGGATTGGAATAGGGGAGGCACAATCTAGTTTCATTGGAAGGGAAGAGCTAGGCAGAGGTGGGGAATTCTAGTGATGTGGTTCCTACCTTTGAAGGTAGAGAGAGATCCAGAGAAGTCAGATGGGGATTGAGTGTTGGCGCAATTACTAGACAGAGTAGACAATCTACTCGTGTCTGGCGATTGATGTCCTTGGCGTAAGGGATGTCCATTCCCTGTAACTCCCCTGAAGGAGTCCACCACAATCTGTGATGCATCTAAGAGAGCAATCTAGAAACTATGGAAACCATCAATCTCTGTTGGTATTGCGACAAACGACGACATCCGGTACTACAGGGAAATCATAAGCATAGAGCTCAGAGGTGGTATTCGAAAGTCAATTTTAAGTAGGTGTGGGATTGTGATAGGTGTTCCAATCAATGTTTGCAAAGTCTCAAGGTGGTCTTAAGGCATTCTGCCAAAGCCTCACAAGGCATTAAGGGTGCAAACAAACCAAGTAGTATGTTATTCAAGCTCGACTCGTTGATTTTACACGAGTTTGAGTTCGAACTTGAGCTTTTACGAGTATGTCAAACTCTTGTTCAAACTTGGTTTATCAA
The DNA here is from genome assembly GCA_036172225.1 of Cryptocoryne crispatula var. balansae. Classification (NCBI taxonomy): domain Eukaryota; kingdom Viridiplantae; phylum Streptophyta; class Magnoliopsida; order Alismatales; family Araceae; genus Cryptocoryne; species Cryptocoryne crispatula. Next base: position 14,581,252 of record CM069920.1, on the reverse strand, counting down.
TTAATCGAGCTAAGCCCAAACTCAAGCTCAAATAGTAGTTCGACTTAAGTTCAATTCATATTCAAGTTCAAATTCAATACAAACTTGTTTATAAAACTAAAAATCAATCAAAAGTTGTTTATGAAACACAAACTTTAGCTCATTTATGAAACTCAATTTGAGTTTAAACTCAAATCAGATTTTATTTCGACTTATTTCATATATTTAACTGACAATATATAATTATTAATACACATAATTTATTTTTTTGAATTAAATATTCAATCGAATATTTTATCAAGTTACTCACGACCTAATCAAGTCGAGTTAAGAGTATGTTCAAGCTTGACTCATTTAATGAATTGAACTTTATTTTTTGTTCAAACTTGTTCGTCTAACATAATAAATAAGTCGAGTCATTATTAAGTCGAGTTTCGAGTTACTTATCAAGCATATTGGTTCGTTTACAACCTACAAGGTGTAAACCTCAGCTTAATGAAGCATAAGCCTCGATTTAAGAAAAAAAATAATCTATGAATATTAAAATAAATAATCACGCAATCTTTGAACTAAAAGGCTCAAAATTCAGACCACCAATGGTGGCCCCTCGTTAAAAGTGTATTTCAAGATTATTGAAGTTACTCCAAGAGTTTCCTTAAAAAAATTGTAATTAGATGCTTTGATCATTATAAGTGCACATGAAAAAACAATACCTGATATTTGCTGTAAGCTATTCGTCTTTCAAACTCCTGAAGTAGGATATCTTCCTCACGCTGTGTAATTTCCCAAACGCTTCCATCCTGATTCCTTGATGTTGACTCCCATCCATCAGGCTTAGACTTATATCCAGATATGCTAGAAACCTCCTCCTTCGTATCAATGTCACCAGAGTCAAAGATTCTGCAGTTTTAAAGTTCAGCTTCAAAGATCCAGTGATACTGAACTAAGAAAATGCACCTCTAAGAAAAGCTAGGACATGTATAAATGAATGCAAGAAACACAATTTTCTCTTAAACAAGAGGAACTTAATTATGATCCCCAATAGGATCTAAATGTGTTGATGATTTGCATGTTTTCGACATAACAGAGGATCAAAAGAATCATATTATATCCCCTTTCTCACTTAAACAGCTTAAAATGGAAACAGGTAACCAAACAATGAATTACATATGCACAATCATTGTTGCTAATATTTGTGTTTCCTTGTTGAAAAATAAAAAACTATAGGCACTAAAACTGCAACAAAAATGGAGGTGCTGCAACTAGAAGATAAGGTTCTGAACGGTTAGTGGACCTGGTGGCTGGTAGCATGCCGGTCCTTGCATTGACCTAGTAGTACTGGGGACAGGATAATCACATATAGGTGATGTAAGAGCACCAAACAGAAAAACTGTAATTTGCCAAGGAGCCCTAGCTGCAGAACTAAGACATTTTCTTGTTATTTTTATGTCATTTCGTATGCATCTATGTTACTGTTGGCAAGAAAATTTTCAAAATTTTTTGGATTAGACTTAGGCTAATTCAACACACAATTGGCCCACAAATAATCCTCAGATATTGGTCCATTCTTAATGTCCCTCATGGGCTTAATACGATAAAGAATTAGCCCAATTAACACCAATTTCACAGCCCATTGTGGCTTACTTAATGTGCTAAGTTTTAACTTTAAAACAGGTCCATTAAGTGTTAAAATTGGCCAATACAAACTTTAAATCCATTGGGAAAGTCAACAGCCTTTTCCTAATTTCACTAGGGGTCATTAAACCCCACTTAAAGGCAGCAGCCCATGGGAGAATGAAAGGGCACATTGGGGGACTCTAAGAGAGCGGGGATCCCAAATGTCACTTGACCACCTCTTCACCTCCCCACCCCTTCATCCCCCCCCTTCTAAAAACGCCTATGGCGCCATCTGATGTAGGGTTTGGAAGCTCTCTCTACCCACTGCCGCCACTGCCGGCAGGTGTTCAAACTATCTCCAACCGCCACCAACAGCTATGGAGAAAGAGAAGCCACCAAGAAGAAGAAGTGAAGAGGGTTGTGGCTCTCTCCATGCTGCTGCCCACCAAGAAGAGGAAAAGGAGATGAAGAGAAAGGGCTGCAACCCTCTTCATCCATGCTCCACGCTGCTATACTCCAAGAAGAAGGAATAGGGGCTGAGCTTCAATCTGCAGCTGTTGCTGCTATGCATCAAGAGGAGGAGGAGGAGAGAAGAAAAGAAAAGGGTTGCAATCCTCTTCTTGCTGCAGCCCACCAAGAAGGAGCATCTGAGGAGAGGAAGACAAATAAAAAATCAAAAGAGTAGCTCCTTAATGATACTGCTCATCCCTACGCAAAGAGAAAGAGGAAGACAAAAAGAAAATCATAAAGGGAGTAGCCCCTTGATGATAATCCTCATCCCCAGCCTTTGTTAAAGAAGACCAATACTAACAGAAAATCATAAGGGAGTAGCCCATTAATGATACTGCTTATCCCCTGCGCCAGAAGAAAATGAGAAGAAAGACAAATAGAAATATAACAAGGGAAGCAAACCTTTGATGATACTGCTTATCCCGTGTGTCTAGAGAAGAAGAAATATAGAAATCATAAAGGGAGTAGCCCCTAAATGATACTGCTCATCCCCTGTGCCAGAAGAAAAAAAAAGAAAGAAGATAAAAAGAAAGATTAAAGGGGAGTAGCCCCTTGATGATACTTCTCATCCCTGTGCCAAAAGAAAAGAAAAGGAAAGACAAATAGAAAGATCATAAGGAGAGTAGCCCCTTGATGATACAAATCATCCTCTACACTTGAAAAAAAAAGTAGAAAAACCATAAGGGGAGTAGCCCTTTAATGATACTGCCAATCTATGTAGCAAAAGGCGCAAGGCGGGCCTTGCCTCCCCCCCCCCACCTCACCTCATTGTCTCCAACAATATAGGTGACCCACAGCGGTCTCCACGATCACTGTGGCAGCACAGCAGCCGCATAATCTTCCCTGCCCTGTCTTCCCAGCCTGACAGCCTTACCAGGTCTATTGAGACCCGATAGGGCATGGAAGACATTGTGGCAGCTCCTCCGGTGCCCCTTCGACACTGGAGACCGCGGCCTCGGTCGCCTAGGCAATGAGGACTGGAGCAAGGAGATTTTGCCTTGCCTCATCACCTAGGCAACCAGGCACTTACCTCCGATAACATAGCTACTCATCCCCTCTGCCTGGAGAAGAAAAAAAATAGAAACAATAAAGGGAGTAGCCCCTTAATATTACTCTTGTGCCTATATCCATGCCTATACCCTCTCATTTTCACATATCTCATGGCCTCTGACATGCCTGTATCAATCCTCCTTTCCCATATCATATATGGCCTCCAATGCCTAAATGCAACTCATACCCATGGCCTCTGACATACCTATATCCAGCCCTATAACACAACCCTAAACCCCTATATTTCAGCCAAAACAGACACCAATAAGCAGACATGATATGTGACCTTGTTCATGTCTGAAACAAGTCCTAAACCAGAACCCAAATTCCTCCTAAACAGCGCCTAAACAAAGCCCCTCTGCAGGTCTGAGACAGCTCTATACAGGGTCGGATCTCAGTCATAAACCAGATCCCAAATCACTCTTAAACCAGTCCCTAAACACCCATGTTTAGATCCTTAAATATGTCACAAACAGGTCCAAAAACCTATTCAAAATGCCCAAATGCCAAGGGATGCGCCAGCAATCACAAATGTGCAAAAAGTAGACCCATCGGTTAAGATATGAAGCAATTTAAGTTGAAGCTCCAAAAGGCCATCAATGCCCAAGGAGGATCAAGCAGACCAATGGGCCCAATAAAAACCAAGCATGCCATCAAGGCCTGGGACGACTTCAGCAGACCTTCAAGTCCATTGAACAAAAAAAATCAATCAATCTTAAACACTGAAATCAAAAAAATGCAAAGAGGCCTTATTTTAAGACAATTATGACTCTTTCATGCTTTCCAACATGAATCATGCATGATATTCCACATCATAGTTTCGTGACCTTAAAGTTATGGGAAGGACCAAGCATGACATTTTTATACCTAGCTTTGAGGTTAATGTCATGGATGAATCATCTAATGCCTATCAAAGGTGTTAATGAGATTTCATCTCAATCCAACTCATGGGAACCAAGGCTTACAAGTCTTCCTTATACATATGTCATTAATGTCAAGTAATAGAACTTCCAGGTTCAATGCTATTTATGGCAATGTTATAGGGGGTTCTAATAGCTTTATGAACTTGAAAGGATAAAAACCAAAATAGAGAAACTAAATTGGTCATTTAATAATCAAAATTCAGAAAATCCACTCATCTCTAAAATCTGAAAATTTCAGAATCTGAAAGTTTAAAATCTGAAGTTTAGATCCAATGATCCCAAATCCAAAAACTGTAACTCAAACTTAAAACTTAGAAATTCCAAACTTAAAGAAATATCAGATCTAAAAGGAACAGATCTGAAAAATCTGAAAAATGGAAACAAATTTAAATTTCTGAAATTGGATTTCAGAATATCTTCAAATCTAAAAATTTTGAACAGTGAAATCTCAAAATAAAAATTCTCAAATCTGACACTAAGCCCAAAATCTGAAAATCAGATTAGAAACTCTGAATTAAAAAAAATCCAAATTCAAAACACAAATCTGAAACTTCAAGATCTATACCCAAAATGGGTAATTCAAAATTCTAATCTTTAGGACTTTTAATTCTAGAGTCCCAAATTCAAAAGGAACAAATGCCTAAATCTGAAAATCAGAAATCGAAATCAAGAATCTCAAAACATCAAACCAAAAGGTTAAAATTTTCGAAAGACAATAAATATCAAACAAAATGACACACTCTAATCAAGGATAACAAATCCTAAAACATAAAAAACCCAAATCAGAAAATTTATCAAATCTCCAACTCAAATTGAAATACCCCAGAATACATCAGATCTGAATGATAACAAATCTAATAGATCGGAATCAAAAAAACACATCAAATTGGAAGGCATTAAGCCACATCCAATACGACATCAAGTCTTAATCAAAACACCACCAAAAAGCACCAAACCAAATTTATAAGAATCAACCAAATTCAAAATGAATCCTCAAATAAAAAGGACATCAAGTCTTGATGAAGATTAATCAAATCCAAAACAAAACCAAATTGCTAAATGGACCTTAATCAACTCAGATAAAATCCTAAGCAACCTCAAAGATAAGAAGAAAAGAAAACACCAAGCCTTAATCTAAAACAAATAAAACTTCCAAAACTTGAAACCAATCAAACTAAGCCAAACAAGCAAAAAAATTGCTAAAGTTTGCATCTTAAACAAGCTCCCAGAGCCATTGCTCCCGCATGTTTATTTTTGTGGATGTATGGTTTCTATTCAAGTATTGTTATGGCAGCTAATCAATGGTACTTCAGTATTTACTCGATGTAATTAACATCAATACTTCGCAAGTCCAATGGGGAGAAGTCAAAATAAAAAAAAATTAAAGAACTCTAACAACCTCAATACATATTTTTACATATCATGAATTAGCCGAAACTTCTATGAAATACCACCTATTCTCACAGTGGTACAAGCTAAACAAAAGATCAAAATTCTTTTCCAAAAAGAAAAAACATAAATTTTCAAATTTTAAAAATTGAGGTTAAATCAGTTACCTAAGACATTGTTGGCACCTCAAAATTCCACAAATATGAAGGTGATTGGTTACGAATGGTTGTTCAGATTGTGAGATTTAAAAAAAAATGCAAAGGACATATGCATACAAACTAGCATATCCAGTCTCATAATAGACAGCCTCCTAGCAAAATGGAGCCCACAAATTTAATCCATTTATCAGCTGAATATTGCATACCCGTGCTGGCGGCAGTAAGACCAATAAAAGACATGAGCTCCTTGATGTAGCCCACAGTGAAGGCCCAGAAGCTGGAAGGAGCTGGCAAATCAAAGGCCAGAATGTCGGGTCCTAGTTCAAGGTGTGAGGCTGTTAAAAAAAAGAGAAGAAAAGGTTTTCTGTTCGCGGAATGGCCCTGGGACGTCTAAAGACGTATGCGGGAATGCTCCAACCCACACGGAGATCCCAGTCCAGCCCCGGTCAGATTCTGCTCCAAAGCCAACTCTTCCGATAGAAGGAGTTCTCAAAAGGAAGGGAAAATCTCCCTAAAGAAGCCTGCGCGGAAGAATCCTAAGCCTAGTGGAGTATCCGAGTGCAGCATTCGACCCCTCGTCGGATCCCGTTCCGAATCTAACTCTCTCTATACTAGAGAGCCCAGTAAGGAAAGAGAATCTCTCAAAATGGGCTCATCGACGGATGGGAGAAATCGATCCCGAATGTGTCTGTCACCAAAAGGAGCTCTGTCACCATCCACCATCTGGTTTTCCCACCCTAGTGATGTCTGCCACCATCTGCAGTACTGCTGAACCACTGTTAGTGTTGTAAACCCTACGCCTTCTAGGTAGCACCACCAGAGCTTCCTCTACAATCCTCCCCATGCAGCCACCATCCAAAAGGACCTCTGTCACCCCTATTTCCTGTTTTCTTCGGGCCCTTCCTATGTCTTGATCTCAGGCACCAACAAACTATGAGAATCCCAGTCCAGATTTCTTGATCACAAGCACCAACTCCACCTCCATGGTTCATTTTCAAGTTTATGATCCCTTTAACAGGTTCAAGCCCAATTCATTATCTTCACCAAATTGTGAAACCATACCCATTTCATCCCTCCAGCCATCAGCTGTCCTCTCCCTCCGGCAATTCCTCTAGCCCCTTTCAAACCTCCTGAACCCTCTGACCTCTCCAAGGAAAACATTGAAATAAATGAGTAGATATTAAATATTTCCTTAAGTGCCGTGGCACCCACCTAAGGCATCCAAGGCAAAGTGACACCTTCTCACCTCAAACCTCCAACTTTGACAACATAAGAAGATGGTGAACAATCTTGATGCAGGCTCCAAGAAGAAAAGCTCATCCACAGGTATGGGGATTGTTATATATACACATAAATTAGATGGACAGACAGCCAATGCAATGAAGTGCCTGAGGAGGTAAGGATGGCATTCCAGAAGATGAGGGTGGCCAAGAAGATGAAGCAGATGGACCGGCTATGGCTATCTGCGAGAAGCTGCAGTAGTGAGAGACAGGCAAATCTTCAGATTAGTTGGTCATCATGTGAAGACACACAAGAAGAAAACTGAAGCTTCAGATCATGACAAACACTTACCTCCACCTTCATTGGGTGGTTCTGCCTGCCAAAGAGTGCTAAGGTGAACCAAGTGATTGCTGTCATGGATTTTTTTTGCTGATCACCTTAGATAAGACCCTCCTCTAGAACCCATAGCATAGTTATCGATTCTCATTCTGTAAGAGAAGGGGCACATGGTGCCCAGAAAAAAAAACTATGGCATCTCACTCCAGATAATAGACAATGTCAATACATTATAAGATTCTCTTGGCTATAAATTACAAAATAACTATCAACATCATCTCTTTGATGAAATCATAAAAATACTCCCATCTGAATGGGTTGAACCATTATTAAACCGATTCATTGACCTGGCTAGGATGCATACCCTTGGCCAGCAGGATGACCACACCCAAACTTCGACTTGACAGACTGACTGAGAAAGGCAAGGACCCTGTCCAAGTCAATATAAACCCTCAACTATCCTTTTTTTTACTTGGACATCGCAAACTGGCCAGGACAAGACAAACTTGAGAACTATGATCAAGAGGGTGCAACGTGAAGGTGATGGTAGAAATGATATTTGGCATCTTCTTTTCTGCCGCCCAAAGTATATCTTTTATCCTTTTTGAGAAAGCTGCAGTCATCCGCCACTAACGCCAAACTAACAACAATCCTTCTCCTGCTCTATGGTTGTTATGTTGATTAAGAGTCCAAAGGAGCCAAGCCAAAGCATGCAAGGTGCTGCAAAGATTCCACTTGTTCCAGTTTGACGAGCTCACACTTACATTGATACACCATAAGCACTTGCTTCACCTGCTCAAGAAAGCTCTTTACAACCTAGTTATGCTTGAGGTTCATTAATCAAGCTGCTCAATTGTATTAAGAGAACTCAAGTTAGAGATCAAACTTTTATAGAAATTTGCGCTGGACTAAACTCAAGCATGAGCTCGTTTATGACTCGTTTTTATGATGTATTCAAGCTCAAAGCCTTTTATCTATCTTAAACATTTCTTATTACCTTTAGAGCTTAATAGTTAGTGATTAATTTGAATCATACAAATTCAAACCAGCCAAAATTAATCATCAGATACAAACTTATAGTAATTTAAATATTTAAGAAGTATTTAAACGAGCATATAACTGTCTCTTCCCATTTTTGCCATGCTGCGGATGCATAAATCAAGATGCTTCTAAAGTGTTATTAACGATTGGTCACAATCAGGTAGATAGTTATCATAGAAGGCACTACACAAGCCTTAGGTGAGACTATCCAACAAATAGGTGCTCAATTGTTGAGGAGGATGCATATGAGAATGAAAAGGAATCGATTGCTCCTCTATTATGTTCTTCTTCCTCATCCCCTTGTGTTTCCAAAAGCCTATTCCTTATCACCGTTGGGGATTGGGTAGCAGCATTCTGCAGCTAAAAGGTGTACATTTGCAGACTTTGCTTGTTTTGATTGTACTTCAATTCAAAAGCACGGAGTCAAATATATACACTACCCTAAATGGTATTTCTTTCATGAAGAAGAGAAAAGCAAGACGAATGTTATAACACAAGTTGGTCGCACCGGGCACGATAAGAAAGTCGGAACCATGACTCTAAATCAGACCAATACACCAAATAATGGTTACGCGGCAAAGGAGAAAAATGGCGAAGTTTTTACTCGGAGCAAGAATCGAGTAGGCGATCTATGTCATCCGCGCCACCCCTGGAACCGCCAAGCTTCGCCTCCTCCATGCTCTCAATCTCCTTCATCCACAGGCCCGCGTGGACTCTCTGCTTCTTGATCCTGTATTCGTCCTCCTCCTTGCCCATCACCTGATCGACCGAATGCCCCTGATGCTGCCGCATCCTCTGGGAGCCACCCTTAGTAACCAGACGGCCCCTGCGTTCATCCCACCGATCCTCCATCTCCTCCACGAAGGCCTTCGCGTCAGCGCCGGCGTCAGAGGGTAGAACAGTGGTGGTGGTGGAGGTGAAGGAAACGTCGGACTCCCAGGGGGCGCGGTTCTTGCCGGAGAGACCTTCCGGGAGCCATGCGGACTCCCAGGCCGCGTTCCAGTCGTCCTCGGCAGTGGAAGGCGGAGAGAGGTTAGTCGGGCTGGAGAAGTGTCTGGCCCTGCACCATGAAGCCGGTGACACTGTGACGACACTGGTCAGAGAGCGGAGGAGGAGGAGACGCCCCACAGGTTGCATCTTCGGCAGCTTCTTCGTCTCTCTCTCTGATGTTTGAAGAAACACATTTTAATAATATTTTTTAATTTTAAAATAAAACGTTTAATCAATTAAATTTAAAAAATACAAAAACAATATAAAAATCACGTAATTAAGATACTTTTTAAAATTTTCGCTTTTTATGTAAATTAAAATGATATTCATGTTTTAATATACAATATTTTAAGTTGATTTAAACAATTAAAATTACTGTAAAATAAAATTAATATTTTAAAAAAATTTCAGCCAAAAAGCAAAGCCTAAAATGGATATGACCATAGTTATCAAGGCGTAGGCGCCGCTTAGGCGCAAAGGCGTCCCGCGAGTGGGCACCTGGGTTGAGTGCCATGCTCAACCCAAACAAGGCATACGCCTTGACCGCCAAGGCGGCCGCTTAGTCGCCTGGACTGAACTTGCCAGGCCGATTTTTTTACCCCCTGAACCGGCCGGTCTAATGGAGATGAAACCGGTCTGTTTTAAGTTGGGACCGCCCCACCCGATGCCCCACCCGGTGCCCCCGCCTGCTGTTCGCCGTAAGCAGCTAGAGGACGACGTGCGGGACAACCTACCATCGTCAGAGCCAGAGGAGGCTTCAACTGGAGTCGCCGTCGCCGCCTTTAGTGGTCATCGCCGCCGCCTATAAGCACCCTCAAAGTTCTAAAGTTGTTCACTTGTTCTCTGGGTGGCTTCCTCATTACATAAATAGTTAGGTTTTTCATTTTTTTATTTTTTTTATGAATCTCTTCTCATTTCTTCCTTGAAGTTGAACTTTACAACATGTATTACAATGTCTTTATGCTTCGTCTACATCTCGGTTGTTTAAATGTTGAAGATACTAAGATTTTAATGTCTCTGGTCTATTGATAACTTCCGAACTTGTCCAATATTGTTTTTTTTTCTTCAAACAGATTTTTAGTTAATCAAATTAGTGGATATGTCATTTAAAATCTGTTTTGTATAGTTTGAATAACGTTTTGATGATTTTGAGTCTTTTGACTGATTTAAAATCTGATTAGTGCATCTTTTTATACTGTTTTGACTCTTTGCACTGAGCCTAACATAATTACTCGGTTGCTTACAAGAATTGTTATGTTTTCAGCCCGTGCAACTTCCATTGGGTTTATATTGTTAATGGAATCAGGTTTGGGGTCAGTTAACATGGCGGTTGAAAAGAAGAGAGCCAAGTCAAAGGATCTAGGTTGGAAATATGCATATTAGCCTGATGACAGTGACAAGAATAGAGTTAAATGTGAGTTGTGTGGATTGGTGACAAATGGTGAGATCAAGAGACAAAAAAAACATCTGATTGGAGGGTTTAACGACGTCAAGAAATGTCCGAAGACAACGAAAGAAATTACTGATGAGATGTTAGCTTGGTTGAACAAAAATAAAAAGAGAAAAATGACATCTTCCACAACAATAGACACTGAAGTTGATTCTTCCCAAAGTGATGAAGAGACCCAAGATTGTGGCAAACAACAATCAGAGAAAGGAAGTGCTAAAATTACATCTTTAGTTCTTCTTTCTGAAAAAATGTAGGAAAAATAAAGGTCCAATGGATGCTTTTACAAGAATGTCTGTGGAGGATTTTGTTGATGCAAGGAGGAGTGGAAAAAAAATATCAAAGCACTTTGACTAACAAATTGAAGAAAGAAGAGCAAACGTTGTTTGAAGAACATGTAGCAACTTGGTTCTATGAAGCCGACATTTCTTTTAATACTGCAAAGTTGAGAAGTTTTGAGATCATGTGTGAATCTGCAGGTCGAGTTGGACCAGGTTGTAAGCCTCCTAGTTATCATAGTTTGAGGATGCCTTTGTTAAAGAGAATGGTTGAGAAGACTAATGCATTGCGTTCAACCTATGAAGAATGTTGGAAAGTATATGGTTGTACCATCATGTGTGATGGTTGGACTGACAAAAGACATCGAAAATTGATCAACTTCTTGGTCAATTGTCCAGAGGGGACCTATTTTTTAGAGTCTATAGATGTCTCCGACCTCAAGGAAGATACTATCCTTCTTTATGAGTTTTTAGACAAAATGGTTGACAAAGTTAGTGAACAATATGTTGTTCAGATTATGACGGACAATGCGGCATACAATGTTACAGCTGGGAGATTGTTAATGAATAAAAGAAAACACTTATATTGGACACCTTGTGCAGCTCACTGTCTAGATTTAATGTTGGAGGATATCGGTAAGTTGAAAATTTATGCAACTACTATCTCAAAAGCAAAGAAGATAACTAACTACATGTATAATCACTCATGTTTGTTGGATTTCATGAGAAAGGAAACACAAGGAAAGGAACTTGTAAGATGTGGGGTAACTCGATTTGCTACATCTTTCCTCACTTTGGAGAGATTACATGATGATGATGTTAAAAGGGGACTTAGGAGATTATTCTCCTCTAATGCTTGACATAAAAGTGTATGGGCCAAGACAAATATGGGAAAAAAATGTTTCTTCCTATATTTTTCAAGTTAAGTTTTGGCATGGAGTGGAAGAAATTTTAAGAGCATGTCAGCCTATCCTACAAGTTCTAAAGATAGTGGATGGAGATAAAAAAACCAGCAATGGGCTATTTGTATGCTGCAATGGAATGTGCAAAGCAAAAAATTGTTGAAAACTTTGCAGGAAAGGAAGCAAAATATACTCCCATCTTAAAAATTGTAAATCGTCAATGGGAGGTACAAATGCAGCGTCCCTTACATTTGGCTGGATATTTTCTAAATCCAAAGTTTTACTTTGATGCTAAAGTTGGAGATGCAAGTGCAGCTGGAAAGATGGAAAGTTCTTTTTACACTTGTTTACAAAGAATGATGGCGAATCTTGAATTACAAGAAAAGATTGATGATTAACTTCCAACATATTTGGAATCAAGAGGCACATTTGGCCGCTCCTTTGCTATAAAGTCATGCCAAAAAAAACTTCCAAGTAAGGAGATATCAGATATCTTTCATCCTTAATTTTATGTTTCTTATTTGTTTAACTTGTAAGATATTAACTTCATATTATGTTTTTATGCCAACATAGCTGATTGGTGGACACAATACGGTGGAGAGACTCCGGAGTTGAGGAGTTTTGCATTAAGGATTTTAGGCCTTTGTTGTAGCTCATCCGGTTGTGAAAGGAATTGGAGTACTTTTGAATTTATAAGTTTTCTAAAGTTGTATGGTGAATTACGTGATCTACATTTAATAATTTGCTTTTTAATTAACAATTTTGTGTTTATTTATTTTCAGTTTCATTCTAAGAAGAGAAACCACTTGGAACACAAACGGTTGAATGATTTAGTATATGTCCAATACAATCGTTGTCTTTGTGAAAGATTCATAGCATGAAGGAAAGATCCTGAAAGATATGATCATATTTGTTTTGATGACTTAGATTGGGGAAATGAGTGGATGGTAAGGGAAGATACATATGTGGTTCATGAAGGGGAAGATCTGACATGGAAAGATGTATATGATGCTATAGGTGCTTCAGAGAGAAGGCCTCAAAGAGTAATTAGACAATTAAGTGCATCACGTACTATGAGAGAGGAAGATGAGGACAGTGATGAAGAGCTTTCAGAAAGTGAAGATGATGATATTGATGATAATGATGATAGAGGCACATTATGGGAGGAGACACATGAGGAAGACAATACAAATGAAGAGGACAATCCAAAAGATATTGAGAACCTTGAAAATTCTGTGTTTGGATTTAAGCTTTGAGTTGGTGATGCTAGATTAATTTTGAACATTTTGTCATTTAAAGTTTATGTGGTGTAATTAAATTTACCTTGTGATGTTGATGTGACATTTTCAGTGGTTTGTTGTGATGTACTCTTAATCTTTTTATGCTATTTTGTATTTTATTTATGTTTATGCCTCACTACCTTGGTACATTGTGTTGTGGTAACTTGGATTGCTTAGTATTTGCATTTTGCATATATTTTGAATAATACTTTGCAGGTTTTTGTAGAAGAAAAGAAGTTCAAAAAATATTTATATTAATTGGTAAGTCTATTTACTACACTTTGTCTGAATTTCTTCAAAATTTGTTATTAATCCATGTCATTTTTCACTTAATGTATGTACATGTTATTAGATTTTATACATGTTATGGTCATACAAATTTACCTTGCCTACATACCACGTCTTACCACCTAGGCGACGCCTAGGCAGACGCCTTGTCGCCTAAGCAAAATTGGCACTCTACAACGCCTTGGACGCCTTGTCGCCTTGACAACTATGGATATGACATCATTGTTCTTTTATTTCATTGTAATCGGCTTTAGTTTTCGATTTGTTTTTTCTTTGATCATTTTCTACTTATCAAAATTGTCAAAAGCTCCTTGTACCTTTTACCTATTACTATTCAAGACGTACAGTAAAATATACTTCTGACTTTGAAGCTGCATCGGAATAATCCGGTGGAGTTTGGCTCAAACTATGGTTACTTGTAAATTAGACTCCCATGGGAAAATTAACTTAGCTGTATTTTTTTTGCCAGCATGTAAATTTAAGTCGTTGAAAAATATTTTCCTTTGACTACCACAAAAAACATGATTTTTTACGTCCTTGATCTTTTTGTGAATGCCATCTTCTGTTACCACCTTCAAAGTCTCTTGTCCTACCATTACATTTTAAAGTTATTCTTAATTTTTAGTAATGTCTGACAATTAGTGTTAAAGAGACGGGATATAACTTTGAGCAAAGTTACTCAAGGGTCATAACTTAAAAATTCTTCATAGAAAAATCTCATAGAAATAGAAAATGCGATGTTATAAAAGAATTATCATTATTAGAAATCATGTTTTGGAGAGACAAAAGAAAATCTACTTCTACCAAGAAAAGATCACTTAACACATTAAATATATATAAATAAAATTGGTAATAAATTTTAATTTATGTACGAAATAATTCAATTTTGAACAAAAAGATACCAACAACAAATAATAAAATAATTCTAAAAGCCATTTCTATCAAATAGTAGACTCCGTTTTCATTTTCACATAAAGGTGAAAAAACTTGCAAGCGTGTTCTTCTTTTGCATGCAACTAAATACATTCTAACTTTGAGTAACTATTTTTTTGAAGAGCAAAAATTTACTTCACATAAATGAACTTCAACTTAAAAAAATGAAAGAGCACGGCTACCCTCAGGTGAGCAACTGAGGGGAGTCCCTCAGGTGAGCAACTCACCATCCCATCAGCCCCCTCTATGAGAGGGACTGAGAGGCTCCCCTTAGTTGCCCACCTGAGAGGAGTCGTGCTCAAAATGAAATGTCCAGTTGAAGTATGGCGGTAGGTTTTAGGCTTGACTATCCAATCTCACATGTTTCGAACATGTGTACTTTGACTCTTGGGTCTCGTTTACAGCCATTGTGGGCGAAAAAAACTTACAAAAATATAATGAAGATTGGTATGTTGTTGAAAGCAAGAGACGTTAGATAGAAGAAGGGAAGAGGTAGACAACATTATTTAAGGATAATGCTGACTGAAGGAAGTAATTACTCCTCCTAAGTGTACATTTTTTACTTAATATAATAATTGAAGTAGTATAATCAAATATGGTTCTTGTGGAAGCCCTTCTTTAGAGGTTTAGAGTTTTGGTGATAGCCGGAGCCGATGATAATATAGATGATGTGCTATGCATAAAAGAAAAATGATGCGAAAAAAAAGCATATTGGACGGAACAAAGATGTCCATAGAGTAATGTTCTTTGTGTTTATTTATAAATCTCTTTATAATGCAATTCCTATGAAAGGATTAGCACATGCCTAGATGAAAAGAAGAAAAGAATATCCTTGTATAAGGTTGTACGAAAAATATAATTAATTCTAGAAGTTTCTAGATGATGCTTACTTATTGATATAATTGTAATGTATTAATGTATTAAGCTCCAATAGCCCCCTTCAAATTGGAGAGTGTACCTTTTTCACCAACTTAAAAATTAACTATTATATTGATCATTTTGAAGAGCCTTTGTGAAGACATTTGCAACTTGCCCTAAAGTGGATATGTGCCTTGGTTCTACTAATCCACAAGGTATTCTTTCTTTAATAGAATGACAATTTATTTCAATGTATTTGGTCTATCTATGGGGCACTAGATTAGAAGAGATGTGGAACCTAGTTTGGCTACCGCAAAACAATGTTGTTGTCACAATTGATATTTCAAAGTCCTTAAGCAATCTGTTAGATATTGTATCTTTGCTATTCTAGTTGTCAATAACCCTATATTTCGACTAAGCAAAAGACCATGAAACCATGTGTTATTTCTTTCCTTCATGAAATTAGGTTTTTTTCTCTCATGAAAACAACATAGCCTACTATCGACCTTCTCATAATTGGGTAAGATCCTCAATCTACATCAATGTAGATAAATCAAGATGGAGGGGTATTCATTCTAAAAAAGATCACGATGTTTGGGCCACATTTGATGTACCGAACAACATTGGTGGTTATCATTATATGGACATATTTTGGTTCTCTCATGAATTGAGTGATAAATTCACAATGAATAATATGCTTTCTTAATATACATTAATATCCCAATTAATCATTTGTACCCCCCATTTTTTTATACTATTGAGAACAAATTATGTTTGTTATAGTGGTACTATAGTTGACTTTGCATTTGATAGCCCACACTCTCTAATTATATTTATGGTATACTTTCTTTGGTTCAAAAATAAACTTAAAGAGGACCTTGCAATTTGAATCCCAAGAAATATTTTGATATCCCAAAATGTTTAATTATAAATATCTATTTGAGACTTTCTATCAATGTCATTGCAAGATTATGATTATTTCCTGTAACAAGAAACTATTGATGTACATAAGAATAATAGTAATCATATCACCCACTTTGTGAAGAAATAAGGGATAAACTACCTTGGTTATGTAAAGCCCAAATTAAGTAAATTAAGTGTCAAATTCGCAAACCAATTCCTAAGGACTTCTTTTAAACTAGATATTGATTTCTCCTAATACTTTTGCCTAGATAAGGGATGACCCATTGGTAATTTCATACACCTTCTCAGCAAAATCACCATGTAGAAAGTAGGGGTGTAAACGGGTCAGATTCGGTAGCAGAATCACAGAATCTGATTCCTATTCTAGTAAGGGTTAAGGTGTTCCGATTCTGATTTCGATAATTTCGGAATCACTATGTTTCGATTTTGATCCGATTCTGATTCTGTTATCGAAATCGGAATCAAATCTGATAATTTCTGATTCTGATATTAAATATTAATTTTTATTTAAAAATAAATTAATAATTTGCATATAATCAATAAATTTTTATATAATATTTTTAAAACTTTATTTTTATCATTTCATTAATTTATATATTATATGTTATGATTTATTTGAATTTATTTTAATTACTTTTATTTTGATTTATTTATTTATTATTGAAATCGGATAAACGAAAATGGAATCACCTGATTCCGATTCCGATTTCAATAAGCTATCGGAATATCCGATTCCGATTCCGATAACTTATAGGATACAAAAATAGTTTCCAAACCCATTAATTTTTATCGGAATTGAATCGAAATTTTAGAATATCGAATTCCATTTACACCCCTAGTAGAAAGGCATGTTCATCATGTCTCATTTCATGATAGTAGCAAGTGATGAAAAACTTTAACCAATTTGGTAACTAAGGCATAGGTCTAATGATAACAAAGACCTTTTAATTGAGTATAGCTTTTGACCACTAATCTAGTTTTATATAATGCAATGCTTTCATTAAAATTGTATTTGATTTTGTACACCTAGATATATCCAAAGAGTTTCTTTGTATCTCGAAGAGAAACAATTTGCCAAGTCTTATTTTCTTCTAGAGCTTGCAATTTAGTCTTAATAGCTTCTCTCCAACGTGCTAAATGTTTCACTTGCTCATATGTGGTAGGCTCAAATTCTTTTGAAACATTTGACAAGGTGTGGTGGCTGGCAGAAAAGCTAATGTGGCAAGATATTTGTTTAACATCGAAGGTTTCCTTGGGTAGTACATTGAAACCAATGAAATAGTCATTTGGATAACTTGGATATTGTCTTATTCTTATTGATCTTCTTGGCACTTCAGTGATAGGGGCTTCTTCTTCAGTTTCAAGTATTTATAGAGCTAGCTCTTATATGAGGGTGCTTTTTGCACTAGCATTTGTAGTTTCAATTTTATTTTGTAAGGGGAAAATATTTTCATAAAAGATGACATCCCAACTTGTAAACACTTGCTTATACTTCATTTCCATTAGTTTATAGGTCTTTTGGTTAGATGTATAGCCTAAATTTACAAGTCTTTGCTTGACATTCAAGCTTATCAGTTTCAAGGTGATATGTTGATGTAAAACATAGACAACAAAAGTTTTTGAAGAAACTATAGGGTCTTGAATAAGTAGGCATTTGTTAATGTATGCCTTCATTCCAAAAGTTTTTAAATATGTTAGATTAAATTTTAAGAGCTCAGCCTACTTCAACTAGATACCCATGTTTTCTCTCTACAATATCATTTGGCTTAGAAGTGCAAATGCATATATCCTTGTAAGGATTATTCCCTTATCAATAATGTAATTGTCTAGTTTTTCATTCAAAATTATGAATCATTATTGATTTTTATTCTTGATGTTTTTTAAGAAATTTCCAGTAACATAGGAGATGAAGTTTTTTGAGTAAATTAGATACTTCAAACTTAAATCGAAGAATGTATAATTTAGTAAATCAAGAATGCACAGCAATAATGGTAAGGAAATATTTAGCTCCGGCCATTAATTCAATGTGATATGGTCTCCAAACATCGCATGGCAAAATATCACAAGCCAAAGTGTTTTGGTTTGGTTAATAGGAAAGGGGAGCCAAGTTTGTTTTGCTAATGGACAAGTTAATATTCAAACTATGGTACATTTAAATAAAGTATTTTAAGAACTTGTTGAATTTTTTTTTGGAGAGGTGCCTTAGCCATTAGTGCCATATGTTATGATAATAAACTCCTGCTATCAAGCATATCAATTCTTCAATCATGACATATAGTCCATCAGTTTCAATGCCCTATTTAATCTTTCTCCTCAAGCCTAGTTTCTAGATGACACAATGGGAATAAAAAAAGTGATAGAGAAATTACACTCTTTGGTCAGTTGATTGATGAATAGTAGATTGTAATTAAATGAAGGTGCCTAATAGTCTATTAACAATGCAATGCTCTGATTTAATTGAATTGAACCTTGGTTTGATATCTTAAGCCATGTTTGGCAATTGTATTGAGCACATCTATCAATATCAAATTTGAAATTGATAGTGATATAGTTAATAGGTGTTCGGCTAACAATATTCAAACAAGGTATGATATGTAATACAAGTGTCTACTTGTATCACTTTAGATATTGATATTCCATCATCTACAAATATCAATATCAAGATTGATATAATATCATTTTTGATACTCTTACCAAATAGGGCATTAACAACTTTGCCATTGGAAACCTTGAATGATTGGGTGTATGCCTCTAAGGGAAGTTGAGAAAATATGTGTTAGTCACTTTGGAATCCATCCCCGAAGTCTTATCTTTCTTGAAATTTGAATTCACTATCACATTTGTTTGAAGATAAGTGTTGGAATAGCCATGGTTCACAAGACTTAAAAATTTAGTAAATTATTCTTCCATAAGAGCTTGGTCAAATTATTTTTTTTATCAGCACTCCAAAACTATGCAGGGTATCCATGATGCTTGTAACATTCCTTCTTTGTGTGACTTGATATGTTGAAATATTCACATATTTCTATGTTAATTATAAAACATTAATGTCCTCTCACATGTCCTCCAACAATATAACGTGCACACCATAGTTTTTTATCGACAAATTTTCCGTTCCTTGTTCATTGGGTGTTTCTAATGAGAAATGTAGAAAATTCAACTAGTGGGCTTGTGCAGAAGATTTCTAAGATTCATCTTGCAAAACAAGATAATTTGCTAGGCAGACACAAGAGAATGAATAACGATATAATTTTTTATAATAGCATGTGTCATTCAAACCTATTAGAAATTGCATTAATTGTCTCTTTTTTGTCATGTTTTTTCCTCATTGGGATCTATCTCGATGTAGAACTTTCAAATTGTTGTAGTACTTTGTAACTAAGTTATTTCATTGCCTTATCATAGAAATTGCTCTTTTAAGATTACATATCCTTGGCCCCAAAGAGAGTAGGTACCCCCCTCTTTGGTCATTCCACACAACAAAGGTTGTATCTTCGTACAAGACTATGGCAACTATGCCATAGTGAACTGAGTTTAATAGCTAGAATAATACCATGTTATTGACTTTTTTCCATGACTTATACTAAGATATGGTTTGCCCCATCTTGTTTAGTAGAGACAACTATGCTCATCTCTCTTTGCCATGGGTTATAATTATCCCTAGTGAGAAGAACATATGCCAAGATAATAAGTGGGTTGTAAGAAGATTGTAAGAAAAGATCAATTGAATCTTGGCCAACGGTAGCCATGGTGGCAGCTCTTTTCATGATGGCAGGTCTTTGGCCCTACTCCGATGCCAAGTTAGAGTCGGTGGCAATAGAGATTATGCGCTGTGGGTAAAAGAAGAATGATGCAAGCAAAAGAATTGAACGAAATGGACATGCCCATATAGCAACTGTCCTTGGTGTTTAGGGTCTCTTTATAATGCGATTCTTATGATAGAATTAGTGTTTGCATAAGTGTAAAGGAAAAAAAATATATCATTGTATGAGACCGTACATAGAATATAATTAGTTACAGGTGCTTCTAGATGATGTTGGCCTTAATGATGTAATTATAATGTATTGATATATTAAGATCCAACCAGGACACATAAACTATTGTATGAGGATTACAGAAAAAGTTGAAAAAGATCATTTTTAAGACAAGTGTAGGTCTCATATGTCCAGGTTCGTTGATGCCAATATAGTGTTTAATTGTATAATATTTTTTATATTTTGTGGTATTTATATATTAAATAAAATGGAAGGTAGGTAATGACATAAAATTATCAATAAAGATTGAAGACCATGTATGATTAAAAACGTGGAAATCATAAGAAAAAAATGTTTTGCCTTTTTTTGTCTAAAAAAGAATTCTTTATGATATCACATTTTTAAAAAAAAATTTAAATATTGTTTTAGCAATTTTTATTACAAAAAAATATATTTAAAATAAATACTCATTTTATCATGCATACAAACACCTCATAAGGTTGTACTTGGTATCATTTATGCATTGATAAGACACAAATTATGACGTCTCCAAAAGAAAAAAAACTATATGAAAGGACTATCACCTCTAACCAAGAAGAACTAATTAGCAATAGAGTAAACTATGCAACTTACCACACAATAAATTGTAGATATTTCCACATTACAATATAAGATATTTAATATAACTAAAATGTTGGCAACTACAACACACTTTTATAGCACTCGAATCCCTCCTGTGTTAGCATTTCTACTTACCACATTCATAAACAAAAAGGACTAGCTAGAGTGCATCATATGACTGTAACATGTGCTTGAGCAAATAAAAAGGCATTTCAGATATTTACACACAATCCTCTATGTTTAGCTAAGATTAATTAGAAGAGTATATATTTTGATCAACTCAGGAGATTGAATTGAACTATGGAATTTTAGGCTTGCTTAATTTGAATCAAACTAATGATTGGTTTGATTGTTTTCAAATGTCCTCCTCAAATCAAACAAAGCCAATGAACCTGATAACCCATATTCGAGTATTTATGTCAACTTGGATATGTTGGTAACATTTTGCATATATTTTTCTATGTAAAATTAAATATTCTAAGAATTTTAAAGTAAAATTAATTATATTTATAGATATTTACTATTTTTGAATAAAATATGATTAAAGTCATAACAAGTAAAATAATATATAACCTTATACTTTAATAAATTTTGATTCGAATAAAACTAAATTGAACTGTTTTGGTTAACTATGTTTGGTTTGATCTAAACACGATACAAACGAAAATATTTGGTTTGATTTGAAAATTTACTCAAAAAATAAAAACTCAACCCTAACAAGTCCAGCTGGGCCCTCGAGCACGAGCCAGGGCCTGAATCCACGCCCGTACAAGAAGAATCGGACGGCCGAGATGCGATGGCAGCTTCTCCATCAACAACTATAAATAAGGTTAGGGTTTCTGCCAAGCCGCCTTCTTCTTACTTCCCTTGGTGTGAGGCGCGGCCGCAGCGAGGGGGGGTGCGAGGAAGCAACCGGCGGCAATGGTGCACGTTTCCTTCTACCGCAACTGTACACATTCCTTCCCCTCCTCGGTTCTTTATACTCTCCCCTGCGTTCGTTGCTTTGACGGTAACGGGAGGAATGTCTTGGAGGGTGGTCCTGCACTGTTGAAATTCGCGATATCCTCTGGATGTTAAGCTGTGTCATGGAGAATTATGAGCTACATGCTCTATTCGATCTGTTTAATCTGTCGCGGATATCATTTTGATTGTTTTATTTTATTTAATCTGTCGCGGAAATCATTTTGATTGTTTTTTTTTTCTTTTCATGGGAAAACGGTAGTGATCGCAGCATATTTGGCTGCTGATACCGTCGTGTAACTTCGGGGATCTTGAGTATTTGGCGTCTGGATATTTTGCTATATTTTTGTCTGGTTATTATAGGAAGATCCCAAATACGCAAAACAGTTTTAAGGATTTCAACTATGATTCTTCAGAGGTGTTCAAGTAGCATTCTTTTGTGGTAATTTGCTGGAGCATCGGTAGTTCCACTATGGTTTTAACCGCTTTTTTTCTAAGTTGGCCTAAAAGATGTGCTTCGCACCTTGACGGCTTGACCCATTTCTATGACATCAGAACTTTTATCACAAAACCGAAATTTGATTTCATGGTCGGTTTTTTTATTAAACCACAAATCAAAATGGTGGATTATGAAACAGAGGCGTTTCCAGGCAGCTACTAGAAACAAACCGTTCCTGACGTTTATAGCTTTCCCCTTATATAATGATTTGACATCACATTATTCCATGAGGACGAAGGTAGCATCTCTGGATTTCAGTTAATTGTTAGTGTAGTTTGTATTGTATTTATGCAATTTTTTGTCAATTTTTTTATCAGATGGGAAAACTTTTAAGAAACCGAGGCGCCCTTATGAAAAGGAACGTCTGGACCAGGAGCTGAAGCTTGTTGGTGAGTATGGACTGAGGTGCAAGAGGGAGCTCTGGAGGGTTCAGTATGCCCTAAGCCGAATCCGTAATAATGCTAAGGAGCTCCTCAAACTGGATGAAAAAGATGAGAAGAGAATCTTTGAGGGTGAGGCTCTACTCCGTCGGATGAACAGGTTTGGGCTCTTGGATGAGAGTCAAAACAAGCTCGATTACGTGCTTGCCTTGACCCCTGAGCACTTCCTTGAGCGACGGCTCCAGACTCTTGTGTTCAAGTCTGGAATGGCCAAATCTATCCATCATGCTCGAGTCCTTATCAGGCAGCGTCATATCAGGTTCTTACTCAGTTTACTAAACTCCAATGCTACCAACCTTTACTAGTGCACTTCTCCAATGTTACTGGTGCATGATTGACTATCTGCTATCTTTGAATATCTGACATAATTCTTGTCTGTTGTCCGTTGTATAGATAATCAGTTACATGTTTTGTTTTAGTCTGATGGCTCTGATCTTTCTTCAGTTTGTGTATGTTCTTTACCAAATAAATAACAAATTGGCATTATAGAGGTTCAAAATTTCTAATCAATGATTGGGAGAGTTTTACATCAGCAGTATACACAAGTTGATGAAATAAATCACTGATTTACTCTGTGCTCTTTCCCAGATTAATCATTGTAGATAAATAATTTACGTCATTCTGTTACTGCTAATCGAGGTTCTTTGAATAAGAATAGAGGATATATTTTACCATGTAGTGTGAAGAGACTGCATTTTTATGTAAATTATGCCGCATAGTTTACTTTATGGACTCTGTATTTGTGGTCATACTAGCAGTTTTTTTGCCCTTAAGTGGCAGATTAAGCCTTATTTTGTGAGATGTTTTTTAGAATTGATATATTGGGAAAGCTGTCAAATTTATCTCCGGAATCTGTAAAATTCATGAAAGGTAATTCCTGGTATGATTTCATATTATGTTTATCACGAAGGGTATTGGACCATCAGACGTCTCTTACATTTACATGTTTTCTAGAATTGATATATTGGGAAATGTTGTTACATGTTCTCAGATTCTCTCCGAGCCTCTTATAGGGCATTGTTATGTGCAGGGTGGGGAGGCAGGTTGTCAACATCGCATCGTTCATGGTAAGAATTGACTCGCAGAAGCACATTGACTTTTCTCTTACCAGTCCTTTTGGCGGCGGCCGTCCTGGGAGGGTGAAGCGGAAGAACCAGAAGGCCGCTGCCAAGAAGGCTGCCGGTGGTGATGACGAGGATGACGACGAGGAATGAGCAGCGGAGGCGCAGAAGGATTTTGAGTCCATAGTTATCTATCGTTTTTGGACGTGATTTGACAACTTTATTGCTATGTGTTTTCAGTGCTTGTCGTCTGTTTTTTCCCCGTCCTGAACGTCTTTAAGTTTTTATTTACTCGAATACCATAGGTGAACCGTGAGGTATTAGGTTTCCTGAACATCGTCCGGCAATCTTCGTTTGGCTTGTTCCATCCTGATTTCTTGTCTTCCCCAAAGTTGCTCTTCTCCCTTCCCGCTCCACCCAAGAATATTAGGACGAGGACACCGAAGGTGAAACATGAGAAAATGCCCAAAGATTAGGTGGTAAGAGCGTTCTTGCCGTAGCTCGAGCAGAAATCTGTCTGGGAATTGGCTCGTTCAAGATGGTCAAAGGAATGTTTGATCCGTAGGCCTACTGCTTGATGAAACTGCGTTTGATCTTGCGGATGACATAATCAAACGGATGAATGGTGTTGAATGTGGCGTTAAACGAGATGCCCACTGAAAGGTGGGGGACTGCAGGGAAAAACAAGTCTCACCACTTTTTATTTTTTTTTTTGGGTCCAGGGCGGAGTCTCCTGTAAAAATATATTAATAATGATTGTGAAACACTCTTTTTGACTTGGAAAGTATATCTTTTGTAACAAAAATTTAATCAATTTGTAATACAACCAAACACCCATCGACATTTATGTTCATTCCCGTTCCCTAAAAAACAGAGGTTAAATTAACGGGTGGTTAAACCTAGTTTAAATTATCAAGAAAAAAACAAGGTAAAACCACTGAGGGATACCCGCTTCTCAGCGTCCTAAGTCAACCAAATGCCATCCAGCTTGCAATAGAAAACTAGTAGGCTCCATAAAGGACAACGGTGATTGGGTTATTCCAGCACATTGATTATCCTTGGCATCTTTTGAACACCTTTCACTTAATTTTAGTAAAAAAAGAAGAAAATGGCCGTAAAATAAAGATTGCAACTGGAACGCGAATTCTGATTATTTATTATCAAGATCGTTCGGGTTGACTTATATAAACACCTACTGGACAACCATCCGTACGCCGCACCTGACTTGATGAAATCAGAAAAGCGTTTCTAGAACAGTAGCTTCAACCCATGAAACAGATGAGATCACAGGAACCTTCAACCCATTTAAATAGAAACGCATACCATTTTCCAGCATAGAAAATTGACAACATCAGTAAACACTCAGCTTTTATGTATCCACACGTAATTTTATTGTTCAGCAAATTTCCAATGAGACTAGCTTGCACTTTCATAAATCATGTAAGTTTTGAGTGACCACGTTTTCAAGATCAGGATGATGGGCAGCTAGCGCCTAAATGCCGCAAGGATGCTGGCAAAACGGGATCCCTTGCATAGCTCTTGCCATGTACGAAGATTCAAGTGCAAAGTGGGAACTAGGGGGAAGCGGCAAGCAAGCAAACGTCCACCACCCTTCCTCCGAAATGATGATTGACTACTGCCCAGAAGCAGAAGTTATAATTTAACTTGCAAAAGACGAAGGATGAAACAACAACATATGATCTTCATATCCGTGAAATCAGTTTAAGTTCCGAAAAATGGTACTACAGAAACGATGCCAACAGATATAATACAATGCGGAGACCACACGGCATTCCATTTACACTAGACAAGCTCCGAAACTTCTTGAGAGAAGGCAGGCTGAGAAGTGTCCCACATGCTGTTCAGTTTCTTTCTTCCAAAATATGGCTCAGATGCAGCTTTTCCTCCAATCTGTGATTTTACGCAAGAAGGAAGCAAAATGAGAAATTGATGATGGAAGTTAAAATGTCGATTTTGAGAGGACAGTGGCTTACCAACTGAAGCTGATTGCACGGTTACAAATTTTAATATCTATAATCATCGCCAAATATTGAGTAGAAGTTATTATTGGAATGGGACTCCCTCTCAGCATGCACCTCATCTAGCTGGAATTTCGATGCCTCATCAAGTATTGAAGAATGACCGCCTGTAAACCTGGATGCTTCGTCAAGTGCCGTAGAATGGCCACTTTTGAATTTGGAGACCTCATCAAGTGTGGTGGAACAGTGATCTCCCCTAGATTTGGATGCCTCCTTAACTGTTGCAGAACGACTGATCCTAAATTTGGATGACCTATCCACCTGGAAGCATGGTTTACTTCAGAATATATAAGAATGCACATAACGATAGAAATTTGGCTAGAATGGACTGAGATACACCCGGATTTGTCTAATTTATGAAACTTCATAGGGTGAAATCTACCTAACGAATGACAAGTAAAAAATAAAAACAGCTTGTGAAGATTTCCAATGTACGACACTCAACTCGACTCGCCTCGAGCTTTAATCCCAAATTATTTGAGAACGATCATATATATTCTCTTTCTCCACTCATGTTGATTTTGAGTTACTTCTTCAGAAAATATTTAAATCATTCAAATCATCTTAAATTATCTTCTTCCAAGTTAACCTAGATCTACCACGATATTTTTTATTTTTTTATTTTAATACTTTTCACTTTTCTAACCGGAGTCACACGCTTAATATGTCTAAATCATCTCAATCTCATTTCTTTCAATTTGTCTACAATTGTCCCTACGTCTACATTTTCTCTAATATATTCATTTCTTATTCTATTTAATGTAATATGATTACTCATCCATCTAAACATTTTCATTTCAGTAACACTTATTTTAGAAGTATAATTTTCTTTTTATTATCCAACATCTATTAACATACCACATTACAAATATTAGACTTGTACGATAAAATTTTCTTTTCAACTTTACTAGAATCTTATAATTACATAGAACCATTGTAATAAATCTTTACTTCTTTTAAACCATTTTAATCATATGATTAACATCTTTACCACATTCTCTATCTTTTTAAATAATTGATCCAAAATACTTAAACTAGGTTCTTTGATGTAATATTACTCTATCTAAACTAACACTATCATCAGCTTCTCTTTGATTTTCATTAAATTTACAATGCATGCATTCTGTTTTATTTCTACTTATCTTAAAACCCTTAATCTCTCAAATACTTTCCATAGTTATAACTTTTTATTCACTCTTTATGTCTCATCTATCAAAATAATATCGTCTGTGAATATCATACACCAAGATATATCTTGTACAATCTTCATTAATTCATCCATGACTAATTTAAAAAGGTAAGGACTTGTTGTGGAGTCTTGAGGTAAATCAATCGTAATAGGAAAATCTCTTATTTCTTCTCCAACTATGCATACGCTAGTGACTACTTCATTATACATGTTTTTTTTCACTTATATATATATCTAACATGCACCATCTTCGTTTCAACACCTCAGTACCTCACCACAAAAATTCTCTTAAAACTATATCATAGGGTTTTTCCAACTCAATAAGCACCCTATGTAAATCTTTCTTTATATCTCAATATTTCTCTATCAAATTTCTAATAAGAAAAATATATTCAATTATAGATAGACCTGATAAAAATTTAAATTGGTTAGCTAAGATATTTGTACGATTTTACAATCGTTATTCAATAACTTTTTCCTATAATTTCATAGTATAACTCATGAGTTTGATCTCTTTATAATTTGCATAATCTTGTATAACTCATTTTTTCTTAAAAATATGTATATTGATGCTCTTTCTCCATTCATTCATCATTTTTCTAGATATTAGAATTCTATTAAAAACTCGAATTTAACCATTCCGCCCATGAACCTTCCAAACATTTGCACACTAAAATATGAATGTTATGTGGAACACAATGTCTCACTTGTTTTTATTCTCTTCAATGTTTCTTTAACTTTCAAGAATTGAATTCTCTTAATATAATTCGAATTAAACTTTGTCAGATTTTTATGACTTCTATATCTTTAGCAAAAATGTCATTAAAAAAGTATCAAAATAAAATTTTCATCTTTCTTTAATATCATCATTTTTATGAAAATATTTTCTTCTTTATCATTGATGCATCTAACTTAGTTAAGATCTTGAGATCTTCCCCCTCTCTCATCCTTGATAATCTATAAATATCTTTTCCCCCTTTTTTAGCTCCAAGTTTCTGATACATATGATTAAAAATCTTATCTTTTTTGTTTCCTTTTTTGCTATCTTGTATTGTTCATAAGTTTTGTTGTTAACACATTTATAGAATCTTTTATACCAATTTATCTCATTCTTTATCAGCTTTTGCACTTCTTCGGCTTTTGCACATCCTGGTGAGAATACCACGTGGCTTAGAGGTCTCCTCTGACTTATCAAACTCTTTAAGAAAATGTAAGGGAGGCAAATTGGGTTGCACCGGACTATAAGAGTTCTCAACCCTTGGTATGTTCCTTCGTTAGGTTAAGGATGTAATTATGGTTGTAAATGAATGAAAAAATAGACTAAGTTAGCTTAATGTTGGCACCGAAAAATCTCAGAATTTATCAGGCTGGGATTAAGTCCAATCCAATCCCTTATTGGTTTACAATGCCAATTTTCAGGTTTACCTTAGTGATTGAAACTCACGATGGTCTTGGCCCACTAATAATGGCCCAATGTCCGCCCTCCACCCAGACTTCCCTCAACGGCCAGAGGAGGCCTTCCCTATTTGAAAGGAGTCGCAGCCTACAAGGACAGGTTGCTGACGAGGATAGAAGGGAATCCCGTGTGTGCCGGATTAGTCCGAGTCCATCTCGGAGCATAAATGGCCCTTTTACGGAAGGCTCACCAATGACGGAAGGGGAGTTGTGTAAACCTATCGTAAACAAGCCTAACGGAGTCATTGAGGGAGAGCGGGAGTCAATCCCGAATATCATGGACTCCAGAGTCCGTCTCGGAGACGGACGTCTCCTTTCGGAAGGGTTGCCGATGCTGAATGGGAGTATGGGAGCCTATATAAACAAGGCCATCGTCGATCGCAGGAGGGGCGGGAACAGGCCCCAGAGAGAGAGCAAGAGAAGGCCGCGTACGAGAAGAGAGGAAGAGAGAAAGAGAGCGGACCGGAATTCCTCCGCGAGCTGCCGTCGCCATCGCCGGAACCCCCTGTCGAGGCCGCCGATGCCAGAACCCCCACCGGGAGCTGCCGGAGCCGTCGCCGGAGCCCTCTCCTGAAGTCGCCGTCGCCGGAGCCCTCTCCCGAAGCCGGAACCGTCGCCGGAGCCTTCTCCTCTGGTGCCGTCGCCGTCGAATAACACCCGGAGCTGCCGCGGTGCCGTCGAGCGCCGGAGAAGCCGCAGACAGCCGCGCGAGCACTGTAGCAGGGGGAGAATAATGTCTCCCCCAACTATATGCCACGGTGGAAAACCGTGGGGGCCACCGTGAGGGAAAAATGCAAAAAAAAAAGAGAAGGGAGAGGCGCGACCGGGCGAAGCCGGCCGGCCCCCCCTCCTCCTCTCCTGTTGCTGCCGGGTGGAGTTGAACCGGCCGGTCCAACAGTGCCAGGACCCCTCCAGCCGGTCCAACAGTGCCAGAACCCATTTTGCGCACAGAACCATGCGCAAACACAAGTGCTGGACCTCTCTTCAAACAAAAAAGAAAGGATGTTTTTTTTTAAAACAAACAATCCAATGAAAATAAATAAAAATCTATATTTAATTCAACAAACCGGACTAGTTGGGGGGTCGACTAACCATCCGCCCCTACGTCTCGGCTTAACTTAAAAGAATTCAAAATATGGACTAGTTGGGGGATCGACTAACCATCTGCCCCTACGTCCTTAAGGTAGACATACAAAGGTCTATAAAAGACACCAATGTCTTACCAAGTCCATCAAGCTATGCAAGGCTAGAGCATAATCAATATGCCGTCATGCCGGTCATATGCTAATGGAATCATCAAAACAGTGGGGGATGCCCATAAGTCTATCAAGACCGGGTACATGCCGCCCATGAAATGACAAGTTCATCAACTCATGGAGGAGCCATGAAGATCGAGATGAGCCAATTTCCCACAAGTCTGTCAAAGACCGGGATGCTCAATCTCAAGACAATGAGATGAGTCCCCACAAGCCTATCAAAGGCCGGGATATGCTCAATCTCAAAATCAGTGAGAGGAATGCCCACAAGTCTATCAAAGACCGGGTGTTTTTCCATCTCAAACTGATCAAGCAGGTTCCATGTTCATCAAGGACTCAAAGGGACCGGATTGCTATTCAAGTTGTAAATCATGTCTCATATTTTTGAGAGAACAAGTGAAATTCATGTTCGGTACATAGATTGATGCTACGAGGAGAGGGCAACCCCATGAAACTCCTGAAAGGCAAGACAATAAAAAATCTGAAAAAAAAAACATAATCTGAAACCTATAAAAAATCTGTAAAAATCTAAAATATACAGAATTTAAAAATCTGCAACCTGTATAAACGAAAACATCTTCAAACAAATCAAATTAAACCCAAATCAAATCACATAAATCTGAAATCTGTCAATCTGTAAAATCACAAACCTGAAAATCAGACTTGAAACTGAATTTTCTGAAAGCTGAAAATCTGAATCCCCCATTAAACCTAAAATCTGAAATTTGAAGAGCTCCCGAATCTGAAACCAACTTATTCTGCAGAATCTGAACTAAGGAGAAACCCAGAATCTGAACCAAGTCATAAAACAATTCCCAAATCAAACAAATCTCAAAACAGAGCGTGAATCAATCACAAATTAAACCAAACTTGATAATAAATTCCCAGTTTAAACAACCTGTTTAATTTCAACCAAACAAACAAAATTGAACAAATTTAATTTAAGCAAACCAAGCTGACACCCACAAGTAAATTAAAATTAATAAATCAAATCAACTTAAAAAGAACACACATTAAATCACTCAAAAACATAATTGATCAAATAAACTCAATTCAATTTTCAAATCAAACTCGGATCAAATCCCCCAAATCCAAATTGAATCAAACTTAAATTAATAAGCAACTCAAAAATCAATTCAATCAAATTCAACACAAAACTAAATCAATTCAAATCAATTCAATTCAACTCAAATCAATTCAACCAATTCAATTCAAATCAAATTCAAACTAAATCCAAAACACACTAAGTGCTTGCATTCCACTGATTGCATGGGGTTGTTTTCTCCTATGTGTGAATTTTTATTTTGTGAATGTATGTCTTCTACTCAATGAGTTGCTACGACGATAATCAAGGGTATTCGAGAAATCTCGATGTAATTAACGTCGGATCTTCGCACCATCCGACGGGGAGAGGTCAAAAACAAATTTTCAAAGAACCTAACAACCTCAACATATAAATTTTGACCCTAGTTAGTACCTTTATGGAATACCATCTATTTTCCTAAGAAGTCAATGCTAAGGTCTAATCAAATCTAATCCAAATTCAAATGGAAAATGAATTTCCAAAACAAAAGAATGAAATTTTTTTTGAGATTTTGAGGTTACATCACTTAACTACCCTATATATTTGCAGATCGTTGCATATAACCTCCAACATCAAGTCTAAGGAGTGGACGGAACACGGTGTCTCCAAGTGAGGTCTCTTCACCATTAGCATATGTCCAGATGATTTATACGTGGCTGCATTGTCTGTGACTACTTGGACCACCCGATCCTCTTCTCCATCTATCAAATCAAAAAGGTACTTGGTATTTTTTACCTATCTCGATGTATAATGTATTGACCAACTTCCAAAAGATGGTGCTAGCTTGACTGTAAACTAGGAAATTGATCATCGTCTTCCTAATTATACCTGTTAAAAAGAAAACATTAGGAAAAGTATACAAACAAAGACATTAAGTCAAGTATATTTATCGGTCTATCCATTCATCATTAATGTGCAACTTATTTTGTCCCAAATTCTTTCAAATGACTTCACATATTTCATTATATCTTCCACCTCTAGAAAAATATGCATTGTATATGTCTCCCAAGTTTAGTCCAAGCACTCCTCTCCCAACATCAACAATTGTGTTGATCATGTTGTCGTAGTACAATCCTTTGACAGCGTTCGCGAGTATACTAAGGTGGAAGAACCATCTTGACATTGCTCATCCGATCCTCTCCTTGCACATCTTTAGGTTCTTCATTACCCTTGTGATCATCATTTGATGTTGCAGTGCTCTTGTGATGACTAGATCCCCCATGACATTACTTGGACCACTTTCAGGTCGTTATCTCAAGTCAAATCATAGATTTCATCCCCCTTTGGTTGGTTGTTCAATCCTCTTCCACTTCCTCGTCCATTCTCACTTCCCGACCCTTGACCCATCATTTGGCTAATGTGTCAATAGAGATCTTCAACGGCAAAGGATTTTCGACTTGTTTTCATTGCTTGAAAGAGGTCATCTATTTAAAAAAAAAGTAACTAATGATAATTGAAGAAGGTAATCAACTACTTCCATGAGTAATACAAACGTACCATCGTGTAAGCCCTTGCCTCAAGGAATATCCGGACAACCTTGTTTGGTCTCAAAATATGTATTTAATGCCTCGTCGATTGGGAAATTTCTTTCCTGATAGTCTTCTTGTGCCGCTTGGAAACTCCCTTTGCTTATTCCATGACTTGTAATTGCCTACGAAATTGGTCTCTGACCTTAGGTGAAGCCAGTGTACAAAGTGCAACATTATCCTTCATCCTTGCGAAATGAAATTTTAACCAATAAATACCCCCAAATATAATTTGGTCGCAATCTATACATTACACTTTTCTCTGCGCTATGGAGAGCAAGTTGCAATGTTCTCAAGCTAGACCATTCCAGGTCGCACCATAATTTTCAATTGTGTGACTTGGAAAAGACATTTTTGATTAAAGTAAATAAGTATGTTATTAAAACATAAAAAATATTAGACTAACTAAACATAAATCTATTAACTAATTATAATAAAATAAAAATAAATAAACTTAATCAAAGTTTAAGTGAGAAAAGCAAAACTAGGTGCTACAAAAAAATTAGTTCATTAAATAAATAATGAACTAATTAAATAACTAATCTAAAATACTTAAAGAACAAAAGAGTGCTTAAGAATGAGAGCACAAGAGTGAGGAGTAGTGAAAAGAAGTGAGGCCCCTTGGGGGCCTTAAATAGGTCCCCAAAGAAGCAATAGGCAATAGTCTGTTGCTTGCTGCCAGCAACAATCATATGACCATTGTAGGCAAGGTTGCGTGACCCCGCGACCCGACCAACGAGTCGGCCTGACCAAGTCATGATCGGGCCGATTGGCCAGAAAATCGACAAGGTCGGGCCCAGGTTGCAACCTGGGTCCCAACCAGGTATTCCTTGTCCAAAACCCCTATGAACTTTCTCATATCTTTGGCATTTACTTTCAACATATGCATTGAGATATCTTCAAATAAATATATTTCTTCATTTAGTAGCATAAGGTCATCCAAATCCATTGAATGTCAAATCCTTACCCAGTTTGATCAAGTAGCTTGACTTAGTCGAATTTCATAGTGATCTACCCTATCAAGATCCCACGATATCGACCCTATACAGCAGACAACGTCCGTGCTTCTTACGCGTAGGGGAAAGCTGAGCATTTTGTTTTTTTATTTTTTATCTTATAAAAATAGTTATAAAGATCATGGAATGCCGGGTCGCGACCCGGGTCGCGACCCGGCCCCGACCCAGTCGGGTTTAGGCCCGACCGGCCCGGTCGCGACCCGGTCGGGGCGACTCCCCCGGCCGGGTCGCGGAGTCGTGGCCGGGTCGCGCGGGTCGCGCGACCCGGCCGACCGGGTCGCGCGACCCGGTCTGGCAATGGTCACCTGACCGTTGCCAGACCGTTGGCAACGGTCTCAAGACCGTTGCCAACGGTCATGTGGGGGCGCAGCCCCCCCCATTCAGCCCCTTGGGGGCTATTTAAAGCCCCCAAGGGGCTCCTAATGGGGACATTGGCCCAAATCGGTTTGGGAGATTTTATCGACGTCAAAGAAAGAGGGATCTGCATTAATTTCTTTAATTTTTTCGTCATTCTCTTTTGGGCCACCGTTGATTTCAAATTCTGGCCCAATTTGTTTTGCTTATTTGAGTCTTTTGGGCTATTTTAAGTGTAAGCCCATTACGTAGGATTTAGTTTGACCAATTTCTGTTGAACAGGCGCAAGTGGGCCTCCTGTAGCACATTAGCGCCGCGGGCCCATTACGCTCTGACCTTTCCATTTTTCTTTTATTTTTTTCACCATGTAATGCTCCTTAAAAGGGAGACGGAGGGCCTCGTCGAAGGTAATGAAGAAAGAGAATCACCTTTTTTCCCGTTGGCGCATCTCCTGGTTCCTATGTTCCTGTAGCGGCTTCTTCTTCTTCCCGTAGCGCGTTCCTTCCCATTAGTAGTGCAGCTCTTCTCCATTTCGTAGCTCTTCATCCTGTTGATGCTCCTTCTTCGGAGCCTAGATCTAGAGATGGTCTTACACCTTCTGCTTTACATTTAGTTCTCTAGTTCGTTTCTTCCCCCTTATCCTACAACTTGCTGGCGGATCCATCACTGTTCTGCGGCAGACTACAATGGCTTCGTCTTGGTGAAAGTTGGCCGTCTGTCTCTGCTTCATCCTCTGGAGCTGATTCTACTACTCCGTCAGTTGCGGATCTACCTTACGGAGGAAACTCATGTCCGCGCATTCGATGGAATATTGACTGCCCACAGTGAACGATTCACGTGGCTCTTCTCACAGCTAAGTATTTTGCGCCTGTTTGTCACCGAGTCCAAGTCAGTCGAACTCGTTTGCGTTAGTCAACACTTCCAGATCTGTTGCACCGCCCGTCTCGACCTAAAATGTCGAAGACGTCCCCGCAAACCGAATCGGTCCGGTCGCGTATTCGTTTCGTCAAAGGGGAGTCACTCTGCATTCGAGAACGTCCGCTTTGGTGGCATAGCCCCAAGCCGGAGACGCATCCGGAACTAGTCCATACGCTGGTTCATCGATCTGAACTTTGGTGTCCTCCGCTTGCTTGTGATTTGGCTTCGGTTTCCAGAAGTATGACTAGTTCGCCAAGAACAATGATGTCATTGAACAGCTCCTGAGATCTAGCATGATCAATGATTCTTTTGGATTGACGTTGAAGGAGAAATGATGACAGCCACACGAGTCTCAATATGACCATATTCTGGATTAACAGTACAGTTGGTTTCAAGTCGACACTGGTCCTCCTCCAGTGAGTAGCTGCGTTTTCTTGGGGTCTTGAAAGGTTGAATATCAGATACTACACTGGTCCAATCCAGTAAACCGCTAGTCGCTAGGTCTTCTGGTCGGAGGCTGAATCTCCTCTGTTTCTGCTTAGTCCGGTGTGGTCTCAGTCCCGTTTGAGTACTGGAGCCTCAATGGAGACGCCTGCTGATCTGGATTGAGCCTCTCTGATTAAAACGAATTGGTGGTATCTGATCCCTTCGACGTATTCCAAATCGAGCTGGTGGTTGCTGTTTGATACACTCGCTTTCAGCGAACTTCGTGGATATTTTGGATTCTCCTGGTAGCTCGTCAACCTGGATCCGGTCACGATCCCCTTTATCTTGTTCGACCTATTACCACCCTGCGAGGTGTGGGTCTACGTTTTAAGGTTGTAATGCCTATTGATGGAAATTGTATATTGGATCGTGACCATATCCAGCCGGGCCGACACCCACACTCCGGTGTGGAGGTAACCTCTCATTCATAAGTCCTTGTATGTTTACTTGCTTTTCTATTATACGACTCGAATGCCATGCTCAAAAGTGCGGGTAGGATTCTAGCCCGAAAATAATCAGTTAGTTGGCGTAGAGTAAGGTTAATTTCTAATCCAACTGAAAACTATCAAATCAATTTCGTTAATTAGTTGGCGAATTTAGATCTACTGGTTGATTTGAAAGGATTTTCGTTGTTTAAAATCCTGAAAATTTTCTAAAATTGATAAAAGTTTGCTGGTCCAATTTCTAGTGCTAACAAAGCGAAGTCAACCTTGAAATAACCGATTGTTTTAAGTGAAGATTTTCTTGTTAATTCTTAAAGGGTGTCTTCCTGTTAATGTCCTTCACTCTAGGTCCTTGTTAGTTCCGCATCAGCTCCCCTTACTCCCACCCCCCCACTCTCACTCTCAACCTCTCATTTGTGCTCTCATTGCTCTCATTGCTCTCATTTTGTTCCTCATTTACTTAATTATTTCATCAAGCATTTCATTAGTTCATTTAGTATATTTATTTAATATTAGTTCCATTGATTAGTGGGTTAAGTAGTTTATTCTTTTTAATACTTATTTGCTTACTTGCATAGTTAGTTAGCTAGAAGATTAGTTAGATAATTAGTTTAGTAGTTACTTAACACATAATTAGTTTGAAGGTATAGTTAATTACTTACTTAATCATATATTTAGTTAATCATTCATTTTATATAAATAAAAGTATACTTACATTAGTAGTCACTAATTAACGTCATTAGCTAGTTACCGGCGAGGAGCAATATACTCATGCGACCCAAGATACCGATCATGGTGGAAGGCCACAAGGTAGAGGAGGTCATCGTAGACATGGAGTTGGAGCAGAATACCACGATGCCTCCGACTATGTGTATGATTCATCCCAAGGCTCTTGGTTCCCTACATACGATCAAGAGTATTGTGGAATGAATTATGTGGAGTCATCGGATACTTCGATCCAATCAACCTATAGTTATGGTGACTCATTTGGATCAAGTCTTAGGATAGTTTCCCGAGGGACAGACGAATATGATCGTCATGTGTACATGTATCAAACTTTGTACTCAACCCAAATGACATGGGGAGAGTACATCAACTACCTACAAAGTGTAGAACACATCACGTTGGAATAAAATTGATGCATTATTTATTTAAATCATGTCATTTAATTTTTCCAATTTTTATGTATTTTTTCAGATTTTTTTTATTTTTTTGAAGTTTTCAAAAAAAAATATTAAAAAAAGGTGTCGCGACCGGGTCGGCCTGGGGTCCCGCGACCCATCCCTCCTTGATAAAGATATCTAAAATATATTTTTAATTATTCAAATAATTCCTTGTTAAGTAAAATAAAAAATAATGCAATTTTATTATTTTATAATTTTAAATAATAAAATAGTTTTTAATCAGATCCGACCTTGTCGGATTTGGTCAGGGCAAGCCAATCTTGACCTTCAACCTAACTCACCTTGTCCATATCCTCCCAAAAATTTTCTTTAACCTCGCTACTTAATTCAATTTGTATAACATATACACTAACTATATTAATTTTCTCTTTGGTAATCATTTTTACCATAATAATTCTATCATCTACTCTTTTTACCAAAACTATTACATCTTTTAATTTTATCAACAATGATACATGCCCTATTTTTACTTCTCTCTTTTTCTGTATACCTTAGTTTATAACATGTATTTTCTACTCCTTTGCATTTCTCTCATATCCGCTTAGTTTTTTGGACACATACAATATTAATCTTTCTCCTATCAATATTATCAACAAGTTTTATAAGTTTTTATATAAGAGATCCAGTATGTCAAGTACATATTCTTATCATTCTTGCAATCTTTACTTTCTTAGATTTATTTTTACAATAATGTCTATTCATTTTTAAGTTTGTTCTAGGACTTATATTTTGCTCTCTACTATGGATTAACTTCTTTATCCACACTCATCCTTTGTGGGAACCCTTGCTTATTTAACATCACAATAGGACACTAATTGATGTAACCTCAAAAATCTCAAAGGATTTCATGTTTTGTTTTGGAAATTCATTTTCCTTTTGAATTTGAATTAGATTTGATTAGACCTTAGCATTGACTTCTTAGGAAATTAGATGGTATTCCATAAAAGTACTAACTATGGTCGAAATTATATGTTGAGATTGTTAGGTTCTTTGAAAAATTTGTTTTGACCTCTCCCCGTCGGATGGTGCGAAGATCCGACGTTAATTACATCAAGATAACTCGAATACCCTTGATTAAGCGTCATAGCAATCCATAAAATAGAAAAGCATACATTCACAATAAACATTCACACAAATATAGGAGAAAACAACTCCATGAGCTTGATGAAAGGCAAACAATTTAATTTGTTTTGAGCTTAATTGATTTGAATTGATTAAATTTGTTTGTTTGTTTTTGATTAATCTGAATTGATTGATTTTTAAGTTTGTTTAGGATGAATTGTTTGAAATTGATTTATTTGAATTCAATTTGATTTAAGATACAGATTCGAAATTATTTATTTGATTTGGGTTGAATTTGAATTGATTAATTGATTTAAGTTTGTTTGGAATGAGTTTGTTTGGAATTTATTTGAATTTTGGCTTGTTTGCTTAATTTGGATTTTATTAAGTTTGAGTTGGATTTATTTGGGAGTTGATTCAGGTTGATTGGATTTGGGGGGATTTGATCCGAGTTTGATTTGAAAATTGAATTGAGTTTATTTGATCAATTATGTTTTTTTATTTAGATTCTGCTTGCAACTTGATTAAATTTAGAGTTTGTTTAAGTTTAATTTTGTTATAATTGATTGTGATTTATTAATTTTGAATTTAATTTGTTTGTGGGTGTCAGTTTGGTTTGCTTAAATTAAATTTGTTCAATTTTGTTTGTTTGGTTGAAATTAAACAGGTTGTTTAAACTGGGAGTTTATTTGACACACTTTCGGCCTGTTCAGATTTTGGTTGATTGAAAATTACAGGTTCATGAACTTCAAAATTTTGATGTTCGGTTGCAGATTCAAACTACATATTCTTTTATTTGAAGGTTTCAATCACCAATTCTGGACTTTACATTTTAGGCTCTGACTTTGATTTCCAAATTTTTTGTTTCAGATTTCAGATTTTTGCACATTTGCAGATTTTAGTCTTCAAATTTCAGAATTACATGTTTCAATTTTTTTTCAGATTTTAGATTCCAGGCATTCGGATTTTTACAGTTCAGATTTGCTTGGGTTTGGATTATTTAGGGAAATTTGATTTGTTTCAACCTGAATTTAAGTTCATCTTGGAATTTTGGTGAGAACATTGGATTTTTATCTATGATTCCGATTTTAAGGTTTGATTGACAGATTATGGTTTGTCACCTGATTTTGTTGAGGTTGTATTTGGGACAAGTTGGGAACTGTGTAGATTGGGGTTTACGGTTCTCCAATTTCAGCTTAGGCTCACATTTCAGAATTTTCTGTTTGTTACCTTAGCCTTTTCAGATTTTTATCTCCGAATGTGAAGTTCAGATTTGGAATTCAGATTTTAAAACTCCAGAAGAAATTCATATTCTACACCCTCAAATCCCAGAGTTTTATGGAGTTCAAATCTCATATGTTTCAAAAGATTTTCAGATTCTGTATATTCCCATTTTCAGATTTGAGGTTTTACAAAATAAGTTAGTTTTCAGATTTAGGAGCTCTTCAGGTCTTGATTTCAGATTTTTCAGATTTTTAAATCTTTCAGTTTTCAGATTTTATGGTGATGACCATGGATTCCGGAATCGGAATCGGAATCGGATTCCCAGAATCGGCCGGAATCGGCCGATTCCTGGGAAGGGAATCGATTCCGGATCGGTCCGGAATCGGGTTTTTTTTTTTGATTTTTTTTCGTCAAAAAAATTCGAAAAATTCAGAAAAAATTCTAAAAAAATAGGAAATGAGTTAGAAACATTTTAAAAAATAACCAATGCATGATATCCACAAGAACACATCATACAAATACTAATGAACACCAATTGAAGACTTGAAGACTTGAAGACTTGAAGTTAAGTACATATTCCAATTCCATTTATTCAAATATCAAAGAGTTGATACATCATCAAAAAAAAATTACATCATATCAATCTACTACCAATATCTAGGATAAAGATATGAGTTTTCCTCCTCTCCCTGCTGCGCTTCACGCTCCTCCCTCGTGCTTAATCTTGTATACTGTCCGGGACCCATTCCATATGAAAATAATGCCGATGCCATGCCATCAAGGTCAAATGGATCGGACTGCGGGACGACCGGGACGTAAGCGAGAGGATGGTGGAGCCGGTGGTGTAATCCACCGTCGGTCAACCTCGGCCAAATACCGGATACCGTGGCCTCTCGTATATAAGAATCACGTGTATCCAAATCCGGCGTGTAATACGGCTTTGGAAGCCGCGAATCGGGGAGACTCACCGCCGCCGATGGCTACGTCGCTGGTATGCACTCCTCGTCATCATCACCTGAGGAGTGAGAAGGAGCCTGCGTGCTGTCAACTGGGCTGACAGAACGCCTGACCTCTAACTTCCTTCTCTTTACCTCTTCAGCCATCTCTCGAACTACTGTAAGGTCCGGAACCCAAAGTTTTTTTCAACTTTGCAAATCCTCTCATTTTTCGTGCGCTCACCTTTGTTTTCGTTCTCCCCGACCGCGAACGGGCCGGGTAGCGGCCGCCGGGACCGAGCAGAGCCGAGGCCGGGGCTAAAGCCGCAGTGGTCGCTCCATAGTTGTCGGCGAGAAGAAGGCCCCGCTCGAGCTCGAGAAGTAGATGGAGGTGGAGCCGAGCATCCTCCTCAGCTTCAACACCATCCAACTCTCCTTCTGCCCATGCACAGTCATCGGGATCAAACTCAGCTGCATGATCCCTGGCTTCCCTCTCCTCTATCCAGGAGGCAAGTGCATGCTCCTCCTGGAATCGCCGGAATCAGTGGAATCGGGCCGGAATCGACCCTGGATCGACGGAATCGGCCGGAATCGACGGTGGATCGACGGAATCGACGGAATCGCGCCGGAATCGCGCCGGAATCGCCTGCGCCCTCTCCTTCCGCCGCGGGATCGACCGAGGGCAGCTCTGCGGGTCGATTCCGGCCCTTTAAGCGGCCGGATCGGTTCGATTCCCGGATCGACTCTGGACCGGGAATCGAACCGGGCCGGGTTGACCCGGCCTTCCGAAGAATCGGTCGGATCGACCGATTCTTCATGGAATCGGTCGGAATCGGATCGATTCCGACCGATTCCAGGCGATTCAGACCGATTCCGCGGAATTCTTCCCGGAATCGGTCCTTCCGCCGGGAATCGGATCATCCGATTCGATTCCGGAATCGGTCGGAATCGGACCGATTCCTCCGATTCTGCAATCAATGGTGATGACAGATTTAGATTTCAGATTTTGTTCGTTCCATATTTTTATTAACTTCAGAGATGTTTTTTTTAGACTTTGTTTTATGTCAACTTTTGTTGTCTTGCCTTCCAGAAAATCTCAAGTGGTTGTTCGCTCCTTGTAGCATCAATCTTATGTACCGAACATGAATTTCACTTGTTCTCTCAAAAATATGAGACATGATTTACAACTTGAATGACCAGAAATCAGGTCTCTCAGAGTCCTTGATGAACATGTAGCCTGTTTGATGATGAAAAAGCACCCGGTCTTTGATAGACTTGTGGGCACTCCTCTCACTGATTTGAGATTGAATACACCCGGCTTTTGATAAACTTGTGGGGACTCATCTCATGATTAATGAACCTCATTAGCTCATAGTTCGGTATATCGGCATGTTGATCATGCACAGCCTTCCCATGGCATAATGGGTAAGTAACTCCCTCTTGGGGCATGGTAAGACATTGCGGTCCTTTAAATAGACCTTTGTATGTCCACCTTAAAGGGTCAAGGGGCGTGCTTAAAGCCGGCTCATTGCTTTACCTCTTTGTTTTTGAATTCTTTTAAATTAAGCCAAGACCATGAGGCGGGTTTTTAACCGGCCGGATGCTCGTCTCGGTTTGTTGAATTAATTAATGGATTTTTATTTAATTTCTGTTTATTGTTTGTTTTATTTTATTTTTGAATTATGGGTCAAGAGGCGTGCTTAAAACCGGCCTATTGCTTCACCATTTATTTTGATTCTTTTAGATTATGCCGAGACCATGTGGCGGGTTTTTAGCCGGCCAGATGCTCGCCTCGGTTTGTTGAATTAGTTAAGTGCATTTTTATTTAGATTTTCATTTGATTGTATGTTTTAAGAAATAATTATTCTTTTTTGCTGCTGCTGTCTGTAGGCTTCAGCTTAATGGGCCCGGCCCGTTTCTTCTCCTTTGCGCCCGCTGGCTGGTCCAGCGGGCTCCCCCTTTTTTTTTAAAACTCTCCAGCAGGTGGGCCCCACGTTCCTGGTCAACAGGCCTCACCGCAGCAGCAGCGGCGCACGCGTCCAACGCTTCCCGCGGCTCCTCCACCCTGCGGGCCCCCTTCTCTTTTATATGTCCACCGTGGACCAAAGTGGGGAAAAATAATCCCCCGTGTCTCGCTCTGCATCCGGGAGCTTACAGTGAAAGAGGAGATCTTCGCGGCTTCTGCGGCGGCTTCCGGCGAGGCTCCGGCAGCTCCAGAGGAAGGTCCCGGCGACAGCTAGCTCCGGAGGGAGCTCCTGCGACGATGGCAAGCTGTGGAGGGAGCTCCTGCGACGACGGCAAGCTGCGGGAAGGAGATTCAACAGCCGGAAAGGCTCCCGGTCCTCTCTCTACTCCCTCTTCTCTCTTGCGCGCGGCCTTCTCTTGCTCTCGGGGGGGGGTCTCTCTTGTCCTCTCTCTCTCTGGTCGTCGATCCCTCTCCCTCTCTCTTTATATAGGCTTCGACGTTGCCTTCTGCCATCAGGGATCTTCCGGATAGAGAATCCGGCTTCGATGCTAAGTCGAGAAGGTCCATGATATTCGGGATAAACTTCCTTGCCCCCCCTTTTTTTTGGGATGTTCCTTGCCGTAGGAGGAATCCAAACAGACATTGGGTTTGATCGGGAGTCGATCTACCTATCGTGAGACGTCTTTTACTCGACCCAGCCGAGAGAATGGCATTGATCCTTACTAACTAGCAAGGTCTTCGGCTGAGGTGGCAAAAAAAGATTTTTTTAAATACCCCATGTCAAGGTTTTACCGTGGAGACTAAATGGGCTAACGGGCAGCCATCATAATGGGCTTCTCTTAGGACTAAAATTTAGTCCATGAAAGGGCACTGTTCAACAGACATCGAGTTTGGAATCAACGTCCAATGGGCCTACATTGAGACAAAAAATTAGGCCATTTGGATTGATTGTAAACCAAGGCATGGTTTAATTATTGTGAAAATTATTGGTGTCAACAGACACTTATGTGGTGCATAGCATGCGGATAATGGTCTCATCCTTGCTGTATTTTTTGTCAAACCCGAGCTCTAGTGTAATGTATCGTTAGGTGAGTACGTCCTGATGTTTATATCATTTCAATTCATATCATGAGATGACTCACCCATCTGCCCTCAGCTCCCTATAATCCAGGGCAATCTGGCCGGATCTAGTCTGATCCCGGTTGAAGATCAGACCAGGATCAACCTATCCCCTCAAATCAGACTGGCGGTTGCCAATCCTAATTTAGGATCGATCAATCCCCCATGCCAAAAACTTACCGACTAATGTTTGCAAAATAATTTAGGAAAAGTTAGACAACACAACCTTCTTAGTCACCAATAGAAACCTACCAAAAAAACAGAAACAAACTACAAGAAAAGGCCTTTTATGCTGAATAACTCAAAAAGATGGCTGCCCCTTCATAGCACCCTAACCTTTCACATTCTCACCCCCAGCACATTGCCCCCCTTTCATTCCATACCCTACACGGGCCCATAGGAAAGCTCCTTTATCTAAAAAAAACATAACAATGATTATCTTTACAGAAAACAAATATATCATGAAATATTTCACTGATGGACTGTGCCCTAACTTCTTTCTCACCCATGGTGCATTTCACCACTCTCTTTTGACCCTTCCACTTCCCACCGGCACCTCACCTCTCACAGTCACACAAGACTCAGAGTGGCCATCTTCCATAGCATGTTGTTCCCCTGAGCATGCTACAGCCAACATTGCCATTACCAGCATCCTCTAATCTACATGCAATGTTGGCAGCTGCCTCTGAAAAATTATGCATCTGCGGCATCAGCTGGCCACATTCTGATTCAGCTTAGCTTTGTGGATACACGCTACATGGAGATCTTGCTGATTAGCAATACCAAGAGGGGAAGCTTGCATAGGAAATTTTTAGCACAAATATGACCACTAAGTTGAGTTTATAACAAACATAGTTGTGAAGACGACAAGACACCCAAGACATTCATAAGTGTCATTTCTGCCCAGACAACAAGATGGCCATTTATGCATCACCTAAGCAGTAAAATTACATCTAAGTATCAAATATATACATACAAAATATTATATATAATTATAAATGCATGTTATAAAAATAGAGAGTGGAGGAAAAAGCTAAGAAAAATATGTACCAAACTTGAAATATACTTATAATTTAAAATCTAAAAAAATATATGATACGATAAGTGATAATGAAAGATTTCAATATATGCTTTCAATATATACTACAATGACATCACCGTAAAACAAGGACATGCTTAGTTCTGTCTTCTGACAGCCCTATTGCTACTGGTGCTAAACATATTACAAGATCATTTTTATGTCAGCTTTTTTCTAACGTTCTATACACTTGAAATTAGTCAGTATTTCATGTGTCCCTGATAACAAAATGTTTTGAACCCTTAAAATCCTTAAAATCTTTCAATTTATTTCATAAACTATTTAGAATCTTTTGATAAAGTGGAAAGTACCACATTGTTACCTAAGACAACATTATTGTAAGATATTCGTTGTTTTCATCAGTATCACATGTTGAGGAGAAAATGATTACATGCATGAGTATTCGTATGTTCTTTTTATTGTTTAATAGAAATTCATGTTACATGTTACAAAAATTTTCCCAATAAACATGTAAATTTCATTCTTTCCGTGAATAAGTGTGATGCTGACAGTAGGAACTTCATTCTGCAGTATCATTGAATTAAGTGATTCATTCAAAGAAAATAAATTATCAGCTTCAGTACTCAGTCACCCGATAGATTTCATCATGCATATGTAAAATATAAGAAAAAGTAGCATGAATGGGTAAAAAGATGATGAGCACGGACATCATTTTCATCTATATAGAAGCTTACTTTCTTCATCAGCTTTTCTAATGCTTCTGGTCCATTCTCTTCAATGAATTTCTCAGCAGCAGTCAATACATCATCTGGTCTGCTAAACATGTCTTTCTTCCTTGGAACATACCAGATGTTTACCGTCTGGGTATTAATGAATAGTGGCCTCACATAATGCTGGTAAACATACGCAGCTCCGCTGAAGTAAGGCAGGACCAACCAACA
This sequence comes from Cryptocoryne crispatula var. balansae, assembly GCA_036172225.1. NCBI lineage: Eukaryota > Viridiplantae > Streptophyta > Magnoliopsida > Alismatales > Araceae > Cryptocoryne > Cryptocoryne crispatula. The sequence continues at coordinate 14,536,337 of CM069920.1, read as the reverse complement.
GTTGAGGATCAACTTAGCATAAGACCAGAAGGGAAGCCTGTATGGGAGTAACAGAAAGCCCAGTAGAAGATGAAAAAACTGATGAACAAAAAGCAAAAAAAAAAATCCATAGAAATGATGAACAAAAAAAGGTACATATATATATTTATCTCCCCTTAATGTTAAAAAACATAATTATTCAAGTAAACAAGAAATGTACAGAAAATGATGTGGGACAAAGTAAACAAAAAAAAGTTCAACTGCCTGAACTGTTAACCAGTCCAAACTTGTTACTTGTGTGAACCGGTTTAAACCAGACCTGAGCCAATCTGAACCAGGGTAACCCAGCTTGGAACGGGGACCGACCCAGTCTAAACCAAGGTGTGAACCTGTCTGATCCAACCCCGGTCAGTCTGAACAGCCCATTACTACCAGAATATTATATATACTATATACTTTACTTGCAAAATAACATCAAAAGAAAATGTCTTCTACTCCATGTCATGCAAAAAGCATGAGCCTCTAGACAGGGCACCACCAGCCCCCCTAAAAATGCTGGCCAGCCCCCAGTGCAGCAAAGGAGTAGGGCGGGATGGTGCAGGAGGTCATGTGTCGTCACATTGGTGCATGGGGGAAGCAGGTGCAAGGGCTCTATTGTTGGCATGGGTGGGGTCGCGACTGCAGTAGTCTGGAAAAGGAAAAGTAGACCTGTGTGGGACAAAACTCAAGTCAAGGCAACATGGCAGTTGTTTAGGCATCACCTAGGCAGTAAAACTAGATGTTAGAGAGAGCTAGGAAAACTATAGTGTAGACTTTTAAAATTTTAGAAACAAGTATAACATATAACTACATGCATGTTGTATGTTATAATTGAATATGTGTATTATGTGTGCAAGTATGTAAATGTGTTTTATGCAAGGAGGACCGGGTCTGGGGTCGCGACCGGGTCGCGGGACCCCCAGGCCGACCCGGTCGCGACTGGGTCGCGACCCGGGTCGCGACCCTATTTTTTAAAGATTTTTTTTTTTGAAAAATTCGAAAAAATAAGAAAAATGCGTAAAAAAATGTGAAAAAATACAGGAAAATTGGATAAATTAAATGACATGATTTAAATGAATAATGCATCAATTTTATTCCAACATGATGTGTTGTACACTTTGTAGGTAGTTGATGTACTCTCCCCATGTCATTTGGGTTGAGTACAAAGCTTGATACGTACACACTGACGATCATATTCGTAAATGTCCCTCGGAAACTATCCTAAGACCGGATCCAAACGAGTCACCATAACATAGGTCGATTGGATCGAAGTATCCGACGACTCCACATAATTCATTCCACAAGTACTTTCTTGATCGTATGTAGGGAACCAAGAGCCTTGGGATGAATCATACACATAGTCGGGGGCATCGTGGTATTCGCTCCAACTCCTACGGCGACGATGACCTCCTCTACCTTGTGGCGGCCTTCTACACGATCGGTATCTTGGGTCGCGTGAGTATATTGCCTCGCCGGTAAAACGTAGCGACGTGGTAGGAGATATGGGAGGATCGAGGTCCTCAGTACTTGTAAAGTGTCCGTGCCCCCGTATCGAGCACCATCATCGGCGCTACTCTTTGACGACGAATCCTCGGACGTCCGGTATGCGCACTCGGATGTTCGGCTCCGGCGTATCTTCTCGATCGTGCTTCGACCGTATCGGCATTCCGCAATATCAAAAGGATCGCTATAACTTGTTTACCTTTTTGTCTACTTTGCGTACCTTGGCTAGTTCCTTCCTCCGGTCCTGCGCGCTTTGCTAGTGAGGGAGGGATCCGGAATTCTTCGGTAAAGGGACATCGTCGAGCACTCCTTCGGCCCATTGTCGGTCTTGGGGTTGAACTCCGGTTCTCCCAACCCTTCTCGATCGTTTACCCAAGCTTCTAAGGAGTTCTTCTCGTAGAATATTTGATCCAAATCGATATCCTCCTCTTCAATTGGCGGCTCGTCGACCGAACGTCCCGCTGCCTGTGCTATCCAACTCTTTTGTTCCATCTGGTTCTGCTTCATTCTATCCAAATTCCTCAACTTTAACCTCATGTATTCTGCATTCTGTAATCATACATCTTGTTGCAAGCGATGATAGCCCGGTCGTCGTCACCAAGCAACCGTCGGATGACGCTCTTCACGTCATCTAATAGCTCGTTCGTCGCCTTGAAATGTGCACTTTATAGCGATTCTAGGGTTGGAAAAGTAACCTGCGAAACACGGTCTGGGTATTAGTAAACAAGTTATACACAACAAGTGATTACTAAAAAGATTAGTAAATGTTTAAGAAAATATACCTGCTGCATGTATGGGTTGATGTAATGTACGCTCCCAGCGACGATCTATAATATCCCACCACTCGCGAAGTCCGATACGGTCTTGGACATTTCTTCCTTCGCTCTCTCAACCGCATCGAATAAGTACCCCCATGTCACTTTATCTCCGTCAACTATCCTTAGTACCTTCACTATGGGTTGGACGATGTCTAACGTCTTCTTGCACAACTTTCCAAAATCTCCACTCTCTATTGTCTCTTCTACTTTTCTCCCTTTCTCTTATCCGATGGGTTACATCTAGCCATCCAACTACCCCGACCCGGTGAAATGACCATTTGAGTTAGAGCTCTCCTTTGACTCGATAAACTTTCTAAGGAAATATAATGGGAGGCGAACCGGGTTGCACCGGCCGTAACAACTCTCGCCCCCTTGGTGTGTTCTCTCGTAAGTGCAAGGACAAAGTTGTGGTTATAAATAAATGAAGAAATAAACCGGCTAGCTTAACTACCCCGTCTATTTGAGGATCCTTGCATATATCCTCCAACATCAAGTCTAAAAAGAGTGGGCGGAACAGGGTGTCCAATACAACTTTGGTCTTTTGACCGTAAGCATCCGACCGGCCGCTTTGCATGCGGCCGCATTGTCTGTGACTACTTGAACTACCCGGCTCTCTCCTATTTCTTCTATCACTCCATCTATCAATTGGTAAAGATACTCTGCATTCTTTACTCTCCCGATGCGTCCACGGACTTCAAAATACCGTGCCGTACACTAGGAAATCGATCATAGTCTTCCCGGTAATACACTGTTAAGTATAAGATGATAAATAAGTTATGCCGAAAAGAATGTTAGTACATCTAATATGAATGAGTAAACGAAACTTTAATTACCGGTCCATCCGTCGGTCATTAACGTACGCAACCTCGTTCCTCCCGATGCGTTCAAATGACCGCACGTACTTCTTTGTTTCATGCCTCCGTAGGAAGATATACATTGTATATCTCCTTTGGGTTTGGACCAGGCACTCCCCCCGACGTCCGCGATCGTGTCGATCGTATGCTCGTAGTATGGTCCCTTCGCGGCATTTGCCGGAATGCCGTGGTGAAAGAACCACCTTGATGTTGCCCGGCCCAATCTATCCTTACATAATTTGAGGTTCTTCATCGCCGTCGCGATTGTTGTTTCGACGTTGTCGTGGTAGCGATTACGGGATCCACGGGACCTCACCGCCGGTCGTCGTTCGGTGAGATCACGAACCCGATCTTGCGGTTGGTTGTTGGATCCTCTTCCGCTACCTCGACCACTCCCGCACTGCACCACTTGACCCATCATTCGCCGGTATGTCTATGAAGTCTTCCTCGGCGAATGATCTTCGACTTCTTCCATCCTCGCGAGAGTTCATCTTTTTAAAAAACATTTAAGTATCGAGGCTACTTAATTATCCTTTAAAATAGCATAATGAACAACGTTTATGAGTAACACCTCCCATACCTTCGTACTCTTCGTCTCCAAAATATCCGGCCTCTCTTGTCCGGTTAAAGTCCGTAAACGCACGGATCGTCTCCCGGTTGTTGCGATTCTTCTCGGACGGTCTCTTTATGTCTTTTACTTAGTTCCCTTCGTTTGCTCCATCGCTTGTAGGTGCCTACGGAATTGAGCTCGACCTCCGGCGGAGTCCGTGTGCGAGAAGAACATTTCCTTCATTCGCAAGATGAAATTTTAAACGATAAATACCGCCGAATATTACTTTGTCGCAATATTTACATTGCACTTTTCTCTCCTTCGTGGAGATCAATTATGCAACCAAGCCGGATCACTCCGGGTCGCCGTAGCTTTGGGTTGTTTGGCTTGGAGAAGACATTTTTTAACTAAATTTCTACTTAAGTAAGTAATTAACTATTTAAAAAACTAATGACGTTAATTAGTCACTACTAATCTAAGTAAACTTTTAATTATGTAAAATAAATGACTAACTAATTATATAATTAAGTAAGTAATTAACAAACGTTCCAACTAATGATGTGTTAAGTAACTACTAAACTAAATATCTAAATAATGGTCTAGGTAACTAACCTATGCAAGTAAAGCAAATAAGTATTAAAAAGAATAAACTACTTAACCCACTAATCGATGGGCCCAATATTAAATAAATATACTAAATGAAATAATTAAGAAAATGAGACAACAAATTCGAGCAAATGAGAGCAATGAGAGCAATTTGAGAGTGAGAGTGGGGGGGGTGGGAGTAAGGAGAGCCCCCGCCGGGGGCTTTAAATAGCCCCCAGGGGTGAAGGGGGGCTGCGCCCCGGGACCGTTGGCCATACGACCGTGCGACGGTCGGCAGCGATCGCGTAATCGGGTTGCCAGCGGTCTGTCAGCGTGTCACGGCGTTGCCCGGTGTCGCGCGACCCGGCCGGGTCGCGCGACCCGGTCGGCCGGTCGCGCGACTCGCGCGACCCGGCCGCGACTCCGCGACCCGGCCGGGGGAGTCGCCCCGACCGGGTCGCGACCGAGCCGGTCGGGCCTAAACCCGACCGGGTCGGGGCCGGGTCGCGACCCGGGTCGCGACCCGGCATACCATGGTTTTATGTATGAAATTATATATATATATATACAATTCTAAAAAAATGATAATCTTGATAAACCAACTGAGAGGGGGAGAAAAGGGAGTTGAGAGTATAATTTTTAAGTATATATTTATAATTAAAAATCCCAAGCATATCTAATTGTATAAGTGATAAAAAAATTTCATATGACTTCACAATCATTATTTGAAATCATATAATGATATTGAACAAAACTTAATATAAATTATATTTGGAGAAATAAAATTTAAAAGTAAAAAAAAAAACATTGAAGAAGATGAAAATAAGAAAGACATGAGGTCTTGATAGCATCCCTATTGAAATATGAAAATGCTTGAGATATAGAGGTGGAATGATTAACTCATCATTTTAACAAATTTTTAATATCTAAAAAAAATATAGAATGAATGGAGAAAGAGCTATCACTATACCCATGTTTAACCAAAAAATACAAGATTGCTCAAATTATAAAGAATCAAGCTTATGAGTTATACTATGAATTTGTGAGAAAGACTTATGAAGCGGCAAGTATGGAATTATACAAATATATCAGCTAAACAATTTAGATTTATGCCAAGTCAAGCTAAAATGAAAGCTAATTTTCTTATTAAAAATTTGATGAAAAGATATCGATATATGAAAAATGATTTGCATATGGTATTTATTGACTTAGAAAATGTTTACAATAGAGTTCCCAAATATGTCTTGTAGTGAGGGATGGAGCGAAAGATGATATCTATTATATATATGCAACTAATAAAAAACATATAAGATAAAACAACCACTAATGCCTATATAATTGGAGAAGAGACAAAAAAAATCATATTTCAATTAACTTATATCAAGTGTCTACAATAAGTCATTGTTTTTTTGCATTAATTATAAGTGAATTAATAATATATATATAAGATGGTACACTATCGTGTATGATATTTACAAACGATATTGTATCAATAGAAGAGACACAAGGAGTTAACATGAAGCTAGAACTAGGAGAAACACTTCATAACATAAGGGTTTCAAACTAAGAAGAACTAAGACAAAATATATTTTTTGTATTTAACAAAAATCTAAGGAAAGAAGAGATGAGAGTTAATTTAGATGGAGTAGTATTATCTTGAAGTATTAAATTTAAATATCTTAGTTTAATCATTCAAAATGATGATAAATGTGACAGAGACATTAACAATAAGATTAAAGTATGATAGATGAAATGGAGAAGGAGCATAGGAATCCTATAATTATAAAATTCCAATAAAGTTGAAAAAAAATATTGTAAAACTACAAGACTTGTAATATTGTACAATACATAATGTTGAATAATAAAGGAAACATGTTTCCAAAATAAATGTTGTGGAAATAAAAATGTTAGATAAATGTGTGGTCATAATAAGTTAGTTAGAACAAATAATGAATGTATTAAAAAAATGTGAGTAGTGACAAATTGTAAACAAATTGACAGAAAAGATATTGAGATGGTTTGGACGTTTGCTCGGCACAACAATTTGTGGTGGCAAAAAGTGATGTCTCGGAAAAGTGAGAGGAAGGGGAATTGGGGGTTTCATACAGGAAGATGCGGCTGGAATGGGGGAGCCATAACTTAGCTTCAGTCAGGGAAGACGTGATTTTACAATAGTCCCTTACAAGGCCTAAATGGAGGGTAGTAAGTCCTAAGGTTTGAAGTTGTGTGGCAGAAAACTGATGAGCTCAAGAAGGCGCAAGACAGAAGACCCATAAGGTCCAATGCGCACGGTAGCAGGCCATCTGGGTCAAGATGAGGTAAATCAGCCCATTGGACTTGAAGACAAAGGAAATGGGCCAACTAGATCCAAGATGACATGAAGATAGGCCAACTGGGGACAAGATGACACAAACATGGGCCAACTGGGCCAAGATGGTGCACAATGAACCGAATGAGGCCAAAATGACTCAATGACTCGATAATGGACCGAAATAGCCAAATAAAATAAAATAAACCTCTTAAATATTCTAACCATATAAAAATGTTTATGAGGTCAACCTATTAACTTAGACCCCCTCGTAATGACGGACAGACACTCAGACGAATATCTGGCGTGTATCAATCCTAGGCAAATTGATGGACAAGTCTCTCATACTATATAGATCCTTTCCCCCTTGAGTATAGTTGTTAAGGCGACAAGGTGCTCAAGGCGCCAATGGGTATTTTAAAGTGTAGGTGACAAGGCGTCCACCCAGGCATCACCTAAGCGGTAAGGCAGGGTATGAAATGACAAGTCATACACAAGATACAAAAGCTTCTGCCATCAATAAGATTTTCAACACAGAATTCAAACCATACAATGCATTACATACAAATATAATATTAGCACAGTGGATTGAGTGGTCACTGATCGCCTGTTGATTCAAGCCATTCAAGGGACTGGGTGATCTTAGTGGGCTACTGGTTCAAGGGAGGTGGTCGGCCAGAGGATTTGGGATCTTATCTGCCAGACGATAACGAGAATCAAGGAACGATCAGAAGCCAAGGTCATCAACCGGTAAGCAATGATCAGAAGCTAGGAAGTATCAGCATAAACACCCTGAGGATTGGGGTGTTGGCTCAAGATTGGAGCATTGGACAGGTACAGAGATAGACCGTAGGAAGAGAAATAAGAGATAAACCAAAAAAACCCTTTTAATATGTTTTTTACCTACATAGGAGGTGCCATCTAGATATTGTAGCCGAGCTGAAGCACTGGCGGGGATGTCCATAAGTTGTTCTTGAGTTGAGCCTCGACGTTGGAAGGTGGAGGAAGACAAAAGAAGAAGATAGGAAGGTGGAGGAAGACGTGAAGAAGATGCCTCGTAGTCACCGACGGAAGAAGAAGATGCCTCCATGATTGGCGGCAGCACCAACAGAGGATGGCAGCACCGACAGAGCACCTAGGGCTGACACTGGGTGGATTCTTCTATCGAAGGCTTGAAGCGAAGGCCAAAAAGTCGAGGAGAGAGAAATCAGGGGGTTGGGGGACTTAATGGGTGAACTAGTGAACCTGTTCAAGTAGCCTGGACCAAATGGTTCAGTGTTGATACAGTCTACCTTGCCCATCTTGTTGCGCCTAAGCGGCAAGGCGGTCTCCTTTTTATTCCTTAAATGGCGCAGCATCCAGGCAGAGCCAAAAAATGTCTTTGTGCCTTGCCAACTATGCCTCTAAGTAGAGAGTATCAAACTCCATCTAGTAAGGAGGGTAATCCCACAATTTTAAGGGGAGGTCATGCATCTCATTATGCTATGTCGAACCTTAGATTAAGTGAGAATACTCGGAAATGATACATCATGCTCATGAGAATATGACATCACCATGCATGTCACATATCACATGCATAATGCATGATATCATGTCAATTTGAGTGGGGATCATGTCTATATAAGCCTCCCCACAATGATGTAATGGAATGTACCCCATGTTATATGAATGTCATTTATATGTAAATGTGCATATATCTATAGTCGGGGAGCATTTATATAACCCACATGAACCATATGGAAAGCAAACTTAAGAAGATAGACTTAAATCATTAAACCTGAAATTAATGATCTTAAGATGCTAATTTTCATATTTAATATATTCAATTCATAAATACATCAAATCATGGTTTGAAACATGATAACTTAAATAAAAGCATAATCTTAATAGATCTAAAATATTCATGTCAATCTCGGATTTGATTAAGACCATGTCTATAGGCATTTAGGTTTTAGCTAGTGCATGAATCTATGGTCCCACATCCAAAACACGCATGTCAATTTCAGACATGAATAGATATTGGGCTTACAATATTGTCTTTAGAAATAGAATAGAGACAATATGTAAGAAAGAGCTTCCCTTCTAAGTCTTGGGACCTAGGCCGGTTAGAGAAAACGGAGTGGGTTTTGTTCACTTGCTAATTTCAATGATGCTCTCCTCACTAAATAGCTATTTTAAAACTGAATCATAACGGTAGTATTTTATGGGCTAGAATTGTTAAGTCCAAATACAACATTGGGGCTAATGATTCTTGGATTGTCAATTTCAGGAATACAAATGGCATTTCTAGCATATGGAGAGGGATCCTTCGGAATTGGGAACTCTTCAGCTCCACCTCTACAATTGAGGTGGGAGATGGGGGGTATGACTTCCTTTTGGTCAGATATGTGAGTCATGGATTGCAGAATCAGTCGATCCGGATCAGGATCGGCCGATTATTGGATCGGATCGGCCATGGCCGATCCGATTCTCAATGGAATCACCCAAGGAAGGTGGGGTCGGGAGACGGGACCGGGTCGGTTTGGCCCCAAACTGACCCGGGTCGGCCGGGGTCGCGACCCGGGTCAGGACGGGTCGGCTAGGGTCACCAAAATTAATGATAAAATATTAATTATGGGGTTGGGGTCGGGACCAGGTCGGTCAGCCCCAAAACCGACCGGGTCGGGGCAGGGTCATGACTCGGGTCGCGACCGGCGAACCATGAAATCACCGATCTGGAGAAAACACACATCGGAATCAGTGTTTTTGGATAGAATCGGGGCCAGAATCGTTCGAATCAGTTGATTCCGGAACGATTCCGATGATTCCATGTTGGAATCGGCCGAAAATGGCACCACAGGCCTCCGCGGTTATCGGGCGGGGAAGACGGGGCTACCGGGTCCATCGGGACCCGGTGACTTAAGTCACCAGATCAGGGCTACGGGGTCCCGGTGGACCTGATAGCCCCATCTTCCCTACCCTTTCCCACCTGATAGGGTGGGGAAGACGGCCGCCGTGGCGCCGTTTTGGGGGGCTTTCAAGTTGATTTCGTCCCCAAAATGCCCTAGATCGAATCAGAATCCGATCTAGAGATTTATTTTCATTTTTTTAAGTTTTAGCACTTTTTGAAGGACCGATCTGGAGTGATTCTGCATCGTTATTTCTTCCGATGGATCACTCGGAATTGGACCGATCCGGTGACCGATTTTGATCCCGCAAACCTTGATGTGGGCCGGTAGTGTCCCCTTGGGTCAAGTCTTTCCAGGTCTTTTCAGTATTTTGTAGTGATCCAGATCCAAGATCATAGATAACTGAGATGTGACTACCAAATGGGGTATCTCCTTCACAAGACCCCTTAAAGAGAAGATTACTCAGTTTGCACGAATCAGCTCAACAGTACTAAGAACCGCAGGTGCTTCAACGACAATCCGGATAATCTTGCATGCTCCCTGGCAAGAATTCTTTGTTCTCAATCAAGTCTTCTCTGCAGAGGATCGGCTTTGGACGGGTGGAAGTACCTTGGCATCATCTTGTTTGGAAACAACCAATTCCTATTAAAATTAATGTTTTTTTTATGGAAGATAGCCTGGAGTAGGCTTCCTACCAGGAGCTATTTATCCAACATATTTGCATCATTACCAACCTCTGTGATCTCTGCGGTGACAAGTGGGAAAGCATTGATCATTTGTTCTTTAAGTGTGGAGTTATCAACTTTCTTTGGCACATTCTTTTCGAAAGACGGAATATTCTGTGGCCTGAGCTGTCATCTACCATGATGCTTCTTCAGTACTGGCCTTCTCTGAATCCCTGGTAGAATAAGGAGATGGTGTGGAAGATGGTGCTGCCTGCTATGCTATGGTCCATTTGGCACACGAGGAACAGCAAGATTTTTGAGGAGCGGTTTGACAATCCAAAGATTATTCTTGACATTATGTCCCACACTGTTATGGACTGGACAATAGCTCTTTCAGGCAGATACACTGGGGCTACTCCATGCAGGGCGGAGAGTTTCGTTTTAATGGCTCGTTCTTGTAATTTACTGTCTTCGATCTTTTTTTTTCCTTTCTTTTTTCTCCTTCATCTACCATCTCGGTAAATGATACCCCAACCCTTTTGTTCCCCTTTTAACTTTGTAACCTCCATTTTATTATTAATGAAATTTGGTCCTCAGACCAACCTCTAAAAAACTAAACCAAATCAAATTAAAACAAATCCCAAAGATAAAAGACCTCAAGTCAAGACCAAATCAAAAGCATATCAATAAAATATAAATCGACTCAAATCAAACTTAACATATTAAGTTTGCATTCCATTGAGTTTATGGAGTTATTTCTCCCCTATGTTTATTTTGTGATTGCATGGTTCCAACTTATGAGTTGTTGTGATGGTCATGGTTCGCCGGGTCGCGACCCGGGTCGCGACCCGGACCCGACCGGGTCGGTTTTGGGGCCGACCGACCCGGTCGCGACCCCAAGACCCCGACCCCATTTTTATTTTTTTATTATTATTTTTTGCGACCCGGGCCGACCCCGTCCCGACCCGGGTCGCGACCCCGGCCGACCCGGGTCGGTTTGGCCCCAAACCGACCCGGTCCCGACTCCCGACCCCACCTCCCTTGGTGATGGTTATTCAACGGCATTCGAATGTATATTCTATGTGATTAACATTGGAACTTCATAAGTCCGATAGAGAGAGATCAAAATAAAATTTTCAAAAAATCCAATAACCTCGACATATCTATTTTATATATCATGAATTAGTTAATGCTCCAATGAGATATCACATATTTTCATAGTTGTCAAAGTTAACTAAATATCAAATTCTTTTCCACAACGAAAAAACATGAATTTGATTTATTATTATTAAATGAGGTTACATCAGTCAGATCAACCACTATGTGGACACAATTAAACCAATACCAAGCTTACCATATATATTCTTCAGCAAAAGAGTTACCTCCATTTGTCTTGGCCAAACACCAATAAGTTACGGATGCATGTGGTTTGTTTGGGGCCTTTGGGCTGCTCAAACAAATATTTCGCATATTTTTGGGGGCTCAGTCTCTGCAGTATATTTCTTTTCACATTTTATGGATGACCATTAGAAATGTCCTACTTGGTCAATCTATAATTAAGCCGTCATTATGGTTCAAATCCCTATTTACTGGTACCCACTGAGGAAGTCAGTTAATATGCAGAATGCACAATTATTTGGTCACCACACAATTATACAACATAGAACACAGATTTGAGCAGCCACGTCTTACAAACCTAAAAATCATGGCTTTAAGATTGAAAGACTCAGAATATATGCGATATCATATCTTTGAATGTTTAATGTGGGACTGTCCCCACTCCAACCTTCCCCTCCCTACCAAGAAGGGCAGTAAAAATTAAATGGGAGACAAGATAATCAAATAATGAATATTGGTAAGTGACTGCCCTGATTCTATCTAACGAACTTTTAAAACATTGTGTTAAGGCTGAGAGGCCCAGAATATATAAACATTATATCATATTTTGTCCAATGCAGGACTATACTTACTCCAACACCTGTGAAGGTTATATAGATCATTGGAGACTTGACATCACGTAAACTACAAATTCTAGCAAGTTCAGCTGGTAGACAGCAAACTACAGATGTCAAAAATATCAGATACGTTGCAGACAGCAGTCTTATCTATTATAGATAACAATAGTATTAATTTCTTTTGTAACTACTTGGAGGTACCAAGTACAAGAGCTGCTTTGCCTTATCCATTTACAAGCCGTCTTCAGGTTCAGGAGCTTAAAGGATAACTAAAAATAAAAAAGACAACTCAAATTTAATATACAGTTTTGTGTAAAATCAAACAAAGATTAAAAATTAAACAGCAAAAGGCATTTTTAAATATACTAATGGTCACTAAAAATAAGGGATTCTGAAGCAATATTTTCTCTCAGTTAAGAAAGAGGGCAGATCAGCAACCGTATCCACTAAAAACCAGTTGAACAAAAAATATCCTAAGATGTTCCATTAAGCTAAAATGCAATTGGAAACCGTACAACACACCACAACACCTGAGACTAGTGACACAGAGTCCACCAGGTTCCAAGATGCCAAGTACAGGTTCTGCAGGTGAGAAAAATGAATAATATGCCTGTCCAAGAGTGCACAGCGCCCACCTCAGAAAGCCACTGCCTACTAGGGCTGAAGATGGGTAAGATTCGGTTGCTTTATCCAATTCCAATGCCAAGAAGGGTTAAGGTGTTCCGCTTCCGATTCTGATAATTTTGGAATCACTATATTTTGATTTTGTTACCGGAATTGGAATCACTACAATTGGAATTAGTGATTTTGCTTTATCCAATTCCAATAGTTGTTCCGCTTCCGATTCTGATAATTTCCATAATACATACTATGTATTAATTTTTATTTAAAAATAAGTTAATAATTCATATATTATTACAAAATTTTATATAATCTCTGTACAACTTTATTTTTATCATTCTATCACATTAGATAAATCATATTTTATAATTTATAGCTTTATTTTAATTAACTTGTATACTTATATACTTATTTTTATCAAAATTAGATAAATAGAAACAGAATCAGCTGATTCCAATTCTGATAGCTTGTAGGATACAAAAACAAGTTCTAAACCCATTAATTTTTATCAGAATCAAATTAAAATTTTAGAATATTAGATCCTGTTTACATCCCTACTGAATAAGCAGTTAGTCAGTCTAAGATAATCTCAGGAAAACACTTGGCTTCTTCGCATGTCACATCCTTTTTCTTCTTAAATTAAGCTTCTGAGATTTTAGGTTTGGGCATTATTTCTCACTTGGCTTCCCATTTCCATTTATAGTCTAGATATCATATTATATCTTGTTTTCTCTTGATTGTTTTTACTATTTGAAATTAGCAAATGTATGAAGTGCTAGTGTTACCTTTTATAATATTATAAAGCATTTCTCATTTTTTGGAAAAATCAAACATTTCATTCACATTCACAGTTCCAGTGTCTCAACATTAAGACAGCTTTACTAAGCACTCAGCCTCATCAAGTGCACTTGGACACTTGTTGCCTTGACGAACAGAGAATAGCATGTATTTGACAAAGATGCTCGCAAACGGTATATTAATCTAAGAACAAGACAGGAAACTTACAATTCAATGACCTTTGCAAATGTAAGCTCAAAGAGAGTAATGAGAGAATACAGAACCCAGTACGTTAGCCACTGCTGATCGTCCTCATGAGATTTTGTCTCAATTGCCTTCACTGAAGCATAACTGACAAAATAACAGATATCACTAGCATCAATTCGATCATGATTGATAGAAAAATATAATTTTGATCACATACAAGAGAATAGGACTTACAGAGGATAAACCAATGAGATCACTGGGCTGCAACCATACATCAACAGAAAATATTAGAAAAGTCAGGTAAGCAAAAACATAGACGTTGGAATTTTTTACTCATTGCAAGTAAACGTGGGGGAATAGGAGGCTTACAATTTGTATAAAGCAATTTATGGTCTTTTATTAAGCTTCTTTGGACATTTCTTTCTAAGCACGTGTTTGCGTAAAAGAAGGATCTTAAACAGTCTGAAACTCCCTCCATTCCTCAATTCAAGAAAAAAATTAACTTAATCATACTCTAAAATTATACATGGAGTACAAGAACCTGCTTTGTTGGAAATCATGATCAATAAGATAAGTTTCATGTCAATGCATTTTATCGAACAAATATTGAATAAGCATTGAGATTAATGTAACACTTACCTCATGATATAAACATATATTTCATCACATAATAATATATTAAAAATTAGCAGTTTCAATGTATATATTAAATATAGAATACAATAAAATAATCTCACGAAGTTTTCAGACTCCTCCCCCCTCAAATAGAGATGTTTCCAATTAGAGCAAGATTTTCCTGAATCACAAATGGATAATATTGTTACTACCCCAGGTTATTATCATCAAAACAATGCATAGATAATCATGGGTCCATACATTTATTTTCTCCTCTCTTCTTCCAATTTCTCTCTTCCTAAGTCTTCTCAGCTCCATTTTTACCTCACATTCTCTCTCTCTCCGTTCTGCAGAGATCAGAACCCAAACCAGATCCATACCAACTTAAGATGGCTTCAAAAAAGTTTCAAACACTCAGGACCATTGCCTGGTTTGGCAGCCAAAACGATGCAAATTAGCTTACTCAAATCTTGATTCATCTAATCTAGGAATCACGGAGAACTAGCGAAGCCCCAAAAAATGACTTGCCAGATTAGAAAATCTGAAAAGCTGCAAAACTCAAGAAAACCCTAAGGAAACATTGAGGGTCCGTTTGGGAACTCTCCGAAAGGACCTTTTTTTTACTTCTCCTTTTATGTGAAGTGCTTCCGATTTTTATGATCCCGTTTGATGACATTAATATCTTTACTTCTCCTTCTCCTCAAAGGCAGAAGTTAGAAGGAGAAAAGTTCTCCTTCCGATAACAGAAAAGCACTCCCGTGCCCACATATCCTTTGCCCCACGCCCCCTTTCCCGTTGCGGCCCTACTCCTCCCCGATGACGACGACCTCCCATGGGCGATTCCCGTCTGTGAGGCCCCCTGGTTGGCAAGCACCCCTTCCCCTGCTGTGACCTCATGAACCCTGCTGTGCCTTATGTGGCAAATTCACTCCTGACTTAATATTTGAGCACATATCCTATCATTGTGAATGATAATTATATGCAATAACCTCATTCCTATAATCGTTTATTTGAAAAATTGTAATCACCCAACAATAACATTCCTAGAGAGAGAGAGAGATCACCATCATCAGGGATAACCATGTAGTTTAAACAGAAAAAAACAGCAGTGAGAGGCTTCTATTTGAGAAAGCTGGTTGTCATAAACTATGGAGCCCTTAATTGAAGATACAATGACCAAGACTTCAGTTTCAACCACCCGTAGATTTTCCATACCAGACAGCTAATGGCAAAAAGATTGTCCAATTGACTTATTATCTAGCACCACAAAAGAAATCAGTCCCTAAAACATTTTTTCCAACCACTTCAACAAAGCCTCTGAACAAATAGCATGCAGTCATGAAAATATATGGATGCAAATAACTGATCAATTAAAAATTTGCTTAGACCTTTTGTTATGTTTGTACATTTAAACTAGCTGTCAACTGAACTAAAAGAAATTAGTCATCAAACCAAAATTCTAGTTTAGTTTGATTTTTCAGGTTAAACAGGGAATCTCCTTCTTTAGGAAACCCTTGACCATAAGGTCACCGCAAGCGTGCAGTCCCATAATTATCAACATGAGAAACAAAGAACGAAGTAAAGCAACAAACAGAAGCAAGGAACAGCATTCGAACCTTAAAATCTGAACATAATCCAAGAAGAAATGAAAAACACAAGAAAAAAAATGTGAGAAAATCTCCCTGAAATTATGCATGACGTATTGCAAGTTCTGGATTTAGGTGTTCCATCATCCATTAATACTTGGTTGGACCTCATTTTTCTAATGATGTAATTTGAGATTGTTTAAGGTTCTTTTAATTAGGTTTCTATCTAGTTGTCAAGGCACCCACCTAGGTGCTACCTAGGCGGCGCCAAGGCACCTTTCGGGAAGCCCAAAAGGCACCCAAGGCGCCTGACTAGGTGCCCAAGGTGCCCACCTTGGTGCCCAGGCTAGGCGCCCCAAATATTTATACACAATAAAAAAATTTCCTTTGGGGGGATTTGCCCCTTGATACACCCCACAAGGGGTGTTGATCCCTTGACCCTACGCAACCTGATCATGCAAGTCGATCCGTGATTCACAAGTATCTGTTTATGATTGTGTAAACATATTAATATATTTCACTATCACTTATACTATCATATATATATAAGATTCATAATTATAAATATATGTTGTATACTTAAATTTTATAAAGATCTATTTTAATTCTTTTCTCTCTCTCACACACATCAAGTTTATCAAGATTAATTATTTTCCAAAATAAATATATACCTATGCATACATAATTACATAAACAAAATTACATTTAAATGTATGAACACATAAACATACACATTCAATTATAACATACAAATATAATTATATTTATATATATTCGTATGTATACATAAATATATACAACACTAACATCTAATTATATATATATGATAGTGTATATGTATATACACATGTATATATAAATATTCAATGTTATCGCCTTGACCGCCTAGGCAACGTCTAAGTGATCGCCTTGTCGTCTAAGCGAAATTGACACCCTTCAAAGCCATGAATACCTTGTCTCCTTGACAACTATGGTTTCTATTTTAAACTTTATAATACAGGATAAATCAAGAAAAAAAGAACTAGGATAAAACTAAAAACAAACTAAACTAAACCGAACCAATTTTAGACAGCCTGAACCAAACTAAAACCAGCTGGACCAACCATAAATCGGTCTTAAACCAGAATGAACTGACTCTAAACTAGATTGAACTGGCTTGAACCGGGTTAAAACGGTTGAACAAGCTGAATTGGATGGGACAGACCATTTTAACCAGTAAACTAGGGGGTTCAGGCATCGAACCCTGTGACCATGTGAGCGCATTTGTGGTTACCATGGTGTCAGACACAACAAGCACTAGTAGAAGCTCCGACAGATCTAGAGGACGAAAGTAGGTGGCGGTAGACATGTCAACTAGGGATGTCTTCACCGCGTTGCTCAGATAGGTCTCTGGTTGATTGCTAGTCTAATGATGAGAAAAAGCTTCTTTGGGATCGTGCATGTACAACGCGAGGATGCGATGATTGAGCAACTCCGAGAATCCCCAATGGTTGTTGCGCAGTTGGTGCATTGCTAAGAGAGACGTCAAGTTATTGTACATAGAAGACTCACTGTCATGCCATGATCCATAAGGACATCCAACGTTTCAATGACTGTACGTGATGGAGAACTAGTTTAAAAATATTTGGTCTTTTGTGTTTCAATCCCGTTTTTAAATAGTTTAAGTTCTAAAGTCATTTTTATTTAGATTTTTACCCCAAAGGATGCATCTATAAATAACTTTTAAGAAGTTCCTTTATTGTAATTGGTTGACTATTTATAAAGAATGTACGATAAAATGAAATCGAGAAGAAAATTTTAGAGTTTCAACCCGTGGGCTTAGTCAATGTGCAGGGGGGTTGGCCCCAATATCCCCACCCCCTCCCGATGGAGGTCTCCTCCACCTCTAGTAAAAGGTCAGCCCTGATTCACCTCCGACAAGAGGTCGGCTCTCGTCTTCTTCCTCCTCTCTTCCAGTCTGTCTCCATTCATTTCCCCTTCACCTTCTCCTTCAAAGGTCATTAGTTACATGTTGTGATCAGCCTCAGCGTTTGAGCACTGTCACCGTTGGAGCTTCCCCTCGGTCCGATGATCCCTGAACTAATTTGGAAGTCACCTCGAAATCCCCTTGCGTCTACTCGGCACTCGTGGGAAGAAGCCCCATTGCACAGTCCCAAACCGCTGCATGCCCACAACATCTCTTCCATGTCCACCCACCCCGAGACCACCCACAGCACCCCTCACCGGCTCCCCACTATGCCATCAAGGACGTTCCTTATTCCAGCACCCAGTGTTGTTTGCCACACCTTCTGAGCAACCGCCCAAGCCCCTGGCTCCCCCTCCCCCTCCCCTCTCCTTTCTCTCCTTGAGAATCTATCCCCTTCCCCTCCCACCAGAACCCACCAAGAGCCCTGATGCGGGACGAGGCGGGACGGACCGGCGGCGCGGCGCTGCAGCGAGCCTTCGGGAGGCACAAAATACCTAAAATGCATGAAATAAAGCAAAACCGGACTTAAACCGGTCAAAACGGGCCCAAAATATGTCGAACCGTGCCCGAAACCCTCAAAACGGGCCTGAACCGGCCCCAAAATGGCTTGAACCGGCCTGAACCGGCCCGAAATGGCCTGAACCGGCCGGTTTAGGGCTTGAACCGGGATCTGGACCGTCGAACCGGGCCGGACCGGCCCTGAACCGGACTGAACCGGGTCGAACCGGCGGTCGGGCCGGCACAGGAAGCGAACCGCGGCCGGCTCACCGATTGGGCGGACCGGGCCGCCGGGCGGGGCGGGTGGGCGGCGGTTCGCGCGGGCCGCGACTTGGGGGGGGGTCGTGGCACGCCGTGGTTGGCGGCGGGGGCGAGAGACGCGGCCGTCTCACCGGCCGCCGCGTACCCCCGTCGGGGGGACGCCCGTGGACGCGCGCGGGCGCGTCGTCTTCCTCCGTCTTCGGCCGCGCGAGGGCTCCTCTCGCGGGGGTTCGCGGCATCGGCCGGCCGCGGCGGGCCGCGCGGCGGGAGGAGGGTCGCCGTCGCCGTCGCCGCCGGGGAAGGAGGAAGAGAGGAAGGCCGGAGGGGCCGTGGCCGTCCCCGGATGCCGTCGCGGGAGGAGGGAAGCCGGGGGGGGCTCCGAAGGTCGCCGGAGCCTCGCGAGGGCCGTTGCGGTCTTCGCCTCTTTGCCGGCGGGGGTCGCGAAGGGGCCGAGGGGCCCTAGGAGGGGGTCCTCCTTCTTCTCTCTCCCCCTCATCTTCTTCTTCTCCTTCCCTGTCCGTCTACACCGCGCCTGACTCCCGGAAGGGGTCAGCCGGGGGGGGGGGTTGCGCAACAGCAAGGGAGGAATGGGGGCTTCTAGCATCGGGATGGTGGGTGGAGGTACTCCGGGGATCGCCGGAGGCGATGGTGGACGGAGGGGTGGGGATCGACGCCGTCGGAGGTGTCGAAACGGACGTAAACGGGGGTGAATGGTGTCGATAGGGCTGCAAAACGAACCGGTGAAGGGGGAAGGGGCAAGAATGGCTCGGAGGCCGCTGGACGGAGGAGAAGGGGAAGGCACCCACGCCGGAGGGTCGCGAAGGGACCGGTGCACCGGAGGTGGAGGCTGGACGACCTCCACGTCTTGGAGGGGGTGAAGAGGAAGGGCGGCGCCCCCGGCGAGGGCGACCCCTAGGGTTCCAAAAATTGGACAATAACACTCTCTCTCTTTCATTGACAATGTGCCCTCTTAAATAGAGAGCCTGTCTACGAATAAGACACCCTAAATGACTATTTACATACGTATGTCCTCGTAAGGACTCAAATTAAAGGAAAAGACCACTGAAATAAAAGCGAAATATTTACAAACATGTCCCGAATGGACGTAAATGCAAATAAACCCCAAAATGGACCGGACCGGGTCCCCGTCATTCTCCTCTACGGGAGAAAACTCGTCCTCGAGTTTTGACGTCTTTCATTACCGTCGCGTTCCCTGCGGCGCCGCCTTCATCGGAAGCATCCCAGGAGTCGGCTCGCGAGAATGGGCCGATCCCGGAGCTACGATACCATTTGATGCGGGACGGCGGGACGGACCGGCGGCGCGGCGCTGCGAGCCTTCGGGAGGCCTGAAATACCTAAAATGCATGAAATAAAGCAAAACCGGACTTAAACCGGTCGAAAACGGGCCCAAAAAATATGTCGAACGTGCCGAAACCCTCGAAAACGGGCACGAACCGGCCCGAAAATGGCTTGAACCGGCTGAACCGGCCCGAAATGGCACGAACCGGCCGGTTTAGGGCCTGAACCGGGATCTGGACCGTCGAACCGGGCCCGGACCGGCCCTGAACCGGACCCGAACCGGGTCGAACCGGCGGTCGGGCCGGCACAGAGGCGAACCGCGGCCGGCTCACCGATTGGGCGGACCGGGCCGCCGGGCGAGGCGGGTGGGCGGCGGTTCGCGCGAACCGCGACCCAAGGGGGGGGGTCGTGGCGCGCCGTGGTTGGCGGCGGGGGCGAGAGACGCGGCCGTCTCGCGGCCGCCGCGTGCCCCCGTCGGGGGACGCCCGTGGACGCGTGCGGGCGCGTCGTCTTCCTCCGTCTTCGGCCGCGCGAGGGCTCCTCTCGCGGGGCTTCGCGGCGTCGACGGCCGCGGCGGGCCACGGGCGGAGGAGGGTCGCCGTCGCCGTCGCCGCCGGGGAAGGAGGAAGAGAGGAAGGCCGGAGGGGCCGTGGCCGTCCCCGGATGCCGTCGCGGGAGGAGGGAGGAAGCCGGGGGCTCCGAAGGTCGCCGGAGCCTAGCGAGGGCCGTTGCGGTCTTTGTCTTCGCCCGGCGGTACGGGGGTCGACGAAGGGGCCGAGGGGCCACTAGGAGGCGGTCCTGCTTCTTCTCTCTCCCTCGTCTTCTTCTTCCTTCTCCTTCCTGTCCGTCTACACCGCGCACGACTCCGGAAGGGGTCGGCCGGGGGGGGGGTTGCGCGACGACGGGGAGGAATGGGGGCTTCGCAAGCATCGGGATGGTGGGTGGAGGTACTCCGGGGATCGCCCGGAGGAGCGCGTGGTGGACGGAGGGGTGGGGATCGACGCCGTCGGAGGTGTCGAAACGGACGTAAACGGGGGTGAATGGTGTCGATAGGGCTGCCGAAACGAACCGGTGAAGGGGAAGGGGCAAGAATGGCTCGGAGGCCGGCTGGACGGAGGAGAAGGGGAAGGCACCCACGCCGGAGGGTCGCGAAGGGACCGATGCCGCCGGAGGTGGAGGCCCAGACGACCTCCATCTTGGAGGGGGTGAAGAGGAAGGGGCGGCGCCCCGACGAGGGCAGCCCCCAAGGTTCCCGAAAATTGGACAATAACACTCTCTCTCTTTCATTCAACAATGTGCCCTCTTAAATAGAGGAGCCTATTACAAATAAGACACCCTAAATGACTATTTACATACATGTCCTCGTAAGGACTCAAATTAAAGGAAAAGACCACAAATAAAACTGAAATATTTACAAACATGTCCAAATGGACGTAAATGCAAATAAACCCCAAAATGGACCGGACCGGGTCCCCATCAAGCCCCCTCCCACTCTATGTGGCCACCGCTTCCACTTGTTCCTTGCCTTTGGTCGAGGGCGATGGCGAAGGAAACGAAGGAGGAGGAGGCGAAAGACAACAAAGATGGCAGAGAAGGAGAAGAAGAAGATGGTGGCATTGAAGGTCCTTGCAGTCCCAACTCAGCCGCATGAGGGCATCAATGCTGTCACTATTGACCACCCCTCCCGCTCCACCTACTATGTTGCCTGCTCCGGTTGTCATCCGCAAGGGCAATGCCGTCTCCCTGAGCATCTTGTCACATTTCTTGACATTTCCGCTCACCCAATCAATGTGTTACTTTAAGCAAAAAACTCCCATATTCATTTGTTTACTTTACTACACCACTTACATTGTACCTTCTTTTTATCAAAATTCACCAAAAAGCCATGTTTCTACCCAATATCACATGTAGTACCACTATCTCCTTGCCCGACTATTGCTCCATGTCCACAGTCTATAACATTAAGACATTAATAAAAATGAAGATGTTAACTAAACCATTTAAAGAATGCTAGAAAGGGAGGGAACTAGAAGTGCCCCAACCGTGGGGAAGAAAAAACAAACATTTAAGGAGCTGTGCTTCAGCTGAAACAGTCACCTTTGGGTGGCTGAGTAAAGGGGGCGGGGAGGGAGTTGAGAAATTGAATGGAAAAGAATCCTCCACTCTACAAGCTCTGCATGAAGAGCTTATCCAATGTATCGTCTCATGCCAAAGGGCCCCTTGTAAAGGAAGAGTGCCCCTGAAGCAGCATCACACATTTAGTAAAGGCATAAGCCATCAAGAAGTATTCTTCTTTAAAAAAATCTACCACTTCCAGATATCCAAATATTCGTAATGGTTGATGGTTGCTCCATCTTTAGTGACCTTTTCTTAGAACATGATACAGCAATGTCAACTAAATCAGAAATCATGAATCAACAAGAAACTTGGAAAAGGATCCCATAGATAAACTAGTAGTGGTAACCATGGAATGCCATCTCGCGAGATCTCGCCGAGATCTCGCGAGATCTCGGTCTCGCCAAGGGGGCCGAGAAACGAGATTGCCGAGATCTCGCCCCAAGTAACCTAGTTTGAAAAAAAAATTCTTCGGGGGGCTTTGCCCCCCTGACAACCCCCCACAAAGGGGTGCTGCCCCCTTGACCTCCGCGACCTGACCGCGCAGGTCGATCCGCGACTACTCTGCGGCCCCCATTTATGATAGTGTAAACATATTAATGTATCTCACTGTCACTTATACTATCGCGGATAAAAATGTGCTACAAGTTTAATAGCATATTAGTATTTAAAATAAGATTGTATACAAGATTAAATCTTTTAGAAACACAAAGATCATTTTTTTGGTATTGAGAGTATTTTGTAATTGTTCATTCACACAATTGATGTATAAATGTGTTATATATATTCATGTAAATTCATTGATGTACTCCTATCTTTATAAGATATTATGTTATGTTTCATACAATATACATTTTGATCCGAGAATCTGAAATACGATCTCCCGAGATTTTTCCGAGATCTCTCCGAGATCTCTTCTCTTTCACCCTCCCGAGACGAAGCCGAGATCCGAGATGGCAAACCTTGGTGGTAACGAACATGTGATGCATAGATGCCTTCCTCATATTATAGAATAGGCATCAGTTTTTCCCAATGCATTGACGCACCTTAAAACACGAGTAGATCATGTTCCGAAAGCTATCTTCCATATGGATATTCCAAACTTGATGCATCATTTCTTTTAAGTAACATTCCGTCACGAATAGAACATTAGCCAACTTTCAGCTGATTGTTGTAGCAGGTTTCAGACTAAGTACCACCGTATTCCCTCCATAGCATCCTATCAACTATTGATAACAAGTGCATCTATGTTCCGCTGAGACATCCTATACTTCATAAATGCTGAAACTAGAATTGTCATGCTATGATGTTCATTTAACACTACATGACAGTGAGGAATATAATTACTTCTACTAAAACCAGGCACACGTTGATTTTTCACTTTTTAAGTTTTAAATATATCTGTAAGAAACAAACTGCACCATCAAATACTAAAATCTCAGTAATATGCATCCCTAACTAAGACTTGGCAGAAAATCATGGTTCATAACCTCTCAATGTGATCACGAAATACATGATACCTAAAATCATATAGAAAGAAGCCAACAACACAAAGTATTTATTTCCTTTAAATGCAAGCAATCAAATTTCATCTTGTAGTGTCTAGATCCACTTTTTGTAACCTCCGATAGAGATGCGAGAGAAGACCTCCTGCACGTCCACAATTTATCGCAGCTTCCATCATCAACTCATTGCAACAACCTTCTTTGATGTCCATGCATGAGAGTCATAAGTCATAGCCATATAATGATGTTAGAAGGATTGCAACAGTATCTACAGATCGCCATCGAGGAGGAGAGAGTTTCCTCTGGTCTTTCTTGTTGTGTGATCTTGGTCTTCATGGTCTTATTCTCCACCTATGCAAAAACCTTATTTGATGTCCATGCATGAGAGACACAAGTCATCACATAATGATGTTGGATTGCAACGGAATGTAGAGATTGCCATCTAAAGGAGAGTGTTTCCTCAGGTCTTTCTTGTTTGCGGTGATCTTGGTCTTGATGGTCATTGAATATACATAGACATCTTGTAGAGAGTCAAATATGGTATTATTTATTTCATAATATTTTAGACACTACAACTAACCAATTTGTCATATATGCACACTTCAATGTTTATCACCGCCAACAAAACAAGTTTACCATCTAGTTTCACATCAATGTAGTGATGTTTCAAGATTCAATTGGCTTTAGCTAATGTGAGGATTTTTTACAGCGGTCATGTAAATACTTAAATTAAGGTATCACCCAAAAAATTATATAAATTTCATAAATGGTATCACTTTTGCCAAATAGATCAAGCACTTAATTCGTAAATTTCAAAATTGATGTTGACATGCAAGGGAATATAAATTTTAAAAATAAAACTACACAAATCAAAAGACCGTATCCAAGCACCCTATTATTGCTTGCCCAATGCATTGGTAGAACGCACACGAGAGTGAAATCGGGCAACAGCACCCCGTTTCTCCCGTCACGTTTTATCAGAGAAACTGAGAATTTCTTAAAAAAAAAAAAAACTGACACAGTTCTTCTGGGAACAGACAAGACGGCAGATCCACGTCCACATAAATAAACCTTCCAGAACAGAAGGTATCACATATGCGAATAAAAAACGCTAGAACATAGAAAGCCGAGGAAGAAAACTTGTCCAAACTTTTGCATACCGAAGTGGAATGCCTGTGCTTACCCGGCAAGGACGTCGAAGTTCTTGGCCACCACCTTCAGGAAGGATCCCGAACCCATCTTGGATTGGATGCAGCACTTCTCTTCTCTTCTCTCTTTTCGACTAGAGACCTCTGCAGGAAGTGAAAGGTCGCGGTTTTCCCTCTCCACCTCGCCCGAATCCCTCCAAGGCTCGAAGAAAGGAAATGTCTTGGTGACGGAAGGGGGTCCGGCAACAGCCAAGTGAGCTGGCGCTGCAAAGAGAACGCAGTAATATAATAAACGCGACAACAGAAGGCAGGTTTTTCGCTCGTCGACGGGCTACGCGGCTACGCCGGCATCCGGAAAAGGGTGAGTCTTCGTGAGGCCGGAAAGGGAAAAGCGCAGCGTGTGGAGGTAAAAACACCACACAGATTCCGAAGTAATTCAGGTTGTGCCGCGGAGGGTTTCGTTCGAGCGTGCTGCCGAGCTCCGGCCCTCGACACATTTCCTTTTCGTGTCTGCCATGGCGTTTAGTTGGGGCGCAAAGGAGCAGAGTTCGAACCGAAACGAACGCTCAGCTAGACTCCTTTATTTTATACAAATTTGAGTTTGAAATTGAGCTTTTTAGCACTACGTTGAAATTTCTGTTCAAGTTTGATTTATCTCTCGAAAGACTTAAAGCTCGACTCAAGTTTAGTCAATAGTTAAATTTAAAAAGTTATTTGTAAAATTTTATTTTTAACTTGTTTATAAAAATTCGTATAAGTTTAAACTCAAATTCAAATTTATTTTGTTTTGTTTTAAATTTTTAAAATGGCAATATATAATAATTAATTAAATTATTCGAAAATTATTTGAGTAGAGCTGAAATTCAAGCTGGACTTGTTTAGTAAATCTGAGTTTTATTTTTCATTTAAATTTTTTTTTTAACATAATGCACTGACAAGTCAAAAATTTTCGACTAATGTAGTGGTTGCTTTGCACCTCTACGAGTGTTCTCTATGTAATTAAATATGGTGGTTTTAAATAAAAAAACTCAAGGATCATATTATCGTTATGTTGATAGAAGTTTTTTTTTTGTAAAAATATCTTAAAGATATTTCAGGACAATTTAGTAACTCATTTGTCACCTTCTAAGAAAAATGCCGTTTGAATCAGTAAATTGTCATTAATCAAAGTGAATGCAGCATTAAAATATTGTCTTCTCCGGCACAATAAAAAACGGCTAATCGGTTCGGGACTTATTTGCTTGATTGTAAAATTACGTAAAATATAGTATTTTTTATATTTTTCAATATTTTAATTACTTGAATTAACATAAAGTATTACATATATTTTTTTGAAATGAATATTTTTGCAATGGGATCACTTTTAAAATTTTTAATTTTATTTGAGCATAAAAATATTATATGTCAAACAAAACAATGACCCTAACTTAAAATTGCATAAGGGGTGAAAACTAAAACAAGAGCATATTATAATTGCAAAACCATCTTAATCATAAGTTCCTTTTATTGTGTTTTTCATGTCCTTTATAAAGTTAAATTTAAAACCATATGGGGTGTTTGGTTGCATGATAATTTTTTGTACATTTTCATGATAAAAATTGTATTAAAATAAAAAGTGAACCAACTTATGACATAAAATTATCATGTTTGGAGGGATGTGATAACAAAAAAAGTAACTACCATACATGACTAAACAAAGTGGGAGACCACAAGAAAAAAAGAAAGAGGTGAGAACCTATTTTTTTGTTTAAGAAGAAAATCACTTTCAAAATATAAAATTATCATGGTTGTCGAACACCTCTTTTAACAAGTTTTCTTATAATTTTTAAAAATTAAAATAAAAATCTCCATTATCATGCAACCAAACACCCCAATAATATTTTTGAAACAAGAAATTTATACTAAAATAAACGAGCCCCAAATGTAAAACAAAAAATGCCCACTTTTACCGAATGAACTGAGTTCGGGTAGAAAATTAGCCGATAAATTATTGGCTTAAAGATTGGCAAACCTAAAATTTCTGAACTCATTGGAACTGAGTACGGACTAACACAAGTAAATGACTGGCTTATCCATCGGTAAGCCCAAAAATTCTGAACTCTTT
This sequence comes from Cryptocoryne crispatula var. balansae, assembly GCA_036172225.1. NCBI lineage: Eukaryota > Viridiplantae > Streptophyta > Magnoliopsida > Alismatales > Araceae > Cryptocoryne > Cryptocoryne crispatula. Next base: position 14,509,491 of record CM069920.1, on the reverse strand, counting down.
GATTGATTAGGCTTTAACAGAGATGGCTTGTGTAGACATCAGAAGCATCACCTGTTTAAAAATCATACTCGTCTTGACAAGAAGTGGTCATTCATGGGATTGATAACGGTGCATAAGTGGTGCAAATCAAATATCTTTCCCTCACGTAAATCTCTTTATAAATTGAGTTTCATATTCAATAAATTTTTTTATCATAAGAGTACTTCTCAAAAAAATAAATAAATACAGGAGTGCTTCTTTGTGAAATATCTTCCGGGAGAAACTATTTCAGAGATAAGTACTCCTCTCTCCTTCGCAGACGTACCCTAAGATTCTGATGGCAAATCTATTCATTGGCATCATTTATAAAGGAGTGCAGATTTCCTCAACCATCCGCTGAGGGAACTCCCGCATTTCTAAACATAAGAAAGGGCAGAGGGAATCTAATAGGTGTTTGGTTGCATGATAATAAAATTTTTATTTTAATTTTTAAAAATTATAAGAAAATTTGTTGAAAGAAGTGTTTGACAACCTTAACAATTTTATGTTTCGAAAGTGATTTTCTTCTTAAACAAAAAAGAGAGGGTCTCACCTCTCTTTTTTTTCATGTGGTCCCCCACTTTGTTTGGTCATTAATGGTAGTTACCCCTTTTTATTATCACAACCCTCCGAACATAACAATTTTATGTCATGAGTTGGTTCACTTTTTATTGTAATATAATTTTTAATCATGAAAGTGTACAAAAAACTATCATGCAACCAAACACCGCATAAGCTCTTTCTAAAGAACACTACACTTTCACATAATATCAACTTTCCAGCCAACTTGTAGGCTCAACAATGCATATAGAGGAGGGTATTAACGTCTTCAACTGTGGAAACACCACAAAGTATACATATATATATAAATAAATAAAAATGAACGATGTACAATCCAGGAAGTCAATGCCCACAAAAAGAAACCCACAGAATTTATGATGACTTAACCCAGCAAAAATCTTCAAATCAACGAGTCAACAGATCACACCGCACCGTCTTGCTATGCGGAGTATATCTGAAACTGGCCAAAGCATCAGCTACAATCGAGGTGGCACATTCACCCAACAGATGGCAGGTGTCGGATAAGTTATTGGTTAACTGTCCCATGATTCGAGATGGGACTGTTCTTGGGGAAAAAAATGATCCAATTCTAGAAGCCGTACCTTACGTCGTGCAGAAGGATTCATCGAGCCTGCCACACAAGTGACAGACCTCCAGTTCAAGAGAAACACAAGCAGCTCGACGAACATACCGTCCCTAAAATGGAATGGCCTTCATTCTCCCAGTCGCACGTCAGGAACATACCCAAACTCCCGAAGCTGTCCGATCAACAGGTGCAGCTCGGCATAGATCTCATCGACCTCCATGTGATGCCTGTCACCAGTAAAAAATACATGCATCAGGGAACCCACCTCGATCCAGCTACACCCGGGAGCCTTCCTCACATTTCGGTGCCTCATTGCTCTTCTAGTCTCCAGCACATCACCGAATCTGCCGGCAGAACTGTACGTGTTGGACAACAGGACATAGATCCCGCTATGCTTCGGCTCCACTTCAAGCAATCTCCGAGCAACTTGCACCGACCTCTCCATGTCCCCATGCGCCCGGCAAGCTGCGAGGTACGATATCCAGAGGACCGGGCTGAACCCCACCGGGGCACCCGCCGCCAAGTCATATGCCTCTGTGAGGCGTCCGGCCCGCCCAAGCATGTCTACCACACAGGCGTAGTGCTCCACAGTCGGGGTTACGCCGTAACCGGGCTCCATCCCCCCGAGGATCTCCCGTCCCCCGTCCACCAGCCCGGCATGGCTGCACCCGGAGAGCACGTTCACGAACGTGACTTCGTCGGGTGCCACGAACGCCGCGCGCATGCGGGCAAACATGTCCATGGTCCTGACCCCGTCGCCGTGCAGGGCATAGCCGCCTATCATGATGTTCCACGATGCAGCATCGCGACCATCCATGGTGTCGAAGACCGACCTTGCGTCGTCCATTCTGCCACATTTTGCATACATATCCATGACCGCGTTTTCCAGGAAGGTATCGCCCCTGTTTCTCAGGCCGTTGAGCATCAGGAATCCGTGGACCATTCTGCCGTGGAAGAGTGCTGCCATGTGGGCGCAGGCTGGAAGAACAGCTGATACCGTGACAGCATCTGGGAGGATGCCGGAGTCCTTCATGCGGTCAAAGAGAATCAAGGTGCGGCGATGGTCTCCGGACTGCTCGGACGCTGAGATCATGGAGTTCCACGAAAAAACATCTCTGTATGGCATCAGCTCGAAGATAAAGTTGGCCGCTTCCAAATGTTGGCACTTGCCGTACATATCGATCAGAGAATTGGAGACCGCGATATAGGAGTCGGAAGCAGATTTTATGGCCAAGCCGTGAATCTTACTTCCCGTAACAAAATCTCCGGTGGCGGCAAGGACCGAGACCATCCCTGTGATTGTGAAGTTGTTCGGGGTAAAACCTTCGATCCTCATTCGCTGGAAGAATTCCAGTGCATCCTCGAAGCTACCCACCTGCGCGAACCCGTTGACCATGGAATTCCAGAGGACGACATCCCTGTCGGACAATCTATCGAACATCTTCTTCGCGGGAGCCATGGAACCCATCTTCAGGTAAGCATTGATCAGAGCGCTGCAGATAAAAACGTCAGACTCGAGACCTATCTTGAACAGCCGACCATGGATACTCCCGGCCGCCAAAGGTCCCTCTTCGAGTTCTGAGCAGGCCTTCACCAGGCAAGGGTAGGTGAACCTGTCGGGAACAGTTCCAGATAGGTCCATCTCTGAGTACAGCTCCAGGGCCTCTTCCGGCAAGCCATTGGCGACGAATCCAGAAATCACCGCGTTCCATTGGAAAACATTCGGACACTCGACATGGCGGAAGACTGCAAGGGCGTCACCTGGGCAGCTGCATTTGGAGTAGAAGTTGATGAGGCTGGTGTTTACAAAGGGGGAAGCCTGAAAGCTGTTAACGACCACCCATGAGTGAACTTTTTTCCCTGTGAGGACGTCCCCCGTGGAAGCGCACGCCTGTAGGGCACAGACGCAGGCGCCAGGGTCCCGGAAGGAATGGATGGGGCGCAGAACGACGAGGGCGTCCGGGGCGCCAGAATGAGTACTTCTCCGAGCTGAGTGGTTGGCGAGGCAAAAGAAGGATCTTGCTGCGTTCATGTCATGGGTAAAAGAGGGGCGAAATCCGTGCACCCCTTCGGGAAGAACAGGCATTCGTCTCCCAGTCGTTCATGTGCACTACTGCCGTATGAGGATCGAATTGATGAGGGGCGAAAGCTCAAGATCGGGCACTGACAAGAACATAAGCTGATTCGGCAATTCGTCGACCAGTTGAGGGGCTTCAACTTGGGCACTTCGAAATGCTTTGATCGAAACGCCGCGGCGCTGGCGGATTGGGCAGTCTCCGGCGGGGATAAAGGAGAGGCGTCGAGAGCGCTGGACAGGCACGGCGTAGTGAACGGGGGAGATGGTGGCAGCAGGGAGGGCCGGAGGAGAGGGACGCGTGCGTCCTCTGATAGCCGCCGTGCTCATAGCCTCCGCAATGGTGCGGCCGCGGCCGCGGAGGGAGGTGGGTGCCTGCGATGGTTTAAACGGCAAGGAAGAAGGAACGAACTCACACGGCAGATTTCTTTCGCCGAGTTGAGATCACCTCGGGTGAACTCCTCGTGGATCACTCGGGCCACTCACAAAAATATATTTATATGTATAATGTGATAGCTATTAAATGTGTTGACACCATGAATCTTAAATGTATTTTTGTGAGTGATTTGAGTGAACTCCCTCAGGAGCCCACCCAAGATGATCTCAACTCTCTTTCACCTCGAAGAACCGGTGTATATAATGTTTTATCACAAAAATAAAAATTTCAGAATAAAATAATTACGTCATAATTGGACATATTCTTCCCCTTCTCTGCATTTTCCTTTTTATTCTCTCAAAACACAAATTACTTTTCAGCTAATCAATCGACCTAATTTACCTTGGAAAAAACTTTCTTTGTTAGTTTTTTTTCTACGAGAAGCTCGCTACTTTCGTCCTCCATTTCAGAACAAAGGAAACATCTCAGTCTCAAACATAATAGATCTTGTGGGACCTATAATTTGACAAGGTGGGTCTCACGCGTCTTGTTGTGTTTGAGACTAATGGGGTGTTTGGTTGCATGATAATTTTTTGTACACTTTCATGATAAAAAATTATATTAAAATAAAAAGTGAACCAACTCATGACATAAAATTATCATGTTTGGAGGGATGTGATTACAAAAAAGAGTAACCACCGCACATGACCAAATAAAGTGAGGGACCACAAGAAAAAAAGAAAGAGGTGAGACCCTCTTTTTTTGTTTAAGAAGAAAATCACTTTCAAAACATAAAATTGTCATGGTTGTCAAACACTTCTTTTAACAAGTTTTCTTACAATTTTTAAAAATTAAAATAAAACCTCAATTATCATGCAACCAAACACCCCATACGAATATTTCCTTAAACATCTGCCTAAGAGAGCTCTCTCTCCATTTTATTTCGATTACTTATGCACTTGTTTAACTACACTTAAAAAAGTAAAAATAAAAATTCCCGTATGCAGGCTTTTTTTACCAATGTACATTTTAATTTGCTGTCAGACATGCTTTTTGGCAATACTCTTATTCAAAAATTTCGCACCGAAGGTACTCAAAATTTCGAAGAAAAATAAATTCCGCTTTAAGTTTACAAAATTACAGTTTCCGCATGTATGCACTGTTACAAAATATATAGCTTCTGCAAGTTACAAAAATTTTACAACTTGTCTCGCAGAGATGAGACATTAATGGGATATTTGGTTGCGAGAGAATTGAGTTTTTTTATTATAAAAATATATTTTCGTAAGAAAACTTGTTACACGAAGTATTTGATAACCATTACAAATTCATGTTTTCATAGAGATTTTATTCTTAAACAAAAAAGAGATGAAACCCTCTTTTTCATCTTGTGATCCACATCTCTTGATCATACATGGTTCTCACTGTGGGGGTGTTCAGGGTGTGGGTCAACCAAAAAAACTGAACCGAACAAATAGTTGGGTTCAATTTGACTTGGTTTCAAGTGTCAATCAGTTTGATTTAGTTTTTAAGAATTTTCAAATCAAACCAAATTAGATCATATATCTATTTTAAGATAAATATATTAAAAATATTTATATATCTTTTCTCATATAAATAAATTTGTTTCAAAAAATTTTAAGATAAAAATGTTAAAATATATAAAGATATACACTGAATGTTGGTAGAATACGGTTTAAAACAAGTCAAATGAAATCATACATTAACGTATATTTTATATCTCAATAAAATATGGTTTCAATGGGACCAAATCAACTCACACCTAATTAATTTTGTTCGGGAATTAGTATGTTTTGGTTTGGTTTGAAAAACAAAAATCTAAGACCAAACCAAACCATAAACATACGTAGTTCTCACTCTTTTTTGTTATCATAACTCTGCAAACATGACAATTTTATGTTTGGTATAAATTTTATTTTAATATAATTTGTTATGTCTAAGAAGTTATTGCACAACCAAACACCTGGTAAAGTTTATAAACTTGTGTTGTTTGGTCACGCTGAAAACACATCTAATCTATGATTCGATCAGAACTTATGATGTTCTAATTTCATGAAAAACAATCAATGATTCCATCCAATTGACCTAGATCCGACCCAAGTTTGATCCAAATCAGAATCAAACTCAAAATAAAAAAATTATATAAAAATGACAAAGATATACAATTTTATTTCTATTAAAATATGATATGTTGTATTTGTCCTACAATATTAATATACTCATATTAATATATTTTATTTGAATATATTATATTATATAAGTACACATATTGATTATACTCTTTGCTCTCTTTTTCCATTATCTTATGATTTAAGTTAAATATATTTTGATTTTTTCTCTAAGTTTCACATCTATTGGTTGACTAGAAGGAACTTGCTATCAAAACATCTTAGAAATTGAAAAAATGCTCTTATTAATATATCTATAATTGATATTGTTGATAAATATTGACTTGTGTGTTTTCTACATCTTACCTCCAAGTATTATGATCACAATTTTCTGAAGCATAGATATGGTGCTTTTCATTAGTGAAGTTTATAAGCAAGGTCGAATGTAAAGATCTTCTGATGTCCTTTTATTGTCTTGATGAAGTATCTTTATCATCTGCTGAATCAACATTGTAATTCTTTGATGTTTAATCATCCAACTTCTAATGTCGGATATTGATATTTGGCTCTAATGCATCTTCACTTGGGTTTTTAATTGTATCTAGATCTATAATGTTCAAAAGACCAGCTACAACTTGTTTAATTATTATCTTTCTTTGTTGTTGACCTAATCTTTTACTTCTTTAAAAAATGAGGACGAATTTTGAATTCTTCGAATAATGATATATTATCCACTCTTATTTATGCCCAAGCTCAGTCATCTATATTGAAATCAAGTTCCTCATCTCTTTCTTAATCATTAGCTCTTGCTTATACCATGTTTTACTCATCAAGAATTCCACCTAAATCTAAATCTTTCTCAAGTATGGTTACAGTTTGGCAAGACTAGACATTAACTCCATTTTTTATCTTCATTTTACATTTTGTGACTCTTTTAATCTATAAAAATTGTTTAGCTTCAACGCATATTGTGGTGGCAGTACATGAGTTTCTCCAACCCTCTTAGAAATCAACTAGTTCCACCAATTTTATTCACATCCTAATGCGGATGTTATTTGATTTTAAATTATAACTACAACTGAACCTAAAACTTCATTTTACTACTTTGTTGTAATCCATTCATCAATCCAATGTATATAAATAATATTTATCAATGAATGTATAAGTAGTAACATTAAAATATATTATGTTAAGATATATTAGAGTTAAGAAACATAAATGCTCTCTGTGCTCTGGACCAACTAAAAATATACGGATTTCGATATATAGTTACACAACTTATTGCATTATATGATTGACCGATCATTATCTCATAACATTCTTGTGACGAGAATCTTGGCACCTTTCAAAATATTATTTGCGGCATTGAACAAATCATTATATGTATATCTTGAATTTTAAAAAAATAACCTACACATATTTGAATCAGTTAAACAAACAATCGAGGCTTATAAAAATATTTCATATATAGGATAATATAAGATGCGTGTCCAATGACAATCAATGATATTTTATCAGTTTTGTAGTTATTTAACTTCCGTAATATCTCTTACTTTGTATGGTCAAGTACATCATCTTATTTAAGCTACGTAATAGTTTATCCAGAGCCACCCAAATCACGTAAATCAGTCCGACCCAACCTACCCAATCAGTCTGGGAAAGTCGAACTCGCATGGGGTCAGACTGATGAGGCCGACCCCATCCAATGGTGGCAAATTATAAGCACAAGCAAATATTAATCAATTTTGGCTCATAGTTAAGGGTGCAAACGAGTTAAGTCGAGCCGAGTTAAGTAGTGTGATGTTCAAGTTCGGCTCATTTATTTTACACGAGTTCGAGCTCAAGTTTTAACGAGTATATTAAACCTTTGTTCATAATTGGTTCGTTTATTAATCAAGTCGAGTCGAGCTCGAACTCGAGTAATAACTAGACTAAAATTCAATTTACATTCAAGTTTAAACTATATATAAATTCATTTATAAAACTCAAAATCAATGAAAAGTCATCTATGAAATTTTAGATTTAACTCGTTTATGAAACTCAATATAAAGTTAAACTTAAATTTTGAATTATTTAATACATTTAAAAGACAATATATAATTATTAATACTCATAATTTAATTTTTAAAAATAAATAAATAATATAATATTTAATAAAATTACTCGCAAATTTATCGAATCGAACAAGAGTCTGTTCAAACTCGACTCGTTTAATGAGTCAAAACTTTATTTTTTGTTTAAACTTGCTCATTTAACATAATAAACGAGCCGAGTCGAGTTTTTATCGAACCGAGCTTCTAGCTATTTGTCTGAGTGTATTGGTTCATTTGCACCCCTACTCATAGTTGACAAAGGCAGGAGAACACAATTGGTAGTCAGTAATTCAGTATTGAACCAAATGAAACAATGGAACGTATCAGCTACATTTTCTCGCTGTTCTTCGTCCAAAAGTCAATGAAGAAGATACTTTTGAAGTTCAATCGAACTCCACCAGCATAATACCGGGTCTCTGAGTAAAAGAAACCAATCGGCATACCGGGCAGCACTGGAATCTTAATCTTGAAGATACTACTACTCTCAGTTGGAAGCTCAAAGCCTGGATGGCTTGAACATGATTGATGCAAATCACTTATTAAGCAGCTCACCTCTCTCTTTTTTCCTTTTTTTTTTGAAACACACTTGGCCCAGTGGCCGCGAGACCTGCTGCACCGCAGGCAGCGGAGATTCGAACCCCGCCCGAACCTCACCTTTCACCCCCCCCCCCCCCTGCGGGGGTGCCCGGCTTTGACGCCGCCAGGAAGCAAACCGCCGCCCTGCGCCTGGGGCGCAGGGCGGGTGCCAACCGAGCTTGGCCAGCAGCAGCTCACCTCTCAAGAGCAGCAAAACTGTCACACTTCAGATGATGCCCACTTACCCAAGCAAGGAAACAATGGCAGTCAAGACAGGGAGTTGGAGATCCGTTGAAACATGGATAGCAAATTCGTCCAATTTGATACATAGCACAGTCCGAGGGGATGGCAGGCCGATCCATGCATCATTGGCTGAAATGCTCAGACATCAACTTGTGGAAAAACTTGGCTGAACACGAGTACGTATCTATGCAAAAACTTGTGGCCGGGCATAAGAGTTGGCAGCTCCTACCTCTCAAGCTCCAGCACCGAAGAGGGACCATTCATGCACGTTGAAACTAGTGACAGCACTCTTAAACACCTCGGATGCTGGCAGGTAACCTGACTGGGGAGCAGGGGTAACCGGACCAGCACCTACCGTCCTTGCGCTCTCGCTCAGGGGGCTGAAGTGAGCCAATTGACACAAAATGAAAAGATAAGACCAGCCAGACTGAAAATGACCAAAACATCTTCTTCCCAATTTCATCAACAAAAAAAAACTTAATTAACAGCTATATCAATGTTTCATAAAATGGTTTTAAGTTCAACATCTACTAGATACAATAGACGTCTAGCACCACAATTATTAAGAAAGAACAGAGAATTATTTTTTCAGTACACCAAAGGATCAGTCTCAGCATGCCCCGTTTGCCACCACTCTCCAATATCTAAAGATCTCTCCACAGTTAGCTGCCTAAGAGGCTTCTAATAATTGATGGATTTTATTTTATCGGCTGCCATACATATTTTTTTAAAATAAAATGAAATATACAAGATTGCACAAATTATAAAGGGCTAAACTCACGAGTCATACCATGGAATTATAAGAAATAATTATTTAGTGAGAATTAAAAGATTTTACATATATTTCAACAAACTAATTTAGATTTATGCCTAGTCAATTTACAATTGAAACTATTTTTCTTATTAGAAGGTTGATGGGGAAATATTGAGATATGAAAAAAAGATTAATATATGATGTTTATTGACTTGAAAAATATTTATAATAGAGTTTCAATAGATGTTTTGTGGTGGATGTTGAGGAAAAGATGGTATATCTTAGATATATACAAATGATAAAATATATGTACAATGAAGTAATCACTAGTGTATGCGTCATTGATGAAGAAAGGAGTTTTTTATTTAAATTGACTTACATCAGGGGTCTGCAATAAGTCCTTACCCTTTTTACATTAGTTGTGAATGAATTAACAAATGTTATAGTTATACAAGATGATATATCATAGTATTGATAGATGAGACACAAGAAGAAATGAATAGAAATCTAAAACCATAGAGAAATACTTAATAGATTAAGGATTTTAAGATAAGTACAATCATGACAAAATATAAGCATTATAAATTTAATGAAAACCAAATAAAAAAAGATGAGGGAGTTAATTTTAATAAGAAGATAATCCAATATAATTCGACTAATTTACGTATATCTAAATAAGTAACTTAAAATCGATGTGAATAGAGAAAAAGAATCCATATGACCAAACACAAATAATTTAAAACTAAAACTCGAGTTGAGTTGAGCCATGCTCCTCATGTAAATATATGATGTTCTAAATATCTTTGCAAAGAAATAATTAATTTATCTAAACATGCTATGTAGGAATAAGAGGAAGACATTAACCCAATGCTTCTTTTGAAATACAATGATGTTATCAATAAAAATTTAAGAGTAGAATAAAAGTTGTTAATAATACTTATTCATGGACTATAGTTTTAAGGTTTCATTATTCATGGACTATAGTTTTAAGGTTTCATTTATCTATAAATAATGAACCCCCAAAAGTGTACATTCATTGCCTAAACTAAGGCTCCGATTGTTTTGGCTTAATTGATGTCTAGCCTCTAAATTGGTCAAACTATCAAAAATTAGACATTGAGACAATTGATAAAATGTCTGAATACAATACTAATGTCTTCGTAAATAATTTAATTTCAAGTGGTTTACTATAATTTTTTTAATTTTCGGAGGTGAATAACTAAGATTTTGTATTCCACAAAAAAATTTAAAAATGAAATTAAGACTTTAGATATTCCATTAAGTCAAATCTAAATTAAAACTTGAGATAAAGGGTGGGGCCCCTGGATATGCAACAAGGTTTGGGGGTACTGTGATGTCGCCAAATCCAGACCCAAGCGGCCTATCTTCCCCACCCAATAGATGGGGAAGATGACACTTTGGAACGAAAGAGCCTGCTTTTCCTCCCTCCAATCTCAGCAGCCCAAGAAGACCGATAGTTTAACAAGATCTCACAAATATGGAAAACCATGCATATATTTTGCTTAAAATTTAGTTTCGAAGACACCCAATTATCCAAGTGTGCAAATGAAATACTAGAAGTACCCACTACCCAGTTCTCTGGTTTGAGAATCGAGCATGCTCACCCTACAGGGAGGTACCAAGATAGTTGGTAGTCTGACCACCACCTCAAACTGGGTGAACCTAATTTGTCACCTATGAAGTTCAGCAAGTGGGTAACGGAATCTGCTGACTGAATGATATCAAAAGATTGCTGTTATAGCACACAAGTATTAAATTGCTTCAACAATAATGTTTACCAACTAAATAACTAATATCTGAATGACCAATACAATAGAGCATTCCCATAGATACACATCCTGCTTCAGGCAGAAGGTTTTAAATGAACTAAGTGCACTCTTCCGGCTGATTATAATGCAGCCATATCCAGTACAATATGGTATCTTAGTCCAGCCATCTCACCTTATACAGAGAGGCTAATTGTCTTCAGGGGTGGATAGTTAGAAACTTTCTGTTGAGTCTGTAACTTAGACATAAATCATTAGATCATGAACAATTAGCCATATTACTTAAAGACGTATGATGAAGAAAAAAACCAATATTTTCTTATAATTTAGTGACAGTTTCCACATCAAACGATGACTTGCAAGAGTTTAACATTTGCAAGGTTGCAAGCACTGATGCACGATGTGAGTGAAGGAAGAAAACATGGGAGAACAAGTAGAGGGAAGGAGCTTCTCCATTGCAGCTTCACGCTGGTGTGGCGTGCTTCACGCTCATACTATCTAACATTAAAAATTCTATTCACCACCTTCCTAGTCACAAGGTACAAGGGGTCTTCTTAAAAAAAGGAAACAACACAAAATAAACCCAAAATCTCCCCTTTAGACATAAGTACCTACCATTTTGCCAGGACATTGAAAAAGATCCAGTCATTTTGGGAATGCCTTTTAGGGCTGCAAACAGATCTCATGTGGTAGCAGAATTGCCTATATGTGATTCTGACTCTGAGAATAGTTAAGTCATTCTAATTCCGATTAAATTAAAATCATGATATTTTGAATTCTAATTTTGTTATTGATGTAACCTCCTTTTTTTAAAATTAAAATTCATGTTTCCTTTTCAAAAAATAATATTGTTTTTATTTAGCTTTAACAATTATAAAAAATAGATGGTATTCCATAGGAATATTAACTTTTAGTGCGGTATGTGTATTTAGGAACTTACAAAGTAGGTTTCACATATCTTTTAAGTGTTGACTAGGGATTACACTATCACTTAGACCACCAGAACCACATTTTTTATTTTGTTGACATTATTAAAATTCTTTTAAAATTTTGACTTCTCCCTACCGAACTTTCAATATTTCGGTCAAATAACTAATCAAATATCCTCGATTAACTGCCATAGCAATTCATGCATAAACCATACATCCATAAAGCAAACACATGGGAGATATAGCTCCATAGCCACAATGGAATGCAAACTTAGTAATTTGAGTTTAGTTTGAATTGATATGAGTTTCATTTTGGATTTGGATTGTTTTGGATTAATTGTTTATCTGTAAAGACCTGATGTCTTTTAACTTGTAACTTTAAGTTTGGTTTCTTTGTGTTTTGGCATAGTGCTTTTCCAATGTAGGCTGTTTTGGTTTTCCATTTGTCAGAATGTTTTAGGGATTTCAATTTTGAGTTGGAGATTTGGTGGGGTTTTAGATTTGAGTATTAAGTTAGGGAGTTTAAACTTCGGAGTTTGAACTTTAGGAGTTATATTTGGCTTAGATTTGTTCTGGACTCTCTCTTATTAAGTGAGGTTTCATCATTTTGGGAGTTTGAATTTCATGGCTTTTGAGTTGATTGTTTTGGGATTTTGGTTTTAGTTTCAGATTTTGAGGGTTTTGATTTCGGTTTTAGATTTGAGGACCTTTAAGATTTGGAAGTTCGGTTTTGGAAATTTGGATTTGTATTTCAGGTTTGAGATTGATGTTTTAGCTCTCAGCCTTTCGATATAGAGATTTTTTTTCAAGCTTGGGATTTAGATTTTGAGTTTCAGACTTGCAGATTTTTTAGTTTTGAGATTTTTATTTTTGAATTTGATGTTTCTATTTTGTTTTTGTTTTTGTTTGAAGATTTTTGGATTTGACTTTTCAAGCTTCAAAATTTGAGGCTTTTTTGGTTGCAGTTTTTTAGGATTGTCTGTTTTCAATTTTGTTAGTTTCAATTTACCTAGGATTTGAAGCTTGTCATTTGAACTTAAAAATTTTAAGTTTTTTGAATGGTCAGTTCTCAGGCTTTCTAAAGCCTCCAAAATTTTCTGATTGAGATTTTTTTCTGCAGCTCTCATGGTTTTCTGATTTTTCCAGAATTTTCAGACTTCTACATATGTCTGATTTTCTCTGCAACTTCCAGATTCTGCCAGTTTTCTAGTCTTTTCAAAATTTTCCAGTTCTCTGATTTCCAGGATTTTGGGATTTCTTAGATTTCTTATGTTCTTTGATATTCTCATATTTCTGACTTTTAGATTTTTCCCAGATTCTGACAATCTTCAGGTTTTTTAACTTTCTCATTTAAGATTCTTTTACAAATTCTCAAGGTTCTGGACCTCAGGCAACTTTCAGATTTTTCAGAATTATGGATTTTTTGCTCCCAAGATTTCTTATTCTGTTTGACTTTTAGATTTTAAGATTTTTTTTGGATTCTCTGATGTTTCTGTGTATATGAATTTCAGACTTCCAAATTTCAAATTTTCAGATTTTTCCATATTTCATTTTTTCTCCTCTTCAAATTTACTGAATTTCAGAACTTTCAATCTTTGGATTTTTATGATTTTTTCTGAGATTTCCAAATTTTACGAACTTGGTGATTTTCAGACTTTTTATTGTTGCTTTTTTGTAATTTTCTCTTTGTTTAACTTGTTTTAAATGAGTAAAATTTATCTTTTGGGGTGTTTTTGACTTGTTTTGACTTATTTTATTTATTTGTTATCTTTTTGGTCAATTTTGACCTGTTTGGGGCATTTTTAGCTTTATTAGTTTATTTTATGCTTTAATTGTTTTATTTAGATTATTTGAGTCATTAAAAGGTTTTTGAGGTTAAAATTTTATTTTTAAGTGTTTTAATTATCTGTGAATCTTAAGTTGTTTTGAGTTGGAAAATTTTTTGGTCAATTGTTTGACCAGAATTATGATAGCTTCGATCACTATTATTTTTTGTGCTTGCATCCCCTTAAGCTTACGGTGGAAGTTCCCAATCACACCAGAAGTACACAAATTTCAAAATTTCTATTTATTTGATGATTTTAAATACAAAGTACATATGAGAGGCATGAAAAGCCATAATCCCATTTCAATGGTTTAGGATAGAATCCCTTTAACCTTTAATAAGTATTGGGGGCTCTCCCCATGTGATTAGCCTCATTAGCTAGGTATGGGCATGTTGGCATGAAAAATCAGGCTCAGCCTTTCCCATAGCTCATGGGCTATTATTTCCCTTAGCATTGGGTTTGATACCCCATTCATAAGGTTGTTTTAAGGGCATGTTAGGGATCTGTTTTGATAGTCTCCCCTTAATGTACTCCTTAATAGATTACTCCTCAAAGGAGGGATGACCCTTGCCTGTTAAATGGGTGTTTATTTTTATAACACAGCATTGGACTTTGTCTTTAAAGAGAGTGGCCCTTACTTGCTTGATCTTTGAAACATCATTTTAAAGTTTCAACACTTAAAGGAAATTTATTCAAGCCACATGCTCAAGATCAAGGAAGGTGGGGTCGGGAGTCGGGACCGGGTCGGTTTGGCCCCAAACCGACCCGGGTCGGCCGGGGTCGCGACCCGGGTCGGGACGGGGTCGGCCTGGGTCGCAAAAAATAATAATAAAAAATTAAAAATGGGGTCGGGGTCTTGGGGTCGCGACCGGGTCGGTCGGCCCCAAAACCGACATGGTCGGGTCCGAGTCGCGACCCGGGTCGCAACCCGGCGAACCATGCTCAAGATTTGAGTTAGAAGGTTGAAAACGTTTTCGATGTTTAGAGCATGGTTTTAAGAATTCAACTCTTACAGGGGATTTACCTAAAGCACATGCTCAGGTTATATGACTTAGAAGGTGGATTTTAGAGCCAATTGACCTTGCTGTCCATAACCTCTTCTAGACTTGCTTGAAGCCCTCCTTTGAGCCCGAATGGTTCCCTTAGTTTCCTGCCCTTTCCCTCCTTGGATTGCTTCCTTTGAGGGCTGTTGGCACAGAAAAAGTTTTCAAAATTGTACTGGATTAGAATTAGACTAATCAAATCCCCAATTGTTCTATAATGTTCAAATTCTCAGTTTTGGACCTATATTAGAAGCTCACTTCAATGCCAATCCATTAAATATCACCCATTTCCTATGCCATTTTCGCAACCCATATTTCTTGCACTTAGTTTATTTTCATTTCAAATCAGGCCCATCTAAACCTTAAATTCAATGAGAATCCCAGCCAAATCTGGTGCCATTTGCGCAAACTCACTCCTTTATAACTATTGGGCTATGCTTCATTTCCAAATGGGACCTATTTAATGCATGTTAGCCCACCTGTCAGCTTGACTGCATAGTCAATTTTATTGACCGAAATCTAGCTGGCATCCCTTCAATCATGACTGAAATGTAAGGCAATCAAAGTTACAAGGCCTAGATCTGATGGCAGCAAGCCTATGAGGCCTAAAACCGATAATGACAACATGCCATCAAGATCCGATGAAAATCAAATAGGTCATCAAGGCCGGAGGAGAACCGAATAGGCCTTTAGGGCCAATGGACAACAAAAATCCTAACATAAACATGCTGAAATCAAAAGCTATGGCTAAGCCTATTAAGTTAAAACCCCCTCAAAATTTGGGATGGACACTTGGGGACGCCCTAGGGTGTACCAATCCTAGATGGGTAGGTGGGCATCTCCCCACGCTACACAAATCCCCCCCCAACCCCGAACTAGGGAGTATCAAACTCCATCTACTAAGAGAGATAAATCTCACTAATTTGAAAAGGTGACATGCATGTCATCATGTTATACCAACCCATAAATTAAATGAGGATAATGGAGAAGAATATCCCCTGCCCATCAAGGGTCAAGAAAGATATATCCTATCAAAATCAAATGGAAATTATGGCTCCTCCATACATTCCCACAATGACACAACACATAAAAAGAACTTTTGTCACCACCATTTTTTTTAATCAGGCATGAGACACTAAAGGGGGTTAGAAGGGAGGGCATATCCTCCATAGGAGGGGCTCCGGAGTGGGGGGTGGTCTGCCGCTTATAGGGCACCCCTAGTGAGGAGAGGCCAAAACATGGGGATGGGGGAAGAAGAGATCATACTGGAAATCGGGGGATAGACAAGGGGGAGGCGGGGATCACTGATTTCCCCCTGTATTGAAAAAAAAATTTACCGGGAGATCCAGCAATTTCGGTATTCCCCAATTTCTTTGGGAATATTGTTTGGATCACTCTTCCTGGTAAATATCAGATTGAGACCAATGAATCTAATGCAAGAATCGGCCAATTCCAATCTAGATCAGTCAACTCTGCAATCCATGGTTGGAGAAGAATTACGTTGTTTCTACATGAATAGAGATAAGCAAAAATATTTTATTTTTTTTATTTTTCAGTATTTACAAAATTTTATGAGATTTATTCCCAATTTTCAAGCATTTTCAATGAGAAAATTGCCGAAATAGAATTTTGGACCCCAGAAAAATATGTAAATTTCAAGGGAGTGTCAAAGGGATTAAAGCATAATATTGGCATGAAATATTATTTTTATCAAATATTTAAAATTTTCTATTTTTTGGGTGAGAAATATAAGGTTCTGAAATTTTTCATAAAGAATCTAAAAAATATAGAATATCTAGAAACAGATTTTGAGAATTTCATGATTTTTCAATGTGTCTTGGTAGAGTTATTGAATTTACCTTGATTTTTTAAGTATTCATCCAAATTTTTTGAAATAAATATAAAATAAATGAGATTTTTATGGTAGGCCCAGGAAGTTGTCATGGGTTGAGATGCCCAATTTGGGCTTGAATTGACATGAACATGTGATTAGTCAAGAATAAAAAAATAAAATATTGAATTTCAATTTGATTTTGAATTTAAATTGGGGTGTAAATCCCAATTAAATAAAATTTATTTATCCCCTTTTTCTTGTAAAAATTTTGTGTCAACAGTTATCAAAATCAGAACTGAATCCAATAATTTCCAAAATATGTGTTACATTTATGAAAAATGAGCTAATAAATATAATATAACAATTAACAGTTGATCTAATACCTTTAACTTTTTTTTACTTTTACTGCTTAATATCATATTTTAATGACTCTGTTTCCAACTTAGAACTTCTAGTCACTTAAACGTTAGGTAACATAAAGAAAAACATTGAGATAGAAACCTAAGAGTAATATTAACATACAAGTTGACATCAAACATTCTCAGGCAGTGGATTGACCCAATGTTGTTTGATCTCCATCCATATCAATGATTGCATTGCCCCCCCCCCCCCCCCAATTTCTCATCTTATTCGGGGGAGAAAAAACATTTTCCATGTTTTAACTCCAAACAATTAAAGTTTAGCTGGACAAGAAGATCAACAAATAAATTATGGTCATTCAACTGAACTCAACTAAGGCCTTTATCTCAAATTACTTGGGGTTAGCCATATGGATTCAATTTCTCCACTCATGTCGATTTTGTGTTATTTCTTCAGAGATATTTAAACCATATGAATCATATTGAATTACCCTCCTCCAAGTTAACTTAGGTCTACCACGCCCCTTTTTTGTTTCTGTCATTTTAATATTTTCTATCTTTCTAACTGGAGCCCCTTTAGGTCTACGTTTAATATGTCCAAATTATCTCAATCTCCCTTCTTTCAACTTGTCTACAATTCTCGTTACGTGTAGTTTCTTATTCTACAACTCTGCAATTTGCTGGGCAATTGAATTAGTAGTTTCTTATATAACAAGCCTAACAGAGGATCTGCATCAACGTGTGAGTCCACAAGAACCAAAATAACTATTAAGTGTCAGGTCATTTATGGACCTTTCACTTTAATGAAGTTACAGGTATCACAAATACGCTTACAAATATAAATAAAATTCCTAAGTTAGAAGGAAAACTTTTAATTACATAACCAGAATCAGTTGCCTTAAGTTGTGCTTACTTGATCACAATTGGCTCATACACGGTGATCAAGACATCTGAATCAACTCCTCGAAGGCGTAAATCTGCT
Organism: Cryptocoryne crispatula var. balansae; assembly: GCA_036172225.1. Taxonomy (NCBI): domain Eukaryota; kingdom Viridiplantae; phylum Streptophyta; class Magnoliopsida; order Alismatales; family Araceae; genus Cryptocoryne; species Cryptocoryne crispatula. The sequence continues at coordinate 14,491,321 of CM069920.1, read as the reverse complement.
AGGTAAACCTAAGAAAACAGAGTAGCATAAGAATACAAACCACTATTGTCAAAGAAAAGGCAAGAACAGTTAAAAATTTAACTCACCCTTACGATATTCCCTGCTTCCCTTCCCTGTCTACCTTTTGAAATGGCCTGCAAAGCACAAATAAATTTTATCTCATCATAGTAAAATATGCCGAAAAGGGTTTCATGAATTAAGCCCCTAAATATATAGAGAGCTAAAAATTAATACTCAAATATGTCCCTCATCCAATCCCTAGAATCTGTGAGCTATTTAGAAAGTAGTTCTCGTTCTCAAACTGTCACAAAGGCTGTCAACTGCAAATGAGTATTATAGGTTTTTAAGGGTTTTATGAAATTGTATTGGACAATAGAGGGAGATACAAAAAGACATGTTTGCCCTCGCGCAAAGTATAAAGGTGCTATTGATACTTAAAAAGTGTGTTATGTACAATTAAAATCCAGAACATGCCTGATGCGGGATGGAAATTTTCAACCGATTCTAAATGTAGAAAACAATGTTTAAAATGCAGAAATTATAATATAAATGCCTAAAATCTTGTTTATTTTGCCGAAATGGGTCCAGTCAGCGCTATCTGAGTCCCTGCGACGGCATGTCCGACTGTGTGCGAAACTAAAACCCCCACGACTGCATCATTTCCTCCGGGGTCAAGGGGTTGTGGCGGCCTTCTGTCAGTTTGATCAGGAGGGGGCCGCGGCAAATCGGGTGGTCGCGGAGGTGGCCGTCCATGAGGTGGTAAAAATGGGAAAATGGGAACGCATTGAAGTGAACGTTTGAGCGACTGTGGGTGTGAAGCTTCCATCGGAAACTTCTGGAGAATCCATGCGTGAACAGGGCTGGCAATCCCCTTTTGATGTTCCTCACGTCTTCAGCTCGCAAACAAGTCACCGGCAGTGTGGACAGAAGGAAGAAGAAACGGTGACATTGTCCTCGTCTGGACAGGAGCTGCAACAGGAACTTCGTGGGGCAGACGAGGTGATGACCGGCGATAGCTTCTGGCCGGGCGCCTATTCATCTTCTTTGCAGGGATGTCACAGCAACGGATTTTGGAGGAGAGGGACGATGAAGATCAGTGGCACCGTGAATGTCTCCAGGACATACGAAAAAGGATATGGAGAGGAAGCCTTCGTCGGATTTCGGAAACATGCCAGATCTGCAGAAAGGAAGGTACGGAAAGTCCTGGCAAGGTCTCCTCTTGCCTTCATCGCCTTCAATGTCGTTCGCGAGAACAGCCCTATGAGGTCGTCTGCAGAAGGACGAGTCGCCGGAGAAGGAGAAATCAAACAGATCGCATTGCCATCAGACTATTGGAAGAAGGCTCGTTGAAGAGATTGTCGAAGGGATGATGAAGATAGTTCAAGGATCGCCGGCTCTATCCACCTCTCCAATGTGATATCAGAACTGAAGAACCCAACACCGTCAGATCTTGAAGACGCCAAGGTACTTCTCCGGAGGATCTGTTGCTGAAGCTGGCTGAAGAGGAAGACAACGATCACATTGCTGGTGGTGGATCCGGGGTTTGCCGGATTGAGGAAGCAGTCATCGTTGTCAATGAAGAAGAACCGGTGAAGGTGAAGACAAATGAATAGCGCGGAGGCCAGAGGGTAAAGAGGTAGAGAGGGAATGGCTCCTTGCCAGAAAGGGAGGAAGGCAAACAGTGGGAAGACCCACGGCCGAACATGAGGTAGACAAAGGAGAGACGGGGTAGAGCCCCTGCATGGGAGATGCCAACAATAGCTCCAAAAATTCACTATACTGTGTTCATTTCAGGTGAAAAGCATCATCTTATATAGAAAAGACTCTAATTACAAGAAAAAGCAATCCAAAAGACTATTTACAGATATACTCATTTAAGGACCTAAATGATAGCAGTTAAACTCTCTAAAAAACAGAAAAGCAAAACAGAAAAAAAATCTAAAAAGACACAAAATCGTTCCCATCAATGCCCCAATACATGAAAAAAGTGTATAAAAGGATAGCGACTCCTTTTGCAAGTATGCCTATAAGGATAGAAAGCAAGGAGAAGACAGCATCATAAGTGTGGGGGGAGGAGGAACATGGTGGTCAAGTAGTGTAGAACTTGCATTGAAATGTTGAAGGATACAGAAAAAGGTTTTTGGTGAGTGAATTTTGAAATTGGGGAGAGTATGTTAAGTGTAATGGTGTATAGAAAATGTAAAATATACACAAGCATGCTGAAACTTGCTTGAGGGGGGATTGTAAACAGATGAGAAGAACAGGTTCACCAAGTAATCATGGACAGCTATGTCATTGCAGACAGCAGTGAGAGGGAGGCCATTGAGATGAGTTCGGGGGGGGAGGGAATAGGACCAAATGGTAGTATCACAACATGGCAGTTGATCCGAGTACACTCAAGTCAAGGCAACTATTAGAAGCAAACAGCAGGGATTAGTCCATAAACCATTCAGGAGAATGACATTGAAGGAGCCTGTAAGGGAGTTGATCGGAGTGATAAGCAGGAAGTCAACCCAGGGAGTACCAATCACAGTGATTACCGGCCCTAATCTGCAGGTTCAGATCATAGTTAGTTAAATACGAGTCGGGTATAATACGGAAAAAATACGTTTATGTATAATTCGTTTATAAATTTTAAATATACGGTCAAATATTTGGTCAAACATTCGGAGATTTCAAAAATTCGGTACATTATATATACGGAATACTATACGGTCATGTTTTGACAATATGTACTAAAAATACAGAGTAGGTAAATTTTCAAACAAAATCAAAAATTATATATTACAACATTAACGTTGGTCATAATACATAATACATCAAAATGTATAGCATACACATTGTAAAAAATATAATGTTCAAAATACACAAAAAAAGTCACACCATCATCTAAAGTCTTCAAAGATAATAATCATAACAATGATTCTAAAAAAGAGAAGACATTAACTAAGTTAATTTTATCCAAAATAAGAAACACACTTCTTTTGTATCTAAACAAATGAATCAAAAAAATAATGTCCATCTTGAGTTTCCTCCGAGTCTTGAGTTAAGTTTTCATCTTGACTATTATTGTTCAAGAAATCTTCTCATTCGTGTGTTTCAATGATATAATCGTCAACAAGTATATCAATCTTGTCAAGATCAATTGACTTCAAATCTTCTTCCTCACGATCTTTAAATTTTGACATCATCAAAGAATTCATTCTCACATAAACCAAATCTTAAAGCATTTCTGGAGCTAGCCTATTTCGTTTCTTGGTTTGAGTAACTTTCCATGCACTCCAATTTCTCTGACAAGCCGATGAGCTACAAGGTTGGCTAAAAATTTGTATAGCAATTCTCTTGATGATGGAAAAGTGTTCGTCACTTCCCATGTAATCCCAACAAACACCTACAAAACATCACATAAAATGACAAATATGACTCATAATAAAGAAGAAAAAAAGTAGCATTAGAATGAAAAATTTACGTTTATGATTAGTTTTCATCGATGTCAACCCAGTGCAAGTAAATAATTTTTGAGATTTACTACGATAGGCCACAAATTGTTTGACAAAATCTACTCGCTCATTTTCTTTAACCAACTTTTTCAGAACATACTCAATGCCTTTTTTTGTCACTATTATCAACAAATGGAGCTCTACAAAAATAAGCTGGGTTGAGAATTACTGTAGTTGTATGTATTGGATGAAGTATATTTCTATATTTTCTTTAATCAAATAATTCAAGTATCGCCTTGTACTTTGATTCATTAGTTTTCATGCGTTGCCTCAATGTCTCTCTAGCTCGTTGCATAGCGTCATACAAATATACTGTAGTTGAGTCATCACTGTCAACCAAACGAAGCACTCGAATAATAGGATTAAGAAACTCAATGACTTCATTAGCCTTTGACCAAAATGATTCATTTTAAATAATATGAGTTGCTTGCATTCCAAGTGATGATCCAGTGTAATTTACCTCTCCATTCAAAAGATGCTACAAGTATTCTCAGATGATTTTCCACATCAATTAATGACTGCAACGTCAAAAAATTTGTAGCAAATCTTGTTTTGCAAGGACTCTTTAATTCATTATTCTCTGTGTATTTTCTCATCATCTATAAAACAAGAGTATGCTTATACATGAAGTCAACAACTTTCTTTCCATCATTAATAACATTCTTAATCCAAAACACTACTCGATAGATGTCCTTCAAAAATAAGTTAATGCCATATGATGCGCAACGAATCTTATACAAATGAGGATACTTTCCCATCAATATATCACTAGCAGACTCATAGTTTAAAGCATTATCTGTAATAAGTTGCACAATATGTTGTGGACCAATTTCATTAATAACACATGATAAGATATTTGAAAGATATTCACCTGTCAATCTTTCTTCAGAACATTCAAACGATTTTACAAACACTGCACCAAATGGAGAATATGCAATGACATTAACCCATGATCTTCTTCTTATATCAGTCCATGAATCAAACATTATTGTACATCCCGTTGATGCCCAAGACTTTTTAACATTTACAACATATTTTTCAACATCCTTTCTGGATTCTGGAATCAGTCTGGTACGTAAAGTTGAATAACTTGGCATTATAAAACCAGTTCCATAATCACCCTAAGCTTTCATCATTTCAATAAATGATTTTGATTGAATCACATTAAATGCAATATTATTCATAATAAAGAAATTTGTAATTTTCTTCTCTAAATTCACCTTATCTTTCTTACGAGCCAACTGTAGAATTGTAGATTGATTTGTGCTATTGTTTATAACTCTGAACAAAGAAGCTGACTCTGCTCGACTTTCATAGTTATTGGATGAAGATGTTGAACTCCTACTTTTCTTATTACTCCCATCAATAGCAAGAAAATTTTCAGCTTGAACTTCTTCTGGCACCTTTGAACATATTTGAATATCATGACCCACTATATCGACTAAATGAGATTTTACGTGAGTAATTCCTCTGAAAAACTCTTTTTCACAAAATTTACATTTAAAACGGCTGCCAAGATCTTTAGCATAATCCCCAAATTTTTGTTTTAGTCTCACCATCTTATTATGATAAATAGAAGAAAACATAACATAGAAGAATTAATGGCAAGTCAACAATAAAGAGAATATAAACAAAGGATACTAAAATAATATACCTTTAGGAGTACATAGTAAACAAAGAATAAGGGTGGTGTTGTTGTTGTGTGGCGAAGGAACAAACACTTTGTCGTCTAGGAGAAATAGAGGGAGCCGGTTGGGCAGAGGCAGACGCCGTAAGGAGTTAAATGGAGACGTCCCGATCTGGGGACGAGGCAGACACCGAGAGAAGGAAACTGCATCAGCTGAGGTGTTTAACAGAAGAAGTACGCGGAAGATTTTCATAAAATCCACTGATTATGTAATCAGGTCAAGCGGGTAACCTCGGCGGAGCTCTTCTTCTCTCTTCTTGTCGTGTTGCCCACCTGTGCGATCCAGTGATTCCAACCAATAGCAGAGGATGATATTTCCAGGCACGCCGCACGCCGCCTTGACCCGCTTGACCTGATTATGTAATCAAGATGATATTTCCATGACGGCAGGAACAAGACGGGGACGTAGGAGAGCCGGCAACCTTACGCTCCTTCTCTTCCCAGGCACGCCGCACGCTGCACGCTGCACGCCGCCTTGACCTAGGACAGGAGTCACACGACAACCTTACCATCCCTCTCTTCCCAGGCATGCCACATGCCACATGCTGCCTTGACCTAGGACGGGACTCGGGAGCCACACTGTTTGACTTCCTTGGATGGGCTTGGGCAGAGCATTTTATTTGACCGATTAAAACGGGAACGCGTTTGAAACAACAGTGCTCTCAGAGCCACGTCAAAAAGCGAACATTCGTGTTTGAGACAAAAACGGAGCGAATATTTCGTAAATACATACGTACGTGTTTCATTCGCGTACTGTACGCGAATCAACTAACCAAGGTTCAGATGCTTTATAGGAGACAAACCAGTTGCTCCAGCTGTTGATGGGTGGGTTCAAGTGATCAGAAGATCTTATCATCTCTCTAATGCTCTCTTCTCTGAGAATGTTAGATGTTCTGGATCTAAGAGAATCCTGTTGCAAAAAGATGCATGTGTTCGTTGTCATTGGACATCCCCATGAAGGAACAGCATGAGATGCAGCTACTAGGGTGGGTCATTTTAGTTTTTCTTTCAGTCTAAAGCTAAGGGCAAGTTCTTACTGAACTCAACCCTTCAATGAATAAGAATGGTCAGCAGAAAAAGGATTTGTGACTGGAGAAGAGCTGAATGGCTATTTTGATCTGCCTTGGGCTGCAGAGGTGACCTACCAGTCTAAATGGCTGGAAGGCTGTTTTATGACAGCAGTTGAAGATCCCTTCCTGATTTAGGTCTGTTGTGCTCTGCAATGTTTATGGCCGAAAGTCAGCTTCTCTCGATTAGTGAAGTGATTGGTAAACAATATTTGGTAAAGATTTGCTCTTTTGCTCAGTGGCACAACATGAAGATGGAGTGCAATCAATCAATTAAGGCTGCCACAGATGTGTGTATCACAGAGAAAACGAAATCAAAATAAGAGACCAGATCAGCTAGTGCCGATTATAATCCCATCTGAATCAACTCGGTGGAATCAGCCGATTCCATGGGAGAAAAACCGATCTGAAATCAGCCTGGATTGGTACTTCAAAAATCATAAAAAAATAAAAACATGGGGTAGATGGATTCCACATTGGATTCTGGTTGACCCGACCCTTTTGGGATTGTGTCGGGGTGGTGCCACTGCCTTCAACAGCCGATTCCAGCGTGAGTCACCAGAATTGGGTTGTAATCAGCCAAATCAGTTCAATCCATGGCCGATTCAGTCAATTACATATTTGGATAGAAATAAGGGAGGAGATCCGAGTTCCCCTCTTAAGTTGAGTCGCTTATGCTGATCAGATTCCAGCAGGGAAGTGCATGCCTTCACCCTCATTCAAAAGGATTATAGAGCATATGATGGGGACAATTTTAGAAAGCATTTAAAAATACTTTAGAATTTTATGTTTTCAGTTTATTATGTAAATATCTTTTTCAATGGGGTCTTATAGTTAATTTGTCAACCACCTCTATAAAAGGGCATCCACATGTAATCGACGCGAGATACTGTAATTGGAATTTTGGAGCTTCAGCTAGGTGTTCCCGCGCAGGGGCTCCACCTTGTTTCTTCTCTCCATCATCCCCAGTCGGCCAAGGGCCTTCTTCATGCCGTTCCCCCTGTCCAGCAAGATCACCGTTCTCCTGTCCCTCTCTCTTTATCCTCTGGCCTCCGCACCATTTGTCTTGTTTCCCTTCTCGGTTCCTCCTCAAGACATCGGCTACAGTCCCATTCGATCGGTGACGCCCAACAACTACAATCTTTCAGATCTGTATGTGGCGGAGCACCAAACAGCGTCGACATCTCCATCCTCGTCTCCAGCGATCCACAGTGGTGTTCGTCCTCAGCATGGTTGCGCGCACGCATTTTCTGTCTGTGCTTGCTGTGCGCAGAACGGTCTGGTCGTCAATGTCCTATTTTGAGGCATTAGATCTACCCAGTTCGGCTTCATGGTGCTGTCGTCTCCTGCGACACCGACCAGATTGGCATTGAGCTGTTCGCAGTGCTTACTACGTCTTCCTCTGATCTGGTCGACGACGGAAGTTGCTCTGGAGCCGGCTGCTGTCACGCACATTTGTCTTGTTGAGCTTCATAACTGATATTGTCGAAGAGGTGGACAGAATTGGCGTTGCCCGATCTGCTCCTCTGGTGAAGAGCATCAACATCGTGTTTCTCTCCACGGCCAGCTCAGATCGTCTACCTCCCTCGAACGACAAAGGTGCAAAATCATTTGCTCATCCGGCAATCCCTGGATGACGACATAATTCCTGCTTCTCGTCTTCGGCAACCTAAGGCATCGGTGATGCCACTCTCTTCTGCTTCATCATCATCGACTCCCCCTTCAGATCCCTCTTACCTTCACAACACATCAGAACGACGATCGGCAAGGCATCACCAGTGTGACGATCGGTGAAGGACGGCTCCGATCTTGTCATCAACAGAGGAGCCCGTCGCGACGTCAACTTGGACTACGCAGCACCTGAGGCTTCATTCTTTGACGACCCATCAGGGAAGACGGTGTCAAATGTCCATCTTTCCGCTTCCATTCTCGTCACGCAGATGGCTCGGAAGACAACGCTGGCCACCGTATAGAGACACAAGCAAGAATCCAAAGATTCCTCACAGCAGCCCGGACCTCCATTTCTTCTTCTCGCGCTCTGGATTATGTACAGATGCGGCCACGCTACACTCTTTGCCTCAAGATCCAATTGTCGCCGACGCGCCGTATGGCCACAAAGCCACAACGAGACAATATCTCGCCAACAGGTAGTCACATCCCTTGCCACCCGCAGCAGCTCCCAGTCACGCCACGAGTCCTACCGAGCTGGTGTCTTTCACTAACCTGTGAGCGATTCTGGCATTCCACGAACCCCGCTGGAACATAGTCTTGCATGTACAGATGCGATGCCAAGGAGAAATTTGATGTTTTAGTCATTGACATTTAGTTTTTATTTTGTTTTGTCATTTAGTTCCTGTCTTAATCACTTTTTTTCAGAACAACAGATAAGCCTACTTATATTTAACCAGGTAGCTTAAATTTTCTTAAATTTTCTTAAATTTTGAAAATCTTGAGGTTACATCACTTTCTTCTTCCCTCCCATGAGTTTCATCCCATGGCAAAACCAATCAAAAAGCCTAGCCGAGTTCTGATCCACCTCTTTCTTCATCACTCTTATCCATCTTCGTTATCAGTTTCAGTATTCTCTCCCCAGTATCCAATTCACAACATTTATCAACCACTTTTGACAAGCAGACCAAAAGTCCAAACCAGATGACTGATCTTTTCAAGATCAGCAGTCATTATCTTCAAGCTCTTCTGTTTATAACTTTAATAAATTGTGGCCTTTCCAGGTAGCTTTCTAAAAAATAGTTTATCACTAACCATCAATTGTCTCTTCGTTCTTTGGGACTGATGCTGCAAGTTGACTTTGCTGTCAGCACCATCTCCCTGTTAATTTTTGCAGATTGGTCACATCAACTGAATAGCTGTGAAACTGGGGAGAAGAATCTTCTGCACAAACATTTACAAGTCAACTCGGTTCACAAGATGGAGATGTCTTTTGATTCCAAGAATCCCATTCTCAATGTTGATTTCTCCATGACGCTAAAGAGCACATGATTCACTGGCAACAAATTTCAGGTTAAAAGTGTGTACTGATGCATCTTCATAATGATGTGCAGTAAGCCTACAACTATGTTTCCCAAGTACAAGAAACTCTCACTCGTAGGTCACAACTGGCAATAGATTACTTAAGAGTCACACACACACACACACACTCTCTCTCTCTCTAAAATCTTCAGGAACCACATGATTGCTATCATCAGTTCGGTCAGGAGATAAAAAAACAACTCCACTCCGGGAAACAAATTTGTATTTTCATCTCCCATAAACATCCCGCATAATTGGACAGAAACTGACTGCCTTATACCTAGGACATTCTTCAGTAATTGACAACTTTTGATTGCATGACTAATTATTTGCACAGCACATAGTTTAGAAAGATTGAAAAACCAAACATGCACGTCTACGAACTAATTTCAAACTACATACAGTCTCAGGGATTAAAATTCAAAAGAAGCATTTATGTCAACTACATATGATTTATAAGAGCACATAATAATGTATGATGTTGCACTGTAAGTTTATCACCATTTGAGCAATGGATGTCGATATTGTTGAAGGTACACCATTATAGCTCAAAGGAAATGCTTCAGCGGCACTTGAATGCTCAAGAATCTACAAGAAGACAATGCCGGTTCAAGTAGTGAATAAACTATGCAGATATGAACTTGAGTCCAAAACTATCTCCATGTAAAACAAGCTAGAATACGTTGACCAGTTATAAAGAAAATATGAATTTGAAATATGTGTTATACCTATAAAAAACATAGTTTACACATTAACATTTCCCATTTGGGACTTTCACTATCCTGTGGTAGACTTATATGTATGGGCTGGTCTCAAATTATTAAAGAGTGGGAAAGAGGTCGTGGGGCTGGAAGAGAAACTTACTGACTACAGATTCTTGCCAAGCCTGTGTTTTAAGCTTTAGCAACATACTGTTCATATATTTGTAATCAAAATGAAGCTCTAACAGAAGCTGTTTTGGAATGGTAAGACTTTTGGTATAGAGGGGGTTCCATATAACCACTTGAGATCTAGAGAGAAGGGTAATGTTGGTTTTTATTCAAGTGAAAATTTAAGGCCCTTCTTTTTCAACTGGCTCTTGATGCTGTGCAAGGTGAAAGACCCTATTAAGTGCTCCTTGGTCAGTCAAGATATTATAAAAATGATGTTTTCTGAGAGTAGAATGATGCATACGGTGCTTATATATCCAATCTGTAGAAAGGTATACTGCGGCTGAAGGGTGAAGCCTATCCCTAAATGTGCTACTCAGTTGCCATCAGGTAATGTAGAAACTCCTATATAAGAAAGATGAATAGCTTGACAGAGGGCATTCACGCAAAGATTGCGGGATCAGAATCGGACCAGATAGGTAAGCCCAAGGGTGTTCACTTACCAGGTCAACCTGAGAAACCGAACCGGTCCAACCCGAAAGTGTCGGGTTGGGTCGGGTTGACAAAGAGTGTCAGGTTATTCAGGTTCAAAAATCTCCAACCCGATCAAACCCCCCAACCAAACTAACAACCTGAAGACCCCACACCCTGACATTGATGCCAACACCAAGGTCTGTCCACACCTAACATTTTTAGTTAAGTAGCGAAGAAGAAGTATATAAATAAACTTATCATCTCTTGAATAGTTGATATGGGACTAACCTTGTGCATGCTTCACCAGCCGATTCTGCTCGCCGCCTTCGACCTGGCGGGTTGATCAAATCCATCCTCTAGGTCCAGACCCCACTACCTCGTGCCTTCTAGTCATGCGGTGCCCGGGACAGCCAACAACCATCGCCATCTATCCGAGTCAATTTGTCGTCAATGGCTACCGTCAAGGAAACAGAAGCGATGTCGTGCCAAGCTACCAACGACATATCAGTGGCCTCCTTTTAGTCCCATATCGGACAGGTGAAGATCCAACATTGGGCGAAAGCTTTTAAAATAGATTCCATGGCCGGCCTTTCAAGGCGTGCGGTGCTGCGCAAGGTCAAATTTCATGTTTAGGTGATTAATATCATTTAAACATTGAACATTACTTAAAATAATAAAAATATTTTAATTATTCATTAACAACTTAATTAATTGGAGGTTATTTCGATTCAACCCGAACCCACCCGAAATACAGTGGTTCGGTGTGGTTCGGGTTGATAGGTCTATTCGGTTTGGTTTAGGTCAAAGGAATTTTGCTCTGGACCGAACCGACCCGACCCGTGAACACCCCTAGTAGGCCCTGATCCAATCTGGATCAAATCAAATCGGCCGATCTCGGCCAATCCTCCAGGAGAAAAACCGATCCATATGGATATAAGGCCTCCGCAATTGCCTTGCGCTGCCGCACCGATCCATTTAAGCTAGATTCCGTTTTTTACCTTAGTCCTAGGGGATCAACTGGATTGGCTGATTCCTGATCTGATCCTACCAGATCAGCCAATCCAAAGGTGATTTAATCGATCTGGGCTGATTCCTCTGGAAGTCGGCCCTAGATTGGCTATGCCAGTGAAATTAGATCGACAGGTGTCGATCCAATTCAAAAATCAGTCAATCTCGATCTGCATCAGCCAAAGTTGTGAACTATGCGTTGATGGGTAAACTCCATGGATTGCAGAATTGTCGGAATCAGATCAGAATCGGCCGATTTCATCCAAAATTGGTCCGTCTCGATCCAACTCCGGGCTGAAGGACTGATTCCGAACATAATTATGTTGGAATCAGTCATCCAACCAATTATGTCAGGACAACTTAAGTCTCAATGACAAATCGATATCAAGTGCGATGCAGACCAAGGATCGTGAGATCGGAATCAGAATCGGGATCGGTGGGTATCAATTCAATTCAGATCAAACCGATCTCGACCGATCCACTCGAACAAAACTAATCTAGAATTGGTATGTAAAAAAGTGATTCCGATACAATCTCAGCTGATTCAACTGGAATAGCAAAAAAAATGATCTGATTTTGATCTGATCCGGTTATGATCCGATCGATATAATTCCAATTCCAATCCCGATCTAATCTGGCCGATCTTGACCAACTCTACTGAAACTTTTTTCCGAAAATCGGTCGGAATCAGCTAATTCCTGGGAAGAGAATCGATCTAGGAATCGGCCTAAATCGATTTTTTTTGAATTTTTGATGAAAAAATTCATCAAAATAAAAAGTGAGTTAGAAAAAAATCTAAAAATAAAATTAGTATTCATCCACAGGACCACATCGAATAATTACTAAAGAACAACAAATGAAGTTAAGTACATATTCCATTGATTCAAAAATCAATTAATTGATACATCATGATAATATAAAAAATAGAAATTTACATGATATCAATTTAATACCAATATTTAGGATATGGATATTAGTTTTCCTCCTCTTCCTGTTACTGTCGACGCTCCTGAGTTGTGCTCAGTCTTGTATATTGTTCGGGACCATATCCATATGAAAATAATGCTGGTACCATGCTATCAAGGTCGTAGGCATCGGACTGTGGGACAACCGGGACATAGGCAGACTCTGGTGGAGCTAGTGGTGGTGGTGGAGGAATCCACTACTGTTGAGTCTCGCCAAATGTTGGATACTGTGGCTCTATAAAATGATGTGATATCTGCTAATCCAGCTTGGAATACGGCTTTGCCCGCCGTGAATCAGGTGACTGGCTGCTGTTGATGGCTGCGTCGTTGGTATACACACCTCGTCATCATCAACTGAGAAGTGAGAAGGAGACTGCGTGCTGTCATCTGGGCTCACAGGACGTTTGACCTCTAGCTTCCTTCACTTCACCTCTTCAGCCATCTCTGGAGTAATAGAACCAAAGATTTTTTTAGCTTTGCAAATCCGCCCATTTTTCGTACAGTCACTTTTGTTTTCGTTTTCCCTGAACTACGAATAGACTGGGTAGCGGCGGCTGGGGCTAAAGCTAGAGGTGGCTGCTCCATAGCTGTTGGGGCAGAAGAAGGCCCTGCCTGAGCCTGAGAAATAGGTGGAGCTGGAGCTGGAGCATCCTCTTCGGCTTCAACACCATCCAACTCTCCTTCAGCCCATGCACAGTTATCAGTATCAAACTTAACTGGATGAACCCTGGCTGCCCTCTCCTTTATCCAGGAGGCAAGTGCATGCTCCTCCTAGAATATCTGATCCATATCCACCTCCTTAGGTAGTGGTGTGACGGAGGTATGCCTCTACTCGTATGGACCACCTGAGAAGCATGCAAATCGCTCCTCACTGATATTATGTCGATCCTTGATATTCTTGATGCACAGCCTCATATTGTAATGACAGAAGACCAGCTTCTCCAGCCGGTCTGAGGTCAACCTGTTCCTCCTTTTTGTATGTATCAGGTTGAATGTACTCTAGTTCCTCTCATTGAGAGAAACTGGTGCTCTGGCTGAGTATCTTGATACCGATGGCCACAAGTGGATTCCATCCACTCCTTGTGTTCACCTGAACCCACCACTCAGCTGCAAAAAAAAGAGAAAAGGTAAACAATTAGCCCATCATCTTCAATAACTTATATGAAAAGAAAATAAAATATTCATCATAAATTAGTATATCAGGTGACACTTTGTTGCACAAATATCTCATATCAGCATCTGAGTATACGTCGACCCTCATCTTATACTTCTGCATCTGAAAAAATTTTAAAAAAAATCATTAGTTGTCTAATAATTAGCTACTCCAAAGTATTGAATAAACTCCAACTTACTTCTATCTCAGCCTCTATCCTGTCCTACTGAGATCGACAGAGACGCTAAATAACAGCTAGTGTACCCCGCATCACCTCGTTGTCGTTCACCACCTGTCCTCCATATTGGATGCAGGGGTTCAAAAAATATCTTGCAAGAATTTAATAGTTAACATTATGAATAAAACAATTATTGGATAAACTTAAAATAGGTAAGCACAAATGTTTTTTGAACCTACTAACCTGCAGTATGGACATCGTGTTGCAAAGTCTTGTCCCATCGGTCATCTATGATCTTCCACCACTTTTTGTAACCCCTGAGATTTTTCTCTTTTGTTTTCAATTTTGCCCGATCCATGACATCGTACAGCGTGCCCATCTGGTTCCTGTCATCTGTCTACCAACCTCAAGACAACTACCAGTGGCTCAATGATTACCAAGTAGTAGACAATCCTCTCTCAAAATCTCTTGTCAGTGATCTGCTTCTCAGACCTGACAAGAATTTCTAGCTGATCTTGCTTGTTGTGTAGGTGGTTCACCGTATACTTATAATATTCCTCGGGCGGTGTGAACCTAACCAATGCATACATGTGACAGTGTAAACTCTCCAATGCAATGAAATTTGTGGCAAAACGAGTCGGACCAGGACAAACAAGATCATGCCCTCCTGTGTATGATCTCATAATATGTAACAGACGAGGATGCGAATAAATAAATGATGTGATCGTCTACGTCTGCCTGACAAGGGTGGATACACTCTCCTCCTTGCCTATATCCTCTAATATGAGATCAATAGAATGTGCCGCTGATGTAACCTCAAAAATCTCTCAAGTTTAAAGATTTTGGTTTTGGAAATTCATTTTTCCTTTTGAATTTGAATTTAAATTTGATTTGACCTTAGTATTGACTTTGTAAGAAAATAGATGGTATTCCATAAAAGTACTAAATAGGGTCCATGATATGTATAAAATTATAATTTGAGGTTGTTAGGTTCTTTGAAATTGATTTTGACCTCTCCCCGTCGGATGGTACGAAGATCCGACGTTAATTACATCGAGATTACTCGAATACCCTTGATTATCGTCATAGCAATCCATGAAAGTAGAAGACAATGTATCCACAATAAACATTCACACATAGGAGAAAACAGCCCATGAACTTAATGAAATGCAAATACTTAATGTGTTTTTTAGTTTGGTTTGAACTTAATTGATTTGAATTGATTGATTTTAGTTTGAGTTAAACTTGATTGGTTGAATTTGATTTGTTAATTTGTTTGAGTTACTTATTGATTTAAGTTTGGTTCAATTTGAATTTATTTGTTGATTTAGACTTGGTTTGAGTTTGAGGCAGTTTGTTTATTGTTTGATTTTTGAATGGTTTGTTTGGCATGAATTTATCTTATTTAATCCATTTGTTTCATGAATTTTAAATAGACTTATGTGAATTTTTGATCTTATGCATTCGACATTTATGGGCTTTTATGTTAAAGTTAACTCGTTTTGAACTTTGATTAACTTGCAGATTTCATGGGTTCAGGTTGATAATTTGTTTGATTGATTTCATTTAATTTGAATTAAGGTTGTCTGATTAAGATTGATTTGGGTTAATTTAAAGATTTTTTATTTGAGTTTGATTTAATTTAATTCATTTGACCATGTTTGGAATGGAATTGAATTTTGAATTTGAAAATTGGGTTCAACTTAACGTTTGACAGGTTATTAAGTTCACTTGGTTATGATTTGTTTTAATTTGGATTTTTGGTTTGTTTGATTTTAAAATATGATCTGATCTTATTTGTTGAGATTGGATTTGTTTAGACTTAGTTTGATTTGAACCTGTTTTATGCAATTATGACTTGAATTCATGTACAGATTTTACTGTTTTGAATTGATTATGTTTGAGCTTGATGGGCGGCCAGATTTGAGTTGGTTCGGGAAGTTTAGCTTGTTTACAGATTTGGTTCATTTATGAATTTGTGATTTGCTTGGAATTGTTTGATTTGGACATTATGTGAAGACTTAGATTTCAGATTCTGGGCTTTACAGATTTCTCAGATTTACAAGTTGGCTTGGATTCCAGATTTTTATCTTCGGATGTGACATTCAGATTTTAAAACCTGCATGTTTCATTTTCATATTCAGAGATTTCCAGATGACAGCTTCTGGACTTTTTAGATTCTGATTTCAGATTTTACAATTTTCTGGATTTGCAGATTTTTCATGCTTCGGTTTTAAATGTGAAGTTCAGATTCCCCTTTTCTTCTCCTGCAAATTTTGATTTCTGATTCTACATGTTTCAGTTTCTTTTAAATTTCAGATTTCAGCTTGTAAGTTTCAAATTTCAGAACTTCAAACTTTTAATTTTGCAGATCCCGGATTCTGGTCAGAACATGGATTTCATGATTTGTTCAATTATTAAAAGTTGTGTGTTATTGGATTGGGTCAATTCGGCTTTTAGATTCCTTTATTTAATGCTTGCAGATTTCGGATTTATGTGATTTGATTTGGGTTTAGTTTGATTTGTTTGAAGATGTTTTCGTTTATACTGGTTGCAGATTTTTAAATTTTGTATATTTCAGACTTTACAGATTTTTATAGGTTTCAGATTATGTTTTCAGATTTTTTTATTGTCTTGCCTTCCAAAATTTCATGTAGCGGTCCTCTCCTTATAACATAAATCCGTGCACCGAGCATGAATTTTCATTTGTTCTCTCAATATGAGACATGATTACAACTTGTCCAGGAATCTGGTTCCTTGAGTCCTTGAAGAACTTGACAATTCATAGGCGGCGTGTACCCGGTCTTGATAGACTTATGGGTATCCCCCACTGTTTTGATCATTCTATTAGCATATAATCGGCTTAGCGGCATGTTGACCATGCACGGCCTCATATAGCTAAAAAAAATAGTAAAATATTGGGGTCTGTTTTTATAGACCTTTGGATGTCTACCTTAAGGACGTAGACGCGGATGGTTAGTCGACCCCTCAACTAGTCCGGTTTGTTGAATTAAATGTAGATTTTCATTTATTTTCACTTGATTGTTTATTTTAATTTTTTTTGTTGAAGGGTCCTGCACTGCGCAGGTTCTGCTCAGCCGAACAGAGGCCTGGTCCACTGTCCGGTTCTTTTCCTGGACCGGCGGCTCATTCCCACGGGGCCGGCGGACGCTCGGGGGCCGGCCGGCTTCGCCCGGTCGCGCCTCCCCCTTTTTTTTGCCTTTTCTTCATCGGGTGGGCCCCATGGGATTTCCACGCTGGATGTAAGTTCGGGGACATATTTCCCCCGCTGCTACAGTGCTTGCTCGACGCTCTCCGGCACCCGACGGCAGTGCGGCCATCGTTTCCAGCGGCTCCCGGCTTTGTTCGACGGCGACGGCACCGGCAGAGGAAGAAGAAGGGGCCGTCGGCCCTAGGGGAGGAGCAGAGACCCTCACCGGTGACGACGGCAATGGCTATTGGCCTTGACGGCAACGGCGATGGCCTACGGAAGCAAATGAAGGCCCGGCAGTCCCGGCGGAGGAGGAAGAAGGCTTCGGCAGTCCCGATCAACAATCCCAGCCCCTCCGATCCTTCTAACAGGAAGAAGAAAGCTTCTTATTAATCTTGACGGCTCTGGCGGAAGAAGAAACGAGCTCCGGCGGCGCTAACACCTCCGACAAAACAGGGGACGGCAACGGCTATCAACCTCTCCTTCCTCTCTCTCGCTTCCCACCTTTTTTCCAGCCCCTCCGGTCCTTCTTATAGGCTTCCCCACTGCGCAGCTCCGGAAAGGATTCGGTGACAGAGTTTGAGTCCGACTGGGGCTAGGTCTTCTGGCAACGGCCGGACCTTCCCGCTATATCCTCTAACCGAAGAGTCCCACGCGGCTTCCAATTGTCTGCTCCATCATTGACCTCGGTCTCCAGTTACGGTAGGATTCCTCCTTTGAATTCCCTATTTTTAAACCACCGATCTTCTGCCTTGTTTAGAGAAAAAAATCTCTTTTTTTATTTTCTGCCGAGCCCATCTTTGAGCAGGTCTGTGGGCTGATTCCTTGGCTCGCTTGAAAGAGTACTTGGCCCATTTCGGACCACCGACCCCTTCAAACAGGTCCTCTATCGTGCCAACTCCGCCTCCACGTCGGTTTATTCCTGCATCGCTATTCCTTCGGCTCTATTATACTGATCATGCCAATTCCTTTCTCTCCTTTCTTCTTTTCCTAAAATCAGCCTCATTTTATTCATATATATTTTCCTTCACCAAATTTAGGTGTCAACAGTCGCACAGGGCACCCAGAACATGTGTTTCCTCTTCTCCATCAACTTTTTCCCAGTCGCCTTATATGAAGGTTCGTTGTCACTGATAACATGAACCACATTATCCTCCCCGATCTCCTCCACCACCGCATCCATCAAAGAAAAAATGAAGTCGGCATTTTTAATCTTCCCAGAAGCGTCCACTGACTTCAAGAGCGTGGTCCCCTCAGAACAATACACCAAGAAGTTTATCATACTCCTCTTGGTGATACATGTACACCCGCCACACATAATTGTGCAACCCCTCTCATTCCACACCAATTTGAATCCATCCATCCACTCACTCAACTACTGGACCTCCTCATCCAGCCCAGCGCCATATATGTCTGCTGCTCGCATGGTTTACAGAATCGGTGGAATCGGACCGATTCCATGCAGAAAGACCGATTCTAGTATGAATTCCGCGGAATCGGTAAGAATCGATAGGAATCGGTCGGAATTGATCCGATTCCACTGATTCCTTGTGGAATCGGTCGATCCCGACCGATTCGTCGGAAGACTGGAGTCTGTGGACCGGTTTGATTCCCAGTTCGATTCTGGACCGGGAATCGAATCGATTCCGGCCCTTTTTAGGGTCGGAATCGACCGCCGCAGTTGATTCCGGTGATCC
Organism: Cryptocoryne crispatula var. balansae; assembly: GCA_036172225.1. NCBI lineage: Eukaryota > Viridiplantae > Streptophyta > Magnoliopsida > Alismatales > Araceae > Cryptocoryne > Cryptocoryne crispatula. Next base: position 14,472,482 of record CM069920.1, on the reverse strand, counting down.
CGCAGCGGCTCCATTCGATTTCGGCGATTTCCAGGGGGATCCTTGCTCGGCCGCGGCGATTCCATCGTCGATCCCAGCTCCCAGCACCGATTCCGCGGCGATTCCAGCGATTCCAACACCGATTTCGGCGATTCCGACGATTCCGACGATTCCAAGCTACATCTTCAAGGGATTCCGCCGATCCAAGCTCCGATCGGCCTCGAATCAACCTCTTCTTCGATCTTTATAAGGTTATTGGTAAGATTTCTTCGCCGAAAACTTCGTACGTCCATTCTTACGCATTTCCGACGAGTCCGAGCGTCGTTAAACGTTGTGATTTCCGACCGAACAAGTCCGTTTAAGTTCTGAACTATTCGATTGGATGTTGTTTGCACGGAAAAAATTTCGAATATCCCGTACGTCTATTTTTACACGTTTCCGACGACTCCGAGCATGGTTAAACTCGGTGATTTTTTTATCGAACAACTCCTATCAAGTTGTTTGAACATCGATTGGATGTTCTTTGTACGAGAAAAATTTCGGATACCCCGTACGTTGATTTACGACCATTTCCTGCAAATACGTAACCCTTTAAACATACCGAATGGTGTGTTACTCGGGCTGTCTGCTTCCCGAACAGCGTCTAAAGCAATTTTTATGTTATCTAATCATTTTTAGTGCATTGTTTACAATTTTTGCAGATATAAGCAATGGCCGATCAAGGTGATGCAGCACCAGCACGTGCTTCCGACGTGGGTTGGGAACACGAGCATATGGTAGACTCAGTCAGAAAGAGGGTACAGTGCAAATGGTGTGGGAAGGAGATGAACGAGGGAGTGTTCCGGCTAAAACAACATATTGCCGAAACATGTGGAAATGTAAAGAAATGTGACAAGGTGCCAAGGGAGAAGAGTGAGGAAATGAGAGGCTACATGACAGGTAGAGCCTCTCAACGGACTGTTAGGATTGAGCAGAGGGAGGAGTTGCACGACGAGCTACTCCAGAGGAGGAGGGACCGCGATTTGCCAACCTCGAAAGGGAAAGGCAAGGGGAAAGCACCAACTGAACCGGAGCCAGAGAACGAGGACGAGTCCACAGACTCCGAGCTTAGACATGCTAGGCACGCTAGCAAGCGTGCATTTGCTGAGGAGGAGGACAGGAGGAGGGGAGCAGGAGGGTTTGGGTTCAAAGTTGACCCAGCTTTGTGCCGATCAGCATCGGCTCGCCCTACCCGGGACCGAGAGACTAACCCCAGGAGACATGAGCCATACCGCCGTTCTACTTCTACCAGTACTCGATTTACACCGAGTGATGAGTATTTATTTAGGAAACAAAGTGCTAGGCAGATGGGAATTAAACAAGCAATGAAAGGGGTGAAGGCAACAGGAACGGCTGCAAAGAGAGCCGTTCGTCACATTGTGAAGTGGTTTTTGCATGCAAGTATCACTTTTAAATTGACATTTATGTGTGTTTTATTTACTTAAACTTAATTTTAGCCTGATCCCAATTTTTTTTAACTTAATGTAGGCATCCCAGCACATGCAACCACCATCCCCTACCTCCAGACGATGGTGGATGCCGTGGGAGAGGTTGGATCGGGTTTGCAAGCCCCGGACAGCAGATATATATACGGCGTTGGCCTGGATGAGGAGGTCCAGGAGTTGAGGGAGTGGATGGATGGTTTTAAATTGGTGTGGAAGGAGAGGGTTTGCACAATTATGTGCGACGGGTGGACAGGTATCACCAAGAGAAGTATGATAAACTTCTTGGTGTATTGTTCTAAGGGGACTACATTCTTGAAGTCGGTAGATGCTTCTGGGAAGATAAAAAATGCCGACTTCCTTTTTTCTCTGATGGATGCGGTGGAGGAGATCGGGGAGAACAATGTGGTTCAGCTTGTCACTGACAACAAACCTTCATATAAGGTGGCTGGGAGAAAGTTGATGGAGAAGAGGAAGCACATGTTCTGGGTGCCCTGCGCGGCACATTCCATTGATCTCATATTAGAGGATGTAGGCAAGGAGGAGGGTGTATCCACCCTTGTCAGGCAGGCGCAGACGATCACATCATTTATTTATTCGCATCTCCGCCTGCTACATATTATGAGATCACACACAGGAGGGCACGATCTTGTTAGGCCTGGTCCGACTCGATTTGCTACGAATTTCATTGCGTTGGAGAGTCTACACCGGCACAGGCATGTATTGGTTAGGTTCACACAATCTGAGGAGTATTATAACTATATGGTGGACAACCTGCATGACAGAAAAGATCAGCTGGAGATTCTTGTCAGGTCTGAGAAGCAGATCACTGACGAGAGGTTTTGGAAGAGAATTGCCTACTACTTAGCAATCATTGAGCCACTGGTAGTTGTCTTGAGGTTGGTAGACTCAGATGACAGGGAACAGATGGGCACGTTGTACGATACCATAGACCGCGCAAAATTGAAAATAAAAGAAAAAAATCCCAGAGGTTACAAAAACTAATGGAAAATCATAGATGACCGATGGGGCAAGACCTTGCACCACGATGTCCATGCTGCAGGTTAGGTGGTTAAAAAAATATTTTTGCTGAATAATTGTCTTATTCATAATGTTAACTAATAAAATCTTGCAGGATATTTTTTGAACCCCCGCATCCAATATGGAGGACAGGTGGTGAACGACAATGAGGTGATGCGGGGTACACTTGTTGTTATTCAGCGTCTCTGCCGATCTCAGCAGGACAGGATAGAGGCTGAGATAGAAGTAAGTTAGAGTTTATTAAATACCTTGGCGTAGCCTTACCAGGCATCTAATATATTTTTTTACAAAATTTTCAGATACAGAAGTATAAGATGAGGGTCGGCGTATACTCAGATGCTGACCTGAAATATTCAGTTGACAAAGTGTCACCTGGTATAGTAATAACTTGATGAAGATTTTCTTTTCTTTTCATATAAGTTATGGTAGATGATGGGCTAATTGTTTACCTTTTCTCTTTCTTTCTTTTTCTTGCAGCGAGTGGTGGGTTCAGGTGAACACGAGGAGTGGATGGAATCCACTTGCGCCATCGGTATCGAGGATACTCGGCCGAGCACCGATTCCTCCTATTGTGAGAGGAACCTGAGTACATTCAACCCGATACATACGAAAAGGAGGAACGGGTTGACCTCGCACCGGTGAGAAGCCGGTCTTCTCGTCATTACAAATACGAGGCCGAGCATCAAAAATATCAAAGATTAACGAGAAGATCGGTGAGGAGCGATTTGCACGATTCGCGAGGTGGTTCATACGAGCGAGAGGCATTCTTCCGCCACACCACCACCGAGGAGGTGGACGTGGATCGAATATTCCGGGAGGAGCGTGCACTTGCCTCTGGATAGAGAGAGGGAAGCCGGGGATCGTACGGTTGAGTTTGATCCCGATGACCGCGTACGTGGTGAAGGAGAGTTAGATGGTGTTGAAGCCGAGGAGGATGCTACAGCTCCACCTCCACCTACTTCTCAGGCTCAGGCAGGGCCTTCTTCTGCCCCAGCAGCTATGTAGCAGCCACCTGCAGCTTTAGCCCCAGCTCCAGTCCCAACCGCCGCTACCCAGCCCATTCGCAATCCGAGGAAAATGAAAACAAAAGTGACTGTACGAAAAAATGGGCGTATTTGCAAAGTTTAAAAGTGACAGCACGCAGCCATCAGCAACAGCCGAGTCTCCTGATGTAAGTTGATGATGAGGAGGAGTGCATATCAGCGACGCATCCATCAGCAGTAGCCGAGTCTCCTGATTCACGGCATCCAAAGTTGTATTACACGTTGGAGGAGCAGACACCTGATTCTTATATTATGGAGCCACAGTATCTAGCATTTCGCCAGGCTGACCAACAGTGGATTACACCACTAGCTCCACCATCCTCTGATTACGTCCCGGTCGTCCCGCAGTCCGATCCGTACGACCTTGATAGCATGACATCGGCATTATTTTCATATGGATATAGTCCCGGACAGTATACAAGACTGAGCACAAGGGAGGAGCATCGAGAGCAGCAGGGATAGGAGGAAGACCAATATCTATATCCTAGATATTGGTAGTAGATTGATATGATGTAAATGTATTATTTTTTTTCATGATGTATCAACTTTTTGATTTTTGAATCAATGGAATATGTACTTAACTTCAAGTGGAGTTCATTAGTATTTATTCGATGTGGTCCTGTGGATGAATAATAATCTAATTTTTAAAATTTTTTCTAACTCATTTCCTATTTTCTAGATTTTTTTCTGAATTTTTTGAATTTTTTCGACGAAGAAAAAATTTCAAAAAAAATCGATTCCGACCGATTCTGGAATCGATTTCCTTCCCAGGAATCGGCCGAGTCTCCTAATGTCAGTTGATGATGAGGAGGAGTGCATACCAGCGACGTAACCATCAGCAGCAGCCGAGTCTCCTAATTCACGGCATCTAAAGCCGTATTACACGCTGGATGAGCAGACACCTGATTCTTATATTATGGAGCCACAGTATCCAGCATTTGGCCAGGCTGACCAGCAATGGATTACACCACTAGCTCCACCATCCTCTGCTTACGTCCCGGTCGTCCCGCAGTCCGATCCGTATGACCTTGATAGCATGGCATCGGCATTATTTTCATATGGATATGGTCCCGGACAGTATACAAGACTGAGCACAAAGGAGGAGCATCGACAGCAGCAGGGAGAAAAGGAAGACCAATATCTATATCCTAGATATTGGTAGTAGATTGATATGATGTAAATGTATTTTTTTTCATAATGTATCAACTTTTTTATTTTTGAATCAATGGAATATGTACTTAACTTCAAATGGAGTTCATTAGTATTTATTCGATGTGGTCCTGTGGATGAATGCTAATCTTATTTTTAAAAAAATTTCTAACTCATTTCCTATTTTTTAGATTTTTTCTGAATTTTTTGAATTTTTTTTACGAAGAAAATATTTTAAAAAAAAACCGATTCCGACCGATTCTGGAATCGATTCACTTCCCAGGAATCGGCCGATTCCGATTCCGATTCCGGAATCCTTGGCTGCTCGGGGCTTGTAGATCCGGTCCAGCCTCACCCACGGCATCCACCATCGTCTGGAAGTAGGGGCTGGTGGCTGTATGTGCTGGGATGCCTACATTAAGTTAAAAAAAATTGGATCAAGCAAAAATTAAGCTTAAGTAAATAAAGCACATATAAATGTCATTTTAAAAGTGATACCTGCATGCAAAAATCACTTCACAATGTGGCGAACGACTCTCTTTGCAGCCGTTTCTGTTGCCTTCACCCCTTTCATAGCTTGTTTAATCACCATCTGCCCAGCACTCTGTTTCCTAAATAAGTACTCATCACTCGGCGTAAACCGAGTACTGGCAGAATGACGGTGTGGCTCCTGTCTCCATCCCTCCGGACCCTGACCCTCCTACTCCTCTCCTCATATCCTCGTCCTCGGCAAATGCACGCTTGCTAGCGTGCCTAACATATCTAAGCTCGGAGTCTGTGGAGCCCTCCTCGCTCTCTGGCTCCGGCTCGACTGGTGCCTTCCCTTTGCCTTTCCCTTTCCAGGTAGGCAAATCTCGGTCCCTCCTCCTGTGGAGTAGCTCGTCGTGCAACTCCTCCCTCTGTTCAATCCTAACAGCCTGTTGAGAGGCTCTACCTGTCATGTAGTCTCTCATCTCCTCACTCTTCTCCCTCGGCACCTTATCACATTTTTTTACATTTCCACCTGTTCCGTCAATATGTTGTTTCAACCGGAACTCCCTCCCCTGTTCATCTCCTTCCCACACCATTTGCATTGCACTCTTTTTTTGCCTGGGTCTACCATATGCATGTGTTCCTAACCCACGTCAGAAGGACGTGCTGGTGTTGCATCACCTTGATCGGCCATTGCTTAGACCTGCAAAAATTGTAAACAATGCATTAAAAATTATTAGGCAATATAAAAATTGCTTTAAGCACTGTTCGGGAACCAGACAGCCCATCAAACACATTATTCGGTATGTTTAAAGGGTTACGTATTTGCCGGAAATGGTCGTCAATCAACGTACGGGGTATCTGAATTTTTCCTGTACAAAGAACATCCAATCGGTGTTATTACAACTTGAACGGAGTTGTTCAATCAAAAATCACCGAGTTTAACCATGCTCGGAGTTGTCGGAAATGCATAAAAATAGGCGTACGGGATATCCGAAATTTTTCCCGTGCAAAGAACATCCAATCGAATAGTTTAGAACTCAAACGGAGTTGTTCGGTCAGAAATCACCGAGTTTAACCACGCTCGGAGTCGTCGGAAACACGTAAGAATGGGCATACGGAGTTTTCGGCGAAGAAATCTTACCAATAATCTTCTAAGGATCGAAGAAGAGGTTGAATCGAGGCCGATCGGAGCTTAGATCAGCGGAATCACTTGAAGAAGTAGCCTGGAATCGCTGGAATCACTGTCGGAATCGCCATAATCGTTGCTGGAATCACATCAAAATTGGCGCAAGGAGCTGGGATCAACCTCGGAATCACCAGAATCCTCGATTCTGAAAGTTGAAATCACCCAGAGGCTGCTGGATCACCGGAATCAACTGCAGCGGTCGATTCGATTCCCGGTCCGGAATCGAACGGGGAATCGAACCGGACCGGCCAGACCGGTCTTCCATGGAATCGGTCGGAATCGACCGATTTCATGCAGAATCTCCGGAATCGGATCGATTCTGACCGATTTCGACCGATTCTACGGAATTCTTGCTGGAATCGGCCCTTCCGCAATCCACCGATCCGATTCCAGCGATTCTGCAATCAATGAGCAGGGGTCTACTCAAGCTCAGCTTGTTAACAAATTGAATTTTTTTGTTCAATTTTGCTCATTTGACATAACAAATGAGTCAAATCGAGTTTTTATTGAGTTGAATCTTGCTATGTTGTCCAAGGCGCAAGGCATCCAAGGTGAAAAGGCCCTCGCCTCGCCTCATCCACTAGTCACCAATAAGTTTTCTATTTCTATTGTACCATGTTCGTTGATTGTGTTCTATCCCCTGAATAGTTCCCAATCTTTTATACCCTTAAAATTATGAAGGTGTTGTAGTTTAGAAGTGTTAACGCATATTGTTAAGGCATTAATTTTATTTAATATTCCAAAACTATCCTTAAAATTATTTACACGTAGTCCTAAAATGATTCTTATTTGTACCTATACCACCAACAGCCGACTCTCCTACTCGTGTATTTTGCAACCATCTCGGCCACCACAAGTCCCCTGCAAGAGTCACACCCTTTCCAAGTTAATGAGCTCTCAGCTGCCACAAGATCCCCAGTCTCCAACGAGCTGCCCTGACCATCCTGCTAACTGAGAGGTGACATCCCCATCTGTGAGCACTCCACCTACAGGCCCTAATCTCTGTCTGCCCCATGACCTGCAGCACCTTGGCTCCCACAAGATAGAATCCCACTCCCCCTCTACTATGTACGTAGGCTGCTGCAAGTCTCCTGATGCCACCAGTCTACATGCCCCCCTCATCCCTGAAGCTGCAAAGGCCTGACAAAACCCCACAACCATCGAATGCCAACGCCATGAGGTCCCTCACCCTGTCAAAATCCTTCCCATGCTGCAACCTGCAAGGCTGGTTGGAGTTTCCTGCCTTCCCTGCATGCCCACTGCAGGCACTCCTCTCAAGAGGCACCTGACTAGACTGCCTCTTGAAGCCCTGCCCCTACCCCAAACAAGCAACTTTGCAGCCCTCCCCTGCCATTGGAGACTCTTAGGAACCATAAACTGTATAGTCATTTTTTACAGTTTTAACTGCAGTTAAATATATGTATGATATCGCACATAGAAGGAATGCTCGTTAATCCAAACAGAGGTATTAAAAGTGCTATAGAATTCTTAATCATTTACACATGTCCAACACTACTTCCAACCAGACAGTAAGCTGGTACCAAAAAAAAGAAAAAAGAAAACTGCAAGCGAGGTATGATGCATGCATCTACTAAGTACAGATATATAAAGATAATACCAACATACATCTTTTTCAGATGTAAAAAAGTTTTCGTGAATAACGTCAGAACAGATATAAAGATAATACCAACATAAACCAAAGATACACACAAGTAGAAACTAAAACTGGAAAGCCCTAACTTAGAATGAGATCAACGCGCGCGCGCACACACAAGCTGTGTGGACGTAGTACCCTATTTAAAACCAGCTCCGAACAAAGGGATACCCGTCAGGCGTCAATGAGGATTACAACAACAACAACAAATGACCATGGGCTATCAAAAACGCGACCAGATTTTCTTTGCATTATGAAGCCACCCTACTATGCGCAAAAGCCAAAAGATTGTTGGACTAAAACGTTGATGGAGAAAGCATCGTACATAAGAGCAAGATATACAATGTTTCTTCCATCGGAAAGCATTCTATTAGTATTTCTCACCATGCTGCTTACGGCATCCAATTCCACGGCAAGGTCACGGAGAAACCATGTGGCACTACCCTCATCTCCAACCTCGTGCTTCAAATCCAGAATCTCGAAGATGATGCTTTCATCGCGACTTGGGTCGGCAAATGCCTCCTTTTAAAGAAACGTCAAAGAGGCAAAGGCGTCATTTTATAAGCAAGCAAGAAGAAAAAAAGAAAAAATAGAACACAAAAAGTAACAAGAACGCAGGGATCAAGCTCTCTGGTTGACCTGGTGATCTGGGACGTCCCGGATGTTACTGAGATCCTGCGATCCATACATCATAAAAAATCACCTTTCCGTCAGTCCATCTTCAAGAAATAAAAAAAAATTACAATTCCACATGAATAACAACGGACTGTATGCCGTGTTCAAAAAAAAAAAAAACAACGGACAGTATGAAGAGAAAGAAGACGAGGAGTCGGGACTGTGGGGCTAAACCTGGAAGCGTCGGGGGAATGAACTGGTGATGGCGCCCCCGTATAGGGAGCGCTCTTCGCATACTTCAGCGGCCATCCCACAGCAACGAGCAGGCCGTACGACACTATGAGAGATAATACAGAGGCGGACAGACTGACGGCGATTTCAAACTTGTATCAAGCGCTGCGTAGAACAGACGCGAAGAACGAAAGACGTGGTGTCGCCGCTGCAGACCTCCAGAGTGCGGAGACTCCGGAGCAGACTGCCCGGACAAAACGCAGGGCATCTGCCGGAGGAACAATGCAAATGAGGCAATAGATAAAAACGGCAGTGCCGTAGTCCTCCATGGACGCCGCCCCCGGCTTCGATGCCGAGGCGGTAGCGTTTCGCCGCCACCGTTGGGGCGCCGTCCAGAACCAAATGAGTTGGACAAAAAAATAAATTTTAAAAACAATTGTTTTTTAAACAAAAAATATTTGATTGAATAACTCGATAAGTTTATCAATAAATTTAATTAAAATTTTAAAAACCTAAAAATATTATTAATTATATGTTATTATTTTTATATATAATAAGTTGAAATAAATTTTTGTTTAATTTTAAATTAAGTCAAGGTCAATAAATAAATTAAAGTTAAAATCAAAGTTTCACGAATAAATTTTAAGTTTTATTTCAAATAATTTTTTAATGGGCTCGAGTCAAGCTGTTTCAATAATTATTTCTTGAGTATAATTTCTTTCTTCTTCTGTTTTAATAATTAATTATTTATCTTTATTAATTATTTCAGTGTTAATATTCATTTTCCAAATTTAAAGTTATTTCATAATAACTATATTCACTTTCAAAATTAGAATCTTAATTTACTGGTGTTAAATATTCTAGTATATTTCGAAATTGTTTATGATTTATTTTCTCCTGTGAATTATTTTTATATAAAATAAGTTAAATGAAATTTAATTTAACTTTAAATTTAGTCAAAGAGTGAAAATACCAACGCAGAGGAATCGGGACACAGCAGAAGAGGACAGAACAAAGTTCAGCACGCAATAGTCAACAGACTACTTTTTTTTTTGGCCAGCAACAACGGTAACTACATTAATTAACCGAGGTTGACACCTCGACAAAATGGGATACATCCGCATTGCATAAAGCTAACACGTCCATCGGGAGCTGCGTACAAGAAGACGACCATGAATAACAAACACCCTCCCGCAAAACCCACCTAGCCAAACTATGTGCTACTCGTCCAGTCTTATTTATATAAATGTAATGTCATATATTACATAAAATGAATAAATGAAAAATACATAAGACACTAGTTAAACTCTGCCACGTAACTCAACTGTGTCACGTGTATATAACTCCTAATACTCCCCCTCAAGTAGGTGCAAAAATATTTTGAACCAACTTGCACTTCAGCTTGATAAACTGATCACTCCCTAGCGGTTTGGTTAAAATATCAGCAACCTGTTCATCTGAAGATACATGTGAAAGCTGAATAACACCCTGCTTTAACTTGTCACGTATAACATGACAATCAAGATCAATATGCTTGGTCCTCTCATGAAAAACAGGATTCATTGAAATATGAATGGCTGACTTATTATCACAAAATAACTGTGCGGGCCTAAGATCAAGTGTGAAGTCTTGTAAAAGATACAATAACCATTGTGCTTCACATACACCCGCCGCCAAGCTCCGATATTCAGATTATGCCGAAGAACGTGAGAAAGTGACCTGTTTCTTGGTTTTCCAAGAAACTGGCGCATTACCAACAAGTGCAACATAGCCTGTAACAGACTTCCGAGTAGCAGGACAAGAGGCCCAATCAGCATCAGTGCATACAGAAAGCTTCAATGTATTGTTTGACGGATACAACAAACCACTTCCTGGAGAACCTTTAAGATATCTTACTACTCGAAGTGCAGATTTCCAATGAACTTCTCTTGGTTCAGTCATGAACTAACTGAGTAAATTCACTGAGAATGTAATATCTGGACGTGTCACAGTGATATATATCAATTTACCAATTAATCTCTGATATGAAGTAGGATATGTGATTTTAGGAGAGTTAGAATCATGCAGCAAGTGCCTCTGTTCCATAGGTGTCTTAGCCGGTTTAGCTGCAGTTAAACCAGTTTGAACAAGAAGATCTAGTATATATTTCCTTTGACTTAAGTAAATACCTTGTTTTGAACGAGCAATCTCCAGACCCAAAAAATATTTTGGAACTCCAAGACACTTTATCTTAAAATTCTCAGTTAAACAACTCTGTAACCTCTTTACAGTACTATCATCATTACTTGCAACCAATATATCATCAACATAGATCGACACAGCTGTAAAAGAATCATTGTTAGAGTAAGTAAACAGTGAATGATCAGCCTTGGATTGTACAAATCCAGCTTGACAAATGACTTGAGTCAAACGAACAAACCAAGTCCTCGAGGCTTGTTTTAATCCATATATTGATTTCTTGAGTCGACACACAGACTTTTTGTGCTCCCCCTTAAGATGAAGTCCAGGAGGAAGCTTCATATAAACTTCCTCAGTTAAGACACCATTCAAAAAAGCATTGTCTACATCAAATTGATGTAAATGCCAATTCTTAATAGATGAAAGACAACAATACACGTAATGTTGTCAATTTTGCAACCGGTGCAAATGTTTCACTATAATCTAACCCTTCGGTTTGAGAATATCCTTTTGCTACCAACCTAGCTTTGTACCTAGATATTGAACCATCTGGATTAAACTTCAACTTATACACCCATTTGCACCCCACAACTTTTTTTCCTTGTGGCAGCTGAACAACATCCCATGTACCATTCTTATGTAATGCATCTAATTCAAGTTCCATAGCTTGTTTCCATTGGGGAATAAGAATTGCCTCATGAAACGATGCAGGTTCATGTGAAGTAGATAAAGCAAACATGAAAGCCATGTGACTCTTACTGAACTTTTTATATTCTATAAATTGCTGAATTGGATACCGAACAGAAGAGAAATTATGTGCTGTAAATGACGTATGAAAATCTTGTAGATAAGGAGGAGGCCTTCGAAGCCTAGAAGGCCTAGTTTGTTGACCAACAACCAAAGAATCATTCTGTGAAACATCAACATATGTGTGCAATTGCTGTGAAGGAATTTCAGCAAAAGATTGAACTGGTTCTGGTGAACATACATCATTAACAGAAGCAGGCATCACTGGAACATTGAATATGTTTGTGTTGTCTTCCACAATCTTATCAGAAAAAGGAAAGATATCTTCAAAGAAAACAACATCACGACTTGTAAAAACATGCCCTGTACTAACCTCAAAAAGTCTATAAGCTTTTTGTTGTGCATGATATCCAATAAGAATGCATTGTTTCTCCTCGGATTGAACTTATCATTATCTAAATGACCCATTGAAGCAAAAGATAAACAACCAAAGGACTTTAACCTGTTGTAATCAGGAACCTTATTAAACAACTTCATATAAGGAATAGCTCCCAAAATTGCAACAGAGGGCAGTCGGTTAATTAAGAAAACCGCAGCCAATACACAGTCGGACCAGAAAATTTTTGGTAGATTTGCTTGAAATCTAAGACTTCTTGCTACATCCAAAATCTGCCGATGCTTCCTTTCTACTACTCCATTCTGTTGAGAAGTTGAGACACAAGTCTTTTCATGTATAATCTTATGTTTCTGCAAATAATCTTGTAAAACTAAAGAATGGAACTCAGACCCATTATTAGTCCTAATGCATTTAACATCAGTTGTAAACTGTCTCCGAGCTAATGCAAAGAAATTTAGAAGAATAGCAGAAACTTCAGACTTGAATTTTATTGTATTTACCCAGATAAAACGGGTAAAATCATCTACAATTGTAAGAAAAAACCGTGCTCCAATTCTAGAAGGCACATGATATGGCCCCCAAACGTCAATATGTAACAGCTCAAAAGCAAATGTAGATCTAATAGAACTCAAAGGAAAAGAAAGCCTAGTTTGTTTCCCTAAAGGGCAAACAGTACAAGTAAACTTTGGATCCACAACGCAAGGAATATACTGCTGTAAAATCTGCAGCCTACTGGTTGAAGGATGGCCCAACCGCCTATGCCATACTTCACAGTCTGTCAAAACCTTGGTAGATAAGCAAACGGGTTGTTCAGGACACAAGTAATAATGACCATTTTCTTCACGGCCCTTCCCAATCGTCTTCTTGGTTGCAAGATCCTGAATAATAAAATGTTGTTTGAAAAATGTAACAGAACAATCAACTTCTCTGGTCAACTGACTGATAGACAACAAATTAAAACATGCTCCCGGAACATGTAGAACTTTATGTAAAAGAATATCATTAGTCAACTGTAAACTACCAGCTCCATTTACAGACAATGTAGTATTATTTGGAAGTAAAATACTCTGATGAGTAAGGGAATTTGAATTGGAAATTGAAGAATCTGGTGTTAAGTGTATGGAAGCGCCGGAATCCATAATCCAAGATGAAGAAACTAAACCACCATTACCTTCAACTCCACTAGCCATGTTAACCTGTTGACCAGAACTCAATTTTAAAAGCTTCATCAACTGTGCATACTGATCCGCTGTCAGCATATGACCAGATGTCAAATCTTTTGGTTGTTCTTCCTTGACAACAATCTTTTTCCCAAATTTGTAATGAGATGGATAACCGACCAGTTTATAACATTCCTCCTTTGAATGACCAACACGATGACAATAAGAGCACTCTTGATTAGATTTACTCTTTCTTGATTTGTCAACACCCCTCACTGCCATAGCCGAAAGTTCCGGTTGAGAAGAAGGAAGAATAATCAAACGTTGTGCTTCATCCTGCAACACAAGTGAATAGGCTCTCCCAACTAAAGGTAACGGGTCCATTAACAAAATTTGACTTCGAACATTCAGAAAATGCTCATTCAACCCCATCAAAAATTGCATTAATCGCTTACGATTTTGTATACTTTCTGGCATATCTGGCTCATATTGAGCCAACTCATCCCAGAAACCTTTCAGAACAGAGAAATATTTTGTCACAGAACCATCATCCTGACGGTGTCTAGAAATAGACTGCTCTAAAGAAAAAATTCGTGGACCATTAGCTGGGGAATACCTTTCTTTGAGATCAATCCAAACCTGTCTAGCAGTACTTGCGTAAAGAATTGAGGGTATAATATCCTGATGTACAGAATTTAGTATCCAAGAAAGGACCATGCTATCGATTCTCCTCCAAGAACCGTAACACTCATTTTCGGAATCAGGTTCAGCGATAGAACCATCTATAAAACCAATCTTATTCTTGGCTGAAAGAGCTATAATCATGGCTCTTTGCCAAGTGAGATAATTTGCCCCATTCAGCAACGAAGAAACTAGGGCAACTCCTGGATTATCCGAAGAATGGAGAGAAAAAGTGTTGATAACGTCTCGACTTCACGTGCATGCGCGGGAAGCCATCCACGTAGGAGACGTGCGCGCGCGACTGCGCGAGAATCGCGCGCGGATCATGCAAACAAGGATACGTGTGTACGTGGGAGACGATGGTGCTTATCCGCGTGAGACGTTCCAGCGTGGGAAACCTTTTATGGAGTGCCTATAAAAGGGAGGCAACCCCTTCCTTGTTCAAGCATCACCAGAAAAGCAAGCGTGAGAAGCACCAGCATAAGCTATACGTGGGTGCAGGGAAGATTTTGTCCTTGTTTATTTGAGAGAAGATTTGTTCTTCTAGAGAGTTAGAGAGTGCTCTACTCCTTGTATTTTCTCCTTTTATTTAGTGAAGTTTCCGGTCGTCGCCGCCCGTGGATGTAGGAAGGCATATCACCTTGCCGAACCACGTTAAATCTCTGTCTTCGTGCTGTGGTTGTTCGTTCTTTCTTCTATCTCAATTCACAGGTCGATATCCGGGGTACGACTCGGTTCGTCGGAGTCGTACGGTTATTCCGCTCGTGTTTCAACAAACTGGTATCAGAGCCCGGTTGCTGTTTGATCTGCGAGATGGCTGTCAAGTCGACATCGGCAATGAAGTTCGACATCGAGATGTTCGACGGGAAGACGAAAGACTTCAACATATGGCGGTTGAAGATGCAGTCTTTGTTGGTGCAACAAGGGTTAAGCAAGGCGATAAAAGGTATAGATGCTTTACCTGAAGATTGGAAGGATTCTGACAAGGAGGAATATCTCGAGCGGGCCCTGGCGGCAATTCGTCTCAGTCTGTCAGATGACGTATTGCGAGAGGTCGCTGACGAGGACACTCTAGAAAAGCTATGGCTCAAATTGGAAACAAGGTACATGACAAAATCTCTCACCAATAGACTTTACCTAAAGCAGAGATTGTTCACATTCAGAATGAAAGAAGGTACGTCCGTTATTGACCATCTGAATGAGTTCAATAGGATTGTTATGGATCTTAAAAATATTGATATTAAAGTTGAGGATGAAGATCAGGCCATTATCCTTTTAGGTTCTTTGCCATCTTCATATGAGAGTTTTGTGGATACTTTAATGTACGGCAGAAGTACTCTGTCCGTAGAGGATGTTAAGTCATCCTTAAACTCGAAAGAGTTGAAAAAGCGTGTGCAGGAAACTCATGGTGAAAATCAAGCAGACGGCTTGATGATACGGGGAAGAACAGAGAAGAGAGGGAAGGAAAAGAATGGCAGATTCAGGTCTAAATCCAAGTCAGCAAAGAATGTCAAATGCTACGGCTGCAACCAAAAAGGGCACATCAAGAAGGACTGTCTAAAGTGGAAGGGAAAAGGCAAGATGCAAGCAGATTCTTCTACTGATGCAGTAAACGTAGTTCAAGAGGAGACATCAGAAGGGGAGACTGTTCTAACAGTCTCGGCAGGTACGTCAGGGGATGATTGGATACTTGATTCTGCATGTACTTTTCATATGTGTTCTCATAGAGAATGGTTTTCTACTTACACCACTGTAAGTAGTGGTACCGTCTCTTTAGGAGACAATAGAACTATTGCAGTGGCAGGTGTTGGTACAGTCAGAATCAGGATGTATGATGACATCATCAGAACTCTAGAGGTACGTCACATCCCTGATTTGAAAACAAGCCTAATTTCTCTTAGTCTTTTGGATGCACATGGATACCGTTTTACAGCAGAAAACAGAGTGCTTAGAGTTTCTCGAGGTGCCTTGGTTGTAATGAAGGGTAAGTTGGCTGGAGGACTTTATCACCTACAGGGGAGCACTGTAGTTGACAGTGCATGTGTTGCTGGTGGCTCAGAGGATGATCCTACTCGATTGTGGCATATGCGACTAGGCCACATGAGTGAACGAGGCATGATAGAGCTTAGCAAGAAAGGCTTGCTTGATGGACAAATGACTGGTAAGTTGGATTTCTGTGAACATTGTGTGTTTGGCAAACAATGCAGGGTAAAGTTCAATACGGCAGTCCATAGAACCAAAGACACGGTGGATTACATCCACTCCGACCTTTGGGGTCCTGCTCCAGTTGCTTCGTTGGGAGGATCACACTACATGTTGACCTTTATTGACGACTATTCAAGAAAGGTCTGGGTATTTTTCATCAAGAAGAAGAGTGATGTGTTCATCACCTTTAAGCAGTGGAAGGCGTTGATCGAGCGGCAGACAGGAAAGAAAATCAAGCGCCTCCGTACTGATAACGGTATGGAATTCTGCTCAAAGGAATTTAATGAATTCTGCAGGAATGAAGGCATAGTTCGGCATCGCACTGTAGCAGGGACACCACAACAAAATGGAATTGCAGGACGGATGAACAGAACACTCTTAGAGAGAGCACGGTGCATGCTTTCTCAAGCTGGTTTATCAAAGAAGTTTTGGGCGAGAAAGCCGTCAATACCGCTTGCTATCTTGTAAACGGATCACCATCTACGGCTATTGGGTTGAAGACTCCCGAGGAGGTATGATCCGGATCTCCAATCGATTATTCTAACCTCGTAATTTTCGGTTGTATTGCCTATGCCGATGTCACAGAGACAAGTTAGAGCCGAGGGCCAAGAAATGCATCTTTGTAGGATATGCACGGGGTGTGAAAGGATATCGACCGTGGTGTGTCGACCCTCGGTCACACAGGTTCTTGACAAAGAGAGATGTGACCTTTGATGAGTCTCGCGATGTTTCAATCAGGAGAGAAGTCAACCACTGATGGAGATCATGATAAAAGCAAGCAAGGGGAGCTAGAGGTGAAGCTCCTAGGAGCAGATACAGTGCGAGAGGAGACAGCTCAGAGTCCGAATAGAACAATTGATATACCAGAGAGTAGTACAACACAACAACAAACTCCTCAAGGGCAGCATAGTATTGCATTGGATAGAGAGCGCAGGGTGATCAGACCACCTAGCAGGCATTGTAATTCTGACATGGTAGCTTTTGCTTTATCTATTGCAGAGGAGATTGAGGAGGATGAACCTAGTTCATATCGAGAGGCGATAGCATCACCTGATTCTCCTCAGTGGCAATTGGCCATGGAAGAGGAGATGGAGTCTCTTAGAAAGAATGACACATGGAAGCTTGTCAAAGTACCAGCATGTCAGAAAATTGTTGGTAACAAGTGGGTCTTCAAGAAAAAGGAGGGAATCCCAGAAGTAGAAGATGCTAGATACAAGGCACGGCTCGTAGCAAAAGGTTTTACACAGAGAGAAGGTATAGACTTCACTGAGGTATTCTCTCCAGTTGTAAAACATTCTTCGATTCGTGCATTGCTTGCTATAGTTGCTATGCTCGACTTAGAGCTGGAACAACTGGATGTAAAGACGGCGTTCTTACATGGCGAGCTGGAGGAGGAAATCTACATGCATCAGCCTGAGGGATTTGCAGTTTCTGGCAAGGAAGATCACGTTTGCTTGCTAAAGAAGTCTTTATATGGCTTAAAACAATCACCAAGGCAGTGGTACAAAAGGTTTGATACATTTATGCTGAGTCAAAATTACTTACGTAGTAATTATGATAGCTGTGTATCATAAGAAGCTTTCAAATGGGTCGTTTATCTATCTTTTGTTGTATGTGGATGACATGTTAATTGCTGCTAAGAATATGTCAGATATCAAATATTTGAAATCTCAGTTGCAAGGCGAGTTTGAGATGAAGGATCTCGGTGCGGCAAAGAAGATATTGGGCATGGAGATACACAGGAACCGCAGCACTGGACAGTTGTGCTTATCACAGAAGAAGTACATAGAGAAGGTGCTGGAAAGGTTCGGCATGAAGCATTGCAAAGCTGTGAGTACTCCATTGGCAGCTCATTTCAGATTATCTGCAGCAAATTCGCCCGAGTCTGAGGAAGAAAAGGAGCAGATGGCATCAGTTCCTTATGCGAGTGCAGTTGGAAGCATCATGTATGCTATGGTATGCACTCGACCTGATATTTCTTATGCTGTTAGTGTTGTTAGCAGGTACATGGGAAATCCAGGGAAGGTTCACTGGGAAGCTGTAAAGTGGATACTTCGTTATCTCAAAGGTGCCTCAGATGTAAGCCTTGTATTTGAAAAGGGAAAGGATGTTGGTCAGTTAGTCGGTTACATAGATTCTGATTATGCTGATGATCAGGACAAGAGGAGATCCCTGACAGGTTATGTCTTTACTTTCTCTAGTTGTGCTATTAGCTGGAAAGCTGTCTTGCAGTCTACTGTGGCATTATCAACGACAGAAGCTGAATACATGGCAACAGCAGAGGGAGTAAAAGAAGCTATATGGCTAAGAGGATTGGTCAATGACTTGGGTCTAGTACAGGATGCAACTTCGGTGTACAGTGATAGTCAAAGTGCTATACATCTTACCAAAAATCAGATGTATCACGAGAGGACCAAACATATTGATGTCAGGTATCATTTTGTTCGTGATGTAATTTCACAGGGTGCTATTACTGTGAAAAAGGTGCATACAACGAAGAACCCGGCAGATATGCTGACGAAGCCTATTCCAACAGACAAGTTTAGGCATTGCCTAGACTTGATTGGCTTACATAGGAAATGAGGCGTGTCCGGTGGGGCATTGGCGGAGACGACAATTAAAGTGAAGCTTGACACTTAATGTATGGCTTGTGAAGACGAGCCGAGAGGAGAATTTGTTGATAACGTCTTGACTTCACGTGCATGCGCGGGAAGCCATCCACGTAGGAGACGTGCGCGCGCGACTGCGCGAGAATCGCGCACGGATCATGCAAACAAGGATACGTGTGTACGTGGGAGACGATGGTGCTTATCCGCGTGAGACGTTCCAGCGTGGGAAACCTTTTATGGAGTGCCTATAAAAGGGAGGCAACCCCTTCCTTGTTCAAGCATCACCAGAAAAGCAAGCGTGAGAAGCACCAGCGTAAGCTATACGTGGGTGCAGGGAAGATCTTGTCCTTGTTTATTTGAGAGAAGATTTGTTCTTCTAGAGAGTTAGAGAGTGCTCTACTCCTTGTATTTTCTCCTTTTATTTAGTGAAGTTTCCGGTCGTCGCCGCCCGTGGATGTAGGAAGGCATATCGCCTTGCCGAACCACGTTAAATCTCTGTCTTCGTGCTGTGGTTGTTCGTTCTTTCTTCTATCTCAATTCACAGGTCGATATCCGGGGTACGACTCGGTTCGTCGGAGTCGTACGATTATTCCGCTCGTGTTTCAACAAAAAGGACTTCTGGATATTTCAGAAGATGAGTTGCCGCTGACCAGCGAATCAAGAAACGAACTACCTGCATTGCCTGCGTTGCCTGATGCGTTGCCTGCTGCAGATGCTGCATTCCTCTCCATTTATCGCCCGCTCTGATACCAAGTGAAAATACCAACGCAGACGAATCGGGACTTAGCAGAAGAGGACAGAACAAAGTTCAGCACGCAGTAGTCAACAGACTACTCGTCCAGTCTTATTTATATAAATGTAATGTCATATATTACATAAAATGAATAAATGGAAAATACATAAGACACCAGTTAAACTCTGTCACGTAACTCAACTGTGTCACGTGTATATAACTCCTAATACAAAGTCACTAAATAAATAAATGTTAATTAATTTTAATTTTATTTAAAATTAAATTTTGAATGGGCTCGAGTTAAGTTGTTATTTGAACACGAACTTGAATTCCACTTGATTAAATAAAGAAAGTTTGAAAAAAGATTGAACATATTTATAAGGCCTGACCTGGAACTAAAATGAAAAAGTAGATTTTGAATTTTGCCTAGGGTGCATTTGGTGGCACGTAAAACGAAAATAAGAAAAAAACTTTTTGCCTGGGATATTGTTTTCAATGAAATGGATAGCACTAGTTGTTATTTGGTTGATAGGAGATTGTTTTCTTATAAAATTCTTTAAAAAACACTTTGAGAAGAATATATTAGTGATAGATAATTTTATGAGCCGGTCGACCCACCATGGGTCGACTGGCAAGACCCCCGCTCACAGGGGAGCAGGGGCATGGGATCGAAACGGGCGTGTGCTCGGTCACCCCCTGTGGGGGGTCGGGCCATTGAGTCACCGTGACCAAAAAAAAGATAGATAATTTTATAAATTTTATATAAATAAAATTTTTATTTATGAAAAAAATTGATGTGTAAAGTAAATTAAATAAATAAATAAATATTTATTTATAATTAATTATATACTTTTAAAATCATAAATTATATTTATTTAAAATACATATTTTACATATCACAACATAATGACAACCAAACAAGAGACACTACGTATTAGTACAACATAATTTTTTTTTGTAATTTATATATAAAAATAATTCAACCTACAAATTAGTTCACGACACTTTCTGACGTAATTTCTAGTTAAAATTTTTAATAAATATGCTAAATGAGTATTTCATATGATCAAATAACTTTTGAATTATGATATTTAATTTATCAAGCATTTAAAAGTAATTCCAGAATAAATAAATTATTTAATAACATCATCACAAGTTCAAAAGTTTAACGGGAAGAAAAGTTAAAGCTAGCTTAAAATTTAATGATGCTGAAATCGTGTTTCTAACTCGGTCAAATGAAAATAAATTTTTTGACTTGTTTTATGTTTAAACAAATAACACGATTGCTCGGGTTTTCCGGAAAAGGTGCTGCATGTGGAACTTTTCAACTCAAACAAACGGACCCGATTGCTCGTTTTTTTCCCTCTTTTTGATCTTAATTTTAAAAATAAAAGAGACAAGGTGTTTGGTTGCAACTTTTAACTACTGTCTCATTTTTAAAAGTAAGATACTCTATGTACATAATCTCTTCTAAAATAAAAACAAGACAAGACTTGTTTTATTTTTGAGATAGACACGGAGGGAGGCAGAACGTGGGAGACGAGACGTGCGGGGGACTGGGGGTTCGTTGGCGGGGAGGGCTGCCGGCGGCGGGGGGCGCTGCCGCGGGGGGAGAGGGCTGCCCGCGGGGGGTGGGGGGGGGGGGGCTTTGCTGGCGGGGGCGCCGCCGCGGGGAGGGGGGGAGGGCTGCCGGGGCGCTTCGCGGCGGGGGGAGCACCACCGCGCGGGGGGGGGGGGTGCTGCCCGGGCGCTTCGCGGCGGGGGGCGCCGGCGCCGGGGGGGGGGGGACCCGCGGTGGGGGGGATGCCGGCGCCGCCGTTTGCGAAGGGGGGAGCACCGCGCGGGGCGGGGGGGAGGGCTGCCGGGGCGCTTCGCGGGGGGCTCACCGGCGGGGGGCGCTTCGCCGGTGCCGCCGACGGGGGAAGCACCGCCACGGGGAGGGGGGACTCCGCGGCGGTCTCGCAGCCGCGGTGGGGGGGGGGGATGCCGGCGCGGGCCGTCCGCGAAGGGGGGAGCACCGCTGCGGGGGCGGGGGGAGGGCTGCCGGGGAGCTTCGCGGGGGGGGGGGGGGGGGAGGGCCGCCGGTGCCGCCGACGGGGAAGCGCTGCCACGGGGAGGGGGGGGAATCCGCGGCGGTCTCCGCAGCCGCCGTGGGGGGGGGATGCCGGCGCGGCTGTCTGCGAAGGGGGGGGCGCCGCGGGGTCGACGACGACGCGGTTTTTCGCTGGCCGCCGCCGCCGGAGGAGCACCGCCACTGCGGGTGGAGGAAGGAGACGACATTGCGGGGAGCCTTCGCGGAGCTGCAGGTTCTCTGGCAGACGACATTGCGGGGAGCCTTCGCGGAGCTGCAGGTTCTCTTGCTGGTCATAACCAAACACTACTGTCTAAGTTTTAAAAATTATGGTAATTTTGCCAAACACCCAATAATTAGACTATTTTGATTTTAAAAATAAAATTGAGAAGTCAAATAATTTTAATTTCAAAAATGAGGTTATCTTAAAATTAAAAGCGCTACCAAACACCCTATAAAGCTCGTTCGAACCTGTGCGAGGAGGATGAGAGCAAAGGAGAAAGCACTCATAAGTAGGGGGGTTCATGGTCTGGTTTGATTTGATTTTTTAGTATTTTTTCTAAAATCAAACCAAATCGAACCGAACCAAATTAATTTGTTTGGTTCGGTTCGATTTGGTTCGATTCAAACTATATTTTATTAAGGTAGAGTAAATATGACAATATATAATTTTATTTTATTTGTTTTAAATCACATTCTATAAAATTCCAGTGTATTTGTTTATACATTTCCTTAATTTATTTTAAAAACTCTTGAAACTAGTTTATTTTTATAAGAAAAGACACATAAATATTGTATTATATATAACTTAAAATAAAATCTTTAATCTAATTTAGATTATTCGATTTAACAATTTAGTTAAGTTTGAAGAACTCTAGAAATCAAACCAAACTAATTAGTAGTGCAAATCAAACCGAATCGAACCAAACTCCTGATTTAGTTTGATTTTTCGGGTTGAACCAAATAGCGAACAACCCTACTGACAAGTGCTGTTGAGTGGGCTTCTTTCTGGCCTGAGTGATGGTGCTCCATTACCAGATCAAGCGCACGCCCAATATCACTGGCCCGCCTGTGACAACTATATTAATATTATTTTTAATATTATATGTGATGCCGAGAATATTATACCTGCTGTAATGTCAATTTTGGTGCCGGTACCACACACTTTCGTATCAAAACAAATACTACTTACGTTGAGTTCATTATACGTAGAGAGATATATAATGGGTGTACTTGTTTTTATTTTAATTTTTAAAATGTGTAATAAATGACTATGCTAAAAGTTGTTCGACAGCATTACAATTTTTGCTTTTAAAAATTTCGTATCACATATCGGACAATACAGAGACAAAGGAGGTATTACCCTCTTTTATTTTCAATAGCGCACTCTACTTGTTCGCCCTACAAACTCTCAAGTCCCCACCCAATTCACGTGCACAGAGGCCTCAGGTGATCTCATCCTCAGGCACCTCACAAAAAAAAAGTCATTTAACATCTCGAAAATTAAAAAATATCAAATCAACAATTAAATCACAAATCAAATAACTCTTCTCTGTGAGTGACCTGAGAATGGATCCCCCGTCCTCCCAATCCATGCTCCTTGCTCCGCCGTGGTTGCTTTCTCCACATAGTGCTTCAACTCCGATGGCTAATCTCCTTTCATCTCCAGTAAGATATATTGATAATTTTTCATTGCACTCTTGGAACCGTTGAAGAAAGCCCTCTGCCACTTGTCTTGTTTCATCACCCTCTGCTTCCTCTCCTCATCGTCATTGCCATCCTCTACGTTGAGGACTTCGCCTACGCCCTTCACTGCCCCTTCCGGTGCCTCCACCACCAGCATATGTAGCCATCGAATCTAGGAGTGTAGCTCCACGGGAGGTAAGGGGTGATACCGAGATGTAGACGAAAGTTAAGCCGCCCTCACCTTCTGTGTCTTCTTCCGTTTCCCATTCATTAAATTAACAGGGGGGGGGGGGGGGGAGTGTTCGACATAGAGAAGAAAGATGTGTCGAGAGTGCTCAGCGCTGGGCAAATGCCATTGCGACTTCTTCGCGGGATGGTGGGAGAATGATGAGGTGACGAGGTCGTAGTACCAAGAGGATGAACCGATGAATGCCCTTACATCCTACCGTAGTTGGCATGCCAAGAGAACGAACGGCCCGACAAGGGATGGCAATCCAACCCCAATATTGATGTACGTTCTTCCGAGATTATGCATCAACCACAACAAGATCGTTGATGCCATCGAGGCTTGAGGTTTTGACCAGGTAGAAAATCTGCACGACAGGTGTTTGTCGAATTGTATGGAATTTTTTTTCTTTTTTTTGTTCCTCACATGTCCACGTCTACTTATTTATTGATTTTACTTTTGATCTAGTTCAGATTAGGCCATGGGTTTTAATCATGTTAAAAAGGTGATGCCCTGCTTACCATCGCCGATTCTCCCATTTACATGAAATTCTTGTTTTGTATACGCACAGAAGTTATGACAATTTTAATTTAAAATATTACTAAACATTCTATTATCATTTTTTAATTTTTAAAAAATTTAAAAACACAATAATTATCATGTCTTTACTTTTATAATTTTTATAATTATATCTGTAATATATATTTTAATATAAAATCATATAAAAAATAAATTCCAACCATACACCCCCCCAATTAACCTCTTTATGTCATTCTTTAGGTTGAATATTTACGTTATGATGTAAAAAGCAATCGTGATTGCAGGGGTTGAGGACGCCTTGATTGAACATACCTCAAGTTTTTTTTTATTAATGTCACTTAGGGGGAGTTTGCTAGTAAAATGTTGTTGTAAAAATTTTTGGAACAAAACTTGTTAAAAAAGGTTAAAATTGTTATTTTTATCTCATCACCTCAACTTAGAAAATTGGATGTGATACAACTGTTAATTTATATTAATTTTGATATCGATATTCAATTTTTTATTAATATAGTATCATTTTTGATATTATAATCAAACAGATCATGAGTTAATACTTTGACAAGCATATTTAACATTGTTACCCTATTTCTAATTTTCTTTTGTATATATGCAACCAAGTGAACCCTACAGGTGCCACGTAGAACAACGAAAAAAATACGGTGAAAAAGAGTTTGAAAATGATTATAAGGCGACCACCATATCTATTCTAACTTAATATAAGAAGCGGGAGTTGTTTATTTTCATCCTCCCATTTTCAACCGTTCGTTCATCTGAGTGTTTTCTTACCGACCGTCGGATGTATCGGCGCTCTTCGAGTACATAAGTTTTCCTGCCGTCTCGTGAGTCTTCCCTTCCGCACTCTCCTCCGCACCCTTCGCATAGATTAACATCAGTCGCCTCCGGCCCTCCGTCCTCTCCTCCCTCTGCGTAGATCGAACCTCCCTGGTGAGCCTCCCAGCAGATTCCATGAGCTCCTCCGCATCCTTCGCCAACATCGACATCAGCCGCCTCCTTCCGCACTCTCCTCCGCACCCTTCGCATAGATTAACATCAGCCGCCTCCAGCCCATGAGTTTCTCCCCGAAACCTTCTCCTCCCCCTTACATTACGTTGGCACTCTCCTCTTTCCCTATGCCATCTGATTTATGCTCCTTCTTCTTCGTTTCCACCACCATCTCGGAACCTGCTCTTTTCCGTACATTTCACGCTCCCCCTCTGCTGCCTCACCCCTGCTCCATTTCCTCCACTGTCCTGGAACCTCCTCTTCTTTTAACCTGGAATAGAATGATGTGGCTCCATCGGAGCGTTCTATTACCAGGGGTGGGATGGAGGAAAGAATGGTGGGAATGAGCGCGAATATGGACGGAGATAGGCTGCTCAAATATTGGACTCTGGAAGGAAGATATCCACCCGTTGAGCCTCCATTCAACCATGATAACAGCTTCACAACTTCTAACGTTTCTCAACAATGTGAGTCAACTAAAGCCTCTCTTTTATTTATCTACTTGCATTTTCATTGTGAACTTTATAATCTGTAGTCAGGGATCCATGGTTGTGTTGGCACTTTCTTCTACTAGAAAGCCCTTGAAGTGATTTGGTTATGGCCACACGGAATTTTGTCTCAGATTGTGTTTTAAGATGATGCTAACTTGTTGTTT
This sequence comes from Cryptocoryne crispatula var. balansae, assembly GCA_036172225.1. Classification (NCBI taxonomy): domain Eukaryota; kingdom Viridiplantae; phylum Streptophyta; class Magnoliopsida; order Alismatales; family Araceae; genus Cryptocoryne; species Cryptocoryne crispatula. The sequence continues at coordinate 14,446,739 of CM069920.1, read as the reverse complement.
TCTTATCGGAGAGTTCATCTTAAATCTGCGGTGTTTTGCATAGAGGATAAATTGAGGTTAAAAAAGAAGTTGGGATTGCTTGAACATATTAGAGCCCAGACTTAATGGTGTTCCCGTTGGAAACCATAATAATAAAGAATGAGAAAGATGGAGATAGTCTAGAGTCTCTGGACCTAGAATAATGTGAAGGAGGGTAACACAATGATTTAGAGAATCTAAGTCTTTTGGGAAAGATAGCCCAAATTCATACAACTAACCTATAATTTTATCAAGTTGTATGCACAGTGGGTGATTTTTTTTCTAGAATCCAAGGTATCTGTTACCCTTAAATGTATGGTATGACTACAAGTCTAGACGCGTAGACAAAGATTTTATTGTTTTACATTTGCAATTAATTTTATATCGATCATTTTCATAGTTTTCAAGACAGCAGAGTACCGCCCTTGCTGCCTAGGTGACATGGCAAGGTGCTAAGCAATGCCTTTTTTTCATTGTAGCCGTCCACTGCGCTCTGCAACTACCAGAAAGCTACCGGGGCCATGTCCGTTACACCTTTTTCTTGCAATATTCAGGCATTTTGGTTTTTTTATGAGCTTTAAAATTTTTTAATCTTTCATTTAGTTGTCATGATCACTGTGTTAAGATCATATTTCCTCGAACAGTTTTGTTATTTTTCATTTTGTATGGAATCTAATTCAGTCAATATGAACTATATTTTCTTAGACATGATAAAAGCTTTACTTTTGTTTTGAAGACTCCACCATCATCAATTTTGTTGCTTAAGGCAGTAGGTTCGATTGCTCTTCGGTCACTACTACAAATTATGTGATCATGTATTTTCTCATTTTGTTAGTTGTTTTCTATTATGCCATTGTTCTTTTCTATTGTGCCCTCTTTTGTGTTTGATAAGTTACTATGCCATTCGTTGACAGAAATTTTATTATATGACTTGTTCATGGTTAATAAATGGGTTGGAGTTAAATGTCCTTTGTCTGGAATCTAATTAAGTCAGAATGAATTTCATTTCCTTGGACAGGATAAAAGATTTACTTTTATTTTGAAGACTCCACCGGCATCAATTTTGTTACATAAAGCAACAAGTCTAATTGCTCTTCAGTTGCCGCTCCATATTATGTGATCATGTATTTTCTCACTTTGTTAGTTGTTTTCTGTTATGCTTTTGTTCTTTTCTATTATGCCTTCTTTTGTGTTTGATAGGTTACGGTCCCATTCGTTAACATAAAATTTATTATATCTAAACCGTTCATGGTTAATAAATTCGTTTATATCCTGTGTCCACCCATTTTCTCTTATTTTTGCTGGTTACATGGTGTTTTATGGGTAAATGCCCAGTTTCAGTTGGTCCTTCCAAGGATAATGAAACGTGGTCAAACCGTCAAAGTAAGAAATGTAATGTACTTTCTTATGATCAAAGATTGGTGCAAATACTTTCCAACAATGTGAAGTATAATACTTGGGATATATTATACATTGAGAAGAAAATAATTTTAATTTACACCTTAGTTTGATAGAAGATTGAGAAAAAGAAATGTTAAGATATATCTCAATTTATTCTATACAGTTTTATTTTTTATATATTTTAAAGTTTTTAGAACTTATTAACTATTCTTTATTTTATCTCTTGAAGGAATTTTGGTGCAGAATCATGAAATAATTAATCCTTGAGAATTACACTTTATAGAAAGCATACATGTTATACACCATCATCCAAGGCATACTTGATTAACATCAAATTCCATACTTAAGTCCATTTAGATACGATGGGAAAATAATGTCAAGACCAAGTGGCATGAGCATTGTTTAGTCTTCTTCTGGCAGCTTCCAACACAATTTTTAAGTGACAACTAGCAACAAATGCATAAATCATCACTACTGATGTAACCTCAAAATTTTTAAAATTATAAATTCTTGCTTTCTTTCTGTAAAATGAATTTTTTTATTTAGTTTTGACAACCATAAAAATGGATGGTATTTTATAAGAGTGTTATTTAATTTTGTGTGGTATTTTTTATTTAGGAACTCCAAAAGTGGTTTCTATAGATCTTGTAAATGTTCACGTAGGAATAACCATATCATTTACACCGTCTAAACCACATTTTTTATTTGTTGAGATTATTTGAGTTCTTTTGAAATTTGACCTCTTCCCACCTAACTTCTAATATTTTAAAGTTAATTATATCAAGTAAATACTTAAATACTCTTTATTAACTGCCGCAACAATTTATACATTCATAAAATAAACATACAGAAGATAGTCCCATAGTCCAACAAAGTTAGTTGAATTTGATTTGCATTGTTTTAGGTTTTGTTTGAGATTTGACTTGTTTTGATTAAGATGTTGTAATTTAGTTTGAGATTTATTTTAAGTTTGGTTCCTTCGATGAGGTGTTTTGATTTTTTATCTATTTGACTTGTTATCTTTTAGGTTTATTAATCTGTTAGGTCCGCTTGCAAAAAATGACATCTAAACTATATTCAATCAGGGATAGTTACTGTAAATCCAAATTTCCTCTTGAATTTTACAGGAAGCTTAGGCCCTGTTTGGTAACACTATTTGACACCTCTATCACTATCAATTTTAAAATTAATATTCCTACTAATCACTAAGAAGTGTTTGGTTAGTAATATCAATTTTGAAATTGGTAGTGAAAATAAAGCACATTATGCAATACAAGTGTCAACTTGTATCAATTTTGATATTGATACTCCAACTTCTAAAATTATCAATATCAATATTGATATAGTATCAAATTTAAAACTCTAACCAAACGGGCCATTAAGCATGATCCAAAACTAAATAAAGATCAGATTCTCATAGGCTTCATTCTCACATGTGATTATGCGAAGATGACTCATGCTTATTTTACACTAATTCATTCAAATCCATCCAATCTAAAATTATCTTTTCTTTCTTGATCTTATTTATTATTTTATTGTTCCTTGATGAGGTTTGGACATGATGTTTTCTGCAGTGGGGTCTGATCATTATGATTTGTCCAAGATCACATATTAGAAACAATAATATGTAAAATGGATCAAAACCATAACCTGAACTAGATAGTCAAACATTTTATTTATCAATATCATAATTCTATGATCTCTTTTGGACCAAATTGGCTTAGTCATGTGTACCCAAGTTAGTTATCTTTTGGTGGCAATCCAATTAACTATATAGTTTGCTTTTTTTTGGAAGATAACCACAGAGGTCACATGCCATGGACAATCAAAAGAAAAGTTGCATGGCTTTGTAAAAAAGCAGGGAACAAGGAAAATGTCAGGCAAAACGAGCACAACATAAGATAATGAACATCAAGCATCCACCAACAAGATGGTGCTAATGCATGCACGACTACTCACCTCAAAACAACCTAATGCCCTGTTTGGTTAGAGTTTTATATTTGGTACTATATCAATATTGATATTAATATTTTTAAATGTTGGAGTATCAATATCAAAAGTAATACAAGTTGTCACTTGTATTACATAATATGCTATGTTTGCAATACAAATTTTAAAATTGATACAATTAACCAAACACCTCTTAATAGTTCCTATCAATATCAATTTTAAAATTGATAGTGATACATGTACTTAATAGTGTTACCAAACATGGTATAAGAAATGAAAGCAATCTACCTATTTTGGCTTGCTGCTTTAAGGTTCAAACATGGATGACGTATGGACTTCAAACATGCATAACTATTTTTATCATTAAGGTAACTAGACCTCCTTTGTTTTTGGCTTAATTGATGTTTAACATTTGAATAACTAAAAAATTAGACTTTGTGGCTTTTGATAAAATGTCTCCATGCAATAGTAACTTCTTGATAAATCACTTAATTTTAAGTGGTTTAATAAAGTTTTTTTTTTGAGGTAGGATAACTAAGGTTTCCACGAGAAACATTATAGATGAAATTAAGACTTAGACATTTTATTAATTCAAGTCACCACCTAACTCTTTGGAGATATTACAGATTGCTAAATTGAACTACAATAACAGCTTGTTTACCCCAGAACATTTTCGGGAGATACTTATAGACAAGGTATAACTTCTCTTTTAATATCTATTTGCTTAATTAAAAAATATTGAATCAGCAAGAAAATTCTAATATTTTTTTATTTTTTGATATTTTATACTTTGTTTATTTACAGATTGGATTTAGGTTAGTGACTGATGTTAGTGGGACTCGGCATAATCACTGTATTCAACAGACCAATCTATATTATCTACAAGTAAATAGCTTGTAACAAGAAAATATTCTCTTTTCTAAAGTTCCCATAGCCTCTCTTTTTTTTTTCCTTTTACTTTGAGAAATGACCATGCTTGATTAAACTTTCCTTTTTCTGTCTTTTTAGGTGAATCATATGTTGTGTGTTTATTCATGAATTGAACTCCGGTAGAAGGTCCATCTCATAATCATATCATCGGGATGTTCTCAATAATAAAAGGTACGTATCTATGCAACATATGACTTTTTTCTGAAAGTATCTACCTACGCAACAAATATTTATGAGATATGGCTTTACGGATCTCTTCTTAGATAATTTCTGCATCAAATCAAATGATGAAATGTGTTAGTTCTTCGTCGCCCTTAGATATTTGTCCTTTAACAATTGGATGCCCTTTGGTGCAAGCGACTTGCATAGAATTAAGCAGAATTTAGTTTAATAAAAATGTTTAAATTCTCAACCTTGTTTGCATGTTTAACATGTTGCCTCCAATGTTTGTAAGATTACCCAGCTCACTTTCTTTCAGTCACCTCTTTGGATTGAGGCTCAGGAATAATTGGAGTTTGGTTACACTCGTTCCTTCTTCTCAATAGACATTTTAATTCTTTAGTTGTCATGCTTGAACAACAGATAGTAGAATTCTTGGGTAAAGAGAAAACAACATTGAGACTTATAAGGATCAATGCTATCTTGCATCATATTTTTAATTATCAAGTCAAATAGGTGCTATAAATGGCTTAAATACTTGATACTAAAAATACTATTCTATTCTATGACGTGCACTGGGACCAGTAAAAAAACATTGTCCGATACACTACGCCCATTTTGGTTCTGTTTTCTATAGCTAAACTGCTTGCCCACAGATAATGTCACCAAAAAGAAGGTACAAGGATGACTACCGAGAGACTCAAATCAAAAGTCTGCCATGTCCGGAGAGTGTAGTCGACCAGAAGGAAACGACAATGAGCTGTTGGTTGTCCCTGATGTCACGACCCGGAATTTAAACAACATTACCACAAATACGCAGCGGAAATACACAATGTCGTGACAGTGGGATGAAACCCAACACTTGGATTCCACAACCCAAACTTAAACAATTAATCTCCTAAGATCCATCAAAACAAGATAACAGAATCATACTTCTAAGTCTATCCACACTCTTGTTCAAAACACAAGCAAAAACATCTACCTAAGTAGAGAATACCAAGAATCTCCATGTACAAATGACTCTGATTCCTTTGGTTCCACCTGATCCTCATCTTCAAACTCTTAAATCTTCAAAACTCGCTCGAAAAATTTAACCCACAACGGGGTGAGTCCGGGACTCCGTAGGATTTACACCCTTCACCCATCAATCGGGTAAATAACATATAATCAAGCAATGGTATGTAACATATCTAAATTGAGATGTAATACAAAAGTATAGAATGTCTTCTATATTAATCTCACAACCCATATCTGAACATAATTATCTTCAAAGAAAAGATTATGCCAAAGCCAATTAATTCTAGACCAATGCACACAAGACCATACAAGCTAGACAAATATCATCTAAATGACCTCAAGACTTAACTTAACATGACCAAATTAAAACAGACAAATCTGATTTTTCTAACATGACATGGTTTAACATCCATACATGACACACAAGTAACATATTTCATATCCTTTCCAGAACACATAGCCAAAGAGCAAGGAATTGGTCGTCTTGCTTCACATGTACAAAATGCATTCACCAGCTCTAATATATATATAGAAGTAACATATACTAAGCTAGCCCAAAGTGCACCTAGGCAAAGGGTGACACTAAGGAAAACCGCGGTAATCCGGGATCTCAGTGGAGGGCCGGATTCATCTAAGTTACCCGCTGCCCACGGGGCAATTGACTAGAATAGGTCAGGTGAGGCCTTCATAGCACGTCATATCAAGAGTTCATAACATAATTTCAAAACATGACATACTTGATCATACCATGCATACATGACATAACCATCAATTCCATAGCCCTTCATGCAAGACATAACATCCACCACGAACTTGACAAGACATATAATAACCCGACATAATTGAACTTGTTCTGAATGACAACTCGTACTAATCATGACCAAATTGGCATGACTAACTATGCATAGCATAGCCCATGATACGAAACCAAATTAAACATATTTTGCCATAACTAGACAAGACTTGTACTAATCGGCTTGATTGACATGTTACGAATCAAACATATACCATACCTAACCATATGAACATAATCATATCATGCATGACACATTACATAATCTGAAACCAAACTAACCAAAATTTACTTGATTTACATACAAGAAATGACAATCCGAACTAGACATACTTAATTACATATACCAGACAATTAACTTAAATCAAGCTTGGCATAATCAAAACAAGCTAACTTCTGATGTCCACACCCATAATCTGACCTAAACAGGTTCCAAAAAGTGAAATTTGATGACTTTTGATTTTTCCAAAACTCCACATAATTATATTTCAATTCTAGGCCCATTCTAGCACATAAACATATACATAAATAAAATATGGTCAAGTCTCATGAAAAATAGTTCTACCCGTCCAGAATCATGCCAAACATGTCCCATAATATTCAAAATATCATTTTCAAAGTTCTGGATTCAAGGATTTTGAGAAAATTCACTAATCATGAGTCAAAAATCTAAACTAGTCAAATCGAGGTCCATAAGTTAAATCATGCATATTTTCTAATCAAAATGGGATCAAATACATAGACAAGCTTGAGAAACCTACCTGGAAGCTCCTGTGAATTTTTCGGATTTTTCAGAATTTTATGGATTTTCCTGCTATTTTCTGGCCTCAAATCTAATTTCTGGATTTAATAAATCCGAAAATCAGAAAAATCCCGAACCGGCATCGAACCGGGCGGTTCGACCGGCTGAACCGGACGGCTTCTGGCCGGTTCGCCTTGGCGGCTCGCGACGGCGGCACGGCGGTGCTCGCGACGGCGATGGCCCGGCGGCGGCGACGGCAAGAGGAAGGCTGGCCTCGGTGGTGACGGCGAGGGGGAGGCTCGCGGCGGTGCTTGACGTCGACGGGGTAGACGACGCAGGCGGAGCTGGCGGCGGACGGCGGGGCTGAGGCGGCAGCGGCCATGGCGGCCGGCGGCGACGCGGTGATGCCGCGGGTGCTCGGGTGAGGCTGCAGGCAGTGTGGGGCATGGTGGTGGGGCTGAGCATGGCGTGGCCCGGGCGGCGCTACAGACGGGGCGGCACGACGGGAGGTTTGGCGATGGTGCAGACCGGCAAGGCGATGGCGGCGGCGGCCGCAGGTACGCGGACAGGAGGGGGGCCACCGGCGGCGGTTGCGGCCACGGTTCGCGCAGCCCGAGGTGGGTGGCAACGCAGCCGCGGGTGAGCGCGGCGTCGGACGACGTGAAGAGAGGGAGAGAGAGCTCGCCGGGGGGAGAGGCATCGCGACGATCACGGGGGGGCGGCCGGCGTTACGGCGGGGACAACGTAACTGATGAGAGGGAGAGAGAGAGAGGGCGGGGCGGGCGGGCGGTTATGAAAAATAAAAATTAAATTTTTTTTAAACGTCAGATATTACACCTGACATCTTAAACAAGAGCAGCAAGAGATTTGACGAGGGCGATGGCTTTTGGAGGAGGATCATAATATATGCAATTAAACTTTATTTTTTTGATGCCCCCAAAATCTTGTAAAAGACGCTTTGTTGTTGCGCTGCCATGTTCTTGAATTATATAGCATGTGAATTTTCTTTTGTATGCATCTTCATGTCAATGCCTTCTCTGGGCCACCGACATATCTATATCATGCTTCTTTATTATTCATTTGACATGTGAAAGCCATCTATCTCCGATTTGATTGAAATACATCTTATTTTTATTAAGTTATTTGTTTTACCAATCAACCCATCATGATCAATTCCATCCCAAACAAGGATGTTTAAGTGTGAAACCCCAAAGAAATCAAAAGTTGTGATTTTTTTCAAGACATTAGTTAAGTAGTAAGAAGTGTATTAAGTTATTTGTTAAGTTATTTTTATTAAGTTATTTATTTTACCAATCAACCCGTCAAGATCAGTTCCATCCCAAACAAGTATGCTTAAGTTTGAAACCAAAAAAAAATCTAAAGTTGTGATTTTATTCAGGACATTAGTTAAGTAGTAAGAAGTGTATTAAGAGCATGACAACATTCCAAAAATTAGGGACGAAACTATACAAAACTTGACTACAATTCTGATTTTCACGAATTGCTTGATCGGGTGTAAAGTACTAGGAGTTTAAGCTTTTTTGTCATCCTCTTTGTGAGTATCCAATCATTGTGATTTATGTTTATTTAATATAATGATTGGACAACATTAAGTCATATAATCCAAGGAGTTTAGGTCACACAGTTTGGTGACACATGCATACCGTTTATTTAAAGTTGGGCTAAGAACAGAGCACCTGGCCCTCCATTAAGCATTGTGTGTTTTGATGGGCTGTGTTGGAACCTCGTTTTTTCCTCATCCTCTCTTTTTGAAGAGGAAAAGAAATTTTTGTTGGAGATTAGAATTCCTTTTTGAAATTCTTTTCTTTCTTTTGGACTAGCATTGACTACTATGAAAATATGTGGTATTCATAGGAGTATTAGCTAATTTGATGTGGTATTATTTTATAGGAACACCGATGGTTCCACAGATTTGCTAAGCGTCGATATGGGTATCACCCACTACTTAGATGATCTGAACCACAAATTTGATTTGTGAGGTTTTATGAGTTCTTTGAAAATAAAATTTGACCTCTCCACCGGACTTGCGATATTCCAGTGTTAATTACATTGAGCAAACACTCGAAAACTCTTGATTAACCGTCACAGCAACCTGTTGAACTGAAGTCATTCATCCACATAAACACAAAGTTGGAAGACATATCCCCATGGCCTCATGAGATGGAATCTGGTTGAACTTAATTCAAACTTTCAAGTTTGGGTTCATTAGTTTTCTTTTTGATTTAAGATTTGATTTGATTTGTTTTGTTTATGTCTTTGGTCATTTGTTGACTTAGACAATTTTGAGTTGATCTCCTTTTTTATTTGTAGGAATTAATTTCCATTTAATTTGTGTGTTTGTTAGCATTTTTTGCTTGATTTAAGTGAATTTCTTATTATTATTAAGATTTTTTCTTAATAATATTGATCACTTTAATTTTTCATGGTTGATTTTAATCCAACATAACTTGTTTTTGTAGTCATTGGTTGACATTTTTATGCATTATTTAATGACATGATTTTGGTTAGATTATGTTAACATTTTATTAATGTTTTGATCATTTATTTGATTTGGATTTTGTTATTGACACTTAATTATTTAAGTAGCATTATCCATTTAGGTTGATTTAATTTTCTATGGTTAAGTCGGATTCAAACTTAACATGTTTTGTAACCATTTGTGGTTATTTTTTATGTATGATTTTATGGCATGAATTTGATTTGATTGTGATGGCATTTTTGTTAATAAATAAGTCATTATTTGATTTGATTTATTCAAATTTTATTATTTGATCAAGTTTAGACATTATTATTTCAATGACTTATTTAATTTTTATTCACCTCTCAGAGTCCATGGGGATTTAGATGTCATCTTTGAATGACACATCGGGTCAATCGAACTTGAATTTATTTCATGTCGATTTGAGTACATGGAAGTACAATAAATGAGGGGGCATTTAAGCCCTTGTTCCTCAACACATGTCAAAGTTTGTTCGCTTTGGCCAGCACTTCGGCTTTACCGATTTGGGTTTCGGCTTTGCCGGTATTTCAATTTTACTGAACCAATTTTTCTTCATATATCCAAGAATGGCTTGATTGCATTTGATATGCGGCATTTCTAGAGCTTGTTCGGGTTTGCCGACATTCCGGCTTTACCGATCTGGGTTTCGGCCTTTTCGGCATTTTGGCTTTACCGAACTAGATTTTCTTCATGTGTCCAGGAATGACTTGATTGCATTTGGTATGCGGCATTTCTGGAGCTTGTTCGGTTTTGCCGATATTTCGGCATTACCGATCTGGGTTTCGGCTTTTCCGACATTTCGGTCTTACCGAACCAGATTGTCTTCATATATCCAAAAATAGCTTGATTGCATTTGATATGCGGCATTTCTGGAGCTTGTTTGATTTTGCCGACATTTCGATTTTACCGATTTGGGTTTTCTTTTAGAATTCTCGTTCGGTTTGACCAGCATTTCGGCTTTACCGACTTCGGCTTTCACCTTGATTTCCTGTTTGGTTTGACCGGCATTTCGGCTTTACCGATTTGGGTTTTCACCTTGATTTCTCGTTCGGTTTGACCGACATTTCGGCTTTACCAATTTGGGTTTCCATCTTGATTTCCCGTTCGGTTTGACCGGCATTTCGGCTTTACCGACTCGGGTTTTCACCTTGATTTCCCGTTCGGCTTGACCGGCATTTCGGCTTTACCGATTTGGGTTTTCACCTTGATTTCCCGTTCGGTTTGACCGGCATTTCGGCTTTACCTGGGCTAGGGTTTTTCACCTTGATTTCCGTTCGGTTTGGCCAGCCGGCATTTTCTGATTTTGGGTTTTCACCTTGATTTCCCGTTCGGTTTGGCCAAGCATTTCGGCTTTACCGATTTGGGTTTTCACTTTGAATTCCCGTTCGGTTTGACCGGCACTTCGACTTTACCGACTTGGGTTTTCACCTTGATTTCCCGTTCAATTTGACCGGCATTTCGGTTTGACCGATTTGGGTTTTCAATTTAAATTCCCGTTCGGTTTGACCGGCATTTCGGTTTGACCGACTTGGGTTTTCGATTTGAATTCCCGTTCGGTTTGACCGGCATTTCGGTTTGACCGATTTGGGTTTTCGATTTGAATTCCCGTTCGGTTTGGCCGGCATTTCGGCTTTACCGACTTGGGTTTTCACCTTGATTTCCCGTTCGGTTTGACCGGCATTTCGGTTTGACCGATTTGGGTTTTCGATTTGAATTCCCGTTCGGTTTGACCGGCATTTCGGTTTGACCGACTTGGTTTTTCGATTTGAATTCCCGTTCGGTTTGACCGGCATTTCGGCTTTACCGATTTGGGTTTTCTATTTGAATTCCCGTTCGGTTTGTGGCTTTTCGGTTTGACCGATTTGGGTTTTCGATTTGATTTCCCGTTCGGTTTGACCGGCATTTCGGTTTGACCGATTTGGGTTTTCATCTTGATTTCCCGTTCGGTTTGACCGGCATTTCGGTTTGACCGATTTGGGTTTTCGATTTGAATTCCCGAGTAGCTTAAGTTCGCATTTTTTTAAATGCGGGCTACTCGATCCCTCTCGCGAAACGAGATAGGATCGTGATCGATTGGACTTTGGAGGTCGGGCGAAACCCTTACTCCCTTCTTGAATGGCCAAAAGCCGATTTGAGGCGGTTGGGATTTTCTTTTGAAGTTGGGCAAAATCCTTCATTCCTTTTTGAAGAAATTGGGACTCACTTCGAAGATCAGAGCTTCTCTCTCCTCAAAAGCCAACTTTTTTCCAACACTCTCCAACTCCTCCTCCTTAGGCAGTAGGTGATGGCAGCCTCCTTTTTTTTCTGCACAGTGGTAGGATAGGACCGTGGGGACCCCCTAGTCTCCTTTTCTTCTTCTTTAGTCTTTCTTTGACCTCCCTTAGGTGGTGCACGGCAGCAAAATCTCTGGCCGGTAGTCCCACCTTCCCTTCCTTTCTTTTTCTGCCACCGAGGTGCTCCCGCCACATTTTTTGTTTTGCCCTTTTTTTTTCTCCGGGCGTAGCAGCTACAGGAAGGGCCATAGGTGCTCTTTTCTTCTTCTCTCCCTCTTGGCGTAGCAGCAACAGATGCGAGCTCTTTTCTTCTCCTCCTCTTGACGTAACATCAACAGGGAAGAAGGCTTCTGTTGGCAACACGTTGATGCCACCATGGGGAGACACGAGATGCAGGTGGCAGCATGGAGCATCGAAGACTTCAATCATCTCTTCTCCTCCTCCTATGGACGTTTGCAGTAGAGGCCACATGGAGGCTCTCAACCTTCGAGGGAGAGAGAGATGGCAGCTGCCCGGGAGCCAAAACTGCTGTTCTCCCCCTTCTTGGTCTGCCCCCCGTCTCGTTTTTTTTTCTCTTTTTTTGTTTCAACAGGCTGGAACAAGGATCTTATTCCAGATAATTCAAGGGCCTATCAGAAGAGCTATGTACCTCAATTAATAGCATTTATAGAAGACCTTATTATTTCGCCACCTGTTGTCATACATGACTTCTCAATTGGAACTTAAAGTGTGGCCGATGAGCCAAAAGCCACAATGCGATGCCTAGAGGAGACACTAAAAGGTTTAGTGTGTTTTGTGTTCTGTTAACAATTACTTTCATTTCTATATTTTAAAATTCTTTCTTTCTAAACAAGTTATGAGATCAGTCAGGCTATCATGTTGCATAAGGCTTTTTTCCATTTCTCTTAATTTACTAGATATAGTAAAAAAATCTTTGTATAGGTTCTCTTATCTGCAGGCACATACGTATGTTCTAAAAGTCTAATCTTGATTTTTTTTATCTTTTGCCTCTGGAGATAATTCAAGTTGACAAGTTATATTATATGTTGTGGTACCTTTTGTTCTGAAGTTTTATTGAAGTTTTTTTTCAACTTAAGTAACTCAGATCAGAAAAATCGTGTTTTTGTTTGAAAATGATTGCTTTATTTCGAATATGTAGATGTCTTATGCAACTACTACTGTGTTTACTATTGTGTTTGTCGACAGCCGGTTGATCTATCAATGGGTTTGATCCACAAAAATACATTAGGATGATCGTGCACCATAATAACAGAGGTGCAACTGCTTTGGCCTGGGTCAAGGCCTATGAGAGAGTTCCCCACCCTAAGACAAAACAAAGAAGATGGTCATCCTTGATGCTCCCAAACAAGCTTTTTTCTTTTCTTTCTGGGGATTCAATTGTCAGATGTTGCTGGCTTGTTAATTTGCATTTTTTTGTGAGATTATGTAGGGAATGGAGGCCACGAAAAGGGGACAAGTACTGCTTGCTAGGTTTCATCTCAAAGGTGGTTAGACAAGTACTGCTTGCTGGGTCTTCTCTCTAAGGAGGTTAATTTGGAGCTACTATGATGTCGCGAGGGTAAGAAATATTGGATTCATCATTTTATTCTCTAATTTATTTTTTTTTTGCTTGTGTCTTATGTTTGTTTATTTGATGCATTTTTTATTCTATCAATTTCTTTGAATTATTTTTTTCCTTCCCTCTTTCTTAAGTAGCCCGCTTTAAAGTATTTTGAATAGTTTTTTCATAACAAGATTTTCTTTTAACAAAAGTATATATATTTTTCTTTTGGTTCCTTAAGCTTTCAGAAGTGTTTCAAGCTCCCAAAGTCTTTACCACTAAAGATCAATAACTTTCCTATTTGAGCTTTTAGATTTACAAAATGGAACGTTACTAAATGTTAGACCTTAAATCTAAGAAATCATAAATTTCAACATTCTTGCACGTGAAATCTAAATCTAAGTTTATGGAATCAGTCAATTTGGGATCTTGAAAAAAAACAGAGATTTGTTCAAAATCTGAGATATATGCAATCTCAGATTAGTGTTTTTCATATCAAAGGATCAAAGGCTTCAAATCAAAACTCAGGATCCTCAACTTCCAATTTCGAAATGATGAAGTCCGAATCCTCAAATCATGTAGTGTTCTATTCTAAAAGTCAAATTCAATATTCCAAGCATCAGAGTCTTAGAACCTGGCATCTAAATCAGAAATTTAAATCCCAAAACAAAAAAATCTCAAAGATACAAGACATTAAGTAAAAAAAAGCCAAATTCTAAATGAACTTTGATTAATTCAAATCAAGCTCTAAACAACCAAGTCTTAACTAAACAAACAACTAAAGCAATAATAATTCAAATCTGTAGTCCAAAATAAAAGAGTTTTGAGGCTTGGAGTTTAAGTTTCTAACTGAAAAGAATGAGGGGATCTCAAACTATGGAACCGTGGAAATTTAAGTCAGCATCTTGAATCCCAAATCTGAAACATTGATCAAAAACCTAAATCTCAAAATTCTTAGACATAAAAAATTTGAACTTAGAATCTCAAGTTTTTAAATATTAACTTTCTTATTTGAACTTCTAGATTTACAAAATAGAACGTTACTAAATATTAAACCTTCAACTCAGAATCTCAGGTCAAATATGAAAAATTCATATTCCAAATCTGAAGTCTCAATATAAAATTTCCAAATATAGGAAAATGCAAACTTCTCCAAATCTGAAGTTTAAAGTTGACACTGCAAACCTCAGTCCTCGAATATGAGAAATTTCAAAATCAAAGTGCCAGGCCTTAAAATAGAAATCTCAAATCAGACTTTCCTAAATCAGAAAGCTGAAGTCAAGGGCATTAAACCCAAAAATGGAATAAAAATTTTCAAATCAAAAAGACACCAAAATCAGAAACTCCATGTCAAATTCTTAAATTTGAGAGTTGTAAGAAAAATAGAAAAGAAAAGATGGGATTTGAAAGTCACAAATATCAAATTTGAAAAACATGCATGACAAAGAGTTTGAAATTGGAGTTGAAATATCATAACATTAAACTCAAATTTCATGCAATTCAAATCAAAACATATCTCAATCCCAATCAAACTAGGCTTCCACGTCTTTCCAATCTTCTCTCTGTTCTTTTCATCTTCTTCATGTGGTCTCCCTTGATACCTGGTGGCTCTTCTCCTAACTTGTGAAAGGACCATTGCACTTTTTCCTTGATGAAATAAGGTTTAGATCAGGTCATTTGGTATCATGCAGTTGTGGCATACTTGATGCGTGTCTTCTTACAGCCTGTTTGGTAACAATATTAAACATATCTATCACTATTAATTTTGAAATTGATATTGATATTGATCATCACAAGGTGGTTGGCCATTAATATTAATTTTGAATTTTTTAGTACAAACAAGGCATGAATTGTAATACAAGTGTACAGCTATATTGATTTTTTTATTGATACTCTACTCTATGAAAATATCAATATCAAAATTGATATGGTATTTTTTTAATACTCTGACTAAATAGGGTATTAGTATGCAAAATAATTTGACACCTGGAGAGTGCCAAAGGAGGATACAATAATGACATCCAAAGGATCTGATGAAGGGTTCACATGGCATTTAGATTGCCTCTATTCTTGGATGACTTCACCACTCCAGTTTGGTTTGGCATCCCAAGCATTTCACTGGACTACTTGTATATTGATCCCAGTCTGGTGGGACCAGCAACTACATTCTACATGACCAAAGAGACATGTTCAGGATTTAAAATTCTGTAAAATCTAAAAATAAAAAATTCTATTGGGTCAAATATGTATGCACCTGTCAACTACTTGTAGAGATTTATGTCGATTTCGTCTTTTCTTTTTATATTTGTCTTCTATTTATTTAAGAATATCAGAAGATAAAGTTCATAATAGCCATAGAATGTCAAATAGGCATGTTCTTTCAATGACATGGTTATTCCAATCACTTTTTGTTAGTACTGTTTGTTGAAGGTAGACAGAAGTCAAGGATCACCTCCGCCAATTGATGTAATTATGGTCAACTATTGAAGACTAACAGAGAGGGTTAATGGGCTAATCATAAAGATTAGAAACATAAAAATATAAAAAGTAATAATTTTTATACCCTACTTGCACGACATCCCCCCCCAACAGGTCCTATAAAGACTTACAGACAAGGGCCCATTTTTCCAACAGGAAATACGTATGATGACCAGAGGCAGCTGTCTAAGTTGGGTTATAATAAGATAAATTCATATCTATTATTTTTGACTCAAGAAAATAATTGTTTTGTACTGCCAGATGCATAACATGTCCATGTTTCATATCTTGCTAACTTCAGCGAAGGCGTTGGTGTTGGTCATGCTCCAGATATCATCAAATTTTGTGGTGTGAGGAATGTTTTACCTTCATCAACAAATCCAACTCGGCCTTTCACATCAAATATAGTAGATGAGCACCTTGACATGCTGGAAACTTTTTCCGGCCTCTGTTGAGATGATCTCTGTGGCTTAGAGTTTCACAACGGTGTCTGCAGCTTGTTTGACATCATCTTGATCGAAATATTCCTAAGGATGTAGCATTTGCTGAATCTCGTATAAGGGTAGAAACAATTGCTGCAGTGGACATTTTGCATGACATGGGAGCTATTAGCATCATATCTTCTGATTCACAGGCCATGGGTCGCATTGGAGAGGTTTCCATTATTCCCTTTTCATCAGTGTAGAGAAATCAATTGTTCAAAATTTTTTCAATTTTTGTCTATGGTTTCTTACCTGTGAGCAGTAAGATTTCTGTAACAAAAAAATAACAACTCTTTCCAATCTTCATTTCTATAAATATCATTCACATCATTATTGACAGAATGCAATGGGATGTTAATTTGAAATCCACCAGTCTTTTCCATCAGTCTTCTTGATAACTCATCTTGGTAGCTGATTCCAGAGCATGCTCTTTTTATGTTAGAATTAGAAGCAGTGGCCTTATATTATGTGTATGGTTATATCATATTTTATGAAGATCTATGCTTGTCCTTTTAGTTTTAATTATGTGGTTTTGGTAAATCTTGCCCATCAGGTGATAACACGGACTTGGCAAACTACAAACAAGATGAAACAACAAAGAGGACGATCAGTTGAACCTTCAGGTTCAGAAATGATAATTTTAGAATCAGAAGATACATTGCTAAGTATACGATAAATCCAGCAATAGCTAATGGATTTGCTCAGTATGTTGGTTCAGTTGAGGTATGTGTGTCCTTACTTTTTTAACACCTGTATTTATTTACTACTTGCTTAAATTTTGAATCATAAGTTAGTATGTAAGTGAGCCACGGCTAGCTGGCTAGGCAAATATAAGGAATACATATTTGATACCAGCTGAGACCGGTAATAGTTTTCTAACATTTGGACGTGTCACATAGAACACATTCAATGGGCCTTTCAGAAACTTAGTTCTCATCAATCTCATGGAATCAACGATAGTGTCAAGTAACTTGGTCACTTGATCAGTGGCTTATCTTAGCTGTCAAATGTTCCTCTCGCAATAAGTGTTCTGTAATTGAGGTTCCTAGGCAAAGTGATGCATTGCAAGGGTAAGGAATGCTATTTGGACCACTTGTTTTATTTGTTTTTCATCATATTCAATACTTTTCACCACGTACCTTTTTTACTTAGATTCTTGTATGTTGTGATTATGTGATTGGATATTTTGTTTCTTTGCATACGGTTGCTGCGAGCTGTGTATGGTTAGCATCAGAACTGGAGGAGAGCCCTAGAAAGGCAAAGCATGTTATTATAGTGTTTCATAGGATGGAATGTCAGAGAGAAAATTCACCTATTCTTCATCTGTCCGTAGTAACTTGCCGATGCTTTAAGTCTCGGTGAAAAACATGAGTCCTTTATCTTGCTTTGAAACCAGTCAAACTGCTATTGTCATACTTAAGTTTTATTTTATTTTTTTGTTTCTAATGGTGCATGACATTATGATGTTTAACAAATTGGCAGCAGGTCTTGTTCTAATGGAGGTGAAGGAGGTCGAGATGCAAGTGGTGCTGCCTATCATCCCTCGATATGAAAGAATTTATGCTAGACATTGTAACTCTTTGTGCTTTCTTTTCTAAAATTTTGAGCACTGATTTAGAATTTTGTAAAGGTTGTATGTTTTTTGACTATTACAACTTTGATATTCACGGAAGGGTTAATCGCATTTATTCATTTGTTTATTCTTATCTTTTTGGTACAATTTTTTATCGTTAGGTTCTATGGAAACTTTGGTTGATTCCGAAAACGTCATGATTATTTTCAAATCCAATGACTTACAAAGCAAAAATCTTGTTTCTTTCACAAACATTTCTTTAATTTCATTGAATGGTGACAAAGTGTGGTGATAGTAGTCTAGAGATCCTTTGGAATTACTGTTAAGTCAGAGTATTATATGAGCTATGATGTTAAGTTATTTTGAATTTTTAGTTTCTTGGGAGTGCTTACACTTGATGGGACACATCTTACATGGGTGTGATATTTTTAGGAGTTTTTAGCCGTTTAATTTGTAGGCTCTTGTTTTTTTTGATGTTATTTATTTTTAAGTTAAATGAGTGGTGGATTTCACTTTAAAATTTGTCAATATAATATTTTATAAATTTTGTGTGATTATCGGATAATTTGTTAGTAGTAACTATATTTTATTTGCCAAGATAGTTTGTAATCGTTTGTTACATTTATCTGTTTAAATGACTTTTGTTTACAAAGGTTCTTATTTATTTGAAGAAAAGAGATAGGTAAATTTATGAATGTAAAGTTGACAATGTTTTATGCCCTGTTTGGTAACACTATTAGATACCTCTATCATTATCAATTTTAAAATTGATATTGATAGGAACCATAAAGAAGTGTTTGGTTAATTGTATCAATTTTAAAATTTGTAGTGTAATGAAGCATATTATGTAATACAAGTGTCCACTTGTATTACTTTTGATATTGATACTCTAACATTTAAAAATATTAATATCAATATTGATATAGTACCAAAAATGAAACTCTAACCAAACAGGGCATTAGTTATTAATTATTTTAAATTATTTTTAAATTCACCCGGTCACGTGCGAAGCACGTTTTTTTATGGCCCGTTTGGTTAGAGTTTTAAATTTGATTATATATCAATATTGATATTGATAATTTTAGAGGTTGGAGTATCAATATCAAAATTGATACAAGTTGACACTTGTATTACATAATGTGCTTTGTTTTCACTACCAATTTCAAAATTGATATTACTAACCAAACACTTCTTGGTGATTACTAGGAATATCAATTTTAAAATTGATAGTGATAGAGATGTCAAATAGTGTTCCCAAACAGGGCCTTAACTAGTATATAACAAAAAGGGCAGTACCAAAAAATTCATCTTTATCCAATAATAAGATTATATATGTATTGATTATAACTACTTAAAACTTTTTATCGCTTATAAAATTTTTACCATGCAGCCAAAAATGCAAAAGACAGTTTTAAAATCTAAAGGTAACGAGATGTTTGGTTGTGAAAATACTTTTACACATTTTATTATAAATATATGAATCAACTAGAATATAAGAATATATAACTTTTCTGTCTGGTAGAGAAAAGTAAAACGCTGCATGATGGAAGCAATATATTGCACCAAAATGGTTGACATAATAAACAGAATGAAAAAACGTCGATCGCTGTTTCGAGGCCTGTTTTCTTTTAATTATATAAAATTTAATATTAATTTTCAATGACCTTTTTTATACACACTTCTACTAAATAGATTTTTATGAATAAAATTTTTTATACATAATAGCGCAACAAGCGTCCCCTCTCAACAATAAGAAAGACAATCCTAAATATTCACACGATTTTGCATGCAAGGACCGAACGTTTAGAGTAAAAGTGTAATAGAAATTCAAGGATATGTCAGAAAAAAAATGACAGGAACATCTCTCCTAACGATCTTCCTCTTAAAGATGCTTCAGTGTAGTATATATATATGCTATATATAATCATTTGATTTTAAGATCAACAATGCACAGATCATATAAAGTTGCTCCTGCATTTTTTATGACCCCCGGAGGAGTTTAAATTTTTTGTGAAAATTATCTATAGACATAAAAAAGTTGTAAGACATATCTTATTCAAGAGGGTGGAGAGACATCAAGTGTCCACCTGAGAATGCACTATCAATCTTCTTACAAAAATTTATTAAATATTTAATAGACTTTTATAAGAGAGTTGAGACTGCACTGCGAGGTAGGACACCTAAGCTCTGCCCTCCTTATTCAATCAGTCAATCACATTATAATAAATCATGAGTTTACATAATATTTTTTAAGAGATTTTCCTAAACTCGAGTACTCCTCGGAGGGGGTGGGCATGGCAGTTGACTGAGGTGCCTCCTCCGGGTGGCGGAGGCCATCCGGACTCCCAAGGCAGCACAGTCGCGGCTGGGCAGGCGCGACGGAGGGTCAGTGCTGAAGGAGTGGCAAAGGAGTGACAGCGGGGGCGTCCAAGATAGTCAATTGCCGACGATGCAGGAGGCGGTCCAAGGTACTGTCTTGTCACAGCACTGGGAGAGGGAACGTTAGGAGACGGCCGGCCTCGGAGCGGCGACACTGGGGCAAGGTGGCGCAGACGGGATCTTGTCTGAGGAGATGAAGGGGGCACGACTGGGAGAGGCTCCGGTGGAGCTCTGTAGGTGGTTGGGGAGAAAGAGAGAAACTGCAGACAAGGGGCGGTGCTCTTTGGCACCATCAGAGAGAGAGAGAGAATGTGGGCTCCTTCCAGCGCCCATGCATAGTGACGTGCAGTCGAGAGAGAGGATAAGGGCGGACGAGAGGATGGCGGCAAGGTGGAGGCACTCTGACGGGGCCGAATAGAACAACTCCCGGCCCTGTAAAGGCATTGCAAGTCGGGGTGTTCACTAAACAGTTCAAACCATTGAATCAAACCCAACTAAGACATTTGGATCGGTTTGATTTCGGTCAACAGGGGACATTGAACAATTCAAGAACCAAACAGAACTGAAATAAAAAATTCGATTTGGTTCGATTTTAAAATCCCCCGATAACTCGAACCCCTCCTATTTTCACAGCCAAAACCCCTCCGGCCCTCCCTGTCTAGTTGTCCCTGATTTGTTCGAAACCCTTCTAGCTTCCCCAAGTGGGTGGAGGTGGAGTGACAGTAGGCAGCGTCGCACAGGCTCGCAAGCTTGCAATGATTCGGAGGCAGAGCGGCAGGCGGCATCACAGGCTCGCAATGTCATAGGCTCGTAGCGACTTGGAGGCAGAGTGGCAGGTGGCGTCGGAGGCTTGCAGCGGCGTTGCTCAACACCTTGTGGAGGGCTGGATTGCTTGAGGCAGAGTCACGCTTGCACCTGCCCTCACAGGCCTCACCTCGCTCACCTCATGCCCGTAGAGTAGTTGCCCTCACGCTCAAGCAAACAGGCACCGAAGTAGCTGCCCTCGTCTCGTTCATCTCCCGCCCACGACAGCAAACAGCAAAGGCCCTCATCAGAGTAGCTGCCCTCACCTCGCTCATCTACCACCCTCACCCAAACAGGCACCGGCCACTGGCAATGTTGCCCTCACGCTCAACACCCCGAGCCAAAGGTTGCATGCCCACAACTGGACCTCTCGACTAAGCATAGAGGGGTAAACATTAAACTTCCTCCTACTTTTTTTGACATACAAAATAAACTGCATCAATTGAAGCTCTCAAATTCTAAGACTTTTTTTTTTGCAATCATAGCGCCTACAGATTGAGGAAGAATTGGACATTGTCAATTTTGGATTTGTGTAAGTGTAAACACGGCATCAAGTGTTGGATTGGTAAATGTAAGTGACACATATCTTACTTCATTTTAGATATGTCAGTGTACTTTATTTCCACTGCTGATTTATGGATATCATATATGACTTCGTTGATATGTTTATTATTTTATAGATGTCTTATTCAAATGATAATCCGATTTCAATAGCCATGGCCTTCACAAATTCTAATCCAAATAATTTAAGTCAAGCAAATGTTGGAACATCAAGGATGAGTTTAAAACGAAAAATTGTAAAAAAGAGAACTGATATTTAGGAACATTTCTCCTTACTTGAGAAAGATGAAAATGGTCAAGAGAAATATAAATGTAACTTTTGTGGATTCATTTACAATTGTGATCCTCGGGTATGTGGCACTAGTGCTCTTAGAACACACTTGATGTTGATATGTAAGAAGTATGCATTTAGTAAGGCAAATTCACATGTTCATGATCAATCTCAACTTCTTTTCCACTCATCAACAAATGATATTGAGAGAAATGAAAACGCAATAACAACTCTTACACATTGAAAATTCGATCAAAACTTTATAATAAAAGATTTAGCTAAGATGATTATCATTGATGAGCTTCCTTTTAGATATGTTGAAGCTGAAGAGTTCAAAAAATTTGTTAATGTTGCCCAACCTCAATTTCTTATTCCTTCAAGGATCACAATGGCTAGAGATTGTTATTCGTTGTTTGTAGATGAGAGACAAAAAGTAAAGAATTTCTTAGCTTCAAGTTGTAAGAGAGTTTATTTTACTACTGATACTTGGACTTCTTTGCAAAGAATTAACTACATGTGTTTAACTACTCATTTCATTGACGACGGTTGGAAATTGAACAAAAGAATTCTTAATTTTTGTCCAATTTCTAGTCATAAAAGTGAAGCAATTGGAAAAGCTATTGAAAAGTGTTTGTATTCTTAAGAAATTGAAAAGGTTATGACAATAAATATTGATAATGTATCTTCAAATGACACTCCAATTGCATATCTGAAAAGAGGAATCAACAATTGGAAAGGATGTGTTTTAAAAGGTGATTGTCTTCATGTTAGGTGTGTTGCACATATTATAAATTTGGTAATGATAGTTTAAAACTTGCTAATGACTCAGTTGCTCGTGTGTGCAATGTAATAAGATATGTGAAACAATCTCCGACTTGATTACAAAAGTTTAAAGCTTGTGTTGATGAAGAAAAAATATAATGTAAAAGTTTGTTATGTTCAGATGTTCCAACTAGGTGGAACTCTACTGATCTTATGCTTGACGTTGCACAAAAATTTCAAGGAGCCTTTGAGAGATTCGAGGATCAAGATCCTTTTTTCTATAATGAGTTTTCGGAAGGAGAAGGGTTGGGAGTACCTCGAGATGCAAATTGGACAAAAGTGAGCAGTTTAACATGATTGCTAGAGAGCATTTATGATCTAACTCTAAGAGTTTCTAGCTCACTTTACGTAACTTCCAACTTATATTTTCATGAAATAAGTGGTGTTGATTGTTTTTTAAAAGAATGGTGTGCAAGTGACAATGTTGAGTTCTGTGACAAGGCTATTAAAATGAAGCAAAAATGTGACAAATGTTAGGGCAATCCAAAAAAGTTGAATGTGATGATATTTCTCACTGTTGTACTTGATCCTTAGTAAAAATTTGAGTTCATAGAGTTTAGTCTTTCACAAATGTATGAATGTGATAAAGCATTGCTTATGAAAAATAGATTGAAAATAACCCACAATGCTTCGTTTGATGAATACAAAAATGCAAACCCAAGCTTAGGTGGCCAGGTGATATCGCTTGAGGCATTACAAGTTGGAGGTTCTTCTTCAAGCCGAAATGTTCAAGAATCCAAACAATCGATACAAAAGATGAAAACTCTTATGAAGTGCAGATTCAAGGTACAACGTGCGAAAAGGGAAAGTGGAGATTCAAAATTAGAATTGGATAAATATTTAGATGAAGATATGGAAGAAGACGATGCATCATTTCATGTTTTAGGCTGGTGAAAAATTAACTGTTCAAGATTTCCTATTCTTTCACTAGTATTACAAGATGTTTTGGCCATTCCTATTTCTACTGTTGCATCGGAGTCGACACTTAGCACCAGAGGACGTGTGCTTGATCCATTTAGGAGTTAATTATCTCCTAACATTGTGGAGACACTTATTTGCACTCAAGATTGGTTTTAAGCATCAAAGGAGTCAGTACGTGTTGAAGAGCACTTAGATGAGATTGAGCAACTAGACAAAGGTAAGATGTTTTATGTTTTTTATTTTTTTAGATGATAATTTTTTAAACAACTTGATGACTTATTGTGTTATTTTTGTTAATATAGAATTTGCATGTTCCACGTTGGCTCCAAATGAGATTTATATTTGATATGATGAATGGTGTATGGAGTTTGAATTAGCTTGGTTCGGTTTGGTTTGATTTAGTTTGTGTTCTACGTTTGGTTTGGTTTGGGTTGAAAAAAAACATGCATAAACCAAACTATGAACAGCCCTAATTGCAAGTTGTGGCGTCAAACCGTCCCGAGGAGGAAAGTTCATAAGTTTTTAATAGAATACAGTCACAACTCTCAACCACTTAAGTTACGATTTAAGAGTAAATAAGGTGACGTTTGATTAGGCTTAATCTGAAAATCTAAACTCTTAATTTTACATCTAACTTCTTAATGAGTGGTAAAAAAGTACTTAATTTACTTTAGATATAAGTGCTTTAGGTTGTTTGATAAAAAAATCTGAATCAATCGCTTAATTTTCCCATGCGGCGTCCCCCCCTCGCGGCGCCGCGCGTCCCCCGCTGCGCACCCCCCCTCCCCGTCCGGAGCCCCCCGCGCGTCCCCCCTCCCCGCAGGCCCCCTCCCCCCTCCGCGCAGCCCCCCGCCGGAGCCCCCCGCGCAGCCCCTCCGCGCAGCCCCCCTCTCTGCGCAGTCCCCCCGCCCCCTCCGCGCAGGCCCCCGCCGGAGCCCCGCCGCGCAGCCCCCCGCCGGAGCCCCCCCGCACAGCCCCCCGCCCCTCCGCGCAGCCCCCCGCTGGAGCGCAGTCCCTCCGCGCAGCCCCCCCGCCTCCGCGCAGCCCCCCGCCGGAACGCAGTCCCTCCGCGCAGCCCCCCGCCTCCGCGCAGTCCCCCGCCGGAGCCCCCCCCTTCTGGACCAAGACGATGATCCGCCGGGCTGCCGGGCTGCCACCGTGCTCTGCAGACACCCCCTTCTCGGGCCAAGACGATGATCCGCACGCATGCTGCGCTCCAGCTCCACCTTGATGCTCCCTGTCTGTCAAAGATGGCTGCCGGCTGATTCTGGAGCTGAGCGCGCCAGCTGCGCGGCGTCCAACTTGGGCACCGCTACGGCGGCGGCGAGATGGGGTCCCTGGTCATCTGACATCTCCATCGCCCAAAAGGGGAGAAGAAAAGAACAACAGGACGTCGGAGTTTGCAGAGCGATCGGAAACTGGGGTGGTGTCATTATCTAATCACCGTCTCTCAAAGAAATGGGTACGTATTGAGGATGAGCGCGCGATTCTGATTCCGGAATGGGCGAGAATCAACTGTTGCTCCTTTGGGAGAGAAGAGATCAGCTGAGGGCCACCATGCCGCACTGATCCGACAGCCACCGGAACCCCCACTTCTTCGCCACCGCCGGGCTGCTGTCCATATTCTGGGACCCGGCCGAGTGTGCTTCGGGTAGCGCAGGCCACGCGCCGGCGGGTTGTCCGCTCCCCCGGCGGAGGTGTTGAAAGCTGAAACAGTACTCCGACGTCGAGATGCGCATCGATCGATCGCCGTCACCGTCGCAGCCGGTGGAAGAAGCCGGCGCCTCCCGTGGATTCGTGCAGGGAAAAGAGGGGCAGCTTTCGGATGCAAATCCCCCTCCGCGCAGTCCCCCCGCCGGAGCCCTCCCCTCCGCGCAGTCCCCCCTCCCCTCCGCGCAGCCCCCCGCCTCCGCGCAGCCCCTCCGCGCAGTCCCCCGCCGGAGCCCCCCCCTCCGCGCAGCCCCCCGCCGGAGCCCCCCCTCCGCGCATGCCCGACTGGATGGACACGATCGGCTGCGATGTCGATCTCGGGGGCGACCGCGCGGACGAGCGAGACGGCGTCTGAAAATGAAAAAGCTAGGGCGCCGATCTGAATGGCTCAGATGATATTAAGACTTCAGAGCTTAGTTTAGAGGAGGGTTCAGCTATTTTATCAAACGTTCCTAAACATCTGAACACTGACCGATTCAGAGTTAAGAGCTTCAATAAGCCTAATCAAACGGAGCCTAAATCGGCATAAACCGTTACTTAACTAGATTTTGTAACAGATTACATTATGATTTGTAACATATTATATCGTAGTTCGTAATAATTCACTATATTACAAAGTATTAGTCATTATGAAGCATAGTGTAACTTGTTACAAATCGAAAAAATTTTATGAACAAGATGTGAATTGTTACAAACCACAATGTAAGTCGTTACAAAATTCAGTTCAATGACGAGACTGAACTGGGGTTGGGGTTCACCCCTAAACTGTCAGTTATGTGACTGGGGTTGTGACCGTCCCTTATTGGAGACTGCAACTTTTCTCCTCCGAACATACGAGGTGATGCAAAATCGAGAAGGAGACCGAGTGGGTGAGAAAGGAGGAGACGTAGCAAATAAGGATTTAATATAATATTTAGACATAATTACTATTTAATAGTACAAATCCTGTTATTATGACGTAGGAGACGGAGGATGAGATAAACCAAATAAAAAAAGACTTCTTATTATTCTTATCCAACTCAAGGGGGTAACTGTAAAAAAAAAGTCTTTCTCATTTTTTTAGGATATTTGTAATATACGGCTTTTTTAAAAAAAAAATTGAAAAAAACAAAAACAAAAACACTCTCGAACCTTCTCTCCTCCACCGCCTCTCCGTCCCATTTTCTTCTCCCGGACGCCGCCTTGCCGCCTCACCGCCTCGGTCCGCCGTCGTCGACACCGCCTCGCCGTCACCGTCTTCCCGAGCCAGCCCCCCCCCCTTCTCGACGCTGTCGCCGCTCTCCCCCTCTTTGCTTCTCCTTCCCCCTCAGTTGAGGTCGTCGCCGCAACCACCTCTCCTGCTCTTCTTCTCCTTCTTCTTCCTCTTCGATCGTTGCCGCCGTCGTGACTGGAGCCGCGTCTCGCTCGCACCTTCCCCCCGTCACTCCTCCTCTTCTTCTTCTTCTTCTTCTTCCGCCGTCGCGTTGTCGCCGAGGGCTGCCGTCGACCGCCGCCGCTGCCGCACTTCCCCCTCCGCTGCCACGCTCCTCTCTCTGGCTCTCCCTCCCACCGTGGTCGCGGCTGACACCGCCGCGCTCGTTTCCCCCTTCGGCCGCCGCGGCCAGCGTCGCCCTTGCCTCCTCCGCCGCGCGCCCTCTTCCGCTCTCTCTCTTCTCCCCTCCCGCCGCGAGCGCGGGCTCCCTCTCTCCCTTCTCTCTCTTCCCCCCCCTCCCGCTCTTTTCTCCCCGCCCAGCGGGCTTCCCCGCGCGAGCCTGCGCGCGGGTGATGCCGCGCCTCCCTGCCGCGGCGCCTTGCGCCGCTGGGAGGACGGCGCATGCGCCGTCCGTCTCCCCTCTTCCCCCCCCCCCCCCCCCTCTCTCTCCCCCCCCCCTCTCTCTCCTCCTCCTGCGCACTCTCTCTCTCCCGCACTACTCTCTCTCTCTCTCTCCACCTCGTCAGTGCTCTCCCTTGCTCTCTCTCTCTTCCTCTCCTCTTTCTCTCTCTCCTGTTTCTCTCTCTCTAAATTATTTTATTAATCAATTTGAGTATTGTAATTAATCTAGTTATCATTTTTAATGTTTTTAGGATTGGAGGACAATTGGGTATCACCATTGCCTCGGTCGCCTCGTGACTAATCTGGCTTAGGTTCTTGGACATGGGAATTTACCGATCTCTTCGAGGTAGGCATCCCAACTTATCCTTAGCACATGATATTATAATTAACGTGTTAAAATATGATTATTAGATTATTAGTTAGAAAATGATGAATAAATGATGATTATGTATTTAATTGTCTGCATGTGATTAGTTAGATGATTATCATGTCATTCATGTATAATTTCATGATTTGCATTAGTTAGATGCAATTTTTAATTAATGTGGTTTAGAAAATGATTAAATTAGATATATTGTGGTGATTAATTAGATTGGTTGTATTAATTCATAAAATTTGATATATGACCTCGTTATGATTATATTTATACCCGATTTATGTTATGAATGACATGAATTGTTATATGGAAATGATTTGAGATCTTTTATGATTATAATTGTATCTGATTCATGTGTGGAATGTTTTGAAATCATTAATACTTATATTGGAATGGAAATTGATGGCATGATAATTATGGAATGTGGTTAATTAATATTAATAGTGGCCTGATCTTGTAAAGTGCATTATTTGATAAATTGATACAAAATTGTGTTTAATTGAAGTTAATATGCCTCATTATGTTGCATATTCCTTTCTGATTGGGTCAATTGCATAAATTGGTGTGAAATTGAATTATGTGAATGATATTGCATATTCTGTTCTGATTGGTCTATTGCATGAATTGTTGGTATAATGAAATGGTTGTGCATGACTTGATAATTGGCATTTCTGGTTGATTGAATTGGTTTTGTCTGAGTAAATATATGGCTTTTACTTGTTGAGGTCCTCCAGCCTACATTAGTGGTCCCGGGGCAACAGATGACGTAGTTAATCCGGTGCATCCTTCGATCCCGGATACCGCGGTTTATCTTAAGTACGCCCCGCCTAGGTGTACTAAGGATCTAGCTTACTATATGGTACTTCTTATATATATTTAGAGAGTGGAGTTGAGAAGTCCAAGTATGGCATATGATTTACTCAGAGGTATGCGATGGAAATGGGATGGAAGCATGCACAATTGGCTCATGCACGTGGAGAGGGCATAAACATATAGTTTAGTCTAGTTGGTAGCTAAGTCCATGTAGAGGCATGTTTAAATGGGTAATTTAGTGAAAGAAATCCCATTTAAATAAATAGACATGATAAATAGCCTATATGATACTATAGCAATTGATGGATCTGGTTTATGCTTATAAATAGCAGTTAGATTGGTTAATATATTAGGAAAGTTGGGTATAAGTCCTACTGAGTCCGTGTGACTCATCCCAAATCTTTTAACATTTTTCAGGAAATCAGAGTAGCGCAGCAGAAGCGTAGTGGATCAGGATTAGTGCAGAAGAGGATTAGAGTTTTGGTTTATGATTTGTTTATATTGAAATCCAGGTATGATTTATTTTTGGGATTCAGTTATTTATTTTAATGAAATGGGACCTGTGATTCATCTTTTTTTTCCCAAACCGACGTAGTTTAGGGGTTAATTCCCCGGTCCCGTCTCCGGATTAGTTCCGCTGCGTGTTTGAAAATCCGGGGCGTGACAATATTACGAATGTTTACATTTTATCTAACCGAGAGAGGTACGTTGGTTAAATAAAATGTCTTTTTTTTTGCTTTCGTATACTTTAAAATCTCTTTAAGAAATTATCTATACCTTGCTAAAATGTGCTCAACGCTTTCATTAAAATGTAATTAAATATTTGAATATAAATAAAGTAAAAATAGATTAAATATAATAGATAGTATATTGAACGAATTAATAGCGTCAAGATTGATTAGTATAATATAGTCAAATAATGGATGAATAAAAATTATTTAAACTGATAAAATATTCAAAAAATTATTTAAAGACATCAAAATTAATTATGATATTTGATTAAATATAATTTCATCTCTCGATATAAATCCAAAAAATAAACACTAATAAACTATTACTTACATTATATTTAATTATTGATATAAGTCAAATATAGTAATTTTTAATCCAAATATATCGATATTTTGTAGTAATAAATAAAATATAATAAAATAATAAAATAATAAAATTTTTATCATGATACTTTCCCTTCCAGATATAATAAAAATTTGTAGCATAACATACTTGAAATTAACATGATATGATAAATATATTACTATTAATAAATGTTATTCAATTTCAAATTTTATATAAATCAGGTGTATTACCTTTTATTCAAATATGACAATAATGGCACAATGTAATCTGTAAATTAATATTTTTTTAACACCAAAGTAGCCATGAAAAAAATCTATCATAAAAAGTATATTGTCATTTTTATGACTGGGCATCGTACTGCCTCCATGTAGTCATAAATCAATTATAAAACAGATTGATATTTTATATTACATTTAAAACTTGATATAAATCAAATCTGATATTTTTATCTAGATATATTAATATTTTGACATAATTATATGTAGTTATTAAATATATTTATAGTCATATCTTAAAATATAATAATATTTTGTAATTATAAATTAATATGTATCTATCGACTAAATCAATTGATTAGACCAACAACTATGCTAATTAGTCACCTTCTTAGGAAGTCACATGTCCTCTACTTATTTCCTATAGAACACACTTAACTTCGAAATTCTTCCAAATCAATCTCCAAAAAATAGTTAATTGATATTGTTGATAGCCCACTAATTAATCTCTTAACATAAACATAAGTTGAAGTGTTACACCATAGTTACTAACCCATACATATAATTACTAACATGCATGTGTACATACTTACTAGCATATGTATATAGTTACTAACTCATATATATATAATTACTAACCAATGCATATGATTACTAACGTGTCCAAATAATTACTAATTCGTGCATATAATTACTATCTTAGGTGCATAGTTACTAACATATGCATATATATAGTTACTATTCTATTTATATCATTACTAATCTCATTTTTTAGCTACTAGCCATTGCAATATGTTATTAAAGGTGTTAATATTTTTTTTGTTACTAATCCGGATCATCTTAGACAGGTGGAGGTGGAAGATGCGACTCACGGAGGGTGCACGGGAGCTTAGTAAGTATAAACATGGTTTTGTAACTAAGATACTAACATCCCTTCTTACGTGAGCGTTCTAGAAATCAAACCCCATGAGGTTTGTTTTGCAAAATCTAATGAAACTTAAACCTTTATTTAGTTAAATATTATTTAAGAGATAATCTCTAAAAAATTGAAAATAAGACATTTATCTGCAAATGAAACAAACTACCCAAAGTGAATTTTTTAGGACCCGTTTGATACTATATAACTTTAAAGATAAATTAAGTTTATCTCCAAAATTTTGAGGATAAATCAAGCTAATCCCCAAATTATCATGATATCAAGCAGCTCCTTAGAATTACTTGTGACGTCTTGCCAGTTGAACGTGACTCGACTGGCGTCGACCCTGCTCCTAGGAGAGCAGCTCCTTAGAATTACTTGTGACGTCTTGCCAGTTGAACGTCCCTGCTCCTAGGAGAGCAGGGCAGGGTGTAACGTTAGGGGTAAATATTAGTTTTTTTTAAAAATAGTTATTATATTTTCTATAAGATTTAATAATATTAAATATACTCTCTTTTTTTATCTTTCCTACTTTTCTCTCCCCAGATCTCCTACCGAAACCGTCGCCTCCATTTCTTTATCTCTTCCCACTTTTCCGTTTTTTTCCCTCCATCAAATACCCTGGCAGAAACCATCCCTTCCTATCTTCCTCGGGTCCACTGCTTTGCTTCGTCTGTGTGTCTCCTTTGTCATCGCTTCATCGTCAGCCGCCGTCGCCGCAAACGTCTCCCCCCTGGCCACCGCCGGCCGCGTACTCACCAACCACCCCCCCTCCGTTGCGCTGCCGAGCGTCGCCAACCACCCCCCCTACTATTATAATCTGAATTTTTAGACTTAATATATATTTAATATCAATAGAAATCATTATTATACTAGGATAGTTCGGGTGTAAGTTTTACTGAGTCTGTGGTGACTCACCCCTTCCCTTGTTAATATTTTCATAAGTGCAAGTTTAGCATTGCAGAAGCTTAGTGGTGTTTTAAAATCTGAGAAATTAGTGGAGTATTCACTACAAAAAATAAGGTAACTGGCGACGGCTGGACGTTCGTTGCCAAGTGGTCGCAAATAAACTCGTCGGAAATAATATTGGCGATGGCTTAGTAAAGTCGTCGCCAATAAACGTATAAAAGATGGCTTATAGCCGTCACCGTGATATTTATTGGCGACGGCTTTAAGCCGTCGCTTATAATAATATTGGCGACGGCTAGAAAGTCGTCGCTAATAAATATACTAGCGACGGCTTAATGCGGAGCCATCGCCAATGTGTACAGTTTAAATCCCGCAGGGTTTCAAACGCTGGTTTGGCGACGGAATAAGTATACTAGCAGTGGCTTATCCGTCACCGTCGCCAATATGTTGAGTCTAAGTCCCGCGGGGTTTCAAACGCTGGTTTGGCGACGGCTTCTAAGCCGTTGCTAATAAGTATACTAGCGACGACTTATCCGTCGTCGTCGCCAATAGGTTCAGTCTATGTCCCGCGGGGTGTAAAACCCTGGTTTGGCGACGGCTTTAAGTCATCGCCAAAATTCTAAAACCCGTCGCTATTTAGTCTATTGGGGACGACTCCAGGAATAGTTCTGCAATGTAAAAAAAAACAGTTTTTTTTGGCTCGCCGGATCCATGCAGGTTGACATCCATACATGAATATACATTATGGGGATGATTCCATCAACCCAATCATACATTTACATAACACAGACAAGTTCATTTCATATTTTTTTTACATAAAATTCAATTCATTCAACACATATATCCGAAACAACATATTCAAACACAAACACATATCCGAAACAGGAATCAACCACATATACTAAATAATACATTGAAACCTAATCATCCACTTAGAGTTTTACAACACATTGTCACAAGACAGTCAAATCACATATAATGTACAATAAGTTTTGGACATAAAGAGTACAACGTGAATTATAGAAGAGAAAATATATAACGATCAGTCATCTCCAAACGATCCTTCCTCCTCATCATCCTCATACTCTTCATTGTCCTTGTCTCCATCGTCGTCCTGATGAACAAATGTTGGAGGTTGTCTCGATGTGGATGGTATGTCAGCCGGGAGTCTTTGACTAATATTTTCATACATCTGTGTCAGGCGTAGGATAGTTTCTTGAAACGATCTTTGTTGATCGTCCAACTGTTGCTGCAAAGAGGAAATCTCCGATCGACATTCAATGTTGACTTGAGCTTGCCTCTCCACCTGCTATCTAAGCTCCCGGACCTCTTGGGACGTGGAGGAAGAAGAACCTCCACTTGACCCACCATACCAAGTGCTGCGAGTTTCACCTCGCCCACCACATCGGATCCGTCCCGGTCTATCTCTACCGAAGACGGATATAAAAGCATCCTCCGGAGTGAGTGGCTGTGTTACCCCAGCATCCGATTCCTCTGATGCTGAGGGATTCATCAATTATTGCATATTTTCCTACAATATAATTTTGTGTTAAAAGAAATAGGGATTACAAGAAAAAATGGAGAGAAATCGGATTGGGTGTTTCTGTATACCATCATCTGACGACTCTGCTCATTGTCCCAAATAACTGCTCCATCTAACTCTTTATTTGTCTGAGTCATTTGGAAAACCTCGGGACGAGTAGGGCGACGTCCTTCTTTTTGTACCTGTTTAAACATAATATGAACATAATAAATCTATGAAAACTAAAAAATTCAAACAAAATATAAATTCTTATACTTACAAAATCTCGCTCTAACTCGTGTATGTTTGTTCTTCCTCTTCTATATGGCATTGTTAACTTATTTCTATTTTTTTGATTTCGTTCACTCAACGCCTATACAGTTATACATAAAGACTTCAATAAACTGTTTCAATAACTTTGAAATGATATATATATCGACGGAATAAAAATTTATTTTACCCTTGCTTCGTCTCGAACCCATAAATTGCACATATGTAGCCATTGTTCCTCAGTGCATTGTGAAGGAACATTGGCGACGGCCTCCTCGAACGGTTGTCCTGCAAAATACTGAATACAAATGTTGTCAGCAAAGAATAGAATTTTTACATTACTTGCAAAGAATAGAATAATTAAAAATTTTACCTTTCTTTTTAAGGTGCTCCTTTGTTTTCTTTGCATTTCGACAATATTCTCAAAATCTGAGCATCTATAGATGCATTCCATTCGAATGTAAAGTGTTGCTACATGCAAAAAGAATGATGAGAATCAAGATTATTAAAAATAAATGAGTAAAATAAATAAATTTACCTCAAGATCACGGAAGATGGCATCTTTCTTCTCCTGTGGGAGGGTCATGTAATTTTGTTCCCATAAATTACAATGCACTCTATTACATAACCCAAGATAGGAGGTAAACTCTTGACCATGGGGCCCCACACCTGAGCCACCTACTAATTCGACGTTAAATGACTCATCGGGTCCCAGAGTTCGCACAGTCATTGCTTTTGCTGGACCTCTCCCACGACGAGCAGATGTACCTATTTACATATAAATTAGCAAATTAGTTCAAATACAAGGTATTATCTAAGCAATTGATATAATTGAAAATATTGAAACATATACCTGAGGCGTGTGAAGATGGACTACCTCCATCTGTAGGTGGCGGCTGAGGTGCAACAAGCTCACGAGGTGCCTCTAGCGACGGCTGGGCCGCAACACTCCTAGAGCTGGAAGGAGCAGACTGAGATCGATCTCTGGATGCATGAGATCGATCGGACCAATTGGGTGGTCCACCACTTTGCGATGGTGTACCCCCCTGAGATGTCCTACGGCTCTTGCTGAAACCCTTCATCTGTCATATTATAAAGAGATTGGTGTTTGGATTTGTTTTACCAATTGGAGGCCGATTTGCCCCGTCCAAACCCGGGATCGGTTTGGACGGGCCGAATCAGCCTCCGGATTGGTGTGCAGAATTTTTACCCCAATCGGAGGCCGATTTGTCCCGTCCAAACCCGGGATCAGTTTGGACGGGCCAAATCGGCCTCCGAATTGGTGTGCATATTTTTTAACCCAATCGGAGGCCGATTTGCCCCGTCTAAACCCGGTTCGGACGGGGCAGACCGGCTTCCGATTGGGTGTTTGGATTTGTTTTACCAATTGGAGGCTGATTTGCCCCGTCTAAACTCGGGATCGGTTTGGACGGGCCAAATCGGCCTCTGAATTGGTGTGCAGATTTTTTAACCCAATCGGAGGCCGATTTGCCCCGTCTAAACCCGGTTCGGACGGGGCTGACCGGCTTCCGATTGGGTGTTTGGATTTGTTTTACCAATTGGAGGCCGATTTGCCCCGTCCAAACCGGAGATCGGTTTAGACGGGCCAAATCGGCATCCGAATTGGTGTGCATATTTTTTAACCCAATCGGAGGCCGATTTGCCCCGTCCAAACCTGGTTCGGACGGGGCAAACCGGCTTCCGATTGGGTGTTTGGATTTGTTTTACCAATTGGAGGCCGATTTACCCCGTCCAAACCCGGGATCGGTTTGGACGGGCCAAATCGGCCTCCGAATTGGTGTGCAGATTTTTTAACCCAAACGGAGGCTGATTTGCCCCGTCCAAACCCGGGATCAGTTCGGACGGGGCAAACCGGCTTCCGATTGGGTGTTTGGATTTGTTTTACCAATTAGAGGCCGATTTTCCCCGTCCAAACCCGGTTCGGACGAGGCAAACCGGCTTCCGATTGGATGTTTGGATTTGTTTTACCAATTGGAGGCCGATTTGCCCCGTCCAAACCCAGTGCCGGGTTTGGACGGGGCAAATCGGCCTCCGAATTGGTGTGCAGATTTTTTAACCCAATCGGAGGCCGATTTGCCCCGTCCAAACCCGGGATCGGTTCGGACGGGCCAAACCAGCAGATGGCTCTTCAAATCCCCCCATCTCCTATAAAAAGAGGAGGGCGCCCAAGAGAAAAAGAGAGGCTGAAGGACGCCGAATTGGACTACATCACCCCTTGAGTTGGACTACATCACCCCTTGAGCCGAGCCCAATTCAAGCCCACATTTCGGACCACCTTCAGGTCCCTTTCTGGCCCTGACTGGACCACCTGCAGGTCTCCACATCTGACCCCAAACCGGTCCCAAACCAGGCCCCCCAAAATGCCCTTGTGCAGGCCTATTTCGGTCCAACCAAAACCCCATCAAACGGGCCTCAGCCAGACCCCACACCAGGCCCTGTTCGGTTCAAATTCAGACCCCAAATCAGGCCTTATTTTGGTCACCTGAGCTGACCCCTTAACCAGGTCCATGGCTCTCCCCTGTCTGGTCTCCAAATCAGGCCCCGTCCAGCCCAAACCAGGCCCCCAAAACCAGCTCCAAGTCAGGCCCTCGCCAGGTCCTGTCTGGTTCCCAACCAGAGCCCAAACCAAGCCTTGATCTGCCCCTTGTGCAGGCCCATTCCGGCCCACCTGAGCCCATTCAAACAGACCCCAAATCGGTCCCAAATCAGGCCCAGAAATTGCCCCGTCCAAACCGGCCTCCGATTGGTAAAACAAATCAAAATACCCAATCGGAGGCTGATTTGCCCCGTCCAAACCCGGTTCGGAGGCCGATTTGCAGAATTTTTACCCCAATCGGAGGCCGATTTGCCCCGTCCAAACCCGGTTCGGAGGCCGATTTGCCCCGTCCAAAACCGGTTCGGAGGCCGATTTGCAGAATTTTTACCCCAATCGGAGGCCGATTTGCCCCGTCCAAACCCGGTTAGGACGGGGCAAACCGGTTTCCAATTGGGTGTTTTGATTTGTTTTATCAATTCCAAACCCGGTTTTGATTTGATTTGTTTATCCCAATCGGAGGCCAATTTGCCCCGTCCAAACCCGGGACCCCGTTTGGATAGGGCAAATCAGTTTATCAAATTTCTACTTCTAATGAATGTGTTGTTTGGAGTTGTACATCTTCATCAGATACATCAAACGTTATAGGTACGTCCACAAGTTCTTCTTGATATGCTTCTAATTCATTGTCTCTCTCATTTTCGGCAATGTTATAATAGTTTCGTGGTAAAGATCTTACCAGCAAAACCCAACCTTTATTTGAGTTGTCATCCACATAAAATACTTGTTCCACCTGACTTGCAAGTGCAAACGGTTCATCAGTTCCTAATCTTCTTTGTGTATTTAATGATATAAAACTGTAATCGCTAATTTTAAAACCTCGATCTTTATTATACACATCCCACCATTCACATTCAAAAACTATTAAACGATTATTCTTATCGAACGATATCTCAAGTATATCTAATATCTATCCATAATACCCGTCACAACCAGATTGGAGTTGTTCCTTGACAAGTACACCACATAGTTGAGTTGATTTGGTTGAATCTGAATCCAATGTTCGAAACCTAAATCCATTGCATATATATCCAGATAGTGATGATGCAAATCTTGATGGACTAAGTGATAAAATATCAAACTCCTTGGTATACCTTGAAGAACCTATATGCTTTAACTCCAAAATGTGTGATCTAAACCATAACAAGAAGTTTTCTTCCATAGTTGATCCATTACTAAGTGCATTTTTATGATCTTGACGAAAACAATCTATATCAGCATTTTGGTTCAACACATATAAATGAATTAACTCTTGCTCTCTTTCCGTCAAAATTTTAGGCACTCGCCCGCATTTCAATGGTCGACCAACTGGTTTGAATATAGAACCATCCTCATGATCATCTTCATATGGACCACCATCATAGTTTCGATCTCTACTAAATTCATTTGTATCTTTCATATATGTCGAAATAAACTGTGTACACTCCTCAACCAAATAACCTTGGGCAATGGAACATTCGACTCTCGCCTTGTTACCGACATAATCTTTTAACTTCTTTAAATATCTTTCAATCGGATACATCCACCGGTATTGAACTGGTTCAGACATTCTCGCCTCATAAGCCAAGTGCACAACCAAGTGAACCATAACATCAAAAAATGATGGTGGAAAAATTTGTTCCAACTTGCACAATGTTACTGCAATCTTAGACTCTCAATGCATAAGAATGTTACTATCCAACACCTTTGCACTAATAATTTTAAAATACTGACATAAGTCTACAACGGGACTAAGTATATCCTTCGATATTATCCCTTGAAATGCAAGAGGAATAACCATTTGCATCATCACATGGCAATCATGACTCTTTAACTCACTAATTTTTCTGCTACTTATATCTATGCATCTACTAAAATTCGAAGAATAACCATCTGGCACTCGAATATTATTAATGAAATCAAGTATTCTAAACTTTTGTTCGTTGCTAAGTTTGTAAATTGCATTAGGAAACCTCGACGAACCCTCATATGGATGTAACTCTGGACGAATATTTAAATCTACCAAATCCTTTCTTGAATTAATGTTATCTTTATCGGTTCCGGATAAGTTAAAAATGTCTAATATATTATCACACACATTCTTCTCAATGTGCATGACATCCAAATAGTGTCGTACTATTAGAGATGGCCAATATGAAAGCTTCTCAAAAAATATACTATTTTTCTTCCAATTTTTATTTCTTGACAAATTCTTCCTTAAATTTTCTAAATCCTTCTTAAATGGTTTTCCAAATCTAATAACATCCATTTGTTTTTGTTGGCTCCATATCTCATATCCTGTAAGTAGTTTTGGTGTTCCCTTCGGACACCGACGACCATCAAAAAGATGATTGTATTGGTTTTTTCTCCACCTATGTGCTACCGGTAGAAATCGACGATGACCCAAGTAACATTGTTTCCGACTATGAACAAGTCGAAGAGAATGTGTTTCGTCATTACAAATAGGACATGCCAATTTCCCTTTAGTACTCCATCCAAATAA
This sequence comes from Cryptocoryne crispatula var. balansae, assembly GCA_036172225.1. NCBI lineage: Eukaryota > Viridiplantae > Streptophyta > Magnoliopsida > Alismatales > Araceae > Cryptocoryne > Cryptocoryne crispatula. Next base: position 14,408,366 of record CM069920.1, on the reverse strand, counting down.
ATTTGTATATCCTGGAAAATCATTTATCGTGCCCATAAGTATGGCTCTCATCACAAAAACTTTTTTTTTGCTACATCATAGGTCTCCAATCTAATCTCCCACAAATCTTTTAACTCTTCTACCAATGGTTGCAGGAAAACATCGATATCATTTCCGGGTGCTCTTGGACCGGGTATTAACATTGATATCATTGTGAATGTGGCCTTCATACACATCCATCGTGGCAAGTTATATACCATTGTTATAACAGGCCACACGCTATACTTTGAAGACATGTTACCGAATGGATTAAAGCCATCTGAAGCCAATCCAAGCTGAATGTTGCGTTTCTCTAACGTAAAATACGGATAAACTTCATCTACTATTTTTCAAGACGGAGAATCGGAAGGATGACGCATTTCACCAGCCAATATATTATTTGCGATGCATATTTTTAGCCGTCGCTATTTTTGTTTTATTAGCGACGGCTTCTCGTTAAGCCGTCGCTTAAAACATTATTGGTGACGGCCTCGTAAAGCCGTCGCCAATAACTGTCGCCAGTAACCCTTTTCCTTGTAGTGATTTATTCAATGTTGTTATCCGATTCGCTTAGATAGATGTTTGTTTGTGGTGTTAATAGATTGTAATGTTTGGAATAGTGAATATGGATTATGATTTTAGTCTTATTTAGTTTCAAGTCTATATTTTTTCACCGTTACGTCGCCAGATTATCTTCCGTTGTGCATGTTAAAAATACGGGTCGTGACACGGGAGTTCGTCTCCCGGCGGCGACAAGCCGGGCATCCCGGGGGGATAAACAGTGGAGTTCGAGCTGCCCTCGCCACTCGCAGTGCAGCCAGACTTGCGGCCACTGGGCCACTGCTAAAAAAAGAATTTTTTGTGACGTCACAAACATTGACTTGCCCGAGATCGAACCCGAGAGGAGGCCCTCCCCACTTTGCTGGAGGCGACAGACCGCAAAGTGAATTACCACTTATATAAAGCAGTTAGAACTAAAAGTTTGATAAATTACAAGTGTTTTGTGGCTACAATAAAAATAAGGGATTTTTAATTTAGGTGCTTTTAATTTTTATATTTTTAAGTATGACCTTTAATAATTAAAAATCTTAACATAATCGAAATACATTTGTTTGAAAAAAATAAATACACATCCTAAAAAGGTGGCATGTCAACTATTTTTTGATTTCCCGACAATCAGGATGCACAATTTCAATCATAAAAGATAAAAGTTAGTTACGAGGTGTTTGGTTGCATGATAATTGAGATTTTTTTAATTTTTAAAAATTATAAGAAAATTTGTTAAAAGAGATTTCCGATAATCATGACAATTTTATGTTTTGAAAGTGGTTTTCTTCTTAAACATAAAGAACGGGTCTCATTTTTTCTTGTGGTCCTCACTTTATTTAGTCATGTATGATAGTTATTCTTTTTTGTTATCACATTCTTCCTAACATATGAGTTAATTCATTTTTTATTTTAATAAAATTTTTTATCATTAAAATGTATAAAAAATTATTATGTAACCAAACATTAACTATCATTATTTTAAGAGTTTTTTTTTAACTGCAACGACTTACTGGCCAATAGAGTACTTAGTCGTACGTATCCGTTTTTTCAATTTTTATGATGATATATTTATAAGGAAGAATAATTACAGAGATGAATATCTAAGAACTTAAATAGTAATGGGGTGTTTGGTTGCATGGTAATTGAGGTTTTTATTTTAATTTTTCAAAATTGTAAGAAAACTTGTTAAAAGAGGTGTTTGACAACCATGACAATTTTATGTTTAGAAAGTGATTTTCTTCTTAAACAAAAAAAGAGGGTCTCACCTTTTTCTTTTTTCTTGTGGTCCCCCACTTTATTTGGTCCTGTGCGGTGGTTACTCTTTTTTGTAATCACATCCCTCCAAACATGATAATTTTATGTCATGAGTTGGTTCACTTTTTATTTTAATACAATTTTTTATCATGAAAGTGTACAAAAAATTATCATGCAACCAAACACCCCATAAGATGACAAAAAATTTAACTTAATATTTAATTTTTTATACACTGGTTTATTGCTCGTAAACACATTCCACACTAAAACGAAGTATTTCTTTTAGCAAAAGACATATTTAGGTATGTTATATTTATAATTATCACTGTTAATTTTGAAATTAATATTAATATGAATCATCACAATACGTCTAACTATTAATCTCGACTTCGAATTTTATATTACAAATAAAATATGAAATATAGTACAAATATCTATATGTATTTTTTTATGTCGACATTTCATTCATTAGAAATATCACTATCAAATTTATATAATATTATTTTAATATTCTAAAGGCATTGTGAATTGCACTCTGATAACATCGATCATTCTAATGATGGTAAATAATGAAGCCAGGAGAGTAGTCATACGGATACGAAGAAGATGACAAAATATTTAACAGAATATTTTGTGCTGCAAAATAATACAGTCGGGCTGCACACACTTTTGAGTTTGTGCAAGTAATTCACTCTCTCACTACTTTTGAAAGTAAATGATTTTTATTTTTACAATTAATTATTATATTTATCAAATTTTTAAGGTGTTTGGTTGCATGACAATGAAGATTTTTGTTTTAATTTTTAAAAATTGTAAGAAAACTTGTTAAAAGAGGTGTTTGATAACCATGACAATTTTATGTTTTAAAAGTGATTTTCTTCTTAAACAAAAAAAGAGGGTCTCACCTCTTTCTTTTTTCTTGTGGTCCCCCACTTTGTTTGATCATGTGTGGTAGTTACTCTTTTTTGTAATCACATCCCTCCAAACATGATAATTTTTTGTCATGAGTTGGTTCACTTTTTATTTTAATATAATTTTTTATCACGGAAGTGTACAAAAAATTATCATGCAACCAAACACCCCATAAATATTTTGTGAATCCTCGTGGGTTTGAAGAGCAATTACCTGCACCTAAAAGTGTCCCCAAAATGTTTTTGTTCGAGTAATTTTATGCCTTCCTGGTAAAACATGACAATTTTTTTTCCAGATAAATAGAAAGACCATAGGAGAGATAATAGAGAGCTACCAATAGAGAAGCCATTTTCTGTCCTGACAGACTTCTAGAGTTGTTTAACCTAAAATTTTAATGGTTTCTCTGTGATAGAAACTTATTTTTTCATTGTTTTATATGATTTATTTAAGGCTTAAAATGTTAAAATAATACATTTAAAAACGTGAACAATTATTTAGGCTAATATCTAAAAATACCTCCAGATTAGTATTTACCAGAAGTTACTTAAGAGACAACAAAATTCATTGCATTATCCGTCTAATTTGCATATGTGAAATTTTCTTTTACTCTAAAATCATTGTATTTTTGTATTCTTTTAATTTTATTTAATGAAATATTTAAATGTTTAATCTTATATTTAATTTCTAGGATAAAACATAAAATATTAATTATCTTATTTTTATCCAAAAATAAAAATACTATATTGAATAATTTAAATTAATTATTTTACTTAAATTTTATAGTTATATTCAAATCTTTTGTCAAAGAGCCTCAATGTTTAACCTCTGATTTTATGGCCTGTTTGGTAACACTATTTGACACCTCTATCACTATCAATTTTAAAATTGATATTCCTAGTAATCACTAAGAAGTGATTGGTTAGTAATATCAATTTTGAAATTGGTAGTGAAAACAAAGCATATTATGTAATACAAGTGTATCAGTTTTGATATTGATACTCCAACCTCTAAAATTATCAATATCAATATTGATATAGTATCAAATTTAAAACTCTAACCAAACGGGCCATTAGGCTTTGTTTGATAACATTATCAGACAACTCTATTCCTATCATTTTAAAGTTGATATTCATAGTAATCCTTAAGAGATATTTATGTCATGTTTGATAACACTATTAAAATTCTCTCTATCATTGTCAAATTTAAAATTGATATCGGTAGTTACAATTGTTTAGGCCCTGTTTGGTAACACTATTTGACGCCTCTATCATTATCAATTTTAAAATTGATATTCCTAGTAATCACTGAGAAGTGTTTGGTTAGTAATATCAATTTTGAAATTGATAGTGAAAACAAAGCACATTATGTAATACAAGTGTCAACTTGTATCAATTTTGATATTGATACTCCAACCTCTAAAATTATCAATATCAATATTGATATAGTATTAAATTCAAAACTCTAACCAAACGGGCCATTAACTAATAATATCATTTTTCAGAGTTATATTGAAAATAAAAATATACCGTAAAATACAAGTGTCAACTTGTATCAACTTTAATATTGACAATATTTTAACTTATAGAAATATCATTATTAATGCTAATGTAGTACCAATTTTGATACTCTAATCAAACAAACAGGTCATTAACTAGTAGTATCAATTTTATAAATAATATTGTGTGATACACGTGCCGGCTTATTTCAATTTTAATATTAATATTCTAATCTCTAAAAATATCAATATCAATAGTGATATAGTATCAATTTTGAAATTCTAACCAAACATGTCATTCATTAAATTAAATCAAACGGTTACAATTAAATAAACACCAATTAACCAATAACCACTAATCGCTAACTCGTACAAACATTTTCATTCTCAAGTTTGATAATTATTTACAATTCCCTAAAAATGTCTCACACGCCGTGAGCGAGATCACCACCCCCGGTGATGTCACCGCATGCCTGACGAACGTCGATATGCAGCCACTTGAGATGACGTCCGAGTCAATGCGGTGTCTGCACTCCGTGTACTATCCGTTGACTGCATATTGCAATATATATACGCGCTTAGAAGCTAGAAGCCCGTTAGTTATGGGTTTGGGGAATAACTATTATATAAATATAAATGTTATAATAATCGATCGACAGTATCTATGAGACATCTCTTTACAAATAAAAAAGTTGTTTCAGATTATAAGAAATGAGTATGCCTCTTTCTTTCTTAAAATTCAGAACTTAAACATTGCCATAAAAAAAGAAGTTTTTTTGTTTACATATTCTTCTCTGAAGTTATCTAATATTTCAAATGCAACCATAGAATCTTGTTCACATTTTATCTTCAGGTGTTTTTATCATTGGACTAAACTCAATTTCAATCAAGATAAAACAATTCCTTCTCTCTCTCTCTCTACATAATAATATTTCATTGGTTGAACATAAACAATACTAGTAAAACATAACAGAATCGAACCATGTACTTCACAAAAAAATTAAAAAAATTAAAAAAGTAATTTTTCTATCAAAAAAGTAAAGAGACGTAACTAGAATGTCAAATATTTTAAAGAACTGACAAGTAAAAACTCAGAAAAAGTTGATAAGATAGGTTTGGATAAGGTTATATGCCACTAAATGATTAATATTTGACTAAAAGTATGATATAAATGTGTAGTTCCTCACTTTATTGTACCACAAGATATCAAGATCTCATTTCAAGATGATTAAAATATAAATTCTCATAATTTAAAACAATTAAAATTTGAATAATTGAAAGAAGAGTGGAGAAAAAAAAGTGCAGGCTGGAGTAAAAAAAAAAAAAAAAAAGAGAGGTGGGGCACCCAAAGTGAAGCCATTTTGCAGACGCTATACCAGTCTTTGCTGAGGGGTTCTTCTTTTCCTCTATCTCTCGCTCCTTCTCCACCTCCGCTTTCCGCTCCTCCTCTCCATTTCCCTCGCTTCCTCTCTACCTCACCCTCCTTCTCCTCCTCGTCCCTTCGCTCACTACGCTCTAGTCTTGGCATCGCCGAGGATCGGCGTTCAAAACCCTAGGTTCTTCGCCAGTCGCTTCGCCCCCATCGAGGGGTCGCGGCTCTAATTGCACTCGTCCCTTTCCCTCTTTCTTCTGCGCCCTTTGTGATCCGATTCTCCCGACGGCGCCGTCCGATCTGTATTATTCCAGTCTCGTTTGATTTCGGTTTCTGTGTTTGCAATATTTCCCCCCCTTGGGGTTGGGAGGGAAAGGATGAATACACCGAAGAAGAGAAACTTCCGAATCGAGGCGTTTAAGCACCGGGTGGAGGTGGACCCCAAGTACGCGGAGAAGACCTGGAAGGTGCTCGAGCACGCTATTCACGAGATCTACAACCACAACGCTAGCGGCCTAAGCTTCGAGGAGCTTTACAGGTCTGCGTTTCTGTCAAGACGTGTGCTGGGTATTTCCCTCTTATTTTCTTACAAACATGTTTCCAAAGCGAAGATTACACTATTAGTTGGGAAACTTGGCAATATTCTTGATTTTGATACGGTTGTTTGATTCTGATTATTATTGCGATTCTGATATATGTCATTGTTGCTTAATTTGGTTGAACTGTGTACAAACTGGGGATGCCATTGGGGCAGCATGTCTTCCCCGAAGAGAAAAATGATCAGAAAATGCTCGCAATTCTGGCCATTCAAATGCCCACAAGCATAACTTTACACTTGCATGGTGATCTCAATAGCATAAACTCAATATTGTATGACATCTAACATCCGCCAACTGTGCCCTTCCCTATGTTTGTGTAGCACATGGCATCAGTCCCTTCTAGAATCTGCTGTGATCCAGAAGCTGAAGTCTGTGGTAGTTGGGACGTTCGATCACAATGGCCTATCATTTTCAGAAGAGATCTCACAGAGGCAGAGATTGAAGACTTCTCTAATATGCTGCTTGTCCTTGACAACTACAGATGCATTGCTAACCAGGAGGATGAACTCACTCGGCTGCCTGGTAACAAGGCTGTAATTTCAGGAAAACTGCCATTCAACGACTGACTTTTTTTGGGGGGGGGAGTTCCGTGGTATTGTGCTGTTTGGAGACCTCTTTCACCTATCTAATTAAATTGTTTCTTTGGAAAATTGGTAAACAAAGATTACCGACTGGCTTTCATCTCCAAAAGATCTTCACTGATATTCCCTCCTCCTGTGTATTTTGTGGATTGATGGATGAAACTGGATACCATATTTTTTTCGGTGTGGTATTATACATTCGCTTTGGAGGACTTTGTTCAAAGGCTGGATTTTGCTCTGGTCTGACCCCAAGAATTCCACCGCCCTCATTCTTATGTGGTCTACTACTCTACTCTCAACACCTGGTCTGCAGATGCCAAGCTGTGGGGTTTAATCTTACCGACCATGTTGCGGGTCATTTGGCGTACGAGGAAAAAAGGGATTTTGGGAGATCATTTTGAGAATCGGAGGCTGATTCTATGCTGGATGTATACCTTTGTCAAAGACTGCTGTTTTGCACACTTAGCCTTCCGGACAGAGATACTTTCATGAATTTATTCCTTTCTGTAAGGTCTTTCTTTGTGTAACACCCCCATCCAACTACCATCTCGGCAGTTAGGGTCTTCTTTCCTTATCATTTTTTTAATATGCACTCTGTTAATTTTTTCAGTATTAATAGAAATTGAGGCCTATAGGGCTTCCTTTGAAAAAGTAGATGGCATCAGTCAGCTGGATGAGAGTAAGATATTATTAAGTACAGAACATGGAATGCAGTCTTGTTTTCTCTAGCCTGGATTTAAGTTGCCAAGGTTGGCCGTTATAACAACAGAACATTCTTCAGGCTGTTGCAGATGGGATGAAGTGAAGGATGTCATGTTCTTCATTTTTGTTGAGTGTTTTAACTTGAAGGAATTTACAAGATTCGGAAAGCTGCAGTTGACTTTCGGCAAACTATCATATCCTGAAAATATTTCCTGAACAATAGGGTAGATAAAGAAACATGGGATTGAATGTGTAATATGGTTCCATGGAGGCATACCTAGATGGAAATTCTGAGGAGGAAGAGTGGAGATTCATGGCGAATGGCATCTCTTTTGAAAGAATTTTAGCTCTGGGAGAATGAAGTCACGTTGACTGCTGATTGATCCATTGTAGGAATGGAATAAGAAATTGGTAGAGCTATTTTACAGTGCTTCCAATATATCTCTTGGGTGTTGATTTCTTACCAACAGTTTCATGAATTAATCAAGTATAATGATCACGGTGAGTGCTTGATTGCTGTTCTTGTGAAGTCCAAGGTGATGATTTCTTTGTTGGGCTCGAATAAAGTGCCTAAAGGTTTGCTTAAGCACTAAAGCGCTCTTTAGAAGATCACTTTGACACTTAAGTATTGAATTCTCATCTGCTATCAGTTTAGCACCAGTTCAGGATTGTTGATCAACCCAACAGGTTATATAATTTACAGTTCTTTGCATCTCCCAGTAGTTGTCAAGATAACAAGATGACCACTTAGATGCCACCTAAACAATAACAAATTATATGTTAATACTACATATAAAATACATACGTACATATATACATATACATATACACATATATAGAGAGAGGGATTTAGGGAAAACATTGAAAAACATTAAAGGGTTTAGGCATAAGAGAGTATTACATATAATTATATGCATATTTGTATATTATATAATTTACGGGTACTGTGTGCATGCATGTAAATTTAATTTATGTACATGATCATGCATATATGGGCATATATTTTTTAAAAAGTGACAATGTTGATAAAACTAATTGTGTATGAGAGAGAGAGAGAGGATAGGGGGCTGTGAGAGATCCTTATAGTATAAGTATCAAGTGATGGTGAAAGATTTATGATTTCATTATCATTAAATGGTTAGACCACCTAGGCCGGCACCTTGGGCACCTTTTTGGCCTTAAGAAAGGTGCTCGGGAGCCTTGGCCAGCGAAAAGTGCATTGGTGTCTAGGCACAGTCTAGGCAGGCACCTTGACAACTATGCCTCCTCCGAGACGTTGAATCCCCTAGAAACCACCTCCTCAGATGACCTAGCCCTTGACTTTGGTCTTCCTGAGTTCTTCGATAGCCTCATGGACCTTGTGACCCTGAGACCCCATTGAGCAGGCCTTGGCTCCATTTCCTTCCTTATCCATACCATGGCTCGTGAGCCCTCTTCTTTGAGGCCACACTAGCCTTTCATCAGATTCCAAGGGTTTCGTCGGAAGACCTCCTGGCACTGTTCTGAGTTTTCCTCAGCTGACACTTCAAAATCTTAAGAGTACCCATTAAACTCGGACTTTTTTCACTAAAAACTATGTTATCAAGTCAAGGATGGAAGAATCAGAATCGGATTGAATTCGTCCGAATCAACCAAATTTTTGGGAATAAAACTGATTGGAATCGGTTCAGATCGGTCACATTTTTAAATTTTTTTGTTTTAATTTTTTAAAAAATTTATAAAAAATTAAAAAAATTAGGAATACCTCTAAAAATTGTTAAAATAAAAAATTATTTATTTAACACAGTTTCATGTCATTACAATAGAGTTTAAGACAAGTAGGTATAATTTTGACAATGATCATTTCATTAAGCATAGGTAACACGATACAAATGTAATATTGGCATGCAATAAAATATTATACCTTTCTATTACCAATATATATGTAATTGATCTTAAGAGTCATCATTCTCCTGATTCTCTTGTATGCTTCACTGAGAGTTGACTGTCATGATTGTCTTGTATTTATTTGAAAATAGTGAATCGACTATCTGAGAAAAGTAATAGACAATGTATTGTGCTGGAGATGTAGCTAGAATATATAGTTGAAGGTTCTAAGGGTATTTTGGATAATTTGCTACTGCATACCATGGTTTTCAAGATGATCAAGGTGACAAAGGCAACATAGGATCTATGTTATCTGAGGCGCTCGCCTGCGAGGCGAGGCAAAAACGCCTCGCCTCGGCAGATCTCGCCTCGCCCGGGTGAGGACCTTGTGAAAGTCAAATTTGGTAACCTAAATCCTCCTTCCCCACCCCGAAACCCCCAATGCCCAATCTTCTACCTTGAGACTCCAGTATCTTGATGCATTATAGGTCCTAGAAGTGATTTTTTTGTATTTTTTATGTTCTTCTTCAAAAGTTTCAATGTTATTTGTATATTTTTTGAGAAGTTCTTCAATATAAAAAATGTTGCCTCGGGCGCCTGAGGCGCCCGCCTCAAGCGCCTGAGGCGAGGCGAGCCCACCCTCGCCTCGGTCGCCTCTCGCCTCTGACTACATAGCATAGGATTGCCTTTGCACCTAGGCGATAAGGCGAGACATTAGGTGATACCTTTTTATAGTAAAATTGATAAGATAACAAATTTATGTGTGACAAATAATACAAAATAGTTATAACACCATGTAAATCAATTAATAATGTGTAAGTGCATAGTTACATAGACTAAATAAGTTGAATGTTGGTTAAATTTACTACTTAATTTATATTAACTATTAGTAAATATTTATGAAATTATTTAATTCTAGTTATCATTCCATCAAAATGTTTATTTATAATCAAATTAACTATTAGATACAATTATTTTCACTTTAAAATTATTCAATTAAGTGATATCAATAGTTAATTAGCATTATTTATTTTTAAATTAGTCAAAGTAATCTTAAATTGCCCTGCTCACCTAGGCCCCCCTAGTTTTGACCGGCGAGGGGTGCCTTGACACTCAGGTGATGTCTTGAAAACCATGCCATGTATTGATAAAAAAATCCTGGATTCCAGTGCAGGTTTCTCCCACTCTTATGTTGTCTTTGTCCAAAATCATTGGCCCTTTGAAAGATTTTCTTTCCTTCACCACCTTCACCTAAATCCCCTACATTTTGCTATTGGCATGATTTTCAAGGCGATCAAGGCAACCAAGACGACATAGTATCGCCTTGGCACCTAGGCGATAAGGTGAGGCATTAGACGACACTTTTTTGTTGTAAAATTGATAAAATAACAAATATGTGTGACAAATAATTTAAAATACCTATGACACCATGTAAATCAATTAATAATGTTCATGTGCATAGTTATATAGACTAAATAATTTGAATAGAAGTTAATTTTAGTACTTAATTTGTATTAACTATTGGTAAATATTTATGAAATTATTCAATCCTAGTTATTGTTCCATCAAAATGTCTATTTATAATTAAGTTAACTATTAGAACTAGTTATTTTTACTTCAAACCCACTCAATTAAGTGATATTGATAGTTAATTAGCATTATGTATTCTTAAATAAGCCAAAATAGCCTTAAGTTGCCTTGCTTGCCTAGGCGCCTCTCGCTTTGACCGGCGAGGGGTGCCTTGTCGCTAGGCGACACCTTGAAAACTGTGGTTATTGGGTAGGGAGAATGAACTTTTACTCATCGTTATTCGAGGAGTGTGCCTGAGTATTGTCATTTGAGATGTCAGGTACTCGCCTAATTTCTAATTTTCTTTTTTTTGTTGCTTTCTTTGCCTGTTATTAAGAACTTACAATCCTTTTGCCACATTGATATACCTTTTTCATTTCTGAAAAGTGTCTTAATATGTTTGTCATGAATTTTTGTCTTTATCTTGATAAGAGTTAGTTGTGGGACTGGGGTTGGGGTTGGTGTTGGTGCTAGTATTAAGGCTGCAACTGGAACCATAGATCGCGGAATCGGCCGATCCGGATCGGAATCGGCCGATTCCTGGATCGGATCGGCCATTGCCGATCCGATTCTTGGCTGAAGGACCGATCCGGAAAAAAGTTCCGGCAGAATCGGTCGGGATCGGCCGGATCGGTCGGGATCGGATCGGAATCGGATCGGAATCGGAATCGGAATCGGAATCGGATCGGCCAAATCGGTCGGGATCGGAATCGGAATCGGAATCGAATCGTTTTTTTTTTTCATTTTTTGCTATTCCAGTTGGATCGGCCAGGATCGGCCAGAATCGGTCCGAATCGGCCAGAATCGGTCCGGATCGGTCTGGAATTGGATCGGATCGAAATCGGATCATTTTTTTTTTTTTTTGCTTACCGATTCTGGATCGATTTTCTTCCATTGGATCGGTCGGAATCGGTCCGATCCGATCCGATCCGGATCGGATCGGTACCCACCGATCCCGATTCCGATTCCGATCCCGCGATCCTTGACTGGAACTGAGGTTCAAGTTGGGATTGGGGGTGGAGTAACATGCATTTTCTCTTACATATGCTTAACTTCAACATCAACTTCATCAAGTTCTCTTTCATCTCATCTACGATCCTTGGGATCTAACTTTAGTGGTACTCTACCCACCTTCTCCTCCACCCACGCAACAAGTGAGTGCTCCCTTTGGAAGATGCAATTCACATCAACACAAGGTGGTTCATGTGTTTCTGCCTCAATTCTTTGTTTATATAAGCCACATGTAAATCTAGCGAATATTTTTTCTACAATTTTTTGGTAGTTTTTGATGTTCTTTAACCTCAACCGCATGTTGTAGTGTCATAACATAAATTTTTCCAACCTGTCAGATATTTGCCTATTTCTTCTCTTGGTATGGATTAAGCTAAAAGTACTCTAGTTCTTCTCGTAATAGAAAAAACTTGTGTTTTGACTGAGAATTCGAATTGCAATAGCAACAAGTAGATTCCAACCACTTTTTGTATCAACTTGCACTCACCACTCAACTGCAAAAAAACAACAATTAAACATAATGTTACTTTCATAATAAGGGTTTACATATCATCAATCAAAATGAGGATTGTTTTAATTTCCATGGCAAGAGAAATTTTATCAAATAAATACCTCAGATCTGGATTTGAGTATATTCTAATTCTCATTCTATAAGTTTGTATATGAAAATTGAGAGTTGTCAAATTATTAAACTAATGGATCAAACATCGAGAAACATAATTCTCTCACATACTCTTAACTTAGTTTCATATTTGTCTTACTGAGTTTTTGAAAGTCGTATTACAGTCAAAGCACCACTCAGGATTTCTTGATCATTGTATGTGGGGGTTTAATAAATATCATGCATTTATCACATATGACATAAGAACATATATTTATGCATTAAGCATTAATTAAATCATAGATAATAAGAATTACTTGTTGCATACACATCGTGATGTAGTGTTGTATCTCATCTAACATCTATGATATTTCACCGGTTCTTGTACCTTGTACAATGTTTTTCCTTGATTTTAAACTTTGTTTTCTCCATGGCATTGCAGAGATATCCTATTTGATTTCTCTCATTTAATTTCACTAAGCTCAACACATTTATAAGTGCCTTAATGATGGTCAAATAATAAACAATTCTCTACCAAAAATACTTGTCCATTATTAAACGTTCTATTTGTGCAATGATCTCAATGATCTTTAATTGATCTATCTTGTTGTGCAAGCTAGCCATGTAATAAATATACTTCTCTGATGTTATAAAACGGACAAGTGCATATCTATATCGGTGAAAACTCTCCAAGGCAATGAAACATGTGGGAAATCTAGCCAGAACATGCTTGATCAGATTGTGCCCATTTATATGACGCCTTATGATATTTAGCAAACGAGGATGTGAATATATAAAAAATGTGATCAGTTGCACTTAGTTCACAAGTGTATAAATCGATGCTTTATTGTCTATGTTCTTCAACATTAGATTGATGGAGTATGCTGCACATGTAACTTATAAAAGATGTTGTCTCTTGTCCATCGACTTTTTTCTTTCAGTCTTGTATGATGGTTCATTATCTGTCACAAATTAGATAATATTCTTGTCTATAATCTCTTCTACAATGACATCCATCAATGATAATATGTAGCCATCATTCTTTATTAGTCCCAAAGCATCAATATATTTCAAGATTACATACAGAACAATATACAAGGAAGTTAATCATACTTCTTTTGGTTATCCTTGTCCAACAATTACACATGACTGCACTTCCCCTGTCCCTCTTCATCCAGGCCGACAATGTAAATATACCGGCTGGTCGGGTATAGAGTACACTACTATGAGCTGATCAATTTAAAATTATTACCTGCATGCATAGATCGCGGAATCGGCCGATTCGGATCGGAATCGGCCGATTCCTGGATCAGATCGGCCATTGCCGATCCGATTCTTGGCCGAAGAACCGATCCGGAAAAAAGTTCTGGCTGGATCGGCCGGATTAGTCGGAATCGGATCGGAATCGGAATTGGATCGGCGGAATCGGTCGGGATCGGAATCGGAATCGAAATCGGATCGTTTTTTCTTCTTTTGCTATTCCAGTCGGATCAACCAGGATCGGCTAGAATCGGTCCAAATCGGCCGGAATCGGATCGGTTTTTTTTTTGCATTTTTTTACCGATTCTGAATCAATTTTCTTCCATTGGATCGGGATCAGATCGGATCGGTACCCACCGATCCCGATTCCGATTCAGATCCCGCAATCCTTGCCTGCATGTAAAAATCACTTGTGAATATGTTTGATTACTCGCTTTACAACGGAAGTGGTTATTTTAATCTCTTTAAATACTTGTCTTGTTGTTCTATGTGAGTTGTTTTGTTGGTTGAACATATGATGATCTTCAATGGCAATGAATCGTGTTGAAACAAATTGACGGAATAAATCCTACCCCTGTCAAGTTCTCACATCCTTAGTGGGTGTGGGTTGGGTGGACTGTAACTCACGATATGTCGGCTTCTCAGTTCCAAAGCCTTCTGCTCCTTAATTTCTTTTCTCTTTGTAATTGCTTGCTAGCATGTTTTACTTTTATGAAGGGTTCATGTACTTCCTTATAATTTGTGGATGATTAAGATTCATCTCTTCTCTTGCCTTTACCTTTTTGGGTCCTTTGATCATCTCTTCTTCCCAAAAGTTTCTCATGCAACTCCTCTATCTATTCAACACGAATCCTTCTTTGTGAGGTTCTTCTAGTCAAGTACACCAGCAGCTTTACTATTCTTCATTGGCATTTTGTCATATTTATTAACATTTTCATCCACCTTGTCTATGTGTTGCTTCAAATGAAATATTCCTCCATTCATTTGTTTCTCACACCATTTACTTTGCACATTTTTTTAGTCGAAATTCATTAAAAATTGTGTTCCCACCCAATATCATGAGTAGCATTACTATCTCCTTACATAGCCATTGCTCTTTATCCTTGGTCTACAACATTAACATATTAATAAAAATTTAATAAATTAACCTCACCACTTAAAGAGGACTAGTCCGGGTGGGGATAATAAGTGCGCCAACCCTCGGGAAGAAAGAGCATGTCCCTAATGGACTGCTTAAGCCGAACAGTTGAAGTAGCCGTTGAATGGTGGCTATTTCAGCAAATAGTTACCTAATCGGCCAAGGATCACTAGAGGATCGACGAGGATTGTTGGAGGATCAACCAACTGGATCGACAACGAATCACTGGATCACCGTGGAAGTGATGGAGAATCGCCAAAGACCACTGCCGTCGCTGAAGCCCTAAGGGTTTCGAGGTGAGAATGGGAGAATCGGTCTAATTCCCACCTTAGTGGCCCGATATCGGGTTCGAATCGAACCCAAAATTTATCTAGGCCTGAGACTTAAGTCCTCCTGGAGGAGTTGGCGAAATTGACCGATTCCAATTCTATTCTCGACTGATTCCATCTGGAATCAATGTTGGATCAGTTCTCTAGGTGGTAATCGGATCAATACCAGCTTATCCAATTTTGGATTCGGCTGATTCTGATCTGATTTGTCCAATTCCGTAAACCACATATTAAGTACTATCTTATGACTTCTATGCAAGAACCAAGAAATGCCAACTTAGATCTTGACTTCCTTGAGGTCAGCCCTTGCTGAGATCTCGTGCTATCCTCGTGAGATCGGGCATGGTTCTTGGAGGTGCAGAGATGCCCTGTTAGGTCAGGGTTCCATGCTATCCAGTCTGTTTTTCTTGACATTGATTCTTAGGGTCTTGGTCATCCAATTCCATTTTTTTTTGAAAATCTTTTGTTATCAAGTATTTTGGTGTCCTTTTATCTTCGTTTGGTTCAAGATCCAGAGATTTGTTTGTAATGTTTATGCCCGCAACGGTTAAGCTTGAAAAAGCAAGAAACTAGCATACGAAGATAGATGGGTATGTTTTTCTTATAAGTTGACCATTATATTTCCTGTACATTTTTATTTGGTAGCTTGGAGTAATGTTGTAGTAGTTCGCAGAAGGGCTTCGTTGATATTATTTTTATGGATATATTATGACTGCACCCATTACTAGATGGCTGTGGGATATGGTTGAGGGCTGGCGATTGCTTGTGGATGAAGATTGTGAAAAACATAAATGCTTTTCTTAGTCAAGCTTTCTGTCAAGTCCCATCTACGTCTGTGGAAGTATCTATATTTTTCGGTGGACTATTCTTTGAAATAGGGATATCTGTAGATGATTAAACATTTCTTTGGCCAGAAAGCTTTCTCGTCGGTGGGCTTTTGTTCTATGTTGTTGCCGGCAAGGTGATCTCCTTCGGTGATAAGATGCACGTGAAGGGGAAGGGAAGAGGGGAAAAGGCCGTTATGCACCTCCTAGGAAGACTGGAGAAGGTAGATGTAGGCATACAGGGCCCTTTGGAGGTTGCCAGGGGGTAGTAATCCATGCCAAAGGTTGCAACCACAGTGCCCTTCTTATTGGGCGAGGAAGATGGGACCTGATCGCAGGGTGTTGAATCTGCCACAATCTGCTAATGGTTTGTTCAGACAAATTCAGAAGGGGTGAGGTAGCAGATACTGGGACTTGCGATCTGGCCTTGTCCTCTTTGCCCGATAAAGGGGGTCATGGCAGAGTGATTCTCTGGCATGGATTCTGACCCCGGGGATTTCCAAAGGACCCTCCTACAGTAGGGCATTATTTCTGGTTTGGGAACAAATTCCATCGAACCAAATCAAACCAAAAACTGAACTAAACTGAAGCAATCTGAGTCGGCAAAAACTCAAACCAATAGTGAATTGAACTGGAAAATATTGGTTCAACTAGGTATGCTTATAAGTGTCAAGGACAAGGCACCCAATATGACCAGAGGAGTCATTTAAGCTTAGGAGATAAGGCGGGTGCTTAGGTGATGCCTAAGCAGAGGCAGCCCTTTGAGATTGAGAATCTAACGAGATTTCACCTATATGGTAAACCATGTTTCTAATAGATGCAAGATTTCTTCATCTTCAAGGAGAAGTTAATTGTGAGGGGGATGCCAAACGGTTGCTATTTTTGAGGATCTACTTCTTGAAGTAGAAGTAACAATAAATGCTTCTAGAAAGTTCTCAATCAGAATTTTGTTTCTTAGACTGGCATAAACTACTAAGTTTTGTGGCCAGATTACTTTCTAAAACGATGTTTGATCACCAACCTATTGCTTTGTATCTTATATGCAGAATTGCAGAATGGGAAAATTTGCAGGTTATTCAGATTTAAAAAGGTACAAGTCAGAGAGGATCTTTGACCTGGTGAATACCTATTGGCATGAGGCACCTCAGGATTCTAACTTTGATGTCAGTTTGCAGAAAAACTCAAGTGGGTCTGGAGTAAGCTTTAAACTTGGACTGACAATCAGCATCACCATAGTCATGTTGAAGAAATTAGAAGCTTTCAAGTGCAAAGTGAAACACCTTACCTCTTTGAGGAGGAAGGCTTTGAGGGGACACAAGAAAATTCTATTAAGATTATGCTCATGGAGACAATAGGACAGTGACAGTGTTCCAAGCAACATTGGTTACAAGAAGAGGACAAAAAACTAGATTCTTTCATGCTATGGCTTGTATCAGGAGGGAGTTTATTGATAAACAAGTGCTTCAAGATGAATCATTGGTGAAAAACATGAATTTTGCAATTCTACAACAAATTATTGAAAGAATAACAATGGCACCCTTGCTATATTCTGATAAAATTTCTAGGCTTTCAGTTGAAGACAATGATTTATCATCTGAGTCCATCATTGAGAAATTGTATAGGTGGTGTTCTGCGTGGGGGTCAATAACGCCTTGAGGCTTGATGGCTTCCCAATTGTTTTTCCCCATTTGTTCTGGTTGGTTTTAGAGCTTGATTTGATAGCAGCTATGAACGTTTTCCATGCTGCACCAGCTCTCAATAGAAGTTTTAATGCAACTTTTGTGGTGTTTATTCTAAAAAAGGCTGCAGTGCTTGATATTTGGGACTTTAACTTATCAATCTCCTCAATAGTGCTTACATTATTTTCAGTAGATTTTCACTAACAGGTTCACGCTTGTTATTAGCAACTTAGTGGGATGGCAGCAATTGGCTTCCTTGAAAGGTCAGATGTTCTTGTATAGCTTTATGATAGTAAATGAGGGTATTCATGCTCAGAAATATAGGAAAAAGAAGTTTGATTGTCAATCTGGACTTAGAAAGGCATATAACTATTTCAATTGCAAGTGCTTATACAGAGTATTGCCACTGACGTGTTCTGATATAAAATGGATTAGTTGGATCAAAGTTCGAGCTGATTTTGTAGCTGAAGGATCTACTTATCATAATCAGCTGGGGGGCCTGATTCTCTTGACGGAAGTTAGCACGGAAATCCCTATGTGCGACCTCTGGTGAGAAGGGTCCTTGCATGGTACATGATATGAACACTGCTGCTCGAGTGGGCTTTGCAGGCAACATGCCTGTAATCCTCAGACTGAGAAAGAGGTCATGCCGCAGGTTGTTGGGGTCGAATTAACAAGTTGTTGACTGGGAACACTCCATGCTTTGGTGTTTTTCTACAGTCTTGTTTTGGTGCTTTCATCTTTTGGAGTGATCTTTTCTTTTTATTGATCCTGTGTTTTTATGTAGGCTGTGATATCTCTGTTTGTAAGGTCTCTCTTCTATGAATGAAATTGCTCAAGTGAATCTTTCATGGGAAGTCTTCAATAAAAAAGCCCAAGTTTATTAGAAAATTCTTTAGGCATGGTCATTACTTCTAAAATGCCATCTAGACCTGCGAATCTCATCGACCATTTTCCGGTCATCCCACAGGTGGTACAGCCTGGCTCTTACCCACGCTTCAGCAGTACGTTATCTTCCGGTTCTGTTCTGGCATACAAACCGCTTATGGCTGTCAAACTATCTGTTCTAGACAACTTCTTTAATTGTTAGTATATTTTTATAATATATTGGCTGCGTGTGCTCCCGTTATGGGATTCATCCAGACATGATTTCTTTTTGAAGGATGCCAGTAATTTGGGTGGATGTGAGTCATGACTAATGTTTTGTTTCTGCTTGAATCTAGGAATGCCTACAACATGGTGCTTCACAAATTTGGAGATAAGCTGTACTCTGGTCTTGTTGCCACTATGACATTCCACCTAAAAGAAATATCCAATTCTATAGAAGGTGCTCAGGGTGATTTATTTCTGGAAGAGCTTAACAGAAAGTGGGGAGAGCATAACAAGGCACTACAGATGATACGTGATATCTTGATGTATATGGACAGGACTTACGTTCTCACCAATAACAAGACACCTGTTCATGAGCTTGGACTTAGTCTATGGAGAGAGTACATTATACATTTGGAGAGTATCAGATCACGATTGCTTAATATGCTTCTTGATCAGATATACAGGGAACGGACTAGTGAAGTCATAAATCGAGGTCTGATGAGGAATATTACTAAAATGCTATCAGATTTAGGACCATCTGTGTATCAAGAAGACTTTGAGAAACCATTCCTTGAAGTCTCAGCCAGCTTTTACAGTGGTGAATCACAGCAATTCATTGAATGCTGCAACTGTGGTGAGTATCTGAAGAAAGCTGAGAGGAGACTTAATGAAGAAATGGAAAGGGTTACTCATTACCTTGATCCCAAGAGTGAACCTAAAATTACACATGTGGTTGAGAGGGAAATGATCGCCAACCATATGCATAGATTAGTTCACATGGAGAACTCAGGACTAGTGGACATGCTCGTGAATGACAGGTATGAAGATCTGGGCAGAATGTACAATTTATTCCGCCGGGTTTCTGATGGGCTTTCCACAATTAGGGATGTAATGACTTCTCACCTTCGTGAAAAAGGAAAGCAGCTAGTTACAGATCCAGAGAGACTAAGGGATCCTGTTGACTTTGTCCAACGTCTCTTAGATGAAAAGGACAAGTATGACAAGATAATCAGCTTAGCATTTAACAATGACAAGACTTTCCTTAATGCTTTGACATCATCATTTGAGTACTTTATTAATCTCAACAATAGATCTCCTGAGTTCATTTCATTGTATGTTGATGACAAACTTCGCAAGGGCTTGAAGGGAGCTAGTGAAGAAGATGTTGAGGTTGTTCTTGATAAAGTTATGACACTGTTTAGATATTTGCAAGAGAAAGATGTGTTTGAGAAATATTACAAACAGCATCTGGCCAAACGTCTTCTTTCTGGAAAAACTGTGTCGGACGATGCTGAGAGAAGTCTAATAGTTAAGCTCAAGACAGAATGTGGCTACCAATTTACTTCCAAATTGGAGGGCATGTTTACAGATCTGAAGACTTCTCACGATACGATGCAAGGTTTTTATGCAAATCAACCCTCAGATTTAGGAGAAGCTCCTACTCTAACTGTTCAAGTTCTTACAACTGGCTCATGGCCGATGCAGCCAAGCGTAGCATGCAATCTTCCACCTGAGTTGCTTGGTGTTTGTGAGAGATTTCGAACTTATTATCTTGGAACTCACACGGGACGTAGGTTATCATGGCAAACAAACATGGGGACAGCAGATATAAAGGCAACATTTGGAAAGAACCAGAAGCATGAGCTTAATGTCTCCACCTACCAGATGTGCATCCTTATGCTGTTCAATTCTGCAGATTGTTTACACTACAGAGAAATTGATCTAGCCACAGAAATCCCAACGTCTGATCTTAAGAGGTGTCTTCAGTCGCTCGCCTGTGTGAAGGGTAAAAATGTACTCCGCAAAGAACCCATGAGCAAGGACATAGCGGATAATGATGCATTCTACTTTAATGACAAATTTAGCAGCAAATTCTTCAAGGTGAAGATAGGCACAGTTGCAGCTCAAAAGGATACAGAGCCGGAAAAACAGGAGACTCGACAGAGGGTGGAGGAGGACAGGAAGCCACAAATCGAGGCCGCCATTGTCAGGATCATGAAATCGAGGCGCGTCCTGGATCACAACAATATTGTGGCTGAAGTAACGAAGCAACTGCAGTCCCGTTTCTTGCCAAATCCTGTCGTTATTAAGAAGAGAATTGAGTCTCTGATCGAAAGGGAGTTTCTTGAGAGGGACAAAACGGACAGGAAATTGTATCGATACCTTGCGTGACACCTCTATCTGCGTCTTTGGTAAAACCCATTTGGCTGATGGTATGCATTGGTAAGCAGCACATCTTTTCTCTATAGTCTCGTCATGCAGCTGTTTTCTAATGCCTCTACCCTTCAATGATTGGACATGGATTCCATGGTTGCTTTTATATTGCCCCACAAAACTGATCGTCTTTCAGGTGCTGTTTGTCGCAAGGCTTTGTTGACGTAGAGGAACATGGATATCATTCGAAGAATGTTGCTGACCAGGAAGCTCGCTCCACTTCAGTTCTTGGTGGATTCTAGAGTCAACATGTGCTGGTCACCGCAGGTGCCGGATGTGGGTTCATCTCCTCGACAAGCTGATCTCCCTTGATGCTTCGAGCTTGTAGATTATACGTATCTCTGGGAAGAAGACATGGGAACGAACGACGGTAGGGCAATCAACGGGTAAGAAACTGGTCGCGCACCGATTCCACCGTAGTCATCCCGCACAATTGTTTGACTCGGAGAAACTGTTAGTTCTTTTTCATGCTTCTCTTTGCTGGATTCCCGACTTTCCGCTGTGTCATTATCCGGGTGTCTTCTCCATGCTTATCTGTTGCAACGTTATCCTCTCCACCATCCTCTTGCAAGTTTATTTTTTTTAAGTGGGGCTTCTGGAAACTGAAATATTATGGAGCGAAAAAATTGCAAATATGTGTCAGTCCCAAGTGTACTCATTTTTTATTTGCTTATTTTTTTATGAAAGTAGGTTTGGCTTATATCTAAAGACACCTAATATATTACATGCTCCTACAAAATAGCTTGGCGTTTCCGTTCCGGTACTTGCGAAGCAATTGTCAGACTCGGGTGAGGGAAACGAACCAGTCGAGCATGGGTACCGAGCGAGGTGCTATCAAGTCGTTTCTTGCGGAAAACGAACTTCATTTTTTTATGGGAATAAAAAATGACTTAATGCAATATCCGAATGAGCGCTGTCGTATTCCTTTTAAATTGCATGTTCAACGGTACGGTGCTGGATTCAATGCCAAGATGTACGTTGCAACATTTACACAACATTGCATTTATCTGACCGAATCATGTGCGCCGTACTCAGCTCGAGTATCGCTCTTCAACAAGGTTTATAATCTCTGACGTATCTAGGGATATATATATTTTTTGTTCACGTGACTCTCGTGTACAACGGATGATCGAGTCCCCCGCTCGACCATCACCCGATCTGCCTCTCTAGAGATAATGGCCCAGCGGCCGAAACGCTCGAGCGAACGCTCCATTTTGGAATGTTCGTGGATGATTCGACCCTTCTTTTATCTTGATATATTCTACTTTTCTAAGTGGAAATATCTGGAAACTACGTCTAATCTGTCTTGATTGTCTCAATTTCGTTTTTAGGGTTTCTTTGGTTATGTTTGGTTTTAGGTCTATTTCGCACTCTTCTCTTCTGTCATCTTAATATGCTACTATGGTTTCCTAATCGAAAATTTCCGGATTCTGCTTTTAATATGTCGTAATCATCTCAATTTCTGTCCCTTTTTTGTGTTCCTTTGGGTATGTTTGATATGTCCTCCACTTTTGTTTTTTTAAGATACCCTACTTTTTTAATTGAAATATTCTGGACTCTACGTCTAATCCGTCATTAATTATCTCAATTTATCATTTTCTGATAGGTTTTTGGTTTCACAATAATTTTTATATGCTTTTGTGATAACTTTTTGTGTTAAAACAAAATGAACAATAAAGATAAAATTATCAAGCAAGCTTGGTGAGATGTGATAACAAAAAGAGTGAGACCCACTTATACCTGATAAAAGGTGGAGGAGGACTGCAAGGGAAAATTGTCTCTCCTCTTTTTGTCCACGAAGAATTTTGTTATTTGTGTAATGACCATCATCCATTTGTTACAACATCATACTTTGTTTAGCAAAAACTCCATGTGCTATGCAACCAATGGTCCAGTAAGTTTTTGCATTTTTATTGCTTTAGTACTTCTCTTTGATTAAATTAGTAGGTATCTTATCCGTTATAGTATATCCATGCATCTGTCCTGATATCTTTATCTCCAAATCACTTAATTTTAGAAGCAAGTAGTTTGTATCGAGGCGTTCAGTGACAAAATTGCCCTGTTTTGTGAGGTAGGATGACAAACAGAGTGGAAACTATGTATAACCTAAAAAGGTGGGGAACAAAAGAAACAAAAACGACTTGGCTGGTGTTTGTGTTGACTTAAGCTAACATTTTGAATTCTTAATTTCACGTATAATCTCTTAGTTTGCAATAAATATATCAAATTTGATCAAGGCATTTATATATAAATCATTTTAATATTTATCTTAAATTATTGAGTGTGCTACTTCTATTTTATACGGAGATATTATTTTTTGTAAAATAAAAAATAAGCATATAATTTAATTTCAATAGGTTTATTTTAATATAATATATGTTTTAGATGTTGATTTAGGCACATGAACGATATAAATACTTGTATCAATCAACTGCCACCTTCGTTCCACCCAAATGAGCTCATTTCAAACTCATTGGTGTTCTTAACTGTGTGTGGCGTTTTTTTTTTTAATTTAAGGTTGCTCTTGTTTGGGGCGAACGAGTATTTAACCTCTAAATCTTGTGTTCCATGTTCCATCAAGGTTAAATAATTTACAAAATGAATCATCTCGGCGTAATAACAACTCTAAAATTTTTTAAATGTTTCATTATGTTTTCTTATTCCAAGAGATGAATGGTTAAGTTTTTTTTGTTTCAAATATTAGATGTAAAATCAATATTTTATGTAATCAGATTAATTTAGGGATAAATTTGATTAATCTAAATAATTTTACAGAGAGAAAATTCAGATTTATTTTTAAATTAAGTTTGTGTTAAATAGTTCTTTAGATATTTAATTAATTTAAATCAAATGCCATCTTGATTTGAAAATTTAAACTTTTAATTTTATATCTAACATTTTCGTTTTAATTTGTTTATTTATTTAAACTTAATAAAATTTATTTATTTTTTGTTTAAGCTGGATCAACGCTGGACTGAATTGCTAAGCATTATCGAAATATATGTAAAAATACACGTGTTCTCCCTCTGAGGCCACCGACCGGTGCGGCGGGGCAGCACCTTCCAGATCTCCCCCTCCACCTTCTCTCCGTTTCGAATTTCTCATCCCATCTCCACGGCGGCGACCGGCGAGATCTGCAGCCTCGTGGGGATTTACTCCTGGACCATACCTTTACTCTTCTCTCCGCGATCAATCCCAGCCTGTACTCCGAAGAGGGAAGCGGTAGAAGGGGGAGGGCACTTCGAAACCCTAATCCCCGGCTTGGGAGATTGATCGGCGCCGGGAGGAAGAAGAAGCAACAGAAAGATGTCTGGTCAGGGGCAGCGGCTGAACGTGGTGCCGACGGTGACGATGCTCGGGGTCATGAAGGCCCGACTTGTCGGCGCCACCCGCGGCCACGCCCTGCTGAAGAAGAAATCCGATGCACTGACCGTGCAGTTCCGCGCCATCCTTAAGAAGATCGTGGCCGCCAAGGAGTCCATGGGTGTTGCCCTCCGCGCCTCTGCCTTCTCCCTTACCGAAGCCAAGTATGCCGCAGGCGACCACGTTGTTCGCCAGGTTGTCCTTGCCGAGTCATCCGCTCGCTCGGCCTCCCTTCGCGTTCGTTCCCGCCAGGACAACGTCGCCGGCGTCCGCCTCCCCCGCTTCGAGCACTTCGTCGATGCTTCTACCGGCGCTGACAAGTCTTCCGCCCTCACCGGCCTCGGTCGTGGCGGTGTCCAAGTTCAGGCCTGCCGTTCCGCATATGTCAAGGCGATTGAGGTGCTGGTGGAACTGGCGTCGCTCCAGACCTCCTTCCTTACCCTTGATGAAGCCATCAAGACCACCAATCGCCGCGTCAACGCCCTTGAGAACGTTGTCAAGCCCCGTATAGAGAACACTATCACGTACATCAAGGGTGAACTCGATGAACTTGAGCGCGAAGACTTCTTCCGTCTGAAGAAGATCCAAGGCTACAAGAAGCGCGAGATCGAGCGCCAGATGCTGGCGGCATCCAAGTTTGCGGAAGAGCAGAAGACCGAAGACATTATGCTCAAGAGGGGCGTCTCCATGCGCACTGCTCACAACATTCTTGTCGGGGGTCCTGACAAGGACGACGATATTATCTTCTGAATGGAAACACTCGCCTGCGAATCCTCTTAGGCGGTGGTACAGCTTCAGTATTTTTATTTTCCATTATTCTTCTTGCATAATTATTACAGCGACGTACGAAAAGTTTGAGGAAGAATGAGACGAAAGATGTTTTTTTTTTCTTCCCGCGATAGCTGGTTTTAGAGCACAATCGTCATCCAATGTTCTATTGTTGTTGAAACTTCGCCTTTCACTATGTTGTAATATTATTCCTAGTAGTTATAGACTGAGTCCTTGATTGGACACCGTGAATAATGCTAAATAACTAGTTGGAAGAGGCATTTTGATGAGATGGAGCAGTGTTGATATTCTGGGGAATGGAATAATCTACATTTCTATAAAGTGGTATTCTTCATGTAACAGATGCAATGGGCTTATTTGTATAGTTTTTCTTGGTGAGTTCTCTGTAAGTTGTGTAAGATCTGCATCGTGTTTATTAGCATTTGGCTGAGGCGCAGTATCCTTTTTCACACAGTTTATTGACACCCAGATTCATGTGCAATGTATTTGGCATGTCGATCTTAAGTACCGTTCACGTTTTTAAATTTTCTAGCTTTTGGATCTTGTATCACGGATAACAATCAATTTGGAGCTAGAAATTAATTGTTTGTTCTATGTGAAGTATTATTTAATTTAAGTTCCTATGTTGCTTATGTTTACTTCTTTTCTTAGTGAATTGTCATAGTTTTCTTGTATTTAGGTTGTATGAAATTTTGACAGTCTATTTTTTATGTTACCACACTTAGAAAAAAAACTTTTATCGAACAGCTGAAAAGTCAAAAAGTACACAAGTCTGATCTCTGCTGTCTGTCCATTGGCTAATAGATGGATGGATATACATTTTTTTTGGTTTCTCTAGCAGTGTTTACTCTGTTCTTAAGTATCAAGGTGTGAAGCTTAGGTATCTTTTGAGGCATTCAATATTATTGAAAGGATACCAAGAAGAATAGCATGGTCCTGCGGAAGGGCAATGCAACCGAGAAACAGTTCAAGTTTTGAAAATTTTTACATATTTGCTTCAGGTGTTTCACTGAGCAACATGAGAGTGAGGGATACAGAAGAAGGGTTTATATACCTCAAGTCACCACTCATTAGCATGTGTTTTTCACTATTGTCTAATATTAGACAAAGGTTAAATTGAAGCACTTGATTGCATGTTGTTGTAGTCACGTGTAAGGTTGTTGATCCAGCAGTTTGTGGATTCCATATGATTGTGATTACATTTTCTGGTAAGAGAATGTGTGGTGGGATTTTTTGTTTGAAGGTGGCAGAGCCACAATTCATCAAATGAATGAAAAATGGAATTATTACAATAAAAGAGAGAATATATGGCGTAGGTGCAGTTGGTAAAGGTTTGGTTTTATGCTGCTAAGGGCCAAGCACCATTGGAGGATGTATTCAGGGAACGGTTCTTCATGTGGAGACATTTTTGTCTTTAAGTGTTGATTATTCCATAGTTTTTTGTATCTTGGACTACCATCTTGGTAGTAGGGGCAGTTACTTAATCTTTCCTTTCTATTGTGGCAACATTTTGTGCTGTAACCTTTTTTATTTTAATGAAATGTGACTTCGGTCACCTTCAAAAAAAGATGGGGTAGGTTTATTCTATTTAAAATTAAAATAAACTATTTATAGACCATGTCTTTTTATGTAATCAAGCTTCAATGCATTTGCACGACTGTTTTCAGATTGGTAACAGTGCAAGACTGAAATAAGATAGCCGTAGTTAATATATCATCATCCGACTTGATATGGAGAAGATCTACGTCTCTGGTA
This sequence comes from Cryptocoryne crispatula var. balansae, assembly GCA_036172225.1. NCBI lineage: Eukaryota > Viridiplantae > Streptophyta > Magnoliopsida > Alismatales > Araceae > Cryptocoryne > Cryptocoryne crispatula. Next base: position 14,381,394 of record CM069920.1, on the reverse strand, counting down.
GTTCCACAGATGGTTAAACTGGAAATACTATTTTCGGCAACTTAGAAATTAATGCCTTTTCTTTTGAAAACAACCCATAATAATTGCAATTCACTAAAACGCAAGATGGAAAGCTAATACACCATAGATAAGATAGGTCAATGCAGGGGGGAATTTATCCTATGATAGAGAGCATAAGGGTTAAAGGACAAACACTTTTTAATTAAAGAGCTTGGAAAGTGTTACATTATCAGACAATGAAACCCCAATGGATCAGAGTCATCAGACAATAAACATTAATTTTTTTTTCTAAGAGCTTAGCAAAAGAATGCTGTCAAAGAAGAATTCGACTTTTCTGCTTTTTTATCAGTTTTTGGGCGTTGCCCCTGAGAATTCAGGGCACAATTTATTGCGCATGAATAAAGAGAAATGCAATTGATTATAGTTGTCAAGGCGATAAGACTCCTGGGGCATTCGTGAGTGCCAATTTATCTTAAGCCGACAAGGCGGGCTTAATTTGTCTAGGGGGTAGAATTAGATGTTTACACACACTTATATACATATTGACATAGATACAATTATATTTGTATGTTATAATTGAATGAATGTGTTTATGTGTGCATACAAGTAACCATGTGTTTTTATTAATCTCGTTAAACTAAGTGAGGGAGAGAGTTTTGGTTTTTTTTTTCTTCTTCCAGAGGTCAACAAGGAGACCTTATATCACCCTAGTTGTTTGCCTTAGTTGGACAAGCTCTCAGCATAATATTGTATAGAGCTTAGCAATACAATTTGATTAAAGGCATTGAAGTTGGTGTGAATAGGGATTAGGGAGATACTTACTCACGTCCAATTTGTAGATGACACCCTACTCTTTTTTTTGTTCAGCAAGTTTTGATAAATGTGCCAATTTAAAAATTATTATTTTTACTGCAATGAGTCACAAGGTTGAACATTAATAAGGATAAATGTGAGCTCATGGGGATCCATTTAAAAGAGGTGCAGCGTGAACATGCACAAAGTATTATTAAATACCGTGAACCTCACTTCCCATCAGATATCTTAGGTTACCACTCTTTGTTAGGGGCACTAATAGCAAAGACAGGCAAGGTGTAATCAAATAAGCTGAAGGCAAATTACATAGGTGAAAGGGCATAATGTTATCCTCTAAAGGGAGATGAGTGCTGTCGAAGAATGTACTGCAAATTATGTCACTACTGCTTTAACATCCTTAGAGTACCCAAATGCATTTGTTATAAACTATAAAGTATCAGATCTAGATTTTTCTAGAAATGTAAAAATGGAAAAAAGGGATTGCACCTCATTAAATGGAGCCATCCTACTAACGTAGGAGTGGGTCAAATCCTTCTTGAGATATTAAATGTTGCACCTTTTACAAAATGGTTATGGAAACTTAGTTATAATAGGGATGCTCTTTGGGCCATAATAATACACTCCAAGTATAACATTAGGGAGAATGGATTATGGAGTACTGATTTCAGAAATAGAAGCAATGTTTCTGGCATTTGGAGAGGTATCCTTCACAACTGGGAGTTATTTAATTCTACTTCTTCTATTGTTTTAGGAGACGAGAGGAAAACCTCTTTCTTGGAGGACCAATGGATTAGCCATGCCTCTTTAGCCCAAATCATAGTTGTCAAGGTGAGAAGGTGCCCAAGGCGTTGGAGGGTGCGAAATAAGCTTAGGCAACTAGGCGGCCGTTTAGGCGTCGCCTAAGCGGTCAAGGTGGATGTGTTTATATATTTAATTATTTATGTAATTATGTATATACATAATTACATATATATGTGTATATACATATATATGTATATATCTACTCTAGATGTGGGTAGAAAAAAATTCATACAACTAACAATCATACAACAATTTTAAAGACTTATAAGAGCTAATAAAATTGACATAGAACATGAATACAATTTATATGAAAATTGAGAACACATTTTAATCATAAGAAATGTATAAGAAGAAATTATGATATATATATGCTAAAATATTATTGAAGAAACAAAAGCAACAAGTTCGAAACTTATCGACAAACCGGAGATATTTAAAATTTCAATATTTTCAACATTTAAGCATCCGAGGTGTAGAAGAAACTTGAAGATATTGTAATACATGTTGTAAAGTTAAACTTTATGGAAGAAGTGAGAATAGATCCATGGAAAAATAAAAACAATGAAAGACCTAATTGTTTACGGTTTACCTAATGAGGAGGACACCGGGAGAATAACCCAAGAAGACCGCTGGCGGCGGCAGCTTCTTCGGCTGAATTAGGTCCTCCGATGATGGTGGCTTCCTCCGGCGCGAGCATAGTTGTCAAGGCGACAAGGCGCCCAAGGCATTGAAGGGTACCGATTTCGCTTAGGCGACAAGGCGGCCGCTTAGGCGTCGCCTAGGCGGTCAAGGCGGTATTCAAGGAAGGCTGAGTCGGGAGGTTGTTATATATAAAAAAAACATAAATATAATTATATTTGTTATGTTATAATTGAATATGAGTGTTTTATCAATGCACATAAGTAAATATGATGTGTGTGTGAAAGAGAAGAAAGTTAAATAAATATTTATAAAATTTAAGTATATAACTCATTTATGATTATAAAATTTATATATGTGCAATAGTATAAGTGATGGTAAAATATTGTTATAATATTATTAAATGGGGGAGGCGCAGAGTAGTCGCGGATCGACCCAAAAAAGTATGTAATAGTATAAGTGAGACAAAGAGAGAGAGAGAGAGGAAAGAGTTGAAAAAGAACTTAATTAAGTATATAATATATGTTTATAATCATAAATCTTAAATATGTATGATAGTATAAGTGATAATACAATATATTAATATATTGAAACTATCATTAAATAAGTGTCCCTTGTGAGGGGTATCAAGGGAGAAAAATCCCTCAAATTTTTTTTTTAATGATGTAAAAATACCCAATCCTTTTTGGCCCCAGACAAGGCGCCATTGGAAAGGCGCCTTGCCGCCTAGGCGGCGCCTAGGCGGGCGCCTTGACAACTATGGGTGGGATGGAAGTTCCATGGCATCATGATGTGTGGAGGCAACCTATATCTATAAAGATCAAGATTTTATTATGGAAGTTAGCAAAGAGTAGGCTCTATCATGGAATGTGATCTCCCTAGAATCTCTCGAGATCTCCCAAGAATCTCTTTCTTTCCATGCATCCGAGAAACGAGATCGCCGAAACAAGAAAATCTACATAGTACCTCTAATATCTTGATTTTCTCCGCCTATTACTATCCATAACTTGTTAGATGGCCTCGTTAAGGTTGCTTTATATATTGTCCAATTTATGATGGAATCTATCCAAATATTTATATAGACATTGTTGTTTGATAAAATTTTATAACTTAACATTTTTATGATTATATATGTACAATTGATTTAAGTTGTCATCAATCTTATATCCATATTTTTGGTGTAACATAAGATCCTTGTATGTCTCATGTTAACAATAGTTCATCCTTTATGTATTTGTATTTTATTTTAATTCTCTCATGTCTTATTTTGAAAAGATTACATAACATTTTACACTTAAATATACATATTGATTGATATTTCTGAGATCTAATCTCTCGAGATTTTTTTGAGATTTCTTCTTTTTTTGTCTCCATGAGATAAAATCGAGATGCAAGATGACAATCTTTAGGTAAGATATACTACATAAATAAAATCCGAGATCCGGTCTCCCGAGATTTTTTCGAGAATCTCACGAGATCTCTTCTTATTCACCCTTTTGAGATGAAGTCGAGATCCGAGACGGCAATCCTTGGGCTCTATACTAGGAGTCATTTGCAAAAAATCTTTCCGTATCTACCCACATATTATGTCTTTTGTGGTGTTAAGGAGGAAAGTATTGATCATCTCTTCATGAAGTGTGGGATCTTTATCTTCTTGGGGAGGATTGTGTTTGAGAGTTGAAACATCGCATGGATGGTGCATACAAATACTATGTCTTTTTTGGCCTAGACTGAAACCATGGTCTTTAGATGTTATACATTGGAAGCTAGTACTGCAGACCATGTTGTGATCATTTGGCACATGAGGAACATCCACATTTTTGAGGAGCGATTTGAGAATCCGAAGTTCATTCTTTACCTTACGTCTTCCTGTGTTAAGGATTGGTCGACAGCGTATTTTCGGAAATCTTGAGAGGTAGGGATGTATTTTTACTTTTCTGATTCTTTCTTCAGGTAACTTTTTTTTTTTACTCTTCTACCACTTCTTAGATGAGTCTTTATGTTTCCTTCCCTACCCCATTGATGCTACCACTTTATTGTATTGTTCATTATGCTTCTTAAGAGAAATTAGGTCTCGAGGTCTTCTTAATAAAAAGTGAGGAGGAGAGAAAAGAATGTTTAAAGAGAAGTTTATAATTTGTAATTATATAGCATATATTCATAATTAAAAATCTTAAACATATGTAATGATATAGGTGATGGTGAGATATATTAATATGTTTACACTATCATTAAATGAGTTTCCATGAATTACTCTATAGCCATGTAGAAAGGATTGGGACATGTAGCGAAGCCAAAGATTACAGGATCAGAATTGGTATTGGGATTGGTGCCCACCGATCTGTCAGAACAAATGATGATTCAGAATTGGTCCAGATTGATCAAAATTTTTTTATTTTATAAAAATCGTAAAAATCAAGAAAAATAGTAAAAAATCAAATAAATAAGGAAAAAAATTTAAAAAATGAAGAACAATAAATTTGGCCATCTACTACATACTATCATACAAACTAATATTAATACAATAAATTGTCATGTAACTACGAGAGCATATCACAAAGACACAACCAGATACAAACTGACATCAATACATTCTATGAAATAAAAGGAGATGGTACAACACTATAAGTCATATTATATGTATATGAAATTATACCTTCCAATATAATTATAACCAACTGTGGAATTGCCCCTCATAATCTTTCTTCTGGTCCCCACATTCCTAAATTTTTCACTGAATTTGATCATTCATGATTGACCCGTAACCATATGAAAATAGTGATTGGGTCATCTCACTGAAGTTATATACTCCACCCTTGGAGGCGAGAGGGTGGATAATAATTCTCATAGTCTGAAATATGCTCCGAATATGTTGATCTGTACTCATCGAAGACATTCATCTTATTCCAATGTCCGTTGCTCCTTCCACTTGAATGCTTTCTGTCAGTCAAATCATTTAGACTTGCTTCACTCACGCGTGCACTACTAGTAGAGCGGCTAGAGCCATCCTCACCTCCACCTTCACGTCTCCCTCCACGTCCACCCCAACTTGAACCTCCGACCCCTTGTTGTTGTGTGGGTGGAATAAATTATTCCTCACCATCAGCTAAGAATGGTGGCTAAGTACTCTTTGATTAAAGATGTTGACGTTTTATACTTAACTTTTTTCTCTTGCCAGTTTCTTCTTCTTGTATGTTTTGACACCCTACCTTGCATGCTTTCTTTAATGTCTTGAATAATAAAGGGTATTTCTTGGTGGTAGAAAGTCGTGAAAGTCAAGTTGGAGCTATGGATGGAGCAATATGTGGCTCATGTTCAGTTGTAGACTGGGGTGGATCAAGAATTGGAGCTGTGCATAGAACCTGGGTGTCTTGGTCTCGCATTTCTTTTTCTTCACCAACGACACTATAAAACTCACTTTCGATCTATGATCTGTCATTTGTATTGAACTTTAGCTCTCCCTCAACATTCTTGTCTTACATCCATGTTGAGAGTGAATGTTCTTGTAATAAATATTCCAAGTTCACATCCCTTATGACAAAGTCTTGATTGGTTTGATCTCTCTCTTAGCACAATCCACTTGCAAGATTGGCAAACCTATCCTCGGATATCTTCTACTTTTCTTTGATGTTTTTGATCCTCAACCTCGTGTTGTAGTGGCAGAAGATTAATTTTTTTAATCTCTCACTCTTCAATATGTTCATTCTTTTCATGTGTACGAGACTGAAGGTGCTCCAATTTCTCTCATATTGACTTGAGTTGGTGCTTTGACTCAACACCCGAATTACTATAGCTGCTAGTGGATTCTATCCACTCTTATTGTTCACTTATAAGTTATATCTACCACTCAGCTATGAAAACACAAATAGACTTGAAATTAGTAGATGTGTAATATTTTTATAACAATGTTTAACATCTAAATGTGTAATAGCTTACTAGGAGGAGAAACTTTATCACGTGAGTATTTCATATCTGGATATCCATAGAATCTAATTTTTATACTTATATGATATCATTTGAATTACAATTTGAAATAGTTAAGTTTTTTGTCACTGTTTACTTTCAATGCTTACTAACTTATTAAACATTACTCATTTCAATCTTAGTTTCAGTTCTATGTTGTGAAATTCTACACGACTTCTTTATTGATGATAATGTGTCAGAGAGTACCTCGGCATCATTACATACTCACCCGCTATATTGTATTCTCGGGTTGAAGAAATATTTTATCACAATGAAAAACATCTCATGGTTAATCATTAGCCATGAACACATTATTATAATAATAAACTCAAAGGCAACAATTAAATTTATACCTGCAGTATGAATGTTATGGTGAAATGTCTTGTCTTATCTATTGTCAATCATCTTTTACCACTTCTGATAACCCCTAGGATGTTTCTTATTAATTTTGAGTTTTGCTTTGTCCATAGCATCGTATAGGTATCCAATTTGAATTTTATCATTTGAGTCCATCAATCTGAGGACCTGTACTAGGGGTTCTATGACAGATATGTAATACTATATCTTTTTCCCACCATCTCTTATCCTTAATAAGACTTTCCACTTTTAATAAAATCTCAGTAATATATGGTGTTTCTATAGGCATCCACGTAGTTGCGATAAGCTGTAGAGAATATGAACCTCTTTAGATCATTTTTATATTTATAGAGGCTCTTTAATACAATAAATTATGTAGTAAATCTAGTCGAACCCAATCAAACTAAATCACGACCATCGGTGTGCTCCCCAATGTATGTAATAATCTAGAATGCCCATAAATAAAAGATGTGATCAATTGTCCTGACAAATGATTTCATGGATGGCTCTCCCCCAATGTCTTCTAACATAAGATCAATAGTGCACAACACAGAGCACTTAAAACAAATAGGGTTTAACCTCCATCAATTTCTTCTTTGCAGTCTTATACGATGTTTCATTGTTAGTAACAAACTACATAATGTTTTCCTTTCCAACCTTCTCTGGCATAATGTTTATCAAGTCAAATAGGTAATATGCATTTTTCACCTTGCCTAATGCATCAATATATTTCAAAAATGTAATCCCCTCAGATCAATACACAAGAAAGTTTACGAGGAACTTTCTTGTGATTCTTGTTCACCCATCACGCTTTACAGTGTAGTCCCTCTCCTTCTATATAGATTTGAATCCATCTATCCAAGAGGTCAACTCACCAATGTCATCTACCGTTGTCTGGAAATAAGAACTGATGGTTGCATGTGTTGAGACACTTACAATAACCAAAATAAATACATCGTTGTTAATAATTATTTCAAAGATATCTTAAACATACACTTAATAAAGCTTAGCATTTTTATATACCTGCGTGTAGAAAGAATTTCACCATGTGCTTGATTGTTTTCTTCGCGGCCCTTGTCGTAGCTTTAACTTTTTTTAAGGCATGTTTTATTGACCTCTGATTACTATCACTTTGCATATACATGGCGGTTTCTGCCATTGGCCGCAAACTGAATGCAACCAATGGAAATTAGTACCCCGGACAGGCTAAGTGCCTTCTCCCACATCAGAGCGTCTAGCGGTGGCTCTTGAACCTCCTGTCCTCTTCTTCTTTCCTCATTCTCACAAACCTGAGCCTTACTAGCATCCATGGCTCTCCTGACCTGAGCCTCCTTCTCATCATCATCTAAAAATGATGAATCAGTTTAGACATGAGCTCGTCTTTTTCATTTTTACCCTTTCTAGATATAAGACAGTGATTGTTTGTCATAGTAACTCATCATGAAGATCTTGCCTTTGCCCAATTCTAACACCCCTTTGTGATGCTCTCGTAGTTTAATATCATCTCATTTTTTTAAGCTCATCCGTGACCTTATCACGCTTCTTCACATTACCTCTTACGTCATCTATATGTTGTTTGAGGCAAAATACGTCTCCATTCATATCTTTCTGACACGATTTACATCTCACTCTCTTCTTCTCAATATCTAATAAGTAGCTATGTTGTTATCCAATGTCACGATGTATAGCGGCACCTTGCTACTTGTTCAACATTTTGTCTGTATCCACATACAAAAAATTTAAAAATTGTAAGCAACATGATCACTCTTTCGAGGTTGACTAAGCATCGCTCCGAAGGGGTGGATTTGCATTTTGGGCTCGGGGGAGCCCCCTTCGGGGGCATGGTTTACGGAATCGGTGGAATCGGACCGATTCCGACCGATTCTGGAATCGGATCGGTGGATTCCATGCGGAAGGACCGATTCCGGCATGAATTCCGCGGAATCGGTCGGAATCGGTCCGGAATCGGCCGGAATCGGAATCGGAATCGGAATCGGATCGTTTTTTTTCTTTTTTTGCTATTCTAGTCGGATCGGCCAAAATCGGTCCGAATCGGCCGGAATCGGTCTGGAATCGGATCGGAATCGGAATCGGATCGCTTTTTTTTTTTGCTTTTTTTACTTACCGATTCTGGATCGATTTTCTTCCATTGAATCGGTCGGAATCGGTCCGATCCGATCCGATCCGGATCGGATCGGTACCCACCGATCCCGATTCCGATCCCGCGATCCTTGTTCGGGGGTGGGGGTCATGGGGGGCGGGTAAAGACCTGTTTTGGGGGGGGATCATTGGAGGGGGAGCCCAGAATCGTCGGAGGGGAGCCCTAGGGGGAGGGGGATGGAATCGAGGGGGGGGAGAATCAGGTCCCAAATCGACTTGATTCTGGACGTTTTTGGATTCCAGCGAATCGGTCGGGGTTGACTGATTAGCGATTCGATCCGGTAGGATCGGTCGATTTGGGATCAATTCTACTGATTTTGACTTATTTGGTCGGAAGTCTGTGCCGGATTGATAGTTCCAGAGGGAATCAGATCGTGTATGACCGATCCGATCTAGGAATTGGCCGATCCTGATCTGGATCGGCCGATTATGCAATCCATGAGCCCAGCACCCTAGGGGTATCTTTTGGGCACCTGGCTAGGCACCCCTGAAAAAGCACCTTGGCGCCTAAGGTGGTGTCTTGATGACTATGCAACCAATACTAGGATGACAAGGCTCTGTCTTGTGGATGGATAGCAGCACAAATTACATAGATAACATATTACTTTCTCAGGCAGGCCTGCAGCTGTCCTCAAGGCTGAAGCTGCTAATGTCACATTGTTTATTCCCAAGAGCCTGCCTCTTCCCATTCATGTGCAAGAGATACTGTAAGCTACAAAATATTATACAGGTTTGGAAGGTTTCTCTAAAATTGTTATTGCTCCTGATCTTTCATATCATCCACAACACTGCTGTGAAAGGTGATTTCCAGGCGGGTTTGCATGCCCACCTTGGTCTACCTCTTTTTTCACCCACAAAAGCCTCTTCGAAATCTTCAAAATTTTTCACTTTTATATTGAGGGCTATCAAAAAGATCATCCAAATCACTATGATGATTCCATAGGAAAAGAAGAAGTGTTACTTGTTCTCAATATACACTCCACAAAACTTGCATGTTTTGCTCTGGCTGTCCTCAAGCAAAACTTGTCTGCCCATTGTGTGAAGTCTCCTTCAAAGTATTTTCCATAAAGAGTATCTGAAGCTTTAGTGGGTCCATGTGAGATGCGACAATTTTTTCTGCATGCCTCCTTTACTAGTTTGTTTGGCTACTGATTTGGTGGAGAAGTTCCCATTACACTCCCAGTTCCACCATCAAGCTCATGACCAGTTTTTGATAAGTCAAACAGTCCTACTAGCTCATCCTCAACGTGTGCAACTTCTTGTGATGTAAACGACTACAGAGTCACAGACCATACCACGGGGAATTCATTGTTGCTCTAGTTGTCATCCATGGATGCATCTTGATTAGACCTGTAAGCTTATTTGAGGACCCTGTAACCTAACCCGAACAGAAAATGAAAATTGGATTTGGCTTTCAATTGGATGGTACTGAAATCTTTTGAATGGGATTCGGGTCATACCTGATTTAAATGAAACTCAAAGTTGAACTTTAAGGTTCTTTAGTAAAAACTTGATAGCTCAAACGGATCCACCTTGCAGTCTTGCCTCAGCATTTGGCCTCTAGGATTCTCTTCCATTCTGAGCCTGGCTGTGGCTGCATCTGTGCATCTTCTTCCTTTGGCCAAGGAGGATCTCGGCAACAAGATGGATCATCTCCAGCAAGATCTCGACAACAAGAAGCTGGATGCAGGTCTCTACGTGATGATGTGATATTTCCCCTTTATGATCTTCTAGCAGGATCTCAGGAACAATCACAGGTTGGTGTCTTCATCCAACTTTGACACGTTGGAATAATGTTTTCTTTTTTTACCTAATGTTGGAACTTCATATTTTCTATCTTTTTTTCTTGATATTCAAAAGAAAAAAGGTGAAAATCTTCACATCGATCATCTTGTTAGCAGTGGGCAGATGAGTTTGCTTGTGATTTCAGCATTTTGTTCAAACAATAAATGCCCATGTGCCACATTGCTTTTATTTTTATCTTTTACAAATATTCATTACCTTATTTTTAAATCTAAATATTTAAATCCAAAACATTTATTTTTTATCCTTAATCCCTATTCTTTCAATTTTATAAAAAACTATTTTGTTGCATTAGAGATTTATTTCATTTCACCTTGGCAGTTTTTCTAAGCTGTTGCATTTTCTTGTGTGCTTATTCTAAAGAAGATAGAACTGTACATGGATTGAATCTAACAAGATCTGAACCTGAATTTGGTGGTAAAAGAATTTCAGACCTAAAACCTCGCTGGAAGCTAAGGGTGTGCATGGTTCGGTTTGGTCTGGTTTGGACCATGTTTTTTTTTTTTCAAATCGAACTGAACCAAATCAAACTCTCAAACCGAACTAAACCAACTGATGTCAATTCGGTTTGGTTTGGTTTAAACCGAAAATATAGAAAAATACTTAAATTAAGTAATTTTTATATATTGGTTTTTAAGTTAAAATAATTAAAATAAATTTTATTTTTTTATAAAAATTATATATATTTTATTTTTTTTATCATTACAATTGTTTTTTATACTTTTTTAATTAAATCGGTTTGAATGGCTTGGTTTGGTTTAAATTGGTTTGGAGGACTTTCGAACCGAACCAAACCGAAGGTGGTTCAAACCAAACCGAACTTGAACTGTTTAGTGCCCACCCCTACCGGAACCTATCATCAACATCCGGATTTGGGTCCTGTATCAGGTTACTGTGTCTTTGTCAATTCCAATCTTTCTTCTGATCAGCTCCTTCGCAGGAAGGAGACAGTGACCTAAGTTCTTATACTTTATGCATCTCGGCAAGAAGAGATGAACATAAAATTAAATAGGTACGCAAAATCTACAGAGGGGGGCCATCATTGCATGGTGAACACAGTGGTTATCTGCTCCAAATGCCACACCTCCCGCTGGAAAGCGGGCAGACAAGAGTTATTCATCGAATAGGTGCTTGTAGCCCAGCAACCTCTTTGTCGGTTGCTCCTTCCTCATGCCAATGCAATCAACATACTCTGCCTCGCCAGCACCATGGTCAGCGCACTCTGCTGCGGAGTATGATTAATTGGGGATGGGGAACTCTGCTTGCTTGCTGGGGCCCATAGGTGCACGATTGCTGGTGGAAGAAATAAGTTTGGACATTCACTCCTTCGTGATGCATCTGATGTAGTGGAGTGAAAGTGAAACTTCAGATTGGGTCCGTTCTTCCTGGAGCAACTAACAGGTTGGAGCTATATCAGAGATGGTGGGGATCAAAAGGTTGATAGGGATTGCTCTGGTGCTCAACATGTAGGTTCCACTTGGGTGCCAGACTGCTTCTTCTACAAGAAAGAGATCGAGTAAGCAGCAGGTACTGCAGAATGGGGAGGCAGAGACCATCAGAGTCTCCGATAACCGAGGAGCAGAGATGAAATCAGGAACCGGAAACAAGAACCTGCCCTTGTATTTCAGGTTTTGCCTAAACCTGACACCAATGACTGAACTATCGGGTTTCTTAAGAAGAGTCTGAAATCCAATAAATTTCTTGGATTAGGGTTGGGTTATCGAATAGCCTGGTCCATTTACAGGTCTAAAGATGAACTACCTCCTCCGGTTTTATCTCAATGATTTATTTGATTTATCATGATTCTCAATGTTGTAAAACCCTATTTTATCCATACAATTTTTTTTCCCTCATGAAAAACTGTGATAAAAGATGGTCTGTCATTTGTCGATTGATTCGGATCTGATCTGAATCCTAAAAAGAATTCGGATTCAGGTCTAGATCTTAAAACTGTTAACCCATCCAATTCAAATTCATTTTCGGTTTCAGGTAGTAATATTGGGTTCGGATCCTCATGGATTTGACCCAAACCTGACTTGTTGTCTAATCTTGATTAGAAGCAATTTGAAAGAGAGGAAATTTGTAGCCAAAACCTCCTTTGGTTTTATCTCAATGATTTATTTGATTTATTATGACTATTGCAATGTGGTAAAACCCTATGCATTCATACAAATTTTTTTTATCCTCATGAAAAACTGTGATTGAAGATGGTCTGTCATTAGTTGATTGATTTGGATCAGATCCAAATCAAAAAAATCCAGATTCAGGTTTAGATCTGAGAACTGTTAATCCATCTAATTCAAATTCATGTTCGGTTGCAGGTTAGGAATATTGGGTTCGAATCCTCATGTATCCGACCCGAACCTGACTCATTGACAGGTCTAATCTTGATTAGAAGCAATTTGAATGAGAGGAAATTTGTAGTCAAAACATCGTTCCCAATCCATTTGTCTGTCTGAATTAGGTGTTCTGACCATCACCGATGACTACAGAAAAAGCTCTTATTCAGATGTCACTAAAGCTGAAGATGTCTTCTAATCTCGACTATTTGCTGTTAGGATAGTTCTTTTTCTCCTACTTCTTCTTCCCATTTGACTTACAGTCTTTCTGTACTTGCTTCTAACTTGAACGAGAGGAAATTTGTAACCAAAACATCGTTCCCAATTCATTTGTCTGGCTGAATTAGGTGTTCTGACCATCACCGATGACTACAGAAAAAGCTCTTATTCAGATGTCACTAAAGCTGAAGATGTCTTCTAATCTCGACTATTTGCTGTTTGGATAGTACCTTTTCTCCTACTTCCTCTTCCCATTTGACTTACAGTCTTACTGTACTTGCTTCTAACTATGGTGACCCAACCACTTAAATAAGAGGGCTTTGTTGGTGCATTCAATTGGAATAAAGCCTGCTCAACCCTCTTCTACGGACCTACAAACATACCCTCATTTCAATTGGTGGCCAGCTCTCCATGTCTGTTGCCTACCCTCCAGAAGAAAGCTGCCATATATGCTTCCAGTTTTCTACACGCGATTGTCATCATTTTAAACAAAGAGGCAAAATAGAGGTATGCTTGGCAGCACTGAATGGATGAGGATACATTTTCTTCTTGCCGAAAGCTGAATTCCTTTTTACCCTTGCAAGTTTTTCACTTTCTTGATAACAAGATTCTAGTCTTCCACCGACACAGCCACGTTGCTTAGAGGCAACCTGAGGTTAGTGATGGGGATTCCCCTCTTGATGACTCCCAAGTCCCAACCTGGTGCTTATACTCTCCGATTCCTGATCCATCAAATTGATTCCCAGCACTTTAAGAAAATTAATCTTCATCACCATTGTTGCTTGAAGAAATAGAGTGCATGCTTTAAGGATTCATTCACTAACGTTTTCTCAATTCTGGTGTTGATGGAGGGTTTTGTGAAAAACTGGGTTTTTCCGTGCTCTGGTGCTTACCCAGAAAGGGAGATTCTCTCGTATAGGTTCTCTTCTTGGAAGAAATACCTAGTGTAATGGTGCTATTTAGAGTACTACCTGTTCGGTAGAAGTCCATTTACTATTGCCAATTTCATTATCTTTTTTCTTTTTTGTACTTATTTGCCTTCCTTCAATTAATGAATTTATGGATTTTCAAAATACCATGATGGGGGAGTAGAGGAGTGAGGGTGCAGGCTTCCAGCGATTGGGCAGTGGCGGGGTAGGGTGGCCAACCAGATCCGCCTTGTGGAGAAGGTTAACTCATCAAGGTTGCTTTTTACCCAGGTGGTTTGCGAATGGTATGGACTATGGACTAGCGTTCTTGCCGGTTACCAGGAGCTGGTGCTGGTGGTCTTCTCTACAGGGCAGTGTGGTAGGTGCTATGTCAGGGACCACAGAAGGTGAATGTAGGGAGAGCTATAGGTATAGGAGGTGTCGGGGACTCCAAGGTGCTTAAGCGGTAAAGTGGTCATGGACTGCCAAAGCACTGGCTGCTTTTCTCTATGGTAGTAAAGCACCCACTTTGGGGTGCTTAAGTTAACCAGATCCACATGACGTGGATCTGGATATTTCTTATTGGGTCTATTTTGTTAGACTTGTTTAGTTGTTTTGTATTAGTTACACTTTCTATGTTTTTTTGTACTATTGAATGTGTTTCTTATCGTTGTTATTTGCTTGCTATATTTTTTATATTGAAAAAAATGGATTGCATGTTGTTTGTTGTGGATAAATGTTTTGCATATTTTATTAAAGATCGATATCAAAAAATATTTTCTAAGTCATTTTATCTTTTTCTATTTACATATAAAATTTATGCTTGTATATGTTTCATTGTAGGATTTTTTTTATATTTAGTCGGCTAGCTGCTCAACCTAACTAGTCTTACCGGTTACCACTTAAGTGGGCGCTTTGTTGCTTAAGTGGTAAAAGGACATTTGGTCATTTTGGCACTTCGTCATCTTGACAACTATGATGTCGGGTGAAGAACGTCAGGCAATTATTTGCCAGAGGAGGGAGTGCTGTGGTGGCTCATTGGAGTGGCGTTGTAGGTTGCTTAGGTGTGGCTGTGCCGAAGGATGTCTTTGCCATCCCTTTATTGCCATGTTTACGTGAAGCCCGTGAAGTTCTTTTCGTATTAATTATTTGAGATTGCCTTTGTTTGACAAGGCTTCTAAAACAAATGACTGCCAACCAATTGTTGACAAGGTACTGCAAGGGTGGAAAGGCAATATGCTCCGTGCCGATGGCAGGTGGATTTTGTCCAAGTGTGTGCTGGAAAGTTTACCTTCGAATTATTCCTGTATTCTCAAGATTCTCAAGGGAGTCTACAATAAACTCGAAAGTTCGAGAGCTAAATTCTTCTGGCAATGGGGTAGAAGAGTTCACTTAGTTAAATGGGATCATGTTTGCAGAAATATAGAGAGAGGAGTTGGTCTGCTTCCGTTAGATTGTTTCAATAATGCCCTTCTTACCAAGTGGCTCGGGAAGCTCAATCAAGGGATGACAATGGCAAGCGACTCTCTGAGGTGCAGAATTGTATGCTTTAAATATGGGGTGATGATCAACGAAAGTTAGGCAAACAGACTTTAGAACATGCATGAGACTCTCGGGGGTATGGAAAGGTATCATTCAAAATTGAGATTTATTTGTTGTCTCTTTTCTGTTGTAGTAGGTAATGGCAGGAAGACTTCTTTATGGAAGGACAAATAGGCGGAATATCTGAAGCTAGCGGATTGTTTTTCCATGTTCAAAATTTCATTAGATATGGATGTTAAGATGATCTCTATTTGGGGAGGTGGGGCCTTAGATGACAAGTGGTCTTTGTCTTTAAAAAGAAACTCAAAGGAAGAGGTCAGTGAGTTTTTGAATCCAGTAGATTACTTGAGAGCCTTTTCTTGTTTTCCACTGCAAGATGATATGGTCAAGTGGATCCCTACGGGGGCACTTCTCTTTCTCAGTGAAATTTGCTTGTGAGAGAATCTGCATGGAGGTGTAGAAGTGTCATGGTACGAATCAGTGTGGTCTGCTGTCGACACCTGAAAAAAAAAGAAGCAACAAGGAGGAAACGATGGGGGATGGAGACCCACCGCCAGGCAAAAGGGAGAAAGGGGGAGGCAAGACACAAATAGCAAGTCGGCGGGGCGCTTTATCGTGGCCGACTTGAGGTCGGGTGCGCAGGAGGGGGTGATCTCCTTTGCAGGATCTGGAACAGGGGGCCAACCCCTTAACCAGTCCCTGCGGCAGCACCTTGCACTGACCGGGGGTCCATCCAAGCTTCCACGGACTTCCGAGGGAGCCTCGCGCCCGGAGACAGCTATAAAGAGAGAGCCGGAGGGTCGTCGCGAGAGAGAGACCAGAAGAGGGGGTGATCGAGAGAGGGCGCAAGGGTCGGCGACAGGAAGGGAGATCAAGAGAGAAGAGAGAGAGAGAGAACCAGAGTCGCCGGAGCTGCTGCCCTCCCTCCTTCTCACCGGAGCTGTCCCTGCGGAAGCCGTCGAGCCGTCGCCTCCTATCGCAAGCCGCCGCGGACGCCGGAGGAGGTCTCCCTCTTCCTCCTCCATGCTGCCGGATCCCCCTCCCTCCTCCGTCGGGTTGTCGCCTCCTATGCCGTCGCCGGTCTCCCCGTTTCCGCCGCGTCCGAGTGGCAGCCGGAGGCGGAAGCCGCCGCGGGGCGACGTCGCCGCGAGGAGAAGGCCCGTCGGGGGGGAAATAATACCCCCCCGACTTACGTCCACGGTGGAAAATCACCGCGGGCCCACCGAAAAAAAAAAGGAAGAAAAAAGGAAGAGGAAGGGGAAAAGAAGCGCGCGTGAGAGGAGCTGGCCGCCCGCGTGAGCCTGTTGACCCGCGGGTCAACAAGGCGGTGGGGCCCACCTTCAAGAGTTGTTAAAAAAAAAGGAGAAGAAGAGGGGGAGGAGATCCGCGCAGGGGCCAAAATGTGCTGGGCCGGGCCCATGAAGCCCATTTGACCTGGATAAATAGTACCATGGCCATTGAAATTTAAATTTTCAAATCAATTTAATTTAAACAAACCGAGGCAAGCATAAGGCCGGTTCTAAACCCACCTCATGGCTTCGGCATAACTTAAAAGAATTCAAATTAATTGGGAAACCAGGAGGCCGGTTCTAAACCCACCTCCTGACCCATGATTAATTCCAAAAATAAAATAAAACAAAACAATCAATTTAAATTAAATAAAAATCCATCTAATTCAAACAAACCGAGGCAAGCATAAGGCCGGTTCTAAACCCACCTCATGGCTTCGGCTCAACCTAAAAAAAAATCAAAATAAAGGGAAACCAGGAGGCCGGTTCTAAACCCACCTCCTGACCCTCTTTTTTAAGGTGGACATACAAAGGTCGTTAACAGACCCCAATGTCTCACCGGTTTGACAAACAGTTCATCAACTCATGGAGATTGACGTGAGCTAATTTCCCACAAGTCTATTGGAGACCGGGACATGCTCAATTTCAATGATGCCTATCAAAGGATGAGAAAAGTTCAAAATCTGTTTTTTATGTAAATCATGTCAGGGCGACAAGGAATTTGTATGGATGATGACACAATGTTATAGGAAACTACTATAAGCCTATGAACTTGGGACGATGCAAAGACCATCAAAGTGAACAAAATTCAATCCTAAGAAAACGTCCAGAATCAATTGGAATTTAAGGTGCTGAGAATTGAAGATCTGAAATATACAAAATCTGAAACTTATGTAAATCTGAGATTTGGAGACCAAAATCTGCAATGTCCGTAAAACCCAGAAGTCTGTAAGGTCTGAAAATTTGAAATCAGAACCTAAGACCATAAAGTCTGAAAACTGTCATATTAACTGGAGAAAATAACCTGAAATTTATAAAAATCTGAAAAACACATAAAAATCTGAAATATACAAAATCCTAAACCTAAGTCCGAAGCTTAAAACCTGCAAATATTAAAAACAAATCAAATCAGGCCCAATTCATAACACATAGCCTTTAATAATTGAACAGCTCAAAATCATAAAATCTATGTCCAGACCAGAATCTGGAAGGCTGAGATTTACAGAAATCTGAGAATTTAAAACTTGAAGTTTAATTTGAAGAATCCGAAACCTGTAAAGCCTGCCAAGTTAAAAAAAATCTGAAAGTCCAAAATTTAAAAAACTGAAGTCTAAAGCATAATCTGAACTCTAAATCTCTGAAATCTGAAAATCTGAATTCAAAAAATGAAATCTGAACTTGAAATCCGGGGAGTGGATAATTAACTTAAGACAACTTAAATCCAATTTTAATCAACTTGAACAAAACTTCAGATGGCATTAATTGAACCTTAATCAAACTAAATTTTCACATCAAATCATGAACCGCAGTAAGTTCATCTTAATACAGATGTTAAAGCAAATCTAAACCAACTAAAAAAAAATCAAATCAAATTAAACCAACAAACAAATTAAATTCAGATTAATTCAAATCATAAGCACAGTCAAATCTGAAATTCGAGCAAATCAGAGGTGAATAAATAAAACTTTAACCAATTCAAGCATCAGTCAAGCAGAGTCCGTTCAAACCAAAAAATGAATTAAAATCCATAAGCAAAACTCAATTTCTGAATTAAGTCATATCAATAAGAAACTGGTGAAGCAAATCTGAATCGAATCAACTTAAATCAATCCAGCCAAATCTAATTAAACTGAATCTCATCTAACAATACACTTGAGATCAAATCACAGTAAATCATCAAGATGCTAATAAAGCCCACAGTCCATATAATTTCCAACCTAAGTAACAAGTTCCAATCAACCATAACTTAAACAATCCAATCTCGTGAATCAAATCCAAGATCAACTTTAACTAAATAATTCCAATGCAAGATAAACTTAAACTAATAATTCAGATAATCTGGAAGTCTTTTTCCAAAACCAACCAGATTCTGTAAGCTAAGCCTAAACCCCATTCAAAATCAAATAATAAACGAACTGTCAAATTCAATTAAACAAACTCAAATTCAAACAGAATATAAATCAACAAATAACTCACAAATTAATCAAATTCAACTTAAATCAAATAAAATTCAAATCAAATCAACCAAAATTCAAACCAATCCAATTTAAAACAAACTAATTCCAAATAAAAATTTAAAATAAATTAAGTGCTTGCAGTCCATCAAGTTCATGGGGTTGTTTTCTCCTATGTGTTTGTATGGATGTTCATTTTTGTGGATGCGTCGTTCTTCTACTTCAACGAATTGCTATGACGGATAATCAAGGGTATTCGAGTATTCTCGGTGTAATTAACGTCGGATCTTCGCACCATCCGACGGAGAGAGGTCAAAATAAATTTCAAAGAACCTAACAACCTCAATTTATACGTACCATTGACCCTAGCTAGTACTTTTATGGAATACCATCTATTTTCCTAAGAAGTCAATGCTAAGGTCTAATCAAATCTAATTCAATTCAAATGGAAAATGAATTTCCAAAGGAAAAGAAATCTTTTTAGATTTTGAGGTTACATCATCTGCCTTGTTTCCTTTCAAGATCAGATTGTTTTTATGGAAGATTTGTAGATGGAGGTTTCCACCAAAGTCAATTTTGATAATATCTTTAAATGAGGCTCAATAAACTGTGTGGGTCTCAAGTTGAGGATATAGGTCACCTTTTTTTTGCGCTATGGTATCACTAATTATATCTGATGCGTCTTGTTCAAAATCTGGAAGTTACCATGGCAAAATTACACTACTTGTCTTATTTAGCAGTGCTATAATGTTATTTCGTGGAGCAGTCAACATTTTCTGCAGAGTCTATCATTGGCTGTTGTGCTTTGGTCCATTGGATGGCTTGGAATGGGAGGATATTTGAGGAGCACTTCGGAAATGCATCCTTTAATTTTTTCCGTGCTGTTGCTTCTGTCAAGGATTATTTCTTTTCTTACACAGGACATCCACTGGATCCTTTTTTTTCAGTGATCTTTTATGGCGTGAAAGAGGGCTTGCTTGTAGTTTTTTTCCCTGGCTACTACCTTCTTGGTAGTTAGCTGGGTTTAGGGGTGGCAATGGACTGAGCCGGCCTGCACGCCAATAAACAGGCCTTAACCGGGCCATCAATTGGGCCAAAGCACGCTGAAATGGACCAAATGGGCATCAACTTTTGTGGCATAACTTAATTAAAACTATCACTTCTACTTATTGAAAATATATTTTAACTATGTTATATTCAATTTTATAGTATTATGTTAACTAATTATGTTTATTGAATTTGATAATAGTATATTTATGAAATAAAAGTTGGGCCGATTTGAGTAGGGCTAGGCCAACAATGTAATGCAGGCTAGGCCAGACATGCCCCAGCTGGGTTGCACTTTCCTTTTACTGTTCCTTTTTTTTCTCCATATGTACTATTTTGATCTCAGTACTTATGAATTTGTGACTTCCATTATTTAAAAAAATGAAATTATGGCTTTGTCATCTTCCAAAAAAAGGTTCCGGATTTTATTTTCTTGAGCTAGTGTGAATAAAATGGTATCATCTGCAATTTGGGTGTGGGTTACTTTTTTCTCTTTTGGTTTTGCTCCTTCAACATGCTGCTCAGTCCTTGCCTGCTTCCAAAAAGAGTATAGAACGTAACTTACCAGCAGGATAAGTTAGGGTGAGGTTCTTCTTGCCTCAAAAGCTGGGAAGGACTGAAAAAACTGTTCCAGCAGACCATTGATGGTGATATAAAATCTAGCTGTTTCGAGGTAAAATGTGACCTAAGTGATTCATTTGTCATCAAAATCTGTAAGATATAGGACAAGGCATCTCCAAATCGCCGTATCATAAGCCTTCTTGAATCAAGCTTCAATACAACATATTTTTTTCATGGTCTGCTGATTTTTGACGATTTCAGTGATACCATCTATCTAGAATAAGCCTTCCTTTAGCAAACGCTGATTGACACTTGCGGACGAATTTTCTGATCACTTTTGACAAGGGATTGACTAGTATTTTGGTAAAAATTTTGCACATTCTATTTAGCAGGCTGATGGATCTGAAGTCCTTGAAATGTTCTTTGGCATAAACTCAGTTGAAGTATTTGACATTTTGACGAGGTTTGTTCCCTCCGGATTCCTAGCGTAGCTGCCACAAGCTTCTTTTAAATGACCAACCTGAAGTTTTGGAAGGCCCATATATACATATATATATATATATATTACATTATCATGTTGTTTTGGTTTGGCTGAGCTCAACAGCCCCAACCCGATCTCAAGTTGGAATTCCTTACCTCATCCTTAGACGAAAATGTGGAGAGGTGCGATACCCAAGTCATTGAAGGACTGAAAACCAGCGAGATTGGCATTGGCATGGGTCTCCATTCTTCAGATTCTTTGCTTATCTCTTAGAAGAGGACTATGCCCTTCCTGATCTCAATGTGTTGCACTATACAGTGCACTATCTGAACTGTGCTAATTGTATTCCTTCGATTGTGTCCTTAGCCATCAGGTGAAAGAAATGTGTTTTTGTTCCCTTATCGCAGCCAGTGTTTTGCATTTTGCTTCCTCTTAATTTCTTTCATCTGAATCAGTCTCGTGTATCTTCTCTTGGAATCTTTCCATTCCGGCAGCTCTCCCCCTGAGAATCTGTCCTCTTTTTGGGTCGCAAATCGTTCTAAAGCGGCTATAAGGTCCTTTTTTGACTGATCGTTCCCAAAACCCACACCGTTCCACTGCTGAAGCCTGTTTTCAGTCCTCTAGTTTCTGCATCGATTTAATACCTCATTTGGGTGCAGAGGCTACTTCATCTTCATCCGTCACTCTTTCCGTACTTTTCTATCCTCGGCCAATGCCCGCACAAATCAGGATTGCCGAAGCCTTTTCTTGCTGGTGCTCTCCCCTCTTGCCTTTCGCTGCATAGTTTGCCTCCCTTTCTGGTGTCACAACTGGCCATCCGGGTGTGTTGGGGTGAAGGGAAGGTCCAGACTCCAGAAGAGCTGGTGGCTAAGGGTGTCAACTGGACGGGCTGAGCCCGTTCGCCCGTCAAGAAGCCCTCGGCGGGCTGGGCCCAGGCCCCTCAAAACGTTAAATAAGCAATCAGCAGGCCCGTTTCTTACTCTATGTAAATCAGACAGGCCCGTCTCTATAAATCAGACAGGCCCGTCCATCTGGGCCCGCCAACCCGTCAGGGTCCGTCCATCTCGGATTTCCTTCGCCCCTCCCCCGCCCGGCTGGCGGATTACAGTCTTGTAGACGCTTTGTTCACGAGAGATCAGTTATATATTTTAATAAATAATTTAGCGCCATACAGGAGAAATAAATAAGAAATATTTGTGTGACTGATTATTTATGATTATATATTCAGATAAAATTGTAGAGCTGATATGCTAGTAAGGGAGGTTAAGCACCTTATTAGTAGAATTATTGATGAAAAAATTTATTAATGATAGAGAAAATAAGCTGCATCATTTATTTTTTCTTAATCTGTTTAAAATTTTCTACTTCATTAATGATGTAAAAATATGCGTTATATACTTTTCTACCATTAATTAAGACTACATATTATATATATAATGTCACTATATTTAAGAGCTAATAAAAAAATTATATCAAAGTACATGTTGTGCACTATAAACGATAAATTATACTTTCATCGTATCATACTACGTAAATATATTTAAATTTTTTATATCATAATAGCAAGTGAATACCTTACTATTGTTTGCGCTCTATTTATATTATATCTGCATATCAGGGTTGTAAATGGGTTGAGTTCGATAGTGAAATCACCAAAATCTGATTCCGAATCCAATAAGGGTTAAAGGGTTCCGATTCTGATTCTGATAATTTTGAAATCACCATGTTCTGATTTCGATAACGAAATCGTTCGATCCGATTCTGATTCATTATAGAAATTAGATTCGAATCTGATAATTTTCAAAATACATATTAAATACTAAATTTTATTCAAATCTGAGTTAATAATTCAATGTAATTACTAAAATTTGATATTATCAGTTTAAAACTTTATTTTTATTATTTTATCAAATTATATAATAAATTCTATAATTTATTTAATTTTGTTTTATTTATTTATATTTATATTTATTTATTTATTATCAAAATTGGATTAATAGAAACGGAATCAACTGATTCCGATTCCGATTCCAATAAGTTACCGAAATATCCGATTTCGATAACTTATATGATACAATAACAAGTTCCAAACCCGTTAAGTTTTATTAGAATCGAATCGAAATATCGAAATATCGAATTCCGTTTATACTCTTACTGAATATGCATATATTTTATGATTATATTATGTTAATAATTTTATCGGATTTATTTGAATAGAATATTTTCCACTTATTTTATACATAATCGCTTGCCATGCAAATCAAATATCGACTAATGTGAGTACACGAAATTCTAAAATTTTACCAACATGAAATATATCTTTCCATCGGTAAAAATATATTTTTAGTGGTTTTTATTTTTTTAGATTTATATTCTTCAAAATTAAAAAATATAGATTTTATATTCTATATAAAATATAAAATTTCATCCGCAGTAAATGGAATTCGGAGGCTGTTCGTATCATCCATGCATTATCCATGTTTGGTGATAATATAATATATCACCAAGAATGCAACTATGTGGATCATAGAAAGATCATTGAAATAGTGTTTTTGCACAAACATGATGAGCATTAGATTAAACTAGTCAGCTTGTGCTTTATTTTTCATTTTTTCACATTTTAACGGTTACCCTATATTTCATCATTTTTGTGATTTCTCATATTGCAACCTACAACAATTCACATATTTATGAATTTTATTTTTTTTCTATTTTTTATAGATTCTATATTTTGCATTATTATAAAATTTATAAAATTTATCAATTTTTTGACTTTAATATAATTTTCAATTTCGTACTAATTTACGTAACTAAAACCCGTTGGGCTAATGGGTTATGACGGGCTTTGGAGGGCTAAAGCCCATTTAGGCAACTCAAACCCGTTGGGCCTTATACATGGGCTTGGGCTTAGGTTTTAAATATGTGGGCTGAAGTGGGCTTGGGCCGGGCCAGCCCAAGCCCGGCCCATTGACACTCCTACAGGTGGCAGAGCTTTATGGCGGACGCGAGAAACAGAGTAGTCTTGCAATCTGTTTTGAGGTGTTTTGACATGCATCAGCGGTGACAAGGCTGCCGTTTAGGTGTGGTAGTACTATATATGCATATGGGTGTTTATATGCACATATGTATATATACTTACATAATTAGATATTAATACTAGATAGATGTTAATTCTATTTATACATATACAAATGTGTATACATAAAAACAATTATATTAGTATGTTATGATTAAATTTGTATTATGTGTGCATATATGTAACTGTATTTTCATTTATGTAATTATATGTATGGGTAAATATTTTTTGGAACTGGTTAATCTTGATAAATTGAGAGAGGAGGGTTAAAAGGAAGTTTTATAATTTTCAAGTGTAAAAAATATTTCTAAATAAAATTTTAAAAATATGAACGATGGTGAAATAGTCTCATATATTTTTACTATCATCAAATGGATATCCAAGAATCTTGGATCGGCTTCAGTAGAAATGGCTTTAGGCATGCAGAGGACCTGAATCATCTATCACGTCTTGGGCGTTAAGGCGAATGTCTTGGGCACCTTTTGGTCTCGTAGGATGGCTCCCTGGCTAGGCAGAAGGTTATATGGGCATCGGGCTTCATCTTGCTGGAGGGGCGTGAGTGCTTACTTGTGGTGGAGTACACCGGCATATCAGTCCCTGAGTTAGTGCTGCAAGCACTGAGAAACCAGATGAATATGAGAAATGGTATTGTGGTCGTGGACACTCTACGGTCTCTGAGTTTCCAGAGGCAAATGGCTGGAAGAAAGGGTCGTGGCGTGGAGGGTGGGACTGAGGAGGAACTGGTGGTCATTGAGCAAACAGAGTGATGCGTTACCTTTGGCAGGAAACGTCGCCGTGGTTGACCAAAAAGGTGAATGATAATGAATGCTCGCAGGGTATTTTGTTGTACGGTAAATTGAATTTTTGTTACAAGACTCTCGCCGTGGTTGAACAAAACTCGCTAAAAGTTTGTTTTGTGGATTTCCTGGACTGGAAGAATCCCTGCATTAGACGCATTGTGTATTCTTCTAGATTAGCAAGAGTATTCATCATGAAAAACAAATATAACAAATAAGTGGTGGTCTTAATAACTAGTCAACAAGTATCACTTTTGATTTTATTGTCTGTTTGGTATAGGTTTGATTTGGGGATCAGTCTCACTTATCCTTATTTTTTGGAGATAAATCAGGTTTATCTCCAAATAAAACTTACACCTAATGGACTTAGAGTGTAGGCGCCTGACTATTACTCTTTTTTCTTTTTCTTTTTTGAAGTTGTCAAGGTATAACGTTGGGCAGTGTTGGGACACCCAATACGAATGCCCCCTGTTGTCAAGAATAAATGAGGCCTTCAATCCTCAGTACACATTTTTACCTCTCACTTCTTAGCTCCCTTTTGAACCATTTTCTTCCTTGCGGGAGCTAATGTGTCTCTGTCACAGCAAATGACTACCTTTTAACTAAGGAGTCTGGTGTCATGGTGGTGTTATGCATAATGCATGCAGCCTTGGTCATCTGCGGTTTCTTGCGAGGATGTCTGACAACGACTGACCCTGTTCTGGATGCAAGATTTTGTACTTGTATCACTGCTACTCTTAATTGTTAATTGTATTGATTTTGGTTTTAATATCAGTAATGCCAATGAGAAAATATATATTAAGCCGGAATTAGGATATGAGCCTCAGCCCTGTTTGATTGAACTTAATGAGCTCTCAAGTCCGATTCGATCAGACTTCGTCTCATTTAGACCGTTTGTTGAATTTTGCTTGTTGATATTTGAAAAAGGATGATCTTATGTAGAGGTTTGTAATTCTAGGTTCCTAAAATTATTCATATTTTCACAGCTCTGAATTTTTGACAGTAAATTTTAAATCTATGATATTATAATAGTCCTTGAAATTGTACTCTATATTTAAATAAGCTTTCGGTGGACAATTCAAACTAGTGTTAACTAAAATTTAAATAAACTTGGTTTAACATAAGTTCTCTCAAATGATTAATTTACTCTCTCTCTCTCGATCGATCGAGATGGAATATAGTGTATACAGAATATAAAAAAAATGTAGCGAGTGAATATAGAGAGAGAATATTGTAGAGAGTGTGTATGAGGAATAGAGAAAGAATAGAGAGAGCATGAATAGAGAAGTTAAAAAAATGTATGGAGAGGATAGAGAAAAAAAAATACATAGAGTATAGAGAGAAGTACATAGAGAAAAATGTAGATAGAGTAGAGAGATATTGATATATTGATGATAGAAAAAGAGATGAAGTGTAGAGACCCAAAAAGTGATGAGAGAGAGAGAGAATGAGATAATAAAGAGGGTTGTACGTGAAATGTAAATGAGTGATGTTTAAGATATTTAATAATTTGAATGGATAACAATGGTGTTAATAGCTAAAATTATGTATTTAATGACTTAATTAAGTGGACTTAATTAAAAACATTAAAGTTTTGGAGATTTAAAAATTACTATAAAAATTAGAGACCAAGTGAAAATAAGATTAGTTTAGGAAATCTAGATGTATAAATCCCTGTTATGTAATATATTCTTACTATTTATAATTTTATAACTTTTAGTTGAAAACGTTTTATTCTATAGAATTCAAAAGAAAGTAAACACGTAAAAAATTCTCAAAAACGATGGATAACGTTTAACATCATCATTGAATGAGGTATAAGTATGTCCTTTTTAGGTTCTCATATTTTGATATCATATGTAATAATTAAATTAAATAACGGACTAACAACTATGGTAATCAATAATCTTTCTAAGAGGTCACTCATTATTGAATTATTCTTAACAAAGTATGTTTAACTTCAGAGTTTTTTCAACTTAATATATAAAAAATAGTTAATCAAAATTGTTGGTAATTCATTAATTTAATCTCTTAATATATTCACAAATTGATATGTTATATGTTCTTATTTAGGAAGAGATTCATATCTATTTTAAATTATTTTAGTCAGATTTCACAAGTAAGATATGTTTGGTTTGTGTCTTTGGAGAAAAATTCTTAATTCAAATAAAATCTAACTCAACCCTAAAATGAGACCAATTAAAATGAAATAATCAACTTGATTCCTTCATTATCATTGTTAGTATTATCTATGCATAATATAAAAACTTCATTTAACGTGGTATATTCACTAGTTTGGTTAGTCTCATGGACCTTTAAAATTTTAGCAAACCAAAATGACATGTAATTCAAACCAAACAAACTCACTGATTCAGTTTGATTTCAATAGTTGCGCTTAATAGTGAACTTCTCTAGTCATAAGGTTGTTCGATATGTTTTAAGTATTTACACTTTTAAATCGTTGTTATATATGTCTAACTTCATGTAACATTTGGTTTTTAGTTTTCATCAATTTTTAGGTAAAAACATATTTTTCTAATTTCAACACATGTTGATAAATGACATGAGACTTGTATCTTACAATATGGGAGATAAATTAATATCATCATTATCCATTCATGTTTATTCTTATATTTTAAAGCACATAGGAACAATCGCATCTTCAAAAAAGATTATACTCTTTCGTAACAACAAGAAGGAAAATTTAATTATAGGTCTATTTAAGAAAATGACTTTAATAGTTGGTTGACTGAATTCCTATTATGTTTAATTCGTTGACTCGAATTTCCTTAATACTAGATCTATTTCATCTCCAACCATCTGGCCACTATTGAGAAAATTATTTAAATTTTAACTATGCCTTTCCCATTGTGTGCTAGTCCACTATTCACCCCAAAACACCTTGATCACTCCAAGTTATGGTGGCTTCATCTCTTATGGTGTTGACCTCACATTTTGCGGATCAAGGAGAGGGCTCCAAGCGGCAAGCAAGAGAGGTGACTTGTGGTGGAAGAGGGGATCAAGGCAACGGCTCCAGGTAGAGCTCAAGGCGACGGCTCAAGGTAGATTTGCGTTGAAGGTAGCTTCAGGCGGCAACTGAAGGTGGCATGATGATCTTTGTTGAAGGCTGCTCCAAATGGTGGCTGAAGGTGGTGCGATTATCTTTGTTCTCTTCTTCGTGCAAATCCTTTGTGGTAATACCTTCTCTCCCTTCCCTCTTCATTTTCTTCTTCGTGCTCAGGTATGTTGAATGAGGTGTATTTCTTGTTGGTTGGTGGTGGAAGAGTGATCGAAGATGTCGGGAGAATGTTTTCGTGGGGCAATAGAGGAAAGGGGTTATACATGGAAAGCCTCTACCTGCTTGTGCCTATGAGGTAGAGGATGGGCTTCACCTCTGTGTGGTTGTAAGGTGGAATCTCCTCATAGGGACAACTCCTTCCTTCGCCATCTTATTTGATGAGATAGAAAGCATGCGGACGGAGGGAGGGTGAGGGCTTCTAACTTACAATTGCGGTAATGTGGTCTGCCATTCGGCCGTCCACAGTGAGTTGCCTCTTCTCTATCTCATTGTTTTCATAGTTCATTCTCTTATTCCTTATAAGACCTTCTTCTCTCATCGGGCTTAGGCTTTCTTGAATAGTGGTTTTCTTCGGTTCCTAACAAGTTGTTTGCTCCTCTTCATTTTCTTCTTCATATTCAAGTCAATTGGTGGTAGCATAGGGGTTGGAGATGTCGAGCAAGAGATGTTCCACTTGTCAATCAGTGTTGAAAGTGGTTTGAGAATGCAGTCAATTACAACTCGAGCAGGATGTCTACTCCATTTTCTTCCATTATATAGTTAATGTAAACATTTATAATTTTATGGGTCTTAATAAGGATCTTGTTTCAATCATACTCAAGTACAAGGGGAAGGGCATAGTATACTGTATAAGGAAAAAAAAGATTTTAGAACAAGTCATTCAATCCATATCAAGTAGATAGACTTTGGATCCTATGTCTTGACCTTATATATACAATATATGAGCAAGAGTTGACATTTTTCGTATCCTTAATGATGAAGATTTGAGAAATGCCATAGACATATATATGTTTTTTGGTAAGAGGATTATGAATGTACACATTACATCTCTAAAGTGCATTTAAAAGATAAGGTTCATATACTTACCTATGTTGTTACTCATTGTATGATGTCAAAATGTGACTCATGAAAGTGTGTTATTGGGTTGTACTGATGTGCAATTCAACCATTTGAGAATCCTCAAGTGAGTTATAATACAAGTGTCTTTCCTCTAATATTCTTTCAAATAGTAGTGGAGAGAAAGAGTTCTCTTTGAAATGATTTAGTTCATTCCTAAGGTTGAATATTTGACAATGTTGAGCACTTGGAGATGAGATGTTATTGGATATGTTATTGCGAGAGATTTTGACTATAACGTTGTTATAAATGAGTTGTCACCTTTCATAGTTACATGGAGATTCAATCATTATCCATTGTTCTTGCATGCTTTTAAAGTTGGTGGTGGTCTAGCATTTATCCTAAATAAATTAAAAGGTGCCATTACATAAAAACACTTAAGGGCATCACAAAAATTCGTAAGATCCCATAAAGTGGATAATATTGCTGATTCTCTATTATATCGGCCGACCAACATTAAGAAATGTATTTTTAGATATTTTAGACTTATGCTTGTTATCATCAAGCAAGGCTTGGTATGGAGGTGGCAACTAAAGACAAGTTTGGTGATGAACATTTGTATTTTGGCTCTTTGCAGTGGTATGTTATAGAAATATAATCTAATAACCCTAGTAGTGTTGTTGACCTAGAGATTAAGGAGAAAGGAAGGTTTAAGCACTTCTTTGTATGTTATTTGTAGACTAATGTTATTTGTTGACGTCAAATTTTTATAAGATAAATGCAAGGTGATTCTTCTAAGGGCAATTGCTTTAAATGGAGAAAATAGGTTGTTCTTATTTGCATATGTAGTTTGTGATATTGATAATTAATATAATTTCACATGATTTATGAAGCATTTGAGAAATGCTATATCACTTTCTCAAAAGGTAGCATTTATATCGAAAAGGCACAAAGGACTTATTGAGGCCATCACAAATATCTTTTTTGAGGCCAACAACTCTTTTTATTTTCATCACTTGAAAGCTAACTTCGCAAAACAAATTGTAGGAAAGTATGGAGGATCAATGAAAAATGAATTGCTGTCTTTGTTTGATAAAATAGCATATAGGTACATAGTAGAGGAGCATGAAGGTGCTATGTGTAGTATGAGCGTTATTTCTCAAGAAGCGGATATGTTGGCAAGGAACTCTAATCTTAATCATTGAGTAAATGTCTATTTCGCACATGAAAAATTTGGGGAAATGTATTCAAATCCAGTCGAGTCATTTAATGCATGGGTTTTAAAGGAGTAGCATCTTTCTATTTTTTACATGCTTGACATGATATGAATGAAGATTCATCTGAGTGCTAAATGAAGAGAGAGAGAGAGAGAGAGA
Organism: Cryptocoryne crispatula var. balansae; assembly: GCA_036172225.1. NCBI lineage: Eukaryota > Viridiplantae > Streptophyta > Magnoliopsida > Alismatales > Araceae > Cryptocoryne > Cryptocoryne crispatula. Next base: position 14,350,914 of record CM069920.1, on the reverse strand, counting down.
GAGAGAGAGAGAGAGAGAGAGAGAGAGAGAGAGAGATGTGGGTCATTGGACACTTTTGAATGTTCTACAGTTGATAAAAAGATAAAAAGGTTGATAGACATTACAATCATGGAGGTTGTAGTTAATGTTTCTGATGGTATTATGTTTGAAGTATGCACTAGGCCATCAACAGTGGTTAATCTTAGTGAGGATACATACATATGTAGTGAATAACAAGTTATTTAATTGTGATGTAAACATACACATTGTAATTCATAAAATATGTGAAAACATAGAAAACTATGTTTCTTCCTTTTACACTACACATGCCTACATATAGCTTTAGGAGAAGATAATTGCATCGATATGTGATATGAGTAAACTTGGACTAGATTTTGAGAACATTCAAGTCAGACCTTTGACCAAGACAAGAGCAGGGAGAAATAGGAAGAAGAGTATTCCATCACAAAGGGCATTAGAAATAGATTAAGCAATTTATATATGCTTTAGATGCAAGCAACCTGGTCATAACCAACAATGTTTTAGAAATGCTATAGTAAAATAGGTATGAAACGTGTCATTTTTACTTGCTATACATGCATTATGTCGTTTGCTTTAATAAATGAAACATATTACATTTTTGTGAATTGATTTGATCTTCCGTCATTCTTATTAAATAGCAATGGCTCGCAGTTCTCCAATCTCATTGATGAGTTGTTCCTTGGGATATGGGTATTGTGTTTTAAAAGTAAGTTAAAATGAAAGAAAGCCTGGAAGAAAGTTCCATAACTACAAGATTGAACATTTTATGCGATGATGTATCATTTTTTCTTGCAACAATTAATTTTTATTTAAATTGTATGTGCTCATTTATATTGTATTCTATCTTGGATTTTGTAAGTAGAAGGTTGCAATTTCTTTATGTGGTGTGACGAGTTGGTTAACTTTGTCATATAGTCCTTATTGTTGTGGGAGAGTGAAAAGCAATCATTGGTGAGGCACATGGCTTTGCTAGAGAGTAAGTCAAGGATATACAAGAGACTTGGATATAATGCTTTCAAGAAGCATGATCAGAACAATCACTTTATCTGATGATGATGGTGACAATAGTGATGTTGCTTCCAATGATGTAATAAGCACATCATTAGGATGATTTGGATTTCTATGATATGGCTAATGTTTACTTTTAATGTATTTTGGATATTAGACTTCTAGGATTTGTAAGTGAGCTTGAATTGCAGGTGTTTTGTATTCTATGCTTTACTTTTGCTTTTTTGTATGATAGTTTATCATCTATGTTGAGAGCGTATGTGACAATTTACTTGTTTGTTTAAATATTCTTCTTTATGGTTTTAAGACAATGGGTGTATGTTATATTATCAATGGATCTTGCATGTTTAACAGTTATAACTCAAGTTTGTTTTTTTCTATGTTTATGTCGTAGTGTTTGAGAGTTTAAGATCAATGTTAACATTGTGGGCATATATTTTTACCACTCTTTCTTTTCTCTTTTCAGAGCTTGATGGCTAAAGTGGTAATTCTGGTGCATGCTTCCTTCTTCTTTTGAGATGTCGTAGATATGGATATGGATTTCTTCTTTTGGGCCCGTACTATGTCCTCTCTCCTTCTCTTACTTCATTCTTCACACTCACCTTGATCCTCGGGCTATAGATCTTTGGCATCACTTGGGTGCCGAAGAACCGGTCTGGGTCATGTAGAAGATAAAGAGGAAAGAAAAGTGAGAAGAGATGGTGGTGTAAGCAAAGAAAGAAGTGGATCATGTATGGAATTAGGAAGAGAAGGGTGAATGATATGTGGTTTTCAGGAGCTGTGGGCTCCAAATGGAAAGTAAAGAAATAATGATGCTTAAAAAGAGGGTTGGATCAATGTACCTTTTGAAGGGAGAATGTTGTTGTGGGTCCTATCTTTCTTTTTCTTGGCTGGCTGGGGAAGAGAAATTTGTAGGCCTTCCCTTGTTGGCAATATTCAGAGATGAAAGCATAATTAAATGTAAGTGGGGTGCAGCATTAAACTCAAGATGAACATAAAAATGACAAAAGGGGTAGAACGAACTGGATTATAATTAACTCCTAACCCTTCTTAAACAACCTAGGTTAGAAGATGATGCTAACAATGCACTAAGCTATAATATCATGACATGAGTGATGCAAATAAAATGTAAATGTAAGTAGATAGAGGTGAGAGGAGGTGCTAAAAATTGGCGCATGGCCGTGTTATGAAAGAACCAGGTGTCCTATCAGGATGCCAAAAGTCCTGGCAACTGAGCACCTTGAAGCCCCGCAAGAAACTCTTCACATTGGTTTCCCCAGCTTTTGTGGATATTCCTCAGAGCTATGATATTAGACGGTGACCTCCTGGTGCTCTCCTCAATATTGGGGTGGACATGAGGGTCCTCTCTAAGGAATCTGAGAGTTGAGAGGGGTTCCTGTGGATGGTGGAAAGTGGACATGGGTATGATTCAATAGAGGTTTGGGGAGGTTTGGATGGGGGGAAATGGGTGGTAGGCATTCTTAAATCTTCTTCTCACGTTAGGGCTCAATTGGCTCTCTTGGGCTCCTCTCTGAAAACTAGGGAAGAAGCCTTTAAAACCTTTAAATGTTAGGGGAAAGTCCCCCTTATATAGGCTCGCAGGATGACTCAAGCGCTCCACTAGCACGACACCAGGTGTCGCGGTTGGAGAGCGCCGAACAGGCGTTCATAACCGTTTTGACTAGAGCAAGCGTACGTCTCTGATTTATGCAGAATGGGGTATCAATTGCCTGATTCGATCTTTGGTGTCTCGTGATTGGGACGCCAGGTGTCTTGCTACCGGGGTGTTCTTAACCGAATACAACAACTCTACTATCCTTCTCTGTCGAGCACGATCTTTGGCGACAATGTTGGGATATATTTTTGACATAGCAATATCGGGACGCTTGCAACATTGTATGACGTTGCCAATTGGGCAAGACTTGAAAAGGATTGGGCAGGAAACTCAAGCACTTCATCGGTGTGACGTGAGACATCGACAATCAAGATGTTAGATTTCAAACGTTGTCTATTATTTCTTCTTGGGCAAAATTCGGTTCTTCGAGTGGACAAGACAAGTGTTGTATATAAAAAATGAGAGTTTTAGTCTCCTTGATTAAACTAAAGTTACGTGTCTATAAACACATGTTGATGTATGAAATTATCGATTTCACATCTACAATAGTTCCTTTTTTTTCTCTTCTGGATAATAAACAGTTCATTTATACATGTATGAAAACTAGCAAAAACATACATAACGTTCTAAAACAAGTTGATGTGAAATTCATCATGTTTTAATGCACTGGTGTATTAATACATGAACTTATGAAAAACATTCAGTTTTACATACATGTTTTGATATAGATTGATGTTTTTAATTTTTAATTTTGGATCGATCCCAATACTAGATGTTTTTAACATATTATCAACTTAGAAAAATTGTTTCAGATAATATTTTTGGATAATTATCATCCCCGTCTAATATCATCAAAATCCTAGACGTGGAGTTTTTTTATTAAAAAGTATTTTATTTATACATGTTCCAACGTATTCTTGCATATTTCTCCCATTCACAGAACCCATGAAGTCAATGTTATTTTTTTAGCATTTGCATATTGCAGGGATTAAAAAAAAGGTGGGACGACGTTGACTTCATAATGGCAAAAAAGAGTAAAAAGAGTCATTTTCTAGGTAAGGGTAACAACCATCTAATATTATCCTTCAAGACCATTGAAAAAGGAGACTTTTGCGAATTACGTTTGAAAAGAAACGTACCATGAAAATGCTCGAGTTGAAATAGACCTTTTATTTATTTCTTCTAACTAGAATATATGAAAAAAAATATAAAGCCGTTTGATTTAGCTTATTGAATCTCTAGCCTTTCATTCAGCCAAAAGTTAGGCATCTTATTTTGTTTGGTAGAAAATCTGATTTTTGCATATTATGCTGAAACAAATAAGATATTACGAGGCTAATAAGCTTGTGCAGTTCATCTCACGGCGCGATTGTCTGAGAGCCCGAGCAGCGTTGAGAAATGAAAGTTTCTCGTCCCGCTCTTGGAGAGTGAATCATCTCAGTCTCTCGGTGAAAGAAGTATTTTCAGTTCTCAATAAAATTCGGTCACAATTTTAGATCACTTAAGTGATGACTTATTATTAAAAAAGATTAAATTGTTATCGACGTCTTCTAACTCATTATTCATCGGTAGCGAGTTATTTTAGTTTGATAACGAATTTATAAGATGTCGATAACAGTTCAATAACAAATCATTGACTTGTTAATTTACTACTGACAGGGGTTAAATTATCATCGATATTTTACTAATTCACTACTTATCATTTTGACATGGGTTAAATTATTATCGATATTTTACTAATTATCGTTATTATCGTAATTTTTTATTAAAAATTTAGAATACTCCTTTTTCACCGAGAGACCGAGGTGATCCGCGCTCTCCGCTCTCCTCCCCCTTTTAATCCTCCTCCCACGGCGGCGGTGCAGGAGTCGGGTCTTCCAGTTGACAGTTCCCATCCACTGCGGCGTCATCCAAAAGTGAGCAAAAGATGCCCACTTCGATGCATAGCCCTGTCCTCCTGCTCGCCCAATGCCGCATCCATCCCAGACTACCTCGCCGACGCCGTTTTCTTCACGCCTCCAGCGTCGCGCCCGCCGCTCCCTGCTCCACCCCGCCCTCAGATATCCTTTCCATCCGCGAATCTCTCCTCTCCCGCCGCTGCAGGGCCACCGAGGTCGCGTCCGACTACCTACGCCGCCTCCATGCGGCCGAGCCTACTTTGCGCAGCTTCCTTCACGTAAAAGAAGCAGAAGAGGTGCTGAGCCAGGCCGAGGAGGTCGACAAGGCGGTGGAGAGGGGAGAGGAGCTGGGTCCGCTGGCGGGGGTGCTGGTGGCCGTCAAGGATAACATCTGCACCGTTGACATGCCCTCGACGGGAGGCTCGAGAATCCTGGAGCGGTACCGCCCGGCATTTGATGCCACTGCGGTGAAGAAGCTGAGGGACAAAGGAGCCATCTTGGTGGGAAAGACGAACCTCGATGAGTTTGGCATGGGCAGCACCACCGAGAAGTCGGGTTTCCAGGTACTGGTTGGTCTTGGCTTACAACGGAATGGCTTTTCTTTGTTCTGTTTGGTTAACTAAAAGTCAGGAATTAAGAGAGTAGGGGAATCCTATAAAAATGAGCGAATAAGTCTGACGAGATACACGTCTTGGGTACGATGGATTCTGAGTTCCGATCAATAGCTTTGTGAAGATATACGAAGGAAAGACAAGGGATAAGGAGATATGATTAGGAAGAAATGGTGGAATTTACCAATGGCTTCTTATGTTATATTCCCTTGTAATTATATATACAGTTGTACACAATCTCTTTTTTGTTACACGAGGTGTGCATGCCTCTTAATATTTATAACCAGGATATGCACACAATAGTGAATGCTCACGATGACAGAAACTGCAAGGGTATAATTTGGTTATGCCAGGTTACACAGGTCTGCAGGTGACAACACTCTTCACTTTGTTGGCGAGTGTTTTTGATTAAAGAACTTGCTTCTGAGAAGAAGAAACAGACTAGGTGGAAGGGCTTTAGCAAATCTGTCAGCAAGATGGATGAAATGGCAGTGACTCAAGTGTATTGGGGACCTAAGATAAAGATAATTTAATTTGAACTTAGCATTGGGAAATCAATTTTGCAAATTGATAAGAATAATATCACCTCCTGTTCTAAAGATATTCTCAACATAGACGATACTAAGAGTAAGGTAGAACCCTAGTTAATGGCGCCTTTGACTGTGCAAGGCCTACATGCAGTTGGCTAGGCACCCTGTTACTCACATTTGGCTTGACATTCAAATTTGTAATAAAAGTCAGGAAGCTTATATGCTCCAACCTAAAAATTTTTAACCCAACGAAAGGCGTATGCTGTACTAGAAGACCCAGCATACAATTTCCTCTGGTTCACAATATTGGTGGAGTGGTTCCCATAAGAAAACCACCATACCTCGCCACCAATGATGGTTTTAATGTCTGTTGGGCATCACATGGGAAATGCAGCTTTTGTCTATTTCTCTCAGCCAATGGAAATTTTGCTGCTTCCGAGGAAGGCTGGACTGGATCGAACACTAGATCAGGGAGGGGCTATCCCGATTTGGATTGGATTAGATCAGTCGATCCGGTGGAACTGGAAGCCAAGGATAGGTCCCTGAATTGGGCCAATCTGTCTCCAACTCATTCTAACATGGCCCTGGCTCAGACCAGACTAGGCTCGACTGGATGCAGGATCAGCCAATCCTGGTGAATATCATCAGCTCAACAGGGCTGGGGTCAAATGGATTGGTCAATCCCAACTGGTTATTGCTGATCCAGGTCAATCATGGTCGATTCTGGCTGGAATCAACTATGAATCAACTATGGCTGATGCTGTTCTGGCGAGCAGTGGCTGGTTCCTATCACATCTGAAGGTGAAGAAGAAAGTGGATGTGGGTGGGGGAAGGTGGGTGGTAAAAGAGCACAAGCCACATTGGAAGGACAGATGAGACAGCATTTCTAGCACACTAGTGGGGTCTGCTGGTCCTTGAAGGTCTAGTGCAATGTCCACCAGTCTGCAGAACCAGTTGGTATTCACATCTCAGAAAGATGTTTTTTTTATAGCTAGATAGATGGAAGAGATAGATAGGTAGGGGGTAGACGGATAGAGGGTAGATAGAGAGGAGAGAGGGAGAGGGATTGGGGGTGGGTGGGAAACAGAGGAGATAGATAGGTAGAGAGAGGGAGAGAGAAAGACAAAGAGGGAGATAAAGAGATAGATGGGTAGATAGAGGTAGAGAAAGATGGGGGGAGAGTGGGACGGGGGGATGCAATCTTTTTAAGGCTTATCCATGAAATCTTTATGAGAATTAATCCCCTAGCTTTTTTAAATGCATTAATATTAATAATTAATATGTCTGCCCTTTGATGTGCTGTCTACTTTCCAATACTGTCTCTTTGCTTTATGCTAGATCAAAACAACTTCTATCTATGTTATGAAGGGCGTAAGGCACTTTAGGCTAGGAAGGGTTTGCCTCGTCTCAAGCATCCCAGACGATCACCTTGGGTAGTGGAGGTGAACCGAAGGGGGAGAAGGGCGATTGGGGTGCCTCTGCTGCTGCAGGCTTTTGGAAGAAGACGTCACGTGGAGATGAAGGTCTTACCGGGTCGCGCAGATGCAGTAAGAGATGAATTCCTAACTTAATGTTCCAACCAGAACTGCTGAAGCACGCCCGGTTTGACCGGGCAGTTCTGCACTTCAGCGGTCAAAGTTTTTTAAAGTGGCAATCCCCACTTAATGAGTTTGCAAGGACCTGTCTTCTCCACCTGAAATTGGGTGGAGAAGACCTCTGCGGTGCGGGCATAAATGTTGGGGGTGGTCGCTTAGGGATGAGGGCTGGAGCAAGGCAATGAGGGCCTTACCTGTCAGCTTACCTCATCACCTAGGCAGTCACCTCAATCATGTTTGATAACACATACTTCTATTATTATTATTATTGCTATTGTTGTTTTTTTTTTAAGGTACAAGAAATATTAACAAGAATCATTTAATTGCAGGTGACTTCAAATCCATGGGACACAACCAGGGTTCCTGGTGGATCTTCAGGGGGTTCTGCTGCTGCTGTTTCTGCCAGGCAGTGTGTAGTTTCCTTGGGGAGTGACACTGGAGGTAGTGTTAGGCAGCCAGCATCATTCTGTGGTGTTGTGGGAATCAAACCAACCTATGGACGTGTCTCACGGTTTGGATTGATGGCATATGCATCGTCTTTAGATGTCATTGGATGCTTTGGGCCATCTGTGGTCGATTCAGCGATTCTTCTAAGTGCAATTTCTGGTCATGATAGATATGATGCTACCAGTAGTAAGCATGTATAACTCTTGTGCCACATTGCTATTATGTTCATGTCGAAGATAATAACGATAAAACATTTTCTTTTATTATCAGTTATTTTCAGATATGTTGACAATATCTGCAATTAGCAAGATATTCCAGGTCAGTTCCAGGATCAGCCTGGAATGGTCCTTCAAAGAATAAAAGAAAACAGTCCAGCTTGATCCTTGGTGAAAATGGTGGCCTGGATCAGCTGGGATTGCCATAGATGTCACCCCTGCACCTTCCTCGCCCTAATGGTGGGGGGGGGATGTTGTGACTTGTATCAGATCTGTGGACCTACTATGAGCCAGATCTGCCAACTTAAGTTGATGGATGTGCTTATATCGGGTCTTTAGATGCAGTATATCTGGATTGATGGATCCAGCTCGCACTTGTCCTTATTTACCAAATACTAGCAACTAGGTAGGGAAGTTGTAGGCTGCATGGGCGTTCTTGCCGCTACCTTCCACTGTCGCCTGGCGGATCTTACTGAGACCAGCTCAGATAGGTTTGTGATTGGCCCAGAACAGGCCGATCTACCATCTAGCCCACCTTGGCAGAAATTAACCACTGAAGCGGGCTCCCCCAGATCAGGTTGGCACTTGCTAATCCTGATCTGCATTGGTCGATCCTACAATACCATGTTATTTAGGTGCCAAGTTTGGTTGTGGGTAAATTTTACACATGGTCATGTAAATTTTTTTTCTTTCATATGTATTTTACTAACATTTGTAGCTGTTGCATTTCTGTCTTATCCATAGTGTTTGACCATGTCATTCTGCTTGACTTTTATGGCCATCCCATCTGAGCATGGATTATAGGATTAGCCAATCTAGATCAGGATTGGCATAGGCTGATCCGATCCAAGGGGGGAGGTCTGATTCAACTTTATCATGGACCGGATAGAATTGGCCAATTTTGGCAATCCTGTTGGGCGTGGTCGCTTAGGGCGGTACACCACTGCCCCCTAGGGCTGCAAATGGGTTTGAATCGGTAGTAGATTAGTTTGTGTTCGATTCTGATTCTGATAAGGGTTAAGCCATTTTGAATCCAATTCTGGTTAAAACAAAATCATGATATTCTTATTTGGTTCCAATTATGTTATCGGAATTGGAACATTCTGGTAAAATTTGAAATATTTATTATATATTAATTTTTATTAAAAATTAAGCTAATTATTATCAAAATCGAATCACATTATCAAAAGTTAGGATTCCATTTGCACCCATACTAGTATTTAATATTTCAGGAGGAGCACTCACTTGTTTGTTGGATAGAGGAGTAGACAGTCATGGATCATCCAGTTGAGTTTCATCCTAAGGATCGTGCATGGGCAAGAGGAGAATTAGATGACGTTGAGGGGCTGAGGATGTTTCACCTACTCCTTAGGCAACTCCATCTTCTGCCCTAGCAGCCGTATAACAACTGTCTATAGTCTTAGCTCCAGCTCCAGCCCCACCCCCAGCTACACAGCCCATTCGCAGTCCAGGGAGGACAAAAACAAAAATAACATCAAGAAAAATGGGATGCTATGATATGTACTTATCCGGATATTTCATGGACAGTTAATGTTGTTTAATGGTATATAGCAAATCCAGGTAATGCACATTGACATGTAATAAAGTGGATTGTTAGATATCTCTGTGGTAGTACTAACACTTAATTAATGTTTAAGAAAGATGGTGATGGTTTAGCGGACTATGTTGATTCAGACTTTGTAGGTGACATTGATAGAATAAGATCTCTTACTAGATATAATTTTTTAGTTGATGGATGTGTTGTCAGTTGTAAAGCTATCTAACATTCTATTGTTGCATTATCTACTATAGAGATAAGAGTATATGAGAATTACAGAGATAGTAAAGGAAGCGATATGGATAACATGTTAAGGAAGCGATATGGATAACATGTTTGTTCTATTGGCGTACTTCATGTTAGAATGTGTGACAACTATCTAGTGTGATAGTCAAAATGCTATTTACTTGACTAAGGATTAGATGATATTATGAGAGAAAAGAGCACATTGATGTTAGGCACCATTTTACTTGATTAATTATTTTTCAAGGTGAGATTATCATGAAGAAGATTGGTACAGAAGACAATCCGGTTGAGATGTTAACGAAATCTCTTCCAGTAGCTAATTTAAGCATTGCCTGAACTTATTTGGTATTTGCGATACTTGAAGATACCCTTGAGTGTTTAGAGAAGTGGACATTGTTTCTAGTTTGGTTTCGCAGGATCAAGGACTTTTATATTGACCAAGTCAGAGATAGAGATTTGTAAAGGCTAACTTGGTCAACTTGAGAGTCTATGCAAATCTGAAAATGTGCTTGGACAAGCACATTCCTACGTCCAGCACGTCTTGTGGACTCTTTCACAAAGTTATGAAACCAACTATCTCTTCTTCTATTTAAGGAGCAACATAGGGGCCATAGAGGTGAGCCAGTCCAATGTACAAGGAGTACGTCATAGAAGCTTATATCCAAGCCATCTTTTTCTTTCTCTCTCTATTTCTTGTAATCTTTTGAGAGATATTTTAGAACGTTTGTGAGTATAAAGGGATTCGGGTTTGGAAAGATTCAACTCCATCTATACTTAATTCTCATATGATGGAGGTTGTTTGTCTTTGCCCGTGGACATTGTAAGGCACATCGCCTCTTAACCACGTAAATCCCACTGTGATCCTCTTTATCTTTTTACTTTTCGTATATTTTCGTATTTATTGTTTGTAGAGTTGGTGTTCGGTTTCGCGCCGTATCAGTGATGTCCGTAATGATCCTCAGCAGTTTTCGTGTTGTAACATCTTGATAGAACTCTCCTTTCTCTATTTGTTTAGTAATGCAATGAATATGCTCTGTTTTCTTTGATAGCTGTCAAAGAAGATGCCTACGCCCTCTTCAAGCGCATCTTATGCATGACCTATGGCCAACTTACCATGTTAAAGTCTTAAATTTCATGGTATGGAATTGAATACTCTAGAATCTCACGTGAACTCTTGTTCATATACTAGGCCCCTGAGAAATCATAAATGTCATTTTTAATTATTTTGATACCTCTGGTTCTTTATCACCCATTTGTTGCTTGTGACCTCAAGTTCGACATGGGCCAAATTACCTAGCATTTCTACTGCATCTCATTTCTTTTCTTATTTCTAGAAGATGGCCTTGTTAAAATTGTTTCCCATGTTTAGCATCTCTGCTGTTACACCCTTTGAACCATTATGCTTTTGTTGCCTCATTCCCCCACTCCCATCCGAGGCATGCCCATTTTTTTTCTTGTAACTGTACATTGTTTTTGTAGTTTAACAACAGCATCATTATGTTATAGACTTACACTTTCCTTTTCAGGAGGTCCCCAATTATGCATCAGACTTGATCCCAATAGATCACTTGGATTCTAAACCTTTAAAGGGAACAAGAATAGGCTTGATTCGTGAGACACTTGGGATGGGTGTTGAAGATGGGGTAGCATCTTCAATTCAGGCTGCTGTGCTGCATTTAGAACATCTAGGTGCTGCAGTAACAGAGGTATTGTTTCAATAATTTTGGAATTGCCATTTACAAGCCATGTTTATAATTTGTTCCATGGAAAACTGCATAGTCTTTCACTTATAATATGCAGGTATCTTTACCTTCCTTCCCTCTTGGTTTGCCAGCATACTACGTGCTTGCATCATCCGAGGCTTCATCCAACTTATCACGCTATGACGCCATAAGGTTTCTTTGTACTTTGTACTATTTTGTCACGGATGATGTATTGAGGGGTGTAAACGGAATCCACTATTCCGAAATTCCGATTCTATTGTGACAAAAATTAACGGGTTTGAAATTTGTTTTTATATCTTATAAGTTATCATAATCAGATATTTCGATAACTCTGATCCCCATTATCTGATTTCGATAAAATTAAGTATATAAATGTAAAATTAATTTAAATAAAACTAAATAAATTATAAAATATGATATTTAAAGTGATAAAATGCTAAAAATAAAGTTTTAAAGATATTGTATCAAAATTTATTAATAATTATATTGAATTACCAACTCAATTTTAAATAAAAATAATATATAATATGAATTTCTGAAATTATCAAATTTTATTCTGATTTTGATTCTCCGATTTTGATAACGAAATGGGATCGAAATCGGAACATAGTGATTCCAAAATTATCATAATCGGAGTCAGAATACTTTAACCTTTATCGGAATCAGATAAGTGTTATTCCGCTACCAAATCTTTTGCAGCCCCATAATGTATACTTTGTTATTTTTTAATTTTTGAGAAATATTTACGAGCCTCAGGTATGGCAACCGAGTTCCAGCAGATGAACTGCTATCCCTTTATGAAAGCTCGCGTGCAAATGGGTTTGGTTCTGAGGTAGAGTTATTCAAATTTTTTGAATCCATTGATGTTTCTTAATGGCAGTGAATACCCAGTTGGACCTTATCTGTTGCTTAGAATAATATAGTCACGGCTTGTATAGGTCAAAATGAGAATCTTGATGGGTACTTATGCTTTATCTGCTGGATACTATGATGCATACTATAAGCGTGCTCAGCAGGTAAATTGCCCTTTCTTATTTTACCAGTGGAATCCCTCCTGAGAAAGGAACTTGGTTCATAAAAGTTGTTAATTGTGAAGTTTTACAAGATTGAATTGTTACAGGTAAGGACCTTGGTCCAGAAAAGCTTCAAGGATGCACTGGATCAAAATGATGTCCTCATTTCTCCTGCAGCACCATCAGCTGCTTTTAAGATAGGTATACTCTCCACCTTTGTTATTTCACAGATGTTCTTTTATGTTAAAACTAAAATGAACAACCTCTCTTTTCAGGTGAAAAGGTCAACGATCCGTTGGCAATGTATGCTGGTGACATAATGACTGTAAGATTTCTTATGGTGTTGAACCAATGTCGATATTTATTTTATCAACTGGAGTAAAAATTATAATGTCCATTGCAACATAATTTTTTTTACTCTAATTAGTTTTATATTTATGATATGCTGTGATCACTTGTGCGTCTGCATAAGAGAAAGAATATCAAGTAGTGTTCACTTTTTTTTGTTTGGTTAGTAGGTGTTAATTTATTTTATTTTATTTAGCATTCACTATATCTGTTGTATTCTTTTAATTTGGATAACTGCATAAACTGCTGCTAGGTGGCTTAATCCAGTTGTCAAACTTTGGCACTGAAGACGTGACCTTTCTACTGCTGCAGCAAAGATTATTTGTTTCTGGTCAGGATGGCTGATTAAGAACCACCCCAAAAAATTCAGCAATATATATGTACATATACTTTTGTTTGTATAAAGCAAATATATAATATATAACAGTAAAGTATGCAAACTTTGCAAAGTAGAACAGTGGTGAAGAGTTGAAGACTTGGAATGAATACTGAAGACGTTGCAGTGCATGAGTGCCTAGGTATGTTGAACAAGCCATCTGCAAAATCTGGAGGTCCTCGGTTCCAATTCTTTGGGGGCATAGTGGACTGAGATCCCAAATCCTCTTTGCTCTCAGGGTTGTAGTATTCCCGAGATGGGGTTTGGCCTTCGTTTGTCCTTTGACACACAAATTCATGGTTGAAGTTGCATGGGGAGGGGGGTGTTGAGTGATTTGGTTTCCAATATGAGTTTGAAGAAAATTCTTGTGTTCGTATGTGCATGTGTTGTTAGCATCAGCAATAGATATGCCAACTAATCATTTCCTCTGTGCAAGTAGACCTCCCAAATGTGGATTAGGCGCCAGCACAGAGCTAAGTAATACATAGGCAATAGTTTGTGTAGACATTTTTGTTGGGCATGTTAAAACAATTCTGTATCAATTAAATGTTGAAAAGGAATCTGTCTTCCTCAAATTGAAAAACTATTCATATCCCTACTCTTGGAAAACAGGTCAATGTTAACTTGGCTGGACTTCCTGCTCTGGTTGTCCCATGCGGGTTTGTTGGAGAAGATTCAGGCCTTCCTGTTGGACTTCAGATGATTGGGGCAGCATTTGATGAGGTAATGGCACCCTGCAATAAGTAGTATGTGCTTTTCTCACGATTTCCATTGACTTATTTTTAGATCTGATACTTTTTCTCCGTCTGGACGCTATAATTTTACTCTTGAAGTTGGCATACCATGCTTATTCATTTTTTAAAATCATATGCTTTTTGAATATTTTATAGCTGATAATCTTTATTTGGTTTCATTTCTTTGAAAGAGTATTCACAATAGGGTTTTGTGAATTTGGTGTCATTGAAATGCCTGGCTGTGTAATAGTTTATTAACCTCTGTTGATCTTTCTGTTTTTTCAATATGATGTAAGTATTGAAACTGAATAGTGTATATCATACAACACTCTTGGAGAAATTGTACTTTTTATGGTAGCCTTTATTTGAAGTGGATAGATTTAGGCAAAATTCTTGAAAGTTGTTGATGAAACAATTTCTAAAGATCCTGATGGGGCATCCGGTTTGACAAATTTTTGGGTTGATTTTGCATTCACGCTCTTTTAGGACTTGCTTGTAAATTTTTGAAATTTATTTTAGTCATTTTCTTTACTTTTCAGTTCATTGAGGACATATTTGTAAATTGTCATTTTATAGTCCCTTTTTGTAAATCAGGCCCTTCTATACACAGAGGCCATACAATGTAATGATAGACCAATAGAGGAATTTTGGTGCTTGAAGCCATTGGGCTGTGAATAGGGGGCTTGGCCCTAGGTAGTCTTCTGTTGGCGTTAACTTTTTTACAAAAAAAAACAGGACATAAAAAAACTGGTGAGAGAAAAGTAGGACTGGACCAAGTTTCAGCTGGCCCAATCCTTAATTGGGCTAAAACAGGCCATAAACTGGACCATGGGCACAATTCCCGGCTCAGCCCCTGTTTTGATTTAATTTAATTATGATCCAGCTCCGTTGAAGCCCACTTGTGCACAACCCATTAAAAGGGAGAAAATGGGCTATGGTCAACAATTGGCTTGGTCAACCGCACCGCGTCAGCAGCCATATCAGCTGGCCACATCAGCTGCCACATCACCTTTGACCCATTCATTTCATGGGAAAAATCAAGGGACAAGTCAAACACTTAATTACATGGGAGAACTCAAAAGACTAGTCAAGAACTTAATGGCCTAGGGGAAGTGAAGGGTTAAAGCTAGCTTAAATGGCTTAGGAGATGGGAAAGGTCATCTTACACTCAATGCTAGTTTAACTTTTCATATCCTCCCATCTCCTATAAAAAACTCTATGCCAGCTGCGGCCAAAGTAGAAGGAGAAAGGGAAGAAAGAAGAAGGAATAGAGGAAGAAGAAGAAGGTAAGGGGATACCTAAACCATTTAGCCCTTCATTGAGCACCCCTTCTCAACCCCTTCCATATTCTTTCTCCAACCCCCTCATGTTTTGAACCGGTCTTCATCGTCATCAGCAACCTATGGCCTAAAAACAGGTTTCTTTTAGCTTCCTATTCGGACCACTAAAAGCTCACAAAACAGCTCCTTCCAGCTCCCTGTTCCCTTAAACAGACCTCAGTTTGGTCTCTTTCCAGCCCCTTATTCGGCCCACTAAACAAACCCTAAAAGAGGTATTGGCAACCCCTACAGTCCCCTGTTCGACCCCCAACCAGACCTCTATACAGGCTTCTGTTCAGCCCCAATCAAACCCCTGAAACAGGCCATCTTCAGGCCCCATCTTCGCTCCCACTGAAAGCCCCCCTTACACAGTCCCATTCCGGTCTCCAAACAGGCCCCATTTTGGCCCATTCTCGACTCTTAATCAGATCACAGAATGATGCCCTGGTCAGACCCAAAACCAACCCCAAACAGGTCCTGCTTTGGTTTCACAATCAGACCCTTATGCAGTCCCATATCGGTCTTCTAAATAGGTTCCCTATGCACTCCCTTTGCAGCCTACCAGAACAGTCCGTGAGCAGGTCTTCTTCGGCTCATCAAAATGGCCCCTGTACAGGCCATTCTTGGCCCACCAAAAACTCCTCTAAACAGGCTCCTATGCAAGCCCCTCTCGGCCCACTCAGACAGCCCCTGTTCTGATCCTTAAAACACCTCCCTAAACAGGCCATCCTCAGCCCAATTCACAGCCCCTTTGTGGCATGTCAAAACAGTTCCCTAAACAAGCTCCTAAATAGCCTCTTTGTGGCCCATCTAGACATTTCCCTGAACAGCCCCTCGCATAGGTCACTTTGGCCCACCAGATAACCGCCCGGACAGTCTCCTAATGGTCCCCCAAAACAGGCCATTTTTTTGGCCCATAGGAGACCCCCCTGCACCAGTCATTTCTGACCCACAGAAACTTCCCTAAACAGGCCATCCTTGGTTTACTAAAAAGCCCCTTAAACAGGCTCTTGTTTTGCCCCTTACAGCTTCCTGAAACAGCCCCTGCTTAAGCTCTCTTTTGGCTCTGATTGGGACTTTGTTTTCAACCCCCGTCTCCAGCCTCATACGAGTCTTCCAGCAGCTCCTTTGTGGCTTACAGAAATCAGAAAAGGCAGCCCCCTTGTGGTTCAAAAAAAGAGGCAGAGAGCAGCCCCTTCATGGCTTCAGAAAATGGTGAACAGCAGCACCCTTATGGCTCAGAAAATGCAGCACATTTGCGGCTCCCAAGAAATGCAGAATCTGTCCACCACCGGCACTGGTGGGTGGGGGTGATCTCCCGTGCCCTTTTGAGATCCGTACAATAGGTTGATTGTTTGCCCGGGCGGACTCTCACCTTACCACCAAACAGTTTGTAAAGCGGAAAAAAAAGACTGAAGCTACAGCAGGCCCTTCCGGGCCAAAATGTCCAAGATGGGCCCATTAAGCCCAAGAAGATTGAAGGCCGGCTAAGAACGCCAATGGAATTTGAACCAGCTCAAGTGGCATTGACAAAATAAATAAATAACAAAAATCAGAAATGTAAAATGTCAAATTAAAAAAAAGGAGTGAAACACCCTGTCACAGGTACTCCACCTTTTGGATGGCTTCCCGGGTACGTCCCGAAATGTTGATCCAGACGACGGTGCAGACATGCTCCCATAGCTGGCGATCTTTCTCCCAATATGGCAAGGCAAACACTTGTCATCTTGGATGGGTAAATTTCATATCAGTTGGAATAAGTTGGCATGTCGTTGTAATGCTGAAATTTTCTGACCTTATGAAAATTTACGTTGGGAGAAAGAACGCCGGTTTTTCATCCGGTGTTATTTTACACAATCACTTGTACTTTAACTTATGAAATGAAATGTCATTCATGAATCGACTTGGATTGGATAAAATCGGGCACCGAATGGCAGCCGACGAGCCAGATGGGATGCAAACCCAAACCAAATAAAACAAATCATAAACCAACACAAAACACAACCAATTCAATCTGAAAAATACATGAAAAAAATCAGATTTATAACAATCTGGAAATTCAACTAAACCCATTTAATCTAATAAGATTGAAGTCTTTAAACCAAATGGTAACTAAATCAAATCATAAGCAGCATTTAAAACACAGAAAAGACAACTAAAATCGATCTTAAAACGACAAATCAGGAGCTTCAAACAGATCTGAAAATCCAATTAAAAGTCATCCAAACCGAATAAAACCAAACCATAACTAAGAAATACGCAAAAAAATTAATCTTAAACAAGAAATCAGACTTTAAACAATCTGAAAATACACGAAAAATTAGATTTAAACAATATGGAAAATCCACCTAAAAAGTCACTTAATTTTATTTAATCAAACCCTTAATCAAGCAAAGATTAAATAACTTCAAAGGAAACTAAATAAACAACACCTCAAACATTTAAAACACACCAAAATCAACTTTAAAACAGAAAATCATATTATTAAACAATCTGAAATTTTAAAAGTCGAATAAGCCAAATCAAATTCCAAAATGCCTAAAACATACCAAACACACTAAAACTGAAATCAAAATGACCAACTGACGTAAAATATAACAAAAAAGCTCCCTGATTCATACATCAAACAAATAAAAAAATCAGATTGTCTAAAAACATCAAATTGAAATGGGATGACTTCAACCAATCAACAAAATAAACAAAAATTAAACAAACAAAAAAAATCAAATCAAGACAACAACTTGAACCAATCAAAAATAAAAATTAAATCAACTGAAATGAAATCAAACCAAAATTAAGCCAAACTAAAACAAAACAAAAAAATCAGACAATTCAACGTCAAATCAAACTTAACTTATGAAAATCAACTTTAAACCAAATATAAATCAATCACAAACAGTTGATTTGCATCTCATCGGGTCCAGAAGGCCACGGCCCTTTCGAGTTCATCATTACATTTTTTGTAGATGCACGTGCTTTCCAAAAACAAGTTGTTACGATAGTTAATCAATGATATTCGAGTCGTTACTTGATGTAAGTCAACGCTGGATATTTGCACTATCCAGTGGAGAGGGGTCAAAATTAAAATTTATAAAGAATCCGAACTTTGGTTCTATTACTTTTAAAATACTATTGGACTATCTAATATTTTTATAAGATATCACCTAATTTTTTAGGTAAGTCTGGGATGTTCATATTCTTCAAAACTTAAAACCTTTTTCAAATCAAAATGGAAGAACGAGGTTCACACGTCTTCACCCCTCTAATGGGAGTCCTCCACTCTCCACCCTCCGGCAGAGGCCGGCTTCAATCCACCTCTAACAAGAGGTCGACTCCAACATCTTTCTCTCCTACTTCTAGTCAGCCTCCATGCCATTTTCCCCCTTCCTCCTTTCTGGTTACCACATCCTCTGTTGGTGTCATCGACTCCCCTTCGTGCTGATTTGAAGCTTCCAGGCAGCGGAGCACAGACTACAGTTCTGTTGACCTCCGGCATCATTGACAGACTGGAGCACCCACCCCATTGATTGACTCTCTCGTTGGTGATGCCCTCAGACTGCTCTGGCGATCCCAGACAGTTTGTTGGTCCCTCCAACGACATTTACCGAAGCCTTGCCACCACAGCACCCTGAGGCATCCCAAGCCCCGACGGCTCCTCCCGGATCTGTCGGGCTTTGCTGATGACATTCTCCCCTCCCTACCTACATGAGAATGCTCCGTTCGTCGCCTTCAGCTCCTCTTTCTCTTTCCTTACTATCATCCACTTCTAGTTCCACCAGAGACCTTGCCACCTTCTCTTAAGGGCCAATATTCTCTTTCTCCTGACAACCCCCAGCTCAGCATCCTCTGGACCTCCTCCTCCCTCCCGACAATCTGTTCCTGCGGGATGCTCCCTGCTCACCCCATCCCACCCTGCCCCTGCCATTAGATGGCAATGATGAAGGAGGAGAGATGATCGCGGAAGGCGGTGGAGTGGAAGGCCACCATGGGCCTCTATGACTTCTCCCTGCCCCCTCTTGGCCATGTGAGGGCACCAACCATGATGCGGCATCACCTGCTCCGCCTGATGTGTTACCTACTCTGCCTGCTGCATTTTCTGCCTGAATGAGGGCATTGAAGATGGAGGCAACGAAAAGCTGCCTTGGCCCGACTATTCTGTTGGGACCTGCGGGCTTTCTGCCTCATGTGGTTGCCCTCCGATCTGCGCCATGACTCCCTCCAACTGGCATTGACGAGATGCACCCCATCCGCAGTCTTCTTCACGCATCGTCGGGTTCTCCCACTGGTGGTCACACACCCCGTGCCTGGATGCCACTGCGAGAGGCCATGAACCCCATGCAGGGTTAAGCTCTACCCGGTCCATGGCCTAGGCTTGTCCAACCATCTCTTCAGTTGGTCCAGCCAGACTGGTCCGGTTCACGCCGGGGCAGCCCAGTCTAGAGCTGGTTTTAGGTAGGTTCACTGCTCCCAAGGCTGGTTCAAGCCTATTTCAGACCGATTTTGTCCAGTTCGCTTCAGTTTGTTTCTTTAGCTTTCTAACATCATTTTTATAGCGTTTAGCCCAGTTCCATCACACCGTCACGCATCAGATACCTTCCTTGGCCTTTGTTTTTTAACAAATTGATTGTAGAAGTGCTGAATCGCAACAGTAGTTTGTACTATTACTGCAAACTGGACTATTGAGTGATATTGCGTTCATGTTGCAGGGACAATTATTTAGATTAGGGCATATCTTTGAGCAGACTCTAAAGGACTACACCTTTATTCCACCAGCATTTTCTGAAAGCTAGCTGTCTTGCACGCAAGGTCAGTTGTATCTTTTAGATTGCCAAAAAACAGTTGTATCTTAGTCCTTGCGACTAATAACGTCACATGTCCCAAAAAGGGGTTGGAGGTTGTCACCTGCTGGTTCAAAGGAGTCAATTAATTGTTACCATTATTTTTCCCAGAACTAAATCACCTCCACCACTTCTTGGCTACGTCCATTTTTTGCTCTATTTATAGTTTATTTGATGTTGTAACTGTTGCCTTCTTTTCTGATGCCCACAGATTTGTTCCTGAGCCCTTTTATTCTTGAGTTGTAATTGATACATTTGAAATGGATATACATATCCACTTTCTTATTCTTGCTTCCCGCTTCCCACATGCACATGTTCGAGGATGGAACTTCTGATTTCATGTCAAGAGATGATGTACAAAGGAAATTATGTCATACAGTAAGAAGTATATCTGATTCCTCAAATAAAAATGGCGTCTTTGATTATTAGTTACTCAACTTTTGGTGATGCGTCCTTCTGTTTTTGTGACGATGTCTTCTCTAAGGACGTGCCCAAGCAAGTTATGTTAGTGCAAATGCTCCCACAAGAAAGGCCATATTCGATAGATATGTTGGTCACTTTACGGAAACCCACAAAATCTGACACAACATGAGCTCTCCCAACAGGACACCGAAAACAAGGTCCTTGTTGCTTCTATATTTTCTTCAGAACGTCTTAGATGATGACCCAGTTTCGATCTATGTCAGATCGTGTACCCAGGTTCAACTATGGTTATATCTAGTTTTCATCTACCTCAATGCGGCATGTAGTCCTTGATTGGTGCCTTCTAAGTACCCTTGAGTTCTGCAACATTTGATGTGCGTTGATGAATCAAGTGCTGTTTATCACATGGCCGGTTAGCGAATGGTTTCTCTTTCTCCATGTTTTCCTTGTTCATGTAGAGGCGAAGTTCATCTTGTTCACGGCTTCTTTAATGGCATTGCTAGAGTATGAACTAACCGTCGTTTTTTAACCAGCTTTCTATTTATCTCCTCTTATATATATGGCTGTGTATAGTGCTTCCGATCTATTATCAGTCCAGAGCAGTCCAGAGACTTGAATTTTATTCTCATACAAGGCTTGATATATATATATATATAGAAGGGGCGATCGGACTTGGTAAGTTACGATATTCTTCTCATTTAGCACATGAATCTGCTGTACGAGTGAAGAGATGGCTTGTCTAACATAACTGTCGAGCTTCTCTGAGAGAAGGGAAGCACATGACAAAGAAGCGCAGGAGAAGAACAAGAAAGTGTTGCAGAGTGGGAGACAATGTGATCACTATATATATATATATATATATATATATATATATATATCTAACGATGATCTGGAGCTTCTTCGACGCTTTTGGGTGACAATCCAATTAAAAAGAGTTTGGAGGATGAGTATGCTTTAATGATGACATGAAATAGTAGACATGACCGTTTCGGTAGTAGGTTGGTAGTGGGTATATGGAGTTTCGATAACGGGTTAGTAGATAATTGGTAGTTAGTCTTTGGAGTCTCGGTAGTAGGTTCATAGAGGCTCAGTAGTAAGTCATCAAAGGCTCGGTAGCGGGTCAATAAAGGGTTGATAGTGGGTCTTCGGAGTATCGGTAGCGGATTCGTAGAGACTCGGTAATAATTTATGAGTATCGAACTTTGGAGTCTCAGTAGCATTGGAGCTTTGGTAGTGGGTCTTCATAGTCTCGATAACGAATTATCGGAGCCTTGGTAGCAGATTTTAAAGTTTCGGTAACAAATCATCAGAGGCTCAGTAGTAAGTCATGAGATGTTTGGTAGCGGGTCTATTGTCGTTATGTGAGAAGTTAAAATGGTGTTAGACGGTCTCGTTCATCATTTCATGTCGTCCTTAAAACATATTTTTGTTTCGTATTTCGTTACACCATATGTTGTCATCTGATTGGAGATTGGAGGAGTTCTCTCCACCGGGTGAAGAGAGATGATTCGAGCTCAACTAAAAAACAAAATTATCATTTATTTGGGTTTCTGAAAATCACTCACGTATGAAAATTATTAATTTATAAAAGCAATTTAATTTTTGCAGGTAACAACTTGTTCATCTGGCTCAATGAAAATCATTGTCATTTTAAAGTATTTTGCTTGTATGCTACAACTTGAATTGTTTGTTTGAGTTCTTAACATCTTTTTGGTAACATTATTAGGTATCTCTATCACTATCAATTTTAAAATTGATATTGATAGGAATCATTAAGAGGTGTTTGGTTAATTGTATCAATTTTAAAATTTGTAGTGCAAACAAAACATATTATGTAATACGAGTGTCAACTTTGCTATTGATACTTCAACATTTGAAAATATTAATATCAATATTGATATAGTATCAAAAATGAAACTTTAACCAAACGGAGTGTTAGGTGCTATATCAATATTGATATTAATATTTTCAAATGTTGTAGTATCAATATCAAAATTAATACAAGTTGACACTTGAATTATATAATATGTTTTGTTTGCACTATATTTAAAATTGATACATTTAACCAAACACTTTTTAAAAGTTTTTATGAATATCAATTTTAAAATTGATAGTGATAAGAATACCTAATAGTGTTACCAAAGAGGGCATAAGCTAACTTTTATGACTCGTTTGGTTAGAGTTTCAAATTTGATATTATATCAATATTGATATTGATAATTTTAGAGATTGGAGTATCAATATCAAAACTGATACAAGTTGACATTTGTATTACATAATGGCCTGTTTGGTTAGAGTTTCATTTTTGGTACTATATCAATATTGATATTAATATTTTCAAATGTTGGAGTATCAATATCAAAAGTAATACAAGTGGACACTTGTATTAGATAATATGCTTTGTTTGCACTACAAATTTTAAAATTGATACAATTAACCAAACACCTCTTAATAGTTCCTATCAATATCAATTTTAAAATTGATAGTGATAGAGGTACCTAATAGTGTTACCAAACAGGGCGTAATGTACTTTGTTTTCACTGTCAATTTCAAAATTGATATTATTAACCAAACACTTCTTAATGATTACTACGAATATCAATTTTAAAATTGATAGTGATAGAGATGTCAAATAGTGTTATCAAACAGGGCCTTATGGCCCGTTTGGTTAGAGTTCCAAATTTGATACTATATCAATATTGATATTGATAATTTTAGAAGTTGGAGTATTAATATCAAAATTGATACAAGTTGACACTTGTATTATATAATATGTTTTGTTTTCACTACCAATTTCAAAATTGATACTATTAACCAAACACTTCTTAATGATTACTAAGAATATCAATTTTGAAATTGATAATGATAGAGGTGCCAAATAGTGTTACCAAACAGGGCCTTAACTTTTTAATTAATCAAATAACCCCATTCTTTGCTCTGCGACGGTCAAGCTAGGACAAGAATTGGCCATTTCGTGATATAATTGCCATTTCCCAACGATCTGTTCTCGGTGGTTGAACATTCTCATCGTGGGAGAATAGATGTAGGAAGAGTTTTAGGAAGAGAAGAATTTGTCACGGGGTGTTTGGTTGCATGACAAATCGGGATCATTTCATGTTGATGATCTTGTAACCATTTTAATCAACCATAATATTTATGTAATGCTAATAGTTACATAAGATGGTGTTTGAAAAACAGTTGATTTCTCAATGTGGAAGATGTGTGATATAATGCCTGATGTAATATGACATCAAGGGTCCGTATGGTATCGAAAAATTTTGGAGATAAACCTAATTTTTATCTCCAAGATTAATCTTGCACCAAACAAGTCTCGAGGGTTTGTTTGGTTCAATATTATTTAAGGGATGAACTTGGTTTATCTCCTTAAATTTGGAGATAAACTATAGGCCTATCTCTAAATTAATCTTGCACCAAACCGTTCGAATGTCCCACACGAAGTCGATAAATCTACAACTAATATATCCTAATTGAGATAATTATTATATGATTTAAGCATGGAAGGGCATATGATAATTATCTCATAAAGGTACATAGTAATATAGTATTGTCTCTTAAACATGGAAGATCAAATAATTAACTATCTGATATGACATGCATATAATGTTTTTAATAGGAGACCCGAGTGAAAATGAATCCTAGATATTTTTATGTTATGAATTTTGATGATTTTATGTGTATTGGTTATTCTACATGGGTGTTAGCATGGAGTTAAAGTCTCCCAAATGAATATTTAATGAATTTCACCGTAGTTAAATCTTTAAGATATTATTTAAAATACAAAATAAAATGACTTAAACATATTAACACACAAAAATATTAAAATTTAACAAAATAAAATAAAGTTGCTCCTGCATTATAGATCCTTTGCAATCAATAGCTATTGACCTGTTTGTTTTATATGTTGCTATTTCTTCCATCGTCATCAAGTAGCTCAGCAGTAGGGCTGTAAACGGGTCGGATTCGGTAGCGGATTCACCAGAATCTGATTCCGATTCCGATAAAGGTTAAGGGGTTCCGATTCCGATTCCGATAATTTCGGAATCACTATGTTCCGATTTCGATCCGATTCCGATTCCGTTATCGAAATCGGAACCGAATTCGATAAAATCCGAAATGCATATTAAATATTAATTTTTATTCAAAAGTGAGTCAATAATTTACATATAATTAATAAATTTTGATATAATCTTTTTAAAATTTTATTTTTATTATTTTATCAATTTATATATTGTATTTTATAATTTATTTGACTTTTTTATTTAAATTTATTTATATATAATTATTTTTTTATCGAAATCGGATTAACGGAAACGGAACCAACTGATTCCGATTCCGATTCCGATAAGCTACCGGAATATCCGATTCTGATTCCGATAGTTTATAGGATACAAAAACAAGTTCCAAACCTGTTAATTTTTATCGAAATCGAATCGAAATATCGGTATATCGGATTCCGTTTACACCCCTACTCAGCAGCACTTGTCAGGGGGTATATACGCAATATCCGTGTCCTGTGTGGTTGATATGTCAGCTGAAAATTGTGAGAAAGAAATATAAGTTTCTACACGGATATCAATGCAAAACAACCTTCCCGATCATGTTATTTCCTTCTTTTTTTCACCCGCGCAAGTTCGAAAATCTCCCGCCATCGCTCCCTGCTCTTTTCCTCTTCTCTACGCCATTAGAGGACTATGCTCCCTCCCTCCCTCCCTCTCTCTCTCTCTCTCTCTCCAAAGTCCAAATCCTCGAATTTGAGGTCGGAGACCCCCAGCCGACTGGGGTGAAGACAAAATGGATATCTCTGCCATCGCCGGGAAACTGGGGCTGGCCCGGTCAAAGCAAGCGGTTCGCAAGGCTGAGGAGCTTCGCCGACAAGCGGATGTCCAGTTCGACTCCTCCATCATGGGCATCGTGAGAATGGTCGCTCGGCTTTTCCTTATTTTGCAAATCGCCTCAGTTCCGACTAATGTGTAGTCGATCTTCTTTAATTGTTAGGGAGAGGTATGTAAAGCCATCATCTGCCTGGAAATCGCCGCCACAAGGTGACCTTCGGGACAAAAGGACTGCATCGTCTCTTGCTTGGGTAAATGCTTCATAGATCAATTTTCTAAGCTGGGTTAGTGGTCGCTCAACAGATTGCAGGTGCTGTTCGACAGGCAGGCAGCAATAAAGATGAGCGGGATGTCGGAGAAAGCCTACATCAGGTCCTTCAACGGCATACAGAACAGCATCGGCATAAAGTTGGTTCTTTTCTTTCTTCCCCCTCCTTTGGCCCTTTTTATCGTTCTAATTTGCCTTTTCATGATACCTAAATTGAGTTCGCTGTTAAGTCTTTTTGTTTTTGCTGCGTTATTCTCCTTCATCGTTTTATTCTACATTGTGGTTTAGTTCTCATTTATCTTTATTATGCTTTGCTTAAATGTACGCAGGTCAAAGCTAGATGTTCGCGAGTTAGGAATCCAGTTTGGTTGCGTGAGGCTTATTCCCTTTGTGCAGAAGGGCTTGTCTCTGTAAATTTTTTACGCCTTTCTTCTCACGCAAATAAGCCCTAATGTGCCCTATTTACTGTTTAGTTCCCCGCTTTGGCTCTTTGATACTTCAGATCACATTTGTAGCATAACATAATAAACCAAGATATTGTATACCTTAAGTTGACCAACAATTTTATTCATGCTTGGTATGTAAAATCGTATAGTGGGTTGGAACCTTTTGTTGTGTTGCCTGTTACTTAAAAGAATTAGCATGTAAGGTCCCTGTTCCCCATAGATGACTCATGCTAGTTGGATCTTGAAGACAAAGCTTATAATCCATCTTGTTCATCTTGAAAATTGAGTTGTATCTGTTGATCAAACTCTCTTTTGTGTCTCGTGGTTACTGTACTTACAATGCCAGCAGCACCATTGTGTTTGACTATGGGCCTGCTTGGAATGCTGCGGTGCAGAATCTTGATTTTGGCATCATGGATTATGGGAGCAGATTGGCCACCTTGTTTGACAGGCACTGATCCTGATCCGATTGACCCTGGACTTTCTGGGCTCAGCCTGGACCTAGGATTAGGGGCTCAGATCCTTATCTGGATCAGGTCCTAAATACCATGGAATCAAATATTTGTGTTTTCATAGCTGTTAAGGTGAAAATTGGAAATAAGTGAATAGACTCTCTTAGATTTTGAGAATCAGTGTTTACAACGCAAGGAAAATTAAATAAGCATTTTATTACTACTTACATTTGTTTACCATAAAGCAAACAGTGCTAAAGATAAAATTTGGATTTTCAGGTACAAAGATAGATTTCTCAAGGCACTTCCACTTTCGCGCCGGACTAGCACAGATTTCAATCGACCAGTATTTACAGCTGTTGCATTTTATTTATCTGCCAAAAAACAGAAGGTGCCTCTAAATGCACTCCATCACTACAAGAACTTCTGTTTGACACTTGAGTTTTCCCTAAATCCTGAACATCATCTAATTATAACGTGCCCAACAGCTCAAAGTGGACAAAATGAAGCTTATTGAGCTCTGTGCAACAACCGAGTCAGAATTTGCCAGTGTAACTGACCTGTATCTTGCTATTTTTTATATGATCTTTTGCCAATTACAAATGTTTAGCTCCCAATGGACTCACTTTTCTTGGCAGGTCTCCACTTCCATGAAAGATCTCTGTTTTGATGCTTTTGGGATTGAAAAGGAGAAGAAAGATGCAAATTCTGTGAAAGGTCACAGAGGTAATATTTAATCAATTCATATTATTCCTCGAATTAATTTTACAACTTCTTTTTCTTGTGTTGCTTGAAGTGCGAACGTGTCCAGACTAAGCTGCCTCCTACTTGCACTTATGATATCTAATTGTCCTTTAGGATTTGCTAATTTCTCATAAACATGTAAACAGAACTGTTGGATGCGCTGCCATCTAAAAGAAAATGTGAGGATGATGGTGATGCCACTGACTCTTCCGTTGATGCTGATGATGGGATTGAGGTAAACACTTTTACCTTTTTCTTATCGATAAGGTAAAATCATTTTCAGCTGTTTTTTGAATGAAGCTGCATAACATGAGATGATCATGTACTTGGAACTTGCTCAGAAGAATATGAAAGTCAAAGTTTCTTTTAAGCTGATAATGCTTTTTTTAATGAAAGAAAATCAAAGCATAGGAGAGATCTTTTGAGCGAAAAAAGCATGCTTATGTCACCACCTCCGAGAATGATTGTTAGGAGTCATAACACGATTATATAGCTTTTATATCTTCTACATCACTCCTGAAGTATGTGGCTTATTAGACAGCACACCCACTGTGGTGGGTTATCAGCTCGCGTACAGCTCATGGATTGCAGAATCAGCCGATCCGGATTGAGATTGGCCAATTCTTGGATCGGATCAGCCATGGCCGATCCGATTGTCTATGGAATCACCGATCCGGAGAAAACATCTATTGGAATCGATGTTTTTGGATAGAATCGGGGCCGGAATTGTTTGAATTGATCGATTCTAGAACGATTCCGGTGATTCTGTACCGAAATTGGCCGGAAATGGCGCCACGGGGAAGACAGGGCTACCGAGTCCATTGGTACCCACCGATTCGGTGGCCCCGGATCTGGTGACTTAAGTGGCCGTAGGCTGCCACGGCGCTGTTTTGGGGGGGATTTCAAGTGGATTTCGCCCTCAAAATGTCTAGATCGAATTATAATCCGATCTGGAGCTTTATTTTTATATTTTTTTTTAGGTTTTAGCGCTTTTTGAAGGAATGATCTGTAGCGATTCCGGATCGTTATTTCTTCTTGTGGATCGCTCGGAATTGGACCGATCCGGTGGCCGATTCTGATCTTGTAAACCTTGGTACAGCTAGATGTTAATTTTCAAGAATGAATTACATCTACCGAAGGAGGCACCAGAACTTACGCATTTCTTTTATCTATCTAATTGTGTTTTGCGTTCATGAGTAGCATATGAGCATTTATTTGGATCATATTAGTGAATGTAGCACTGTAGCAGCATATACAAGCCAGATATCCTATGAATGAATAAAGACAAGCAGTCTACGATCTTACAAGTGAGAGGGCAATAATTTTCTTTTAATAGAGTAAGCAATGTGCAAACAAAAAGTTCTAAAATTTGGCTGGGTGATGTCTTTTTGATAGTTAAATCTCTTATGATATGAGCATCAGGACCCTGTATTATTTCTGCATCTAAACCTTGATACAATCTTTAGGTGCCTTACTAGATAGTATGCCTTGCACGGTCAATGAGTGCAAATATCCCCATATGAGGAATGGGATCCATTTTGTAGCCTTAGCTGCCTACTATTTTCCCTCTCTTCATCCTTCAGAGAGTTTTGCAGGAAGATGTGATATATGAATGTGTTATTGATGTAAGTCAATCTCCTGAGTTCATGAGTGAACAAAACTTAATGAAAATAGGGAAAGTTTGCATATGAGCATGCTCTTTTGCTCTCATGAAGAGTTTTCATAAACTGATGTATCATACCTTGCCTTAACTATTCTCTTCCAAACCATCTGTTTGTGGAAACAATACAATTTCACATTCATCGATGATGATTACAAATACTTGCTGTGTGTTCCTGTTACTAACAGTTGCCCAGTTACAAGAGGCATAAAAAAATGGAAAAAATGGCATACGAGGCATGGAAGTCTTCTGTCATCTCGTCCAACAAGCAAGACACAGCAGGTGTAACACTCTTCCTCATCTTGACCATAAATTCACCATTAAATTCTTCAAAATAATAACATATGTTTTTGGACTTACTTGCTTTTCAGCTGGTGGTGGTAAGAGAAAGAAGCAATCTCGGCTCAGCTTTTCGAGGAAACCTTCCCAGACAATTACTACTGAGGCCTAGCAAGAAGAGATTTTCTCTTGCAGCTCATCTAATCTCGGTTTGATGATGTTTCAAGAAAAGGATGCAGCAACTCTAATATCCTGGTCTTTACAGCATCAGGACTGGTTATTGGTAATATGTAAACCCATTTGCCTCATTGCATGGATCATGTATGAATTCTGCCACATGCTAAATTCCTGGAAAACCCACCGCATAGAACTCAAGTTTAGACCAATTACAGTTACTGGAGTGTAGCAAAACGCTTTTTGTCATTCATATTCACAACCTTGTTATTCAACAAGACGTGGGTTGGGGCACCTGCTTGCTTATTAAAATTGTTTGATGTTTTCAGTGTTGCAGTACAACAGTGTGTAGTCAGATATGTCTCTGGTTGTAGGCTATCAAACTGAAGATTTAACTCATCTTGTTTGAAACTCCTAACTGAAACCCAACATCATAGTTCAACGAATGAAGTGTAGTTTATCTGGAGTCAGTTGGGGTGCAAATGGAATCGGATGTTCCGATTTGGTTCTCATAAAAATTAATGGATTTAGAATATAAAACGGAGGCTTGGAGCTGAATCTGAGGTAGGGGTGTGGACTGTGGTGTTTGGTTTGGTTCTATTTTTGACCCTTTTTTTTCCAAAATCAAACGAAACCCAACGAGGTGGCTCAAACTCAATTTTCATGCAACCAAATAGTCCATGAAATTTTGAAATGGTTCGCCGCCGACTAAACCTTTACCCCCGCACTTGGGTAAGACACAATACATAAATGAGAGTGGATCACTTCAGTTCTTGGGTGAATTGTTATCGAAAAAAATTGAATTGTTATCGACGTCTAACTAACTTATTATCGACGGATAGTGAGTTACTAAGTCGTCGGTAGTGATTCAACTTTTTTGATATCGGATTCATGACTCTTAAATTATGTTATTGAACTATTGTTAAATTGCTACTGAAAATGATTAAACTGTTATCGACGTCTTATTAATTTGTTATTGACGGATAGTGAGTTATTAAGACGTTGATAACGATTCAAATTTTTTGGATAACGATTCATGGAATCAAAATTTGAATTGTCATTTAAGTGACGATGGTATATCATCGTTCCTGATTAAAAATTGATTAAAAATTGGGGTCAACCTCTTCGTTCGAAAGGTTGATGTGATCCGCCCTCTATATAAATGCCCACGTACAAGGCCACTTTTCCCCACGTGCGACCGCTGCGCCGCGGTCTGGCCGGCGGGCGAGCCCGGTCGTCGAATTGAAGTACGTCGCAGCGCTGCCGCGTTCTGCCAAGCGGACGTAGGCTTCGATACTGCCGCCGATTTAAAGCCTCCGGAGTAGGAACCGGTCCCCGAAGCGGCCCAGACCGGGTCGCATCGCATCCATAAATGCGTTCTCACCCGGGTACGTACGGCTCCCGATCGAGTGGCGTGCGGGCATACGGCTCTGGACAGATTATCATCGGATACGCGTGAAAAGGGCAAGAACCGGGACGGTGCTCCCTCCTGCGGGTTGCCGACTCTGTATGTTAATCACCTGAACTTTAATTAGTGGAAGCTTTAGTTTGTGGCACCGCAAACTATCGTAGTAGACCTTAAAACTTCTCGAGTCAAATGGGTCTGGGGTGAAAGTTTTGCAAGGTAATATACATACGTACATGTATGCACACACGTCGAAACACTTTTTTTTAGATACTAATCTCGTTGAATAGTATGTAAGAGTTAATAAGATAGGTGAGAGATTAATAAAAAAATGTGATTCACCTAAGATGACTGTTTTAGGGAAAAATTGCAGTTATTTATGAACGATTGTCACGATCGACTAGAATTTCGTCAGTCTGCGATGATCCAGACTCCATTGATAGCGCAGGCGAACGAGGTCGAAATAAGCCGCAAAAGAGTCAAATATGGAAGTCGATCTTTGTGCATGGCGCCCCTACTCTTTTCTCACATCCCGTAAGGCTTCATCACGGTCATGTACAAGGGGAGTATCGTGAGGTTGAGGATCACGATACCCAAACCCTGGAAAGAGAGAGAGAGAGAGACGACGGGGAACGAAGAACTGCCTAGAACATACGATTACTTGGCCGTTCCGCTGAAGGCGCCCGAGAAGTCAAGTGAAAAAAAAAGGGGGATTAATCCGGCTGCTACCTAGTCGTCGTCCTCCTCGGCGACCTTCGCCTCGAAGCCTCCCGCCGGCCTCCTCTCCACGGAGTAGGGGACGCAGGTGCCGAAGATCTTGTCCCAGACGACGAAGAAGGGCTGGGAGAAGTTGCACTTGCTGCCGGAGAGCTGGTGGTGGATGTCGTGGTAGGCGGCGTTGTTGCCGAACAGGAGATGGAAGGGGTTCCAGGGCAGCAGGTACCCGCAGTGGTCGTCGATCCCCTTGACGGTGGCGAAGGAGAAGAACACGGTGGCCGCCCTCGGCGACATGCCGGAGGCGGCGTAGGCCGCCGCGCCGGAGGCCGTCTCGATCAGGAGGCCGTCCAGGGGGTGGTTGTACTGCGCGCCGAAGGCGTAGGGGACGACCAGGCGGTGGTGCCAGGAGTGGAGGTGCTTGTACAGGAACTTGCTCCCGTGCATGTGCCGGTGCATGAAGAACTGCCAGCCGTCGAAGACGAACATGGCGATGAAGAACTGCCGGGCCACCGCCAAGACGGAGGCGTTTGCGTCGGCCGGATCCGCCGCCGCCGTAGCATGCCCCTCGCCGACCACCTGCAGGACAGCAGAACAAGTCCATATATAATATGCCTCGATGATCGCATATTTATATACATATATATTTATACGCTTGCTTACTTGATGGCTTACACACACACGTATATATATGTTCTAACTTCTAACCTTAAAGCCGATCAGGGAGATGGTTGCTTGGAGGGACTGCTGGAGGAGAACACCCATGACGACTTGGCGCTTGGAAACCAGGTTCTTGGAGTCCTCCTCCTTCCTCGAATGCAGCCGGTATTTCTCGAGAGGGACGGCGAACATGGCGTACAGCCCGGAGTACAGCCAGTACACCAGTATGGGCACGAAGGTCCCCAGGAGCTCGTCGGCGGTGAACAACCCCATTAACGCCCCCCCCTCGCTGCCGCTCTCTATCTCCCTCCCTTGACGCTGATCGCTTGCCGGGAATACACAGTACTGCCGTGTTGGGTACAAAGGGAGAGCAAGCGACAGTGCGCAGCGCAGAAGTGTCCGAGATCGAGTAGGATACCGCTTTCAATAGATTTAGGAGAGGGGTGGTGTGATATATCGTATATGTAGACGGCGGGGGGCGGTGAAGTCCGCCGGGGACCTCGTCCGGGCGGCCATCAAGACGGCGGTGGGCGCTGGGGGGGGGGGGAAGGATGAGGAAGCGGTCGTCTCCTTGGTAGCAATTTAGAGGGCGACCGACGCGTCTAGCATGGAGCAATCTGGTTGGCTTCTTCTCTATTAAACCCCCCCATGAGAGTCAGCTTCCGGACGCTGCATGACTGCGCCACGTCGTGCACGACAGCGCGCCTTCTTAACTCGCTCTCTGGTAGCGTGCGGGATAGCTCTACGGTCCGGATCCTCACCTCCGCGTAGGGTGTTTTCTTGTCGGTTCGGTTCGAGCTCGAAGGCATATCAGAGAGCGGATCCCCTCGGGTGCTCTGAGGGGATCCCCTCAGGTGCTCATCTGAGGGGATCCTCTCAGCCCCCTCACAAAGAGGGTGACATGATCGGGACAAGACAGTGATCTGACAGACGTCAGATCACTGTCACCTCAGCCTCTTGTGAGAGGGGCTGAGGGGATTCCCTCAGGTGGGCACCTGAGGGGATCCGCCCTCATCTTTTCAACTGAGCCGAGCCCAACTCGAAGGAGAGCGGGTCAACTCATTTCTCAGTGGGGAGAAGTCTCGACGTGACGTGGTATAATAGAGAATGATATAAATAGTACATTTTAACTGAAACATGAAATGGCTCACGAGTCGGTCTAATGTCGTTTTCGGTAATAGGCTAGGAAAGTGTCGGTAATGAATTTTTAGAGCCTCGATAGTAAATTTGCAGAGACCAGAGTTTGATAAAAAATCATCAAAATACCGTATCTTTAGAATCTTGGTTGCATCGCTTGATAATAGATCTTTGATCCTCAGCACCAAGTCTTTGGACTTGTGGTAGCAAAATTTTGGAGGTTTTATAGTAAATCATTAGAGATTTGATAGTAAATCATTAAAGCTCAACAACAAATCTATTATCGTTGCGTGAAAAATCAAAAAGACATTAGATGATTTTGTCTGTCATTTCACTTCGTTATTAAAATACGTTCTTACCACCCATAGAAAACTCTCTTGGGCTTGGAAGTCAGCAATACTTCGGCAGCTCTCATTAAAAAAAATGCATGATCTCTGTTAAAGATAACACTTTTAACAGTAAGATTCTCACGTACATGTATTACTGATGATTGAGGAGATCCCCATTACTGCGGGCCACGAATCCACCCATCCCTGGTAGTCGGTGAGAGCAAGGTCCATACAGGGCACCATGTGTCGAGAAAGTTGCGGGCCGCGGCGACCGTTTGACCGGGTTGAGCCAAATAGATCTGCTCGTGAGTAGAATGCCGTCGCACCGAGTCCATTAATGGGTTGGAAGAGAGAGAGAGAGAGAGAGAGAGAGAGAGAGAGAGAGAGAGAGAGAGAGAGAGAGAGAGAGGAGGGGAGTCCCGTGGTAGGGTAGAGTGACAAGTAAAGTTCACTCGTGACCAAAAAAAAAAAGAAAAAGACAAGTAAAGTTAATGAATGTCACATTGACGTGTTCTTGGACGTCACAGTCGAGAGGGGGCGCTCGATATTGACGTCCCCATTCAAGAAGCCGTCCTATTTTTTGACATTCAACCGATTACCATGTATTCTATAAACGATTTTCTTCCCCCTTCGATCTTCTCCCGTACCAGATTTAAATGTTTCATTGAAAACAATTTACATATTCCCATTTGAAATGAACAAATGTACCTTGTTCACATGAACATCTTCTCGATCTGTTTGTGTGTGTGTGTGTCTCTCTCTCTCTGTATGAGTTTTTGTCGCCACTCCCTCCCCAAGTTCAGACCCCAACGAAGCTTCAACGTTTCCTAGCATTTATATACGAACGGTTAGTTCTTGAACTATACCTAGAAGGTAGAGTGATGAAAGAGACTCCTTTTGAGGTCGCATATGATTGGATTCCCGGAAGAGATTGTTATATATAAAAAAATTTGATAATCCAAAATCTCAACCAAATACAAAAAGATTTGCATTGATTTAACTGAGAGAGGAGATTTGAGGACCTGTGACGCATGGCATGAGCTGAAAGTGGATAAGAGATTTTGGATAGAATAGGTTCTTTGGATTCAACTACGTATCCTAATAGAGTGGTTACATGTGTTGGCAATACATATCACGTCTCCTTTCATTGCTTTCAAGAGAAAAGAGAAATCAGATTGGTAATGAGTTGGGTCAAAGGAGTAAGATTTTGGTGAGGATGCATGTGCTTGCAATGGTCTCTATCTCTCTCTCTCTCATAAGTTCAACTTCACAAGTCTTGCGATTTTTAAAATCTTTATCGTTCATAAGATCAGACGATCCTCTACCTCTACGATAAATCTCTGTAAAAGAAACCAAGGAAGAATGGATGAGAGAGGGCCTTGCCCGTGTGTAACAGTGTAAGGGACAACAAACTCAGTAGCCCGGCCTCAAGTGATCACTATGGTGGAACAGCTTAAATGATGCTCTATCGCACGCAGGTCAACAACTCTACCCAAAGATCTTTCTTTTTAGACAGAAAGGGATTTGAGAGATCATTCACCTTTGGATAGAAGATCTGAAATCACCAAGTAGATATGCAAGTGTTATAAAATTTAGATAGGTGATGTGCCACGAGAGACAGTATAGGATGGGTAGGCATGCTGCACGACATGCTGTTGTTGGCTAGATGGTGGTGGGGAGAAGTGGAGGCATTTATGAGGGGTGCCACAAGATGAGGAGTGGGGCAGGGAGCTTATAACAGTTGTAGGAAAGAATAAGACAAGGACAAACAAGGCACAGTTATATTGTACAAGTGAGGATCGTCTACCCATATTTTAGTAAACTAATAAAATATTTTAGTGTCATATCAATACGACGGTCATAGTTGTTATTGTAGGCAGATTCTACTAAAGTAAGTATTTTCTATTGAGACTAATTGTAATTTACATTTAATTGAGGGTGTACACTGTAATTGTCCTTCCCGCCTATTTTTTCCTCTCTTAGGAGAGCACGGCAGCATCTGTACAGCAGCATATATATATGTACATTCAGCGATTGATTTCTATCAGTCTGCTCATTTCCTCACTTTCCCTTCTTCCGCATTGTCTGCTTGCTCGGGACAGATCTGGAGACAGAGTGCTCTGCATCGGCTCCTCTTCATCGTTGCTTCCTCATCGTTTGATTCATGGCGACTACTCCGATCTCTGCAATTTCTGGATCGCGTCCTCCAACTTCTAGCAGCTCAGATTTACGGGTGAATCACTCTATTTCACCTCTTCCTAATGTAATGCATTGTCTCCCTTTGAAACTCAATTGAGACAACTACTTAATGTGGAAGGCACAATTTCTGCCGCTTCTGCAATGTCATGGGTTATTAGAGATAGTTGAAGGAACCGAGTAGGCTCCTCCCATGGTAATTGAGGCATCTAATTTAGGCGAATCTATCTTCAATCCAGATTATACTTCCTGGATGAGGAGAGACCAGATGACGGTTGTGGACGCCGAGGGGATGGGGACGCCGTGGAGGAGGTTGTGCCGTTGGCGGTGGCTGCCGTCCTCCCGCGGTGCGAGCGTTTCGGTGTGGGGTGTGTGTTTCTTCTTCCTTACGGTTTTGATAGGATCGGTTTGTGTTGATCACGCCATGGACACGGTTGTGGATGGTTCCAACAAACCGGTCTATTACCCAACTCTTCTCCTTCTTTCTTTCTCCACACTCACCTTGGTTCCCGGACTATTCGACCCTTGATGTCACTTGGGCATCGAAGGACTGGCCCGGGTCGTGAGGAGAATAGAATGGAAAGAAGATCAGACAGTAGGTGGCATTATCAACACTAACTTAACCTATGAACCGAAAAGAGAAAGAGATGGTGTGGTCGCCAGGAGCCAAAGAGGCTCCGATGATTAAAATAAAAGAGATAAACTGATAAAGGGGGTAAGAATGACCGGTTACCTCGTTGAATGGGGAGACTGTGTGGGTTCTATCTTCTCCTTCCTCGGCCGGCCGGGGAAGAAGAGCCTTGGAGAAACTCGCTTACCTGAAAAGAAGTTATGAATGAAAGCATAACGAAACAACGATTAGAACTAAATAGAGAATAGTAACTATTCGTAAGAAAGAAGAGCAATGACAAAAGGGGTTGAACGAACCGGATTAGGACTAACTCCTAACCCCTTTTAAGGGAGGATCTAAATGACCTAAGGCTAAAGATGCATTAAGTTATGCTAGTGCAATATGCATGATGAAACCCAAACGGAAAATGAAAGGAGGATAAGATAAGGAAGAAGATCGTTGGTGAGCCCGGGGGCTTCTGGTTTCTGGAAGTTGCAGGCGCTCCGACTCCAGGTCGCCTGGCGTCCCGTCGGAGGAGCGCTTAGGTCCTTCGGAGGCAGCCTTTGACACGATCTTCTCCCGGTTCCAATAAAGGAGGAATCAGACTCCTGGCCCGTTTTGGAGACTTCTTGAGACCTTTTGGAATGGCTTTCAATGGCTTTTAATGGTATGAGGGGATTTGGGATGATCTTTTGGTTGTGTTGAATGAGCGGAGTGGAAGAGATGTAGTGGAAGATTGAATGACTTGGAGATGGGATTGTGGACTCTAGTGTGGCTTGGAAGATGGTGGGAGGGTGTTGGGAGGCTCAAGAAGACTCTCTGTGGAGTTATGGCTCTGGGAATCCTTTTTGGAACCTCTTAAATGTGGGAGAAGGGCCTCCTTTTATAGATGCACAAAAGTGACCCTAGCGCTCCGACCTAAGGACGCCTGGCGTCGCGGTATTGGAGCGCCTGCTAATCCGCCGACAAGTCGGCGGATCAGCTTGGCGGATCAGCACGTCCGACCATACCTGTCACCACCTACCACCCTGCGTGTCAGGCGACGGTTGTCAGCGGAGATCCCGACGCTTTGATAGGGGAGCACCTACGACCTACGACTGACACCTGCAAATTCGGCGCACGTGGAGCTTGCGGTGTCAATTGGCAGGCGGGGATCCAGGTGCTCCGACGGCGGAGCGCCTGGACCCTCGGTACAATTTCGACAACGCACCGCTGACCGTCCTGAAAAGCCGGCTATCACGGGCGGAAATGCAGGCGCTCTGGCAGAGGAGCGCTTGCACCATCGTACGTTCCTGAGTACGACATCGTCCGGCCGGATAAAGGGGTGAAAAGGCGGGAAATGCTAGACGCTCTGACATCGCGATGCCTGGCATTGCGATGTCGGGACGCCTCCAGATTTTCTAAAATTTGGTCATTTTTATGTCAAACCGACTTCTCTGATTGAGAAAATACAAGTGTTATCTATAGGAATGAGATTGTATTCTCTGTAATCTGGCCGAATTCGCGTATCTACAACGGTCAGTTGGCTTCTGTCATCCTTATCTAAGGAATTGTTTCCCCTTATCATTGGTCTCAAAACTTCGAAAGAGGTCTGGGACACCCTAGTCTCCGCCTTTGCCTCCCAAGCTCAAGCTAGAGCTCTTGAACTACATTCTGAACTTCGTACTATAACGAAGGGGTCAATGTCTGTTACTGATTATTTACAGAAAGTTAAACGGATTGCTGATAGTCTAGCAGCAATTGGTCAGCCGGTTCCAGCCAATGAATTAGTCTATAATGTTCTTGGTGGTCTTGGTTCGTCTTATGAGTCATTTGTTCCAGCAGCACTTACTAGATCTCTACCATTTACTCTTCAAGAGATTCATGGACATCTTCTTGCTCACGAGAGCTGGTTACTTAGACAAGCAAGAACAACTTCTAATTCGTTTCCATCAGTTAATGTTGCTTCTCACAACAGTGGTAATTCAATTCAAACGCAGCCAATTGCTAATCAACCTACTACTAATCAGCAACCTAGACAGCAGTACCGGAGAAACAACAGAGGTCGAGGTCGAGGTAATTGTATACCTCGTTGTCAGATATGTGGTATTCAAGGTCATAGAGCAGATTTGTGTTACTATAGGTATGATAACAAGGCAACACCCAGACAACAAGGACAGATTCAGGTGAATCAACAGCAAATGCCACCTCAACAGACTCAACCGAGGGCATATACTGCAAATTCAGTTAACAATGAGGTTGACAATTCTTCTGTTTGCTATCCGGATTCAGGAGCAACTCATCATTTGACCAATCAGCTTCATAATCTACAAATTCATGCTCCCTATGTTGGAAATGATCAAGTATATCTTGGCAATGGTATGGGTTTACCAATTCAAAACACCGGTAATTCAACAATCTTCTCTTCTGATAATTCTTATATTATGAAGAACATTTTGCATGTCCCAAGCATCAATAAGAATTTGTTATCTATAAGCAAGTTTACACATGATAATGATGTGATTGTTGAGTTCTCAGCTAATGATGTGTTTGTTAAGGACTGAACAACAAAGGAAACCCTGCTCAAAGGGAAGAACAGTAAGGGCTTATACAAACTACAACTCAAGGAACTTGAAGCACCAGAAGTACATCTTGGAGAACAAAGATCATTGAATGATTGGCATGCTCGGCTTGGACACCCGTCTTGGGGAATACTTAAAAACATAGTTTCTGTTTTTGGGTTACCTGTATCTCCTTCTAACTATACTTTCTGCTCACACTGTGCTGTGGCAAAATCCCATAGATTGTCTTTACATGCTTTGGCATATACTGTTAATAGTCCTTTTGATTTGATATATAGCGATGTTTGGGGTCCTGCTCCTATTACATCTACACATGGTTGCAGATATTATGTGCACTTTATTGATGCTTATAGTCATTATACTTGGTTGTTTACATTGAAAAACAAATATGAAGTTTATGAGATGTTTATCAAGTTCCAAAAGCATGTTGAAAATTTTGTTGAGAAAAAAAATCAAAGTTCTTCATACTGATGGAGGAGGAGAGTATTGTGCTCTTTCAAATTATCTATGTGCTAATGGAATTCAACATAGGATATCTTGTTCACATACTCATGAGCAAAGTGGTAGAGCTGAACGGAAGCACCGACATGTCATTGAAACATGTTTAGCTCTATTGCACAATGCTAAGTTACCATTGAGTTTTTGGGAAGCAGGTGTACAGACTGCGGTATACCTTATCAACAGGATGCCCACACCCACTCTTCAGTTCAAGTCCCCTTATGAGATGTTGTTCAAAACTTCACATGATTTTACCATTTTAAGAACGTTTGGATGTGCTTGTTACCCCTGCTTACGTCCCTATCAACATCATAAGTTTGATTATCATTCCAAGAAATGTGTTTTCCTTGGATACAATTTGACTCATCCCGGATACAATTGTTTTGACCCGATAGCAAACAGGATGTTTATTGCTAAACATGTAATTTTTGATGAGTCTGATTTTCCTTATGAGCAATTGGTTCTATCTACTACCAATGAAACTGTTTCTGGGACATATATATCAGTCCCTTCACACCTTTTCTCTCAAGTTACACCCACTAATAGAGTTGTGATCAGCTCTCCTGGTTCTCATTCTAGTGACCCAGCACAGTTAACTGAGCTTCCTGCTTCCTCAAGCTCTTCTCCCCAGGATATTACTTCAATTTCAACTGTGCCATAGTTGGTAACAATTCCGGTAAGCAATACTCATCCCATGGTAACTAGGACAAAGGATGGAACTCGGAAGCCCAAGATATATAGTGCAGAGAAATCTGGTTCTGACAGTCAATTTTCCTTGATGCCCACCTCTTCTTTTACTCCTTCAAGTTTTCTGGAGGCTCGACAATATCCTCATTGGATTAAAGCTATGGATGAAGAGTTTCGAGCTCTAATTCAAAATAATACTTGGGTCCTTGTTCAACCCAACCCAACTATGCATATCATTGATTCCAAATGGGTTTATAAAGTAAAAACTCATGCTGATGGTTCTATCAGCCGGTTCAAGGCGCGGTTAGTGGCACGAGGATACAAGCAACAGTCTGGAATTGATTATCATGAGACTTTCAGTCCAGTGATTAAACTAACCACAATTCGGTTAATCTTATCCCTTGCAGTTTCTAATGGTTGGATAATTAAACAGCTGGATGTCTCTAATGCTTTTCTGCATGGAGATTTAACTGAGCCAGTTTATATGCAGCAACCAGATGGTTACATTGACTCACATTTTCCACATTATGTCTGTCTTTTAAAAAAATCTTTATATGGTCTTAAACAGGCGCCCCGGGCCTGGTTTAAGAAGCTCTCAGATAGCTTGTCGAAACTTGAATTTATCTCTTCTAAAACTGATGCTTCGCTGTTTATCTATGTTAATGGAGATCTCAAATTATTTTTATTGATTTACGTGGATGATATTATAATCACTGGCACCTCAGACTATCACATTCAAGCTGTTATCTCTGCACTCCAGGATGCATTTGCCATTAAGGATCTTGGTCCATTGAGTTTTTTTCTAGGCATACAGGTTACCCGAAGTAATAGAGGCCTATGTTTGTCACAACAACATTATCTTCTTGATATTTTGAAAAAGACTGGAATGGCTACTTCTAATGCTTTGAATACCCCTATGGCAGTTAATAAGGTCACTTGTGATGTCAATGAACCTTTTGAGAATCCTACACTATATAGGCAGGTCATTGGATCTCTTCAATATGCCACAATTACTCGGCCAGACATCACATTTGCAGTAAATAAAGTAGCTCAATTCATGCATCAACCGACAAATCATCATTGGAAGCTTGTCAAGAGGATACTTCGGTATATCAAGGGCACATTTCAGTTAAGTTTATTTCTTAAACCTACCAAGGATCCTACACTTTATGCATTTAGTGACTCTGACTGGGCAAGTGATACACTTGATCGGAAGTCCACCAGTGGATATCTGATATATCATGGTTGTAATCTGATTTCCTGGAGTTCAAAGAAACAACAAACAATGGCTAGATCTAGCACTGAAGCTGAGTATAAAGCAATTGCTAATGCCACAGCTGAAATTATGTGGCTTCAATCTCTACTAAGTGAGCTTCAGATTACTACTTCTGCCCCTACACTTTGGTGTGATAACTTAGGTGCTATATATATGTCAAAGAATCCTATTTTTCACAGTTGCACCAAACATATAGAAGTCGATGCTCACTTTGTTAGAGATCTTGTCAGTCGGCGTCAACTTCCAATTCAATTCATTGCCACTGAGGAACAACCAGCAGATATTTTAACAAAGCCACTTAGATATCCACGGTTTTTACAACTGAGAGACAAACTACAACTGCAGTCTGCAGTATAGTTTGAGGGGGGAGTATTGAGACTAATTGTAATTTACATTTAATTGAGGGTGTACACTGTAATTGTCCTTCCCGCCTATTTTTTCCTCTCTTAGGAGAGCACGACGGCATCTGTACAGCAGCATATATATATATATGTACATTCAGCGACTGATTTCTATCAGTCTGCTCATTTCCTCACTTTCCCTTCTTCCGCATTGTCTGCTTGCTCAGGACAGATCTGGAGACAGAGTGCTCTGCATCGGCTCCTCTTCATCGCTGCTTCTTCATTGTTTGACTTTTTCCCTTGAAATATGCCACTTCTGTGGACAGGCTTGTAATATATTATATTCTTTACTATTTGTACGATCCTATCTCTTTTGTTCA
The DNA here is from genome assembly GCA_036172225.1 of Cryptocoryne crispatula var. balansae. Taxonomy (NCBI): domain Eukaryota; kingdom Viridiplantae; phylum Streptophyta; class Magnoliopsida; order Alismatales; family Araceae; genus Cryptocoryne; species Cryptocoryne crispatula. The sequence continues at coordinate 14,308,725 of CM069920.1, read as the reverse complement.
CCAGATTATGGGTGAAGTCACTGGGGCAGGTCATGACTCGGGCCCAACCTGGTTGACTTTTTGGTTGTTCGGCCCAATCCTAACCCAAGATCCCCGACCCACTTAAGACCTAGGGCTGGGTTGCCCAACCCTGCCCTCCCGTCGGGGCCTAGCCCAATAGGGTCGCTAAATGTTACTTGCAGGCTAGCTGTTCAGGGCCTTTCAAAGGGGGCCTATATAAGATCCCAAAGGAGCTCCTAACGTCTTCACATCTCCCTCTCTTATTTGCTCACATATTCTCACTTGAAAATTTCACTCTCTCAAGCATTCAAAGTGATCTTTTTATCTGTAAAGTGCTTCAAAGTTCTTGATTTCCCAAGCCATTTTAAAACTTCATAGAGCTTGCTTTTTGTTTCATTGTGTTACTAACCTTATTTTGTAAAGTGTTATCTTTGTTTTTTTTAAATTATTTCAATATGTCTTCTCTAAGTCGTGACATTCAAACATTCGATGAGACCCAGAACGATGTGGCTTGGTTCATTGAAACTTGATTAACACGGATAAAAGAAAAGTGAAATATAAGTAATGTGAGAAAATAATGCACAGGGGGAATATACCGGTCGAAGCATGATCTTGTCAGGATGAAGAACAATGTCCTCCCTATGCACACATACTCCACCCGAGGTACAAGCATAATTTGTAGTTATTTACCTTCTTTGGAATAGGCAGAGGGAGTAACAAAACTGCTTAAGGACACTATCTAAGAAGAAATTTCTCAACCTTCCAGCCATGGAGTTCACATATCTGAGACTGGATTGGAGCACCCAATGGGTTAGAGTATTCCTCTTGTGAAACGTTTTGATGATGGTTTGTTGCGATTAATGTTTAATAAGTTACATCAATATCAAATGACATTTATATTTAATATTTATTTTTATAAACAAAAGAAGTGGTACATGCAATGAAGGCAAGTCAAAAGTCATTTGTGGACGAAGACACATGTTGATGTACTAAGCGATTCATGGGTCAAGGTTTTGGAAGTGAGAGCAGACATAAAAATGGAAGAGGATTCAATAATGAAAAAGAAGATGGTATTTATGATCTCACAAGAGAGGAATAGCAAAAAGTAGGTCTATAATCACACTACCAAGACAAAGATAAACTATGATCACAACGATGATAAAGAACTTGTGGATATGCAAAGAGAATATCGATAGTTCTTCTATAGTAGCATATTGGTGAATGCTACAAAGGAGCCGAATTATGGGTCCATGATTAATGCTATAACTGACATTTTTAAGGGTGTTCCCAGACCAAATTTGAAAGAAGTTTACAACACTTATCTTCTCATAAAAATGGTAGATATTAAACAGTAGATTAAGTCATTTGAACATATTTGGGAAGAATGATGATGCACTTTTATGATGGATGGATGAGCATGTATACTAAACATTTTTTTTCATAGTTAGTTATTACTTTCACTTATCTTTTCAAAGTTCATAATTTGTAACTTAGAGAGATATTTCTTAATAGAAATAACTAGAAAAACAATGATCAACTTCCTACTATATTGTCAAGTTTGGATTATGTTCAGATAGTCAGTAGATGCATCCAAACAGGAAAAGAATGCTGAATACTTGTCTTCCATATATACCTAGTTCTCACTATTTTTCTTAAGAATGAACTCTTCCTCTAGAAATATACTGAACTGAGCAACATATACTCTTATTAATAAAGGTGGTATTTAATATCCATAAGTTTTCTTATGAAATCTCATAAGCCAACACTTCATAGTCTTATATTTTAACTATTTAGGTAATACTTCTTCACTAGCCGGACATTCCAAAACCATAACTTGCTTAAGGTCAAGTTTTAACTTCTATCCATATCTTATATGGAATAGTCAGAATTGACATAGAAGGTACCAATTTAAAAGAAAGTGGTTATATCGAGTACTTGGCCTTAAATAGACAAAAAAGAATTTTGCAAATGTTGTCATTGTCCGTATTACGTCCTACATAATATGGCTTCTCATTTTAGCTACTCAATTAAGCTAAAATATGTAAAGAGATATCCATTAAAATTATATTGTATTATATTTCAAATTATATGTGTATTATATACTTAAGTATTTCCCTCATTGATTTTTATCAAAGAGTTCTAATACTCTTTCCATTAGTATCTTTACTTTGTTCTTAATCTCTAATAATTTCTCAAAGATCTCGGATTTGTACTTCATTAAGTACACATATCCATATCTAGAGATATTATCTTTAAAAATAATGAAGTAGAAACATTCTCCTTTATCCTTAATGGATATGGGATAACATACACCTAGATGAATAAGTTCTAACAACTCATTGGCCCATTTTACATGTCTACATTAAGCTAAAGACTTGATTGATCTAAATCAACCCATTTTCTCTTATGAGGAGTATACACATATCATGAGAGCTAACATATATCTAATATGATTAAACAATTTATTAAACTCCCACTAGCAAACTCTTTGTCATTCAATGTTTTAGAACATCTATCATTTTTATAACTCAGAATAAATCATCATTTATTCAAATAAGAAATATAGATAATGTTTTTATATAAGTATATAATAGTAATCTTAAATATTAAGACATCTCTATAGGGCTACTAAAGACTTGTATTTTCCACTAGAAATGATGCAAAATTTTTACTATTTCATATGTGTAGACATGCCAAATTAGCCTGATTCGGAGCCCTAGACTCCTATTCCATAGGCGATACCCATTATTTGACTATTATTTGATCCGGATTACCTCGTGGATATGAGCTAAGTACGTTGGTGGAGTCCCTCGTGAATTGAGAATGGACCGATGATTTTCAGAATAATGCCATAGCTTTCAAGCGAGAGTCACTCGTTAACCGTGAAAACACAAAGCTTGCTCGATGACCGACCTTGAATGGTCCATACTTGGAGGTCTCAGGAGTCATGCATGTGTTCCATAACATTCAGGATTTCTGAGAAGTCATTTCGGTAGGCGTTGGTCTATGACGGCTTTTCGTTATGGCTTTTCGATCCGTGTTAACACGGCTATCCTGGACCACGTGTTAGGAATTTCCGGCTATCACTAGGTCTTTTCGGGTCATCCGGGTCAATCCTAGCCATATATTTCATCAACCAGGGCCATACGGCTGGTTCGGTCGATTTTAGGGTTTCCCGGTTATTTCCAACTTTTCCGAGCTTCGGTTCATGTTTACCGGGTCAATCTTGGATTTTTTGATAATTTTGGGTTTTTCTAATCGTACCGGACTTGTTCGGTCATCATTTTAAGTCATTCCGAGTTGACCCAAGATTTCTCGATCGGAACCGTGTCCTTTCGGATCTTCGCCACGGTTTTTGGCTTTCCGCGAGAGGGTAAACCGGTAGAAAGCCCCATGCAAACGTCTCGGGAGTCATGCCGACTGGTTTACCAACTTCAGGAGGTGCGGTTGAAGGCCCTCTTTCCAACGCAACAAACGAGAGCCGAATCGGACATACCGTTTGCAAGTTACGGCCCGCGTAACGCGTGCGCAGGAGAGAGTGTACCGCACCCCCGCCCCCTTTGAAATGGGAGGGGCGCGGTCACCGCGCCCTCAGTCCGGGGGCGCGCCCTGCGCACCCTCACTTCCTTTGAAACGCGGGGGCGCGGTTCGTTTTCGGAAACTAGAAATTACCCTAATTAGCGCCTTCTAAACTGGATTTTGGAAAGTTTCCCCCGCTAATTATTGTTTATTTTGACCGCGCCCCCGAGTCAGGGGTGCGTTCATCTTATCAAGTCTAATTTTTAGCAATTTTCGGAAGGTTCTGGTGATTTTTAGCAATAAGACGCGTAACGCGCCTCCGCCTTCTTTGAAACAAGGGGGTGCGCAAATTGCGCCCCTAGGGTGAGGGCGCGCCCTGTGCGCCCCCAGGTGGAGGGCACGCCCTGCGCGCCCTCACCTCCTTTGAAAAGCGGGGGCGCGGTCGGGCCAGTTTCCATATTTTGCACCGGTTTCCATCTCTATAAATCGAGGGCTATTCCCAACGACCCAAGGTTGAACCCCCCGGGCCTAGATCATCTTGAGGTTGTCCAAGCTCCCTCCCAAGGCCGTCCTGACGTTCAAAGCCAATCCGACATCGAGAAATCGATCCTGAAGCGAAGAAGAGGCTCGATCCGTGCGTTCTACAACAGCCGAAATTCATCAGCTTCTGTAAAAATTTGGGGCTCCTGATGCAAAAGTCTTCAACAGAAGAGTTGTTCCTCTCCTCGTCCTCTTTCATTTGCTACTAGCATCACTCAATTCTGACCTGCTGTCTGTCCATGGTGATTTCTGCACTGAGGGCGTGCATCTAGGTTCTATTCTTCCATATCCGTCCACTTTCAGATTTTTTAAAGACTTCTACAAAAGGATTTCAAAGAAGTCATCAACAGTAGATCTCTTCCTCTCCGAGTTCTCATCCATAGAAATAAACGGCACTCGATTCTGACATTGGGGTCGTCCATAGCATTTTCTGTACCAAAGTCGCGCCAGAATGGTGCAAGGCTACCCGAACCGGCCTTCTTCAACCAACTTGGCTTCAACTCAAGCCAATACACTTCATTAGTTCTTCTTAACTCATTTCATTCAGTTTATTTACTATTTTAGATTATCTTTTAGTTCATTTGCATCATTTTTACATAATCAAAAACACAAAAAAGGGGTTAAGACTCACCCCGAAGTCGGTGAGTTCAGTTTCAATTGCTTCCTTTCTCATCTCCACTTTACAGTTACTATAGTTCTCATAAGTCTAATCCATTTCTTTACTTGTTCTATTCTTCTTAAGTTGCACAGATCAATCAAGCTATCACCGGTTGGACTCTTCTTCATCGGCCGGCCGAAGAAGAAGAATGTTGAACTCACATCTCAATCTCCCGCGCTAAGGTACACACGATTATCTTTTATTTTTCAATTCCATAAAGTGGAGCCCGCGGCTCCTGGCGACCACTCCAATATTTTATTCATGTTCTAAGTTTATTTATTCCTCACTCTCCTCCCACATGACCCGAACCGTCTTCGGTGCTCGAGCGACGCCGTGAGATGAAAGTTCGGGGATCAATGTGAGTGTGGGACCGAGGTGAGGACTCTTTACCGCTTTTTGAGTGTTTTCCGATTCACTCTCCTTTTTCCCATATTCCATTCTATCTTTCACCTTCTCTTGAGGTGCCGATCCGGAACCCGTTTTCGGAGCCGACAATATGTTGGTCAATACCTTTTTTTATTAAGCCTACATTTACTTGTCATCATTTACAACTCCTTGTAGATATAACATATATATCCAGTATCTCAATCCAAGAGATGCATCTATATTGTCTAATATTATAATATATATACATATAGTATCTTATACTATTAAGTGTATATTTAAGACAAGCAGATATCAATGACTTAGATGCATGAAGCTTCTCAAGTTCCACCTTTGTATTATGTGCAATACACTTTGCACTTCCTCTTTCACTTATTATCATCATAATAGTAGAAGGATGCTATGTCTTATTTGAGTTTTTATTATCTTGACATTCTTCTTTGACTTTTAACTATCTCATTCTATTTCTATCTAACGATCTTACTTATTTCTATTGATCTTACCAATAAAAAGTAATTAGCTCATCACTATGACCCATGATGGATCTCATATCCATCTATCCATGTTGCCTCTACAACTTTTATCTCATAGAGGCTAACATCTAGTATAAGGCAAACAATGCATCTTCTATATACTATTTTATAAGATAAGATCTAATCTTCTCCCATATCATTAGATAGTTTAGAAGACACCTAGTTCTCAAGTATGATAGTTAATTGGTCAATCATGAGAACAATTCACTTAGTTCTAAATCAATCTAAGAAGTGTGAGCCAAACTACTTGGCATCTAGTATGTCGGGATATCATGATGAAATCCTAGTGGGGGCTAAGACCCTATTAACTTTATGGTGATGACCTTGTGGTAGCACAACAAATCACCCCATACTTAATAGGTAGGTAACTATTGCCAGTTGCAACTTTTTTAACTCTTAATTATTCAACCTCTAGAATTATGATTTTGTGGTAGCACAACAAATCACCCCATACTTAATAGGTAGGTAACTATTGCCAGTTGCAACTTTTTTAACTCTTAATTATTCAACCTCTAGAGTTATGATTTTGTGGTAGCACAACAAATCACCCCATACTTAATAGGTAGACAACTATTGCCAGTTGCAACTCTTTTAACTCGTAGTTATTCAACCTCTAGAGTTATGATTTTGCGGTAGCACAACAAATCACCCTATACTTAATAGGTAGGCAACTATTGCCAGTTGCAACTCTTTTAACTCTTAGTTATTCAACCTCTAGAGTTATGATTTTGCGGTAGCACAACAAATCACCTCATACTTAATAGGTTGGCAACTATTGCCAGTTGCAACTCTTTTAACTCTTAGTTATTCAACCTCTAGAGTTATGATTTTGCGGTAGCACAACAAATCACCCCATATTTAATAAGTAGGCAACTATTGCCAGTTACAGCTCTTTCAACTCTAAGTCATTTAGCCTCTAGGGTTATGACTGTGTGATAGCACAATAAGCCATATACTTTAGTTAGGTCAAACCTACTTGTAACATTATGAGAATGGATTCTTTACATAGCCCTTGTGATAGTATAACAAAGCAATATAAATGGTTCACCTCAAAGTTTGGAAAATGCATTAGCTCTGATCACCAATCCCTTGTTGAATGGGCTTCGTGGTAGTACAACAAACCCATCCAATTTAAGATTGGCTCATCAAGACCATAACAAAAAAAGTCTACATGAGTCATTCTTAATGTCTCACGTTTATCGACTTAATTAAAATGAGGAGAGATTTTATGTTAGTCCTATCAATAATATGTGCTAAATATATATAATACCTTTAGAATATCATATATTTAACATACACATCCACATATCAAATATGCATAAAAATAAAATGGTCCTTCTCTCCTTATCCCCGATTCTGAAAATCCGAAAAAATATATGTTTGAATCCTTATCAAATGAGGATTTTGAAACAATTGGCCTTATCTCTAGAAAACAATTTAAACCAACTAGAAACAAAGGAAAAAGAGGAGGCTATTGATTGGATTTCTAAACAAAAATCACCAACTTTCAACTTGGATAACTCCTTATTCTAGAGACCAAAAATTCTCAAAAAATACAATATGGAATCTTCATCAAATGACATTTCCAAATATGTAAATATCCCTTCATAGAAAAAAATTATATTAATGGAAAATCAAGGGGAAGCATTGCGGCCCAACAAAGCCCTAGATCATCGAAAAAATCTCAAATCCTCTTCCTCCACTGCTGTTCAAACTAGGAGATAGTGAGGAAATATTAGGTAATCTTATTACCCATAATCTAAAGTCTTTTCATAGCTTTAATCTTTTCCATGGATGTATATTTCACAAGATCCCCAAATTTGGGTGACTATTTAGGTATGGCAAAAATGCCAAAATTTGGAGCTTCTCCTAAACTCTACAGAGGTCCAAAATTTGAACATTTTGTGGAGATAAAAAGCCCTATATCATGCGATTCTACCAATGACAAATAGGGCTGTTCATGGTTTGGTTTGGTTTGGTTTATGTATGTTTTTTTTCAACCCAAACCAAACCAAATGTTGGACACAAACCAAACCAATTCAAACCAAAATTTTTTCAAACCAAACCAAACCGAACCAAGCTAATTCGGTTTGGTTCGGTTTGCTCTTTGGTTTGGGCCTTTATGTGGGCCTTATTTATAGGTATCATTATATCATCAAAATTTTTTTCCATCACTTAATCATACACATATTACCTCTTATTTTTCTACCAAAAGACAGCTTTAACATAAATAAAACTAAATTTGAAAAACATAACATCCTTAAAACAAATATAAAACAACACATGATAGAACAAATTAGTCATAGCCACATGATAGAACAAAATGGTCAAATAACCTCACCAGAAACAAATCAAATGTGAGATAAAAACAACAACAAAACCTTCCTTTAACAACTATCAAACTAACTCATAGAGATCTATACGTTATTCAAGTCTATGAAAAACTAAAGATATACATAATATTCAATTATCTATAATAACAAACATAAAATAAACCATAAGTTTAGAACATATGTTTTTATAAATATCCTCCATAGCAAAAAAAAAAAAACAACACAAACTAAGTCATGTTTCTCTATTGCATAACAATCACACTACTCTTTCAAAGACTTCATGAACCATGCCATGCCAAATGTCACCACCAAAATCCAAAAACTTGTTCATCATAAAAAAATAAAATAAGATATTAACTTTACTAATATGTCAAAATACAATCAATATATATGACAAACCTTACTCCATGCACTATTCATCATATCAAATATCAATCACATTTGGGGCCGACGTGAACCATGTAAATTCTATATTAACAAAAATAACACAATAAGTCATCAAGTTGTTTAAAAAATTTATCATCTAAGAAAATTAAAAACATAAAAAATCTTACCTTTGTCTAGTTGCTCAATCTCATCTAAATGCTCTTCAACACATAATGACTCTTTTGATGCTCTAAACTAATCTTGAGTGCAAATAAGTGCCTCCACAATTTTAGGAGATAAAGAACTCCTAAATGAATCAAGCACACGTCCTCCGGTGCTAAATGTCGACTCCGATGCAACAATAGAAATAGGAATGGCCAAAACATCACGTGCTACTAGTGAAAGAATAGGAAATCTTGAACAATTAATTTTTCACCAGCCTAAAATATCAAATGATTTATCATCTTCTTCCATTTCTTCATCTAAATATTTATACAATTCTAATTTTGAATCTCCACTTTCCCTTTCCGCATGTTGTAGCTTGAATATGCACTTCATAAGAGTTTTCATCTTTTGTGCCGATTGTTCGGATTCTTGAACATTTGGACTTGAAGAAGAACCTCCAACTTGTAAAGCCTCAAGCGATCTCACTTGGCCACTTAAGCTTGGGTTTGCATTTTTGTATTCATCAAACAAAACATTGAGAGTTGTTTTCAATCTATTTTTCATAAGCAATGCTTTACCACATTCATACATTTGTGAAAGGCTAAACTCTATGAACTCAAGTTTATACCGAGGATCAAGTACAACGGAGAGAAATGTCATCACATTCAACTTTTTCTGGATTGCCCCAATATTTGTCACATTTTTACTTCATTTTAATATCCATGTCACAAAACTCAGCATTGTCACTTGCACACCATTCTTTTAAAATACAATCAACACCACTTATTTCATGAAAATATGCGTTGGAAGTTACATAAAGTGAGCCAGAAACTCTTAGAGTTAGATCATAAAAGCTCTCTAGCAATCTTGTTAAACTTTTCACTTTTGTCCAATCTGCATCCCGAGATACTCCCAACCCTTCTCCTTCTGAAAGCTCATTATAAAAAAGGGATCTTGATCCTTGAATCTCTCAAAGGCTCCTTGAAATTTTTGTGCTACGTCAAGCATAAGATAAGTAGAGTTCCACCTAGTTGGAACATCTAAACATAACAAACTTTTACATTGTATTTTTTTCTTCATCAACACAAGATTTAAACTTTTGTAATCGAGCCGGAGATTGTCTCACATATCTTATTGCATTGCACACACGAGAAATTGAGTCATTAGCAAGTTTTAAACATCATTTACAACCAAATTCATAATATGAGCAACACACCTAACATGAAGACAGTCACCTTTTAAAACACATCCTTCCCAATTGTTGATTCTTCTTTTCAGATATGCAATTGTAGTGTCATTTGAAGATGCATTATCAACAGTTATTGTCATAACCTTCTCAATTCCCCAAGAATTCAAACACTTTTCAATAGCTTTTCTAATTGTTTCATCTTTATGACTAGAAATTGGACAAAAATTAAGAATTCTTTTGTTCAATTTCCAACGATCGTCAATGAAATGAGCAGTCAAACACATATAGTTAATTCTTTGCAAAGAAGTCCAAGTATCAGTAGTAAAACAAACTCTCTTACAACTTGAAGCTAAGAAATTCTTTACTTTTTGTCCCTCATTTACAAACAACGAATAACAATCTCTAGCCATTGTGATCCTCGAAGGAATAAGAAATTGAGGTTGGGCAACATTAACAAATTTCTTGAACCCTTTAGCTTCAACATATCTAAAAGGAAGCTCATCAATGATAATCATCTTGGCTAAAGCTTTTCTAATAAGGTCTTGATCGAATTTCCAATGTGTAAGAGTTGTTCTTGCATTTTCATTTCTCTCAATATCATTCGCTGATGAGTGGAAAAGAAGTTGAGATTGACCATGAACATGTGAATTTGCCTTACTAAGTGCATACTTCTTACATCTCAACATTAAGTGTGTTCTAAGAGTGCTAGTGCCACATACTTGAGGATCACAATTGTAAATGAATCCACAATAGTTACACTTACATTTCTCTTGACCATTTTCATCTTACTCAAGTAAGGAGAAATGTTCCCAAACATCAGCTCTCTTTTTTACAATTTTTTGTTTTAAATTCATCCTTAATGTTCCAACATTTGCTTGACTTGAATTATTAGGATCAAAATTTGTAGAGTCCATGGCTATTGGAATCGTATTATCATTTGAATAAGACATCTATAAAATAATAAACATACAACGAAGTCATATATGCTATCTATAAATGAGAAGTGAAAATAAATACACTAACATATCTAAAAGAAAGTAATATACGTGTCGCTTACATTTACCGATCAAATACTTGATGTCGTGTTTACACTTACATAAATCTGAAATTGACAATATCCAATTCTTCCTCAATCTGTAGGCTATGATTGCAAAAAAAAAAAAAAGCCATCAGATTTTGAGAGCTTCAATACTTGCAGTTTATTATGTATGTCAAAATAAATGAGGAGGAGGTTTAATGTTTACCCCCTCTAACCTCTATGCTCAGTCGAGAGGTCCAGTTGCAGGCGTGCGGCCTTCTCGGGGTGTTGAGCGTGAGGGCAGCGCTGCCGGACCGCCGGTGGCCGGTGGCTGGTTGCGTGAGGGCTAGAGATGAGCGAGGTGAGGGCACTGGGCAGCTACTCCGGTGAGGGCCTTTGCTGTTTGGCATTTCCTGCCATGGGCGGGAAATGAGCGAGGTGAGGGCAGGACAACTACTCACCTACTCTAGTGCATGTTTGCTTGAGTGTGAGGAAGGGCAGGCTAGGAAGCTACTCCGCGGGACCGTAGGCGCGAGGTGAATGACAAAACGAGGTGATGCCCGTGAGGGCAAGCGCGAGCGCGACTCTGCCTCCAACAGTCCGGATCTTTGCTGCGAACCTGCGACGCCGCCTGCTACTTCGCCTTCGAGTCACTGCGAGCCTGTGACGCTGAATGCCTACGAGGTTGCGACGATGTGAGCCTACGATGCCGATGCTGCCTGCCGCTCCGCCTCTGAGTCCAGCGATGCTGATGCCGCCTGTGCGACGCCGCCTCCGCCCACTCGGGAAATTGGAAGGGTTTCGAGCAAATCGGGGACAGCCGGAATGGAAAGGGAGGGCTGGCGGGACCGTGGGACTCGGGAGGGGTTTCGGGCCCGAAAATAGGAGGGGTTCAGGTATATCGGGTTGGGTTGGTTTCGGGGCATTTTAAAACCGAACCAAACTGAATTTCCTATTTTGGTTAGGTTTGGTTCCTGAACCATTCAATATCCCCTATTGACCTGAACCAAACCAAACCAAATGCCTTGGTTTGGTTCGGTTCAACGGTTTGAACCATTTAGTGAACAACCCTAATGACAAATAATCATTAATTTGCATCACATACAGATTATGACGGTCTTGAAAAAATAAGTGTTTGCACAGATTCAGGAACACATAAAATACATAAAATAGCATCGATTCGACGTCGATTTCGATTGGCTATGATATCATTGTAAGAAATTATTCTACAAAATCTGGTGCAGCGAAAATGACGATTCCTATGGGTTCATGTTGATTTGGTCTCAATTGGAACCGAATAATGAAAATTGAAAGCCAATCTCTACGAGTTCGAATATATTGATAAGGATTCATCTAATCCTATACACTCTTGATCTTATACTTATAGATAAGTCCTTATATGTGTGTGAACCACTGAGCCCAATAGCCTATTTGGTTGAGGTGTAATTAAAATATAACAATTTTATTTAATTAAATTAAATCTATTATTTAATAATAGATTAATTGGCCTATCGATCATGATGGGTACACGCCACATCCCATAATCCCAAATATCTATGAGGATAAGCTTATCTTCCTTGAGTCTTTCCATCATCAGTTATCGCATAAATATAAACCCTCGTCTATTTAATGTCCCGGTCGAAAATGAGTACGTCATTGACTGTCAACTCTTTAATATAACGACTCTATAAGATCCTGTACTTGGAATTGGATCAATTGAATTTTTTTTTCAATTATCCTCTCTACCTCTGGTCAAATATTTAGAGTACTATCCAATAGGACTTTCACTTTCACTTACCGAGAGTAGACGATCTCTATTGTCTGCTCAATTACCTCCATCAAGTTTTTCTTATACCCAATCCATCACTTTACTGGACCATCTTGATCCATAAGTCCATAGTCAAAGCACAAGTTCTGTCCAATAAGGCATCTTTGGTGACTTGGGTTAAAGATTCAATCATACAACTGTGATGATTGAAAATCATGATTGATAGTTTGATAAGATATCATTTAAAATTTATAATTCAGTCAGTTCAGTAAACTCATTCGACTAATGAGCATATATATGAGTATCTCAATGTCTCCACATTAATGATCAATGAGATTGGTTATCCTTATCATATGATAAGGCACCATATACACTAGTCTATTTGGATTCTTGATGTCCTGTATCAAGAATCCTATGATTAAGAATATTTAGATTACATACCTCTAAATGATTAATCTCATTATCATAATTTTATCATAATTCAATCATTATTGCATTTGATAAATGACTTCATTTTGATGTACATATCTAATAAGAGTTAATAATGAAGATTTGTCTAATTATTTAAATGAGATATTTTTAAACTTTTGAATCATATCATATATGATTGACTTGTAAGACATATATTTCTATCAAAAAGTTACTAGCACACAATGCCCAACACCCAAAAAATGTTCAGGTGCTGGGAGTCTCTGCACTAGTGACACTAGGGAGTCACCAGAACTAAGTTATTGGTGATGGCTTGAGCAATAGGATGAGGGGGGGGGTCTCTAGTAATATATTTGCTACGATTAGAAGCCGTCGCCAATACCTTAGTTGTGATGGCTTTGAGCTAGTTGTTGCAAAAAGCCATTAGTGACGAGCTTATTTACAATGGCATTGTGAGGACTTCGTAATCATTGTCAAATGCTTTCAACCGTCACCATTATTGCTTTTCTTGTAGTTTATATGTTGCTTGAGCTCGGCTCGTTTATTTATATCCAAGCTTGAACTCGACTTGATACTTGATGAGTAGTTTTGACCTACGTTTGAGATCAACTCGTTAAGAGCTTGATATGTTTGAGTTTGGCTTGTCGAGCTACTTGTTTATTCGATCAAGTTCCAACTTGAATAAGAGCTTGTTCCAAGCTCAATTAGGCTCATTTGTGAAGTTCAATTTAAGCTTGTACTGGAGCTCAATTTATGCTCATTTATGTAACTTAAATTTAAAACCATTTATAATGTTTGAATGCGAGTTTAAACTCCGATTTAGTTCAATTTCAATTTGATATATTTAATCAAATATTATATAATTTTTAAATATATTTTTGATATATTTTTAAAATTATTTTGTTGAATTATCAATCGACCACTTACATGAGTTGTTAGTGAGCTTTATCGAGTTGAGTAGAGATCTGCTCAAACTCGAATTGTTTATGAGTCGATCTTTATTTCTTGTTCAAATTTGTTCATTTAAGATAATAAATGAGTCAGGTTAGCATTTATCGAGTCGAGTCTCGAGCAAATTGCAGTGTATTGGCCTATTTGTCCCCCTAGTTGCTAGAATAGCCATTTTATATGATTTTGTGATTCTCATTGATCTTGGCCTCGTAAAATTCTTGTTTTAGGTCTACTTGGTAACATTAGCATGTTATTTAACTAATAATTTCAATTTTGAATTTCTTAGTACAAAAAAAATACCATGTAACATAAGTGTTTTTTACTAATCTCTAAAAATATCAATATCAAAATTGATACGATATCATTTTTATACTCTAAATTATGGAAGGCCAGTCGAGTCTTGCGACCCGGTTTTTGGCCCGACTGACCCCATCGAGACCCAAGCACTCGACTTACCTCAATCTGTTGGCTTGGTCGGGCTGGCTCGCATAGGGACGTGCATAGGGACATGACCCAACATGACCTAGTTGGCTGGGTTGCCCAACTGCAGGCGCAAGGCCCCTAAAGGGCCTTCTCACTCCCCCACACTCCCCCCCCCAGATTGTTAGTGTTCTTTTTTGACTGAAATTTACGTTTTTCCTATAGTGCTTTGTAGATCCAATACATCCGTTTAAAGAGAAATTTAATCATAGAGTGCGAAAGGTATATGCAATTCAATGTGACTTGTATTTTTGCATGTCTCAAAAGATGTTCATCCTCCATCTTACTCATTTTAATATTATTTTAATAAATATTTAAGTTTTACATATAAATTTATGTTTTGTACTAATATCAAAAATTACTTTTATTTGTTTAATACCAAAAGACAAATCATATATATAATTTAGATAAATCTATCTATCTATTAGAAGTGTGAGTGGTGGTTTTCTCGACAAGCACCTAACCACGTTTTCGTCTAAATTCATTCACTCGATTGGATAAGTCCGCCGACTTCTATCTTCTGCGTTTGTCCCGGCGACATAGCCGCCCTCCGCCCCGGCAACGCCACCGACTTCTATCTCCTGCGTCTGCCCCACCGACATGGCTGGCCTTCGCCCTGTCACCAAGGGCCCAGCCGCCCCCTGCACCAGTCCGTCCTCACCTCCAACACTACCTGCCTGCTGCCGTCGAGCTGATCAGATCAGGTCGTCTTCCCGGACGGATTGATTAGGACCTACCGCACAGGCAGCTCCATCGCCATGGGAGCCGCCGTTGGGCCTCTCTCTCTCTCTCTCTCTCTCTCTCCCTCCCTCCCACTTGGGCCCCTCCGCGATTGATGGCAGAAAGAGACGGTGGCGCTCGATCAAGAGCGCCATTAATGCCGGGAGTTATAAGAAGAGAACCGAGCTAGCCAGCCATGCCTCCCACCCCCAGCTGAGCTTGCGCCTCCCCCCCTCTCTCTCTCGAGCGTGCTGTTTCTTGATCTATGGTAATGGGACGGTTGCTCCTTGTAATGTCATTTTTTTTAGTTAATTAAGAGAAGAGAAAAAAAATTTAGTTAATAATTATTTATTAATATTTTAATCTGCTCCTCCCCCTATTTATTCCCCTTTTTTCTCCCCCAGGAGAAACCCTCCCCGGCGCTGTTTTTCTCCCCCCACCGCGAAACGTTTCCCCTCTTTTTCCCCTCCTCGGTCACCGCCGCCCGCCTCGGCCTCCGTGCGCTCGCGCGCGCCCGCCCGCGTGCGCGTGGCCGCCGCCGCGCCTCCTTGTACCTCATCGGCGCGAGACGCCGCCCCGCCGCCAGCCGCCGTCCTCCGTTGACCGCCCCGTCGCCGCCCGCCGCGCGACGACCTCCGCCGCCTCGGCCTCCGCGCCCGGCCGCCGTGCGCCGCTGCGCCACCCGCGCCCGCGCGCGCTGCCCCGTGCGCCCACCGTGCGCCGCTCCTCTCTCTCCCCTCCGCGGTATTATCCTCTCTCCTCTCTCCTATCGCCCTCTCTCCTATTATCCTTTATCAAAATCCCTAGTTCATTATTCTTCTTCCTCCGGCAGTTTTGAAACCACCTACCCAGCTCGGTTTTTCGTCGTCGACGCAACCGCGGCAGTTTCGTCGCCGAATTCAATTTCCTTAGAATTCCGTGCGCCGTTCGCCGTTGCTGTCAAAGTAGGCGTCTCGGCTATCCTTAGCACTTTATATATTTAAATTAAATCGTAAAAATTATGGTTAGATCATCATGATTAATAAGCTAGAAATAATGGGCTGTTTTTGATTTATTGGCATGCTTAGATAGACTTAGATTAATTTGTTTAATCCATGCATGTTTAGATTAATTTGAATATTCATGTATGTTAGACATCATGATAGGTTGTATATGTTTAATTTAGCTAGTTTAGCATTGTTTGCATCGCGGTGAACCTTAAATATATATATATCCCGATTTGTTAAAAAGCCGATGTAAGGTGTAGGCTTATGTTGTTAGAATTTATTTTATTTTTCTGTGATGTGATAGGTAGTCCTGTTTAAGCATGTAATTGTCATATTTAGCTTGTAAATTGCATGATCCTATCCATATGCATTAGTTTGTGATAGACTGTGGTATGGTATGCAAATATGTGGTGCATAGAACCATGGGTGTTCATCTATGTATTTCATGTTTGATTGCCAATTAAATGTTCATGTGTTTACTGTCTGAGTTATTTATATGCTTGCATGGTGTGGAATGTGGTTAGTGCAGTGAGCTGCATTGTGGTTGTTTTGTACTTCACCAGACTAAATTAGTGGCCCGTGGGCAGCGGAGATTAGTTGAATCTGGAGCATCCTTCGATCCCGGATACCGCGGTTTATCCTAAGTACTCCCCTGCCTAGGGGTACTATGGGATTTAGTTACTATATGTTACTTCCTACTATATGGTAAATCTGGTGCTAGTTTTGTGATGTGACTACATTTATCAGATGGAGCATGATATTTACTCAGACAGGTGTCTAGTTGTGTGGTTTGGCATAGATGGTAGTGTTATAGATATGTCATTGGTTTTATGTCAGGTTTATGTGTTCTGGGCATACCTAGAACAGTTTAATGTGTAGGTTATGTTGGTTTTTAATGCATATAGAGTCTAGTTATCATATGGGGTAGTTGATTGACTTTGTAATCAATTAAATGAAGATATATAATTAGCTTAATCTTATGTATGATAATCTGATTTTTAGGTTTATTAGGTATAGAATACCACTAGAATCATTATTATAGTGGGGTAGTTCGGGTGTAAGTCCTACTGAGTCTGTGGTGACTCACCCCTTCCATTATTAAATTTTTCAGCTGATTTCGAGGAGCCTCTTCCCGAGGAGGACTTTGGAGAAGAATTCGAGGGAGACCTTGGAGCTGATCCAGAGCAGTTTGAGGACCCAGAAGACGAGGAGTTTGGTGACGAGTGATCACCTTGTTCTATCTAGGTTGCTGAGTTTTTCCTTCTATTTGTTAGTTAGTAGTTGTTTGGTGTGATTTTCAGAGGTTGATTGGACTATGTGTTAAGTCCTCTTAGTTGTTTAGTTGTGATTATTAGTAGTGTTTACTGGGAGTTTGAAGTGATTGAAACATTACATGATGTTTTTTTTTTTAAATTATTCAGATTTGATGGTGTGAATTTTGGTTTGTTCTCCTAAACTGTCTCGATATTCCGGGTTTATTTTCCGCTGCGTATTCGTATATTCCGGGTCGTGACACTCCTCTTCGGCTTGATGTCTGTGTACCTCATGACGGCGGCGACGATGGGCAGTGTTCTCCCTAAAGCATCTTCTGACAAGGCCGCAACGGAGCTTCGCGCCACCGGTGCTGCTGTTCTCCCACCCGTGACCAGGGGGCACCACAACGCACGCCGCCCCACCGGTGGAGGGGCCTCCCCGGGGCCACCGGCCGTTCGACAGGTCCGTGGCCGGCGGCGAGGTGATGCTAGGCGGCCTCGCCACGGTGGTGGTGGCCGCCATCTTCTGCTACATCCGGGTGACCAGGAGGAGGTCCAAGAACCCCACCCCCACCCAACCATCTTTGTTGCGATCGGCCTCCTCCCCCTCATCCTAATGGCCCAACCACCGTACTCTTTGTCACCTCCTGCGAATCCGACTTTGTTGCAGGGTTCATTCTCTTTGGGTTTTTTTTTTTCAATTAGCACACTTATTTATCAAAATTATAGAAGTAACGCACAAATATATATTTTTGAAAATCTAGCACAAGTCGATGTAGAATAGTTCGACTTGAAGCAAAGTCGGTGTGCACGAGTTCGACTTCATGATGACACACGCGTTAATTAACAAGTCGAATATAAAGATATCGACTTTAAAACAAAAAAGTTACAAGTCGTACTGTGTAAGTAGGACTTGCAAATGTTAATTTTTTTTTATTTTTTTGACAACACATTAAATACTTTATACTAAATTTGTAAATAAAGGGCTATCGGGTTTGAATTTGAATGATCCGTTCGGTTCATTAAGATCAGAACGTTCCAAACTATGAGATTGGACTCCTAAACTTCCAAAAAGGAGTAGATTTTATAAATGGACGGTCGAGATTTCTCCAAATTAATATTTTTTTGAAGTCGAAATCCGGACATCCAAAAGTGTAATCTTATAATTTGAAACGTTCTGATCTCATTGAACCGAACGGATCGTTCAAATTCAAATTTGGCGGGTCTCAATTTACAAAATTAACTTAAGCATTTAATGCTCTGTAACTAATAAAAAATTTTAAAAAATAACTAAAAATACAGAGCATTAAATACCTTTATTCATTTTATAAATTGAGGGTTGTCTGATTTGAATTTGATCGATCCGTTCCGTTCAATGAGATCAGAACGTTTCAAATTATAAGATTACACTTTTGGATGTCCGGATTTTGACTCCAAAAAAATATTAATTTGGAGGAATCTCGACCATCCATTTATAAAATCTACTCCTTTTTGGAAGTTTAGGAGTCCAATCTCATAGTTTGGAACGTTCTGATCTTAATGAACCGAACGGATCATTCAAATTCAAACCCGATAGCCCTTAATTTACAAATTTAGTATAAAGTATTTAATGTGTTGTCAAAAAAATAAAAAAATTAACATTTGCAAGTCGTACTTACACAGTACGACTTGTAACTTTTTTGTTTTAAAGTCGACATCTTTAGATTTGACTTGTTAATTAACACGTGTGTCATTGTTAAGTCGAACTCGTGAACATCGACTTTGCTTCAAGTTGAACTATTTAACCTCGACTTGTGTTAGATTTGCAAAATAAAAATTTTGTGCGTTACTTCTATAATTTTGATAAATAAATGTGTTATTTGGAAAAAAACCCCATTCTCTTTTATGTAACCACCCATTTCCCCCTCCGTTCGTCTCCTCCTCGAACTTGTCTTGGATTCGCCTCCATCGATGTGCATCATCCACCTCCTTGCATTCCCATCTGAAAGAACACTTCTCGGAGATAGCCTCTGCACCTCACCAGACTTGGAAGACTTTCCCGTCTCCGACGTATCTCCTTGCTTGGAGAAAGTCCATCTAACACTGTTGATCTCCTATTAATATCTTATTTTGTCTTATCTGATTTTGATTTATTAACAGTATGTTCTTTGGTCCATCTACCGTCTATTAATCTTTTATTTTGTCTTAATACAGTTGATTATTCGTTGGGGGGGACTGGCATGGGAGTGTTTGGAGCACTTTTCATAAGGAAAAAATTTCATCTCCGAACTTCTACCTTCGACAAAGAGGAGAAGTGAAAATAGAAGTGTAACTAAACGATATCATAAAAATCAGAAGCACTTTGAAATAAAGAGAAGTGAAAAAAAATTCTTACGGGTGATTCTCAAACTGTTTCCATTAATTAAAACCGTCAAACATGATGAAATGTCTAAATTGTTACCGAATAAGTGTTTAGATCATAATTCAGTTAAATCAAACACATCTTAAATATAAGATCTTCTAACAAAAGAAGTGAAAAGGAACTTTGTTGTGTATATGCCATTTTATACAGATCAAATCCCCTATCTAAAAATTCAGAAAATAATATTTTTATGAAAATAAAAAACAAATGAGAAGTTCATTTGAAGACATTGTTGTGTTATGTGGGACACCTGAAAAGTGAAAACCGCGTCTCCCTTCACGGCGGCCAGAAGGGAAGCTGTAGCTAATCATCCTTCACACCGTCAGGCGCCGCCGCCACCGTGGGCACCTCCAACAAGGTTGTTACGCTTCCCTCCCTTTTGTTGCTGCTACACAGCTTAAGCAACCCGTAGAGCTTCCGGAAATCTTTTGTGTTGCCCTCCCTCGCCTCCAAGACCAGGCCCCCTCCCGTGTCTTCTACTGAGGCTCCGTCGACTTCTCCCATCCGGTGCCCCATCGTAGTTCATCATTCATCGTGCTATGTTGTATCATAAATAATGCCATCTATGTCAATTTGGTTACTCCAACTTCTATATATAACAAGAAGAATAATTATTTATGACCTCTTCCCAATTTTATTACCAACAGTAAAGATAAATAAACTACTAAAATTAGTATTTTTGGAACTAAAAAATACTATAAAATTTACTAATAATTTAGAAAAAAGTATTTAAACCATTTTAGAAAATATGAGATATTTCTATATGTCATAAGTTCTCAAGCAGTTTCCCCAAAATTCCATGAGTGTCTAGGACATGTTTGGCACAAGTTTAATATGGGGATAAAGTTGTTTTATCCCTAAATTATTCTTGTATGAAATGTGCAATTAGTGCACATGTATAAAACTTTCAGTGGTCATACGAGCAGCTTCTGGAAGATGGGTGGGCCCCCTTGATAATTAACCCATCTCACAAAGTTGAAGTCCAGATGAAGTCATGAGCAACACCACATCGCAAGCAATCAAGGACCTGATGGCCAGGGAATGGATGCGCAATTGTTGCATTATGCGTCTCTTATTAGTGTACAATACAATTCTCATGATCATGTCAAGGGAAGTAGAAAGAAATTGCTATCTGCAGTCTACAAAATCTGAGGGGCAACAAGAATGACTGAGCGCAACACAGGCATTTTGAGTGCCCCATGTCATGTTAGGACCCATGCCCCTGCACATAACCCTCAAATTGGCCATGCAAAAGCCCATCAATATGCCCTCTGTGCGGTCCCAATGCAAGTATGAAAACTCCCAATTTTCATATCTGAAATACGCTATATTCATGTCCCGAAACAACCCCTGCGTATCAGCCTAAATACAAGTCCCAAAACAACCAACATACAAGTCTAAATACCCCTATAACCAGGTCTTGTTTATAGCCCCTGTACATCCCAGGTTAAGTCATCCAGGTGCTTTAAAAACAACCTATGGTAGGTACCAAATCTGTCCATAAAACAAGTTTGAATGGTGGTGCTAGACGGAGCCCTTCTCCACTAGAAGTTCCTCCCTCCGCCTGCTGATCTCCCCCACTGTTGAGCCCACTCAACCCATATCTATATATATACACACATAATCTCCTATCTAAAATTCAATTCATTTCATCCTTTTTGTTTTAAGAAGAAATTAAGAGCTCATCTTTAATTGCTTGTCGATTTTATAGATACCCCATGAACATCATACGAAATTATTTCAACTCTAGCATCTCCGGTAAACTTTTATGTGGTTGCTATTCTGAATGGTTTAGAGAAGCCCAAATTTCTTTTTGTGTTCTAACTGTATAGATAAAAAAACACAGTTACAAAACTTACTTCCAGTGATGAATGACACTTTCAATCAAAATCTTCGGAAAAATCACCGATCTCTTTGTACTAAGCTTTTCATAAGTGACTTTTATGCTTTTAAAGTTTGTATGCTTCTTGCTAACACCTCTTCTTCTTGTGTCCTTGTCTAAGTCGGCATCTCTTTCGTCGCCAAGTCCACCGGTGCTGAATCTCCCACAAATCTTGTTAAGAATTTATCTTTCACCTCCATTTAAAACTCAAATAAATTTTCTTTTTTATATATCGATCCATACCAATTATCTCAAATTCAATTTTCAAATAAATTTGTATCCTCATATTGTTGGTTACATCTTTAGATTTTTGTAGTCTCTAAGAAGAGATGGAAGAGATTGCACTTCTTAAGTAAAATGTCTTGTTTAATTTCCCAAAACAATCGATTTTATGTTATAAGTGTGTTTAATTTTGCATTACTTTGTAATTGAGTTATACTTGTTTGCCCTCCTACTAATTGGACCTCCATCCTCCCTCCGGATCCCAAGGATACTCGTAGGTTGTGATTTAAAAAGAGATTTGGAATTGAGAATTTCTTATACACAGTGTGGTTACTTTGGATAAGGATCACTTCTCAGAATAAATTATAATTTATTTGATATATTTCAAATAAAAGTTTTAAAATATTTTCTCTATCACATCATATGTATACACAATCAAGGTAAATAAATGTTAATAAATATTTAATTTTATGTTAATATATCTTATTTTATTTTTAACTTTTGTATTTAATCAATATATAACATACCACTCACACACGTGTGCGTAGCACGTAATTTGACTAGTTATCTCAGAAGTCGCAAAACCAAAGAGAAAAAAATTATTCTCAACACGAGTAAGATTCAAATAGAAATAAATATTTTTTATTTTACAAATCACTTTATATTTTTTTCAATATTCTTATTTTATATTCCTTCTGTTCCAAACGGGATATAGTTGGACCTGTTCCAATCCGATCGCCGACCCCCGGCAACCCGAGCGCGTTTACTTCGCTCAAAACTCGGCGGGACATCCCCAGCAACATATTTCCAATAAATGGCGTGATTTTTGCAGGTACCCAGGAGCGGATGGATTCCAGACACCAAAACCCAGTAACAGATCAACTCAATATTGGTTGAATATCTATGCACATAGATAAGTTGTATCGTCAACTATAAACACATATGTATGTATGCATGTATATTAGGCAGAAGGTGAGAGAGTTCGTGAAGCTGTAATGACCAAATCAAGCCGAGAATTCCGGCCTTTGTGCTTTCCAAACACAGCCGCTGAAGATAACAAGCTTGTTCAGTCAGGTAGGTAGCTCGGGAGCAAAAGCATACACAATCAGGCAGCTCTCTGTGTTCTCTGCCGGGACATTAGACAACCAAGGATTCAGCTCATCAAACTTGGAACTTTGTACAGAAAGCTGCTCAGATACAATCTCCTGTGACTACCTATCTTTACGTAATCCCAACATTTACAAACAACAAGAGCTGCAGGAACGCTGCGAACAGAGAGATCAACACAAATGTATGTGGCGACATCTTGCCCCCTCCAAGAAACTGGACGACCGTATAAATAACAAATCTTGACAGCCAAAAGCAAGAGCAGACAAGAAAGGTCTAATCTTTTAGCGGCCGCGCCTCCAGGCCGCCCTCCTTCCTCTTCTCCAGGGTGTAGGGCATGTGGGTGCCCAGGATGCTGTCCCACGTCACGAAGAAGGGCTGTGAGAAGTTGTACTTGCTGCCGTAGAGCTGGTGGTGGATGTCGTGGTAGGCACTGTTGTTGTTGAAGAAGATATGGAAGATGTTGCCCGGGAGCCGCAGCCCGCAGTGGTCGTCGACGGTCTTGATGGTGGCGAAGGTGAAGAAGAAGACACCGGTGCGTGGGGTCATGCCGGTAGCCAGGAAGGACAGTGCCCCGCCGATGGTGTCGAGGATGAGGCCCTCCAGGGGGTGGTTGTAGAGGGCCCCGAATGCGTAGGGGACAACGAGCGTGTGGTGCTTGGAGTGGATGTGCTTGTACAGGAACTTGTTGACGTGCATGTATCTGTGCATGAAGTACTGCCAAGTATCCATGACCACCATGGCGAGCATCAGCTGGCCGACCACCACCCACAGTGAAGGCTGCAGCACAGACGCTGCCGCATTCTGGTTGTCGTCCTTGATGAGCTGCGTGCAGGGCAGCAGAGAGTGAGCTCCTTTGATCAGAAAAGGGTGCGGGCAAGGCAAAAGACAATTAACAGAAGTGACAACGGAAGATACTTGAACTTCATTGTCTTGGTGTCGTGATCTTAATCTATGAAGACAGCCATAAATTAGGAGAAACTTGGATCAATACGCCGGAGAGGTCAGGATCTCGCAAAGACCAGCGCACTAAGATATAACAAGTTGCATGCATCTCGGCGAATGAACATAAAAGCTTGCTGATGCTTCACCACTAAGGATTAGAAGAAGTCCCTTCCATCAAGATGGACAGGTGTGTTCTTTTTTGGAGCTACAAACTGGAAGAGTCGTGAGTTTACTTTCGTGGGAGGTGTTACGTGGGTTTCTTCCATGGGGGGTTTCACGAACGGAGTTTGCTTGGGGTTTTATGAGGAAATATTACTTGGGCCCACGAACCAATTGGGGTCACCGTGGATAGAGATCTATAAAAGGAGACCTAGTCCTCATTTGTACAAAAGAGAACCTCCACAAGCATCTTCTAGTTGAAGTTTCCTTTGAGATCTCAAATTTCTGTGTTTTGGCTGAAATACTCCTTTTGATTTTGTTTACATCTATTCCTGATCCCTTGATCCAAATGTAGTCTACGGTCAAGCTTTCAGTTGTCCAATTTCGAACAAAGTAGTATTACAACCTAAACTTCTTTTAAACTATTATCTACAATTTTTTCTAGTTGTAATGACTTCAAATTTGGTGTAATGTATCTATTATCCCAAAGTAGACGGACCAAAGAAAATTATCAAAACTGGTGTATTCTGATCGTTTGGCCACAAGATCTATGAGAGATCATCCATGACGAATAGGTGGGATCCACTACTGAAGAAGTACCCTAAAGGACCCGCATACCGAAGACGTGTCTCTAAAGAGTAAAGACAGGATGAGGTGACATTTGAGAGGATTATCGAGATGAAATTGAGCAAGTCAAGAAAGCTTAGGAGAGCCCAATCATGATCTACAAGGTGTAGATTGAGTGAAATGAAATCACCTTTCTAATAACAAAAAAAAAGGAACAAGATCAACAATCATGATGACACTTCCCTTATTCAAGAGGAGATGTCAAACCAGCGATATATGTGGTTCCTTTATCTAGAAATAAATAACCAGAAAAAAGAATATTTCATAAAAATTTCTAATCAAACTCATGGTTCCGTCAAACTTGAAGATTCATCAAAACTTAAAGTAGAAATAAAGAAGAAAAAATTAAATTCTTCAAAAGAATAATATGCAATGTGTATTATATTCATAACATGAAAAGAAACATTCTTTGCTGTAGACAACTAGAAAAAGGCTACAAAATATATGTATAAATTGTAACATTCATTTTTTTAAGATCAAAAAAGAAAAAATATAGCAAAATAGTGCAAATGTTAAGAAATAGAATATTCTCTCTCCATCTGAAGATTGTACCAAAGAAATGTCTCTAAAGAGTAAAGACTCATAGAGAATGAGTCGTGGAGATCATAGTTGTCAAGACGCCCGCCTAGGCCGCCTAGGCAGCAAGGCGCCTTGCCAGGGCGCCTTGTCTGGGGCCAAAAAGGCGCCCAAGGCGCCCGCCAAGGCGCCCAAGGCGCCAGCCTAGGCGCCCAAGGCGCCCAAGCAAGGCGCCTTGGGTATTTTTACATCATTAAAAAAAGTTTTTGAGGGATTTTTTTCCCTTGATACCCCTCACAAGGGACACTTATTTAATGATAGTTTGAATATATTAATATATTGTATTATCACTTATACTATCATACATATTTAAGATTTATGATTATAAACATATATTATATACTTAATTAAGTTCTTTTTCAACTCTTTCCTCTCTCTCTCTTTGTCTCACTTATACTATTACATACTTTTTTGGGTTCGGGGGGCCGCGACTACTCTGCGCCCCCCCCCCCCCATTTAATAATATTATAACAATATTTTACCATCACTTATACTATTGCACATATATAAATTTTATAATCATAAATGAGTTATATACTTAAATTTTATAAATATTTATTTAACTTTCTTCTCTTTCACACACACATCATATTTACTTATGTGCATTGATAAAACACTCAAATTCAATTATAACATAACAAATATAATTATATTTATGTTTTTTTTATATATAACAACCTCCCGACTCAGCCTTCCTTTAATACCGCCTTGACCGCCTAGGCGACGCCTAAGCGGCCGCCTTGTCGCCTAAGCGGAATCGGTACCCTTCAACGCCTTGGGCGCCTTGTCGCCTTGACAACTATGGTGAAGATGACAATTATGGTATGAACATTTCCACTTTGACAACTTGAGACAGCTGAAGTCAAGAGGTATGGTGCAAGGTTTATCAATGATTGAAGATTTAACTCACTTATACAAGTCATGAACATAGAAAAGTAGTGTTGCCATGCATTTTCAAAAGAAACTTCAAGAAAAACATCTAAGTCATTGAAATTTCTGTATACTCTTGAACCTGTCACTTGGAGGTTATGATTATTTCATTATCTCTACAGATGATGATAGTACAAAATTATGGATTTATTTCTTGAAACAAAAGTCTACATTTTTAATGTAAAATATTTTAAGGATTGTGTTAAGCTAGGAAATTGTCATAAGTTAAAAGTCCTTAAATTTGATCAAAGTGGTGAGTATACTATGAATATGTTTAAAAATCATTATATATAGGAAGGCATTAAACAACATTTTACCATCGTTTACATGCCATAGTAAAATAGCAATGCAAAAAGGGATAACTATACCATTTTTGAGATAGTGAGAACTATGATAAAGAAAATGATCTGCTTAAAACATTTGGGGTAGAAGTTGTTGCTTGTATTATCTACTTACTTAACTGGAGTCCAATAAAGATCTTGAAAGACATCACTCCATAAAAAGCATAGAGCAAAAAGAAGCTAGATGTTGACCACCTACCCATTTTTTGATGCAATGCTTATGCACAAACACTAACTAAGAAGAGTAAGTAGCTAGATGATTATGGAGAAAAGAGCATCTACGTGGACCACAAATGTGAGCCAAAAATTTACTATCTATATAATCATGTCACAAATAAAATTTTAGAGAGTAAAGATGCCGTCTCCAATGAAATAGAAACAATAAGATGGATTGAAGAAACTAGATATATGACGATAGACGAAGCAGAGATTGAGTAATAACAGTCTCTATAGCATCCTACATCTCTTTCTCCGCAAACTCTAGTAGTATACAGTGCAGTATCAACCAAAAGTACTCCAATATTACAATGCTCAGAGTGTTTTTCAAGTAGAAATCTAACTAAAATGAAGAGTTTGAAAGAGATTTATGAGCAAAAAGAAAAAGGGAGAGGGACAAATCTCCTGTCTGTAGGTTGAACATGAGCCTCTCACTTGTGATGAGACTAAGAAAGAACCTTATTAAACATCAACTATGAAAAATGAAATTCAAGGTATCAAGAAGAACAAGGCCCGAAAACTCATTTTGCTTCTAGAGAAACAATGTTATTGTGTCAAATGGATTTATAAGATCACATGCATTGTCAATGGATAAATTGAAAGACACAAGACAATGCTTGTAACTAAAGGGAAAAGGTATAAGTAGAGATATAGCATAGATTATGATGAAATCTTTGTCCCAATTGTTTGACTTAACATAGTGAGATTATTAATTTCATTTGTGATTCATCTCCGACAGAAGAACTATCAACTAGATGTCAAGTCAATATTTTTGAATGACTCTTGAAGAAGAAATATATGCCACAATGCTTGAAGCTATCAAGATTTCGAAGCATAAAGTATACCGACTGAAAAAGATCTCTTTAGGAACACAAAGGGTATGGAATTCTTGCATCGATCAATGTCATGTCATAATGAATTTATATTTATACAATGTCTATAAGAGCATGTCTTTATGAAGCAAGATGACACTAGAAAATTGCTCTTTATATATTTTGGTGTCAATGACCTCTTATTTACATGGATTATATAAACAATGTTTAAAGACTTCAAGTAGTGTATGCATATAATGTTCAAGATGATAAACTATACGCTTTATGTGATATTTTCTAGAAATAAAAGTGAAACAAGAAGTTGATGAAATATTTATTTCCACAAAATGTATGCAAATAAAATTCTTCATAGATTCAAGATGAAAAATCGTAATGGTGTGAGCACACTAGTTGTTACAAGCAAGTTGATAAGGAAAGGACCGAAGTAGAATGAAATGCCATCAATCCAACTCTATATTGGAGTTTGGTTGTTTGTTTGAGATACCTTACTATCACTAGACTTGACATTATTTATGCTATTGATTTAATGAGCAAGCATACGAAACTATTAAAGCATTTTCATTAGATTGCTGCAAAGAGAATTCTATGGTACATCTGAGTATGGTCTCTTTTATCGCTATGGGAGGTGAGAGGAAAAATGCTATTAATTAGATATATTCCTTATCTCGGTTCTATTGTTCTCTTATGAAATTTGAAAAAGTAAAATAGTGTGACTTTGTCGACATGTGAAGTGAAATATGTTTCATCTTCATCTATTATGCTTGAAGTTTTATGGCTCAAGATTCTTCTCCAAAAAGCTACAACATGCACAATTTAATCTCACAAATATTTATGTTGACAACATATCTACTATAAAGTTCTCAAAGAATTTAGTAGAATATAGTTGAAGCAAGCACATCAGCATCAAATTCTATTTTCATGGAGAGCATGTGAAATAGAACAATGTGCAACTGATATAGTGCAACACCACCGGAAAAATAAATGACATATTTACAAAAGCACTTCCTATTAAAGCATTTGTAAAATTTAAAGATATACTTAATAGTCAAATTTATTCAAGGTTGATGGGGAGTGTCGATGTTACAAACTTGAGAGAGTTATGTAAATTTAATGTAAGAGAACTTCTTTTTTTAGAGGTATTATGCATGTTTCCATGGGGGCTTTATGAAAGAAGTTTACTTGGGCCTTATGAGAAAATGTTACTTGGGCCCATTAACCCATTGAGAATACCACAGAGAGAGAACAATATAAGGAGATATAATCCTTCTTTTTCTGAATGCAAGAGCGCCTCCAAAAGCATCTTCTCAATAGAGTTTCTTTTGATATCTCTATTTTCTTATTATGTTTTGGTTAAAATACTATTTTTGATACTATATGTCTATCCTTCATCCTAAATCTAAATATATATAGCCTAGACCCAAATGTTCAGTTGCCCGATTTCCAACATTCTTGCATCAGAAATCCCATTCTCATGCAAGAGAAGTGAAAGACCAGCCTGGCAGATTATCTTTCAGCATTTAAAAATTCAAACATAAGGGTGGAGAACTTGTTTAGGTTGGATTTCCATAATGGGATGACTCTCAATCTCACCAGAGGTATAAAAAGAAAAGAAAAGTGGGGAAGTGAAAGCAAGAAATAAAATTCCATCTGTAGGATCTTGGAGGCTTCAGTCTAATAATGAACAAGAAAGAAAAGGGTGATGGAGTCTTCTTAAAACTATGAACTAAGCATTAACAACTCAGACACAATTTTGTGTCGAGAAGAAATGTAGTTCCTATTTTCACAACACTCGGCACTCCATATCAGACAATCACTTAAGATGACGCTAACACATATGATCCATATTATCCTCCCTGAAATCTCAATTATGTCAGCAGGAAGATTCTCTCCTCTCGATGTCAAGCACAATTGAAATGTTAATAAACATATGCAACCATTTATAGCAATTATATTGAAAACTGAAGGTTACAGGGGGTTATAAGAATTTATAGTTTACCGTGAACAGGAGGAGGGTGACGGCGACCTGAAATGCTTGCTGAACAAGAACGCCCTTTACCACGGTTCCTTTGGACACGATGTTCTTCACCTCCTCTGATCTCGGGTGCAGCCGGTACTTGTCCAGAGATTCGAACCTGCCCACCAGGACATACAGACCCGAATATATCCAGTAAACAACAATAGGAACAAACGTGCCCAATATGTCTTCGGACAGCTCCATCCTTGTTTCAACCGCCGCAGGAATTCGAGAGAATCCCTGCTCAACTCTGGGTCAAAATCTGCACAACCGGCAACAAGATTAGTTGCTAAAAGAAACTACATCATTTTAATTTGTAACCAGACGAAAAGCAGGTCTAGCAAGTGAAGGTAACCAGAATACATCATGTGCCTCCAACTGCGAAGATCAGGCGACAGGAAGTTGAGATTCTGGGGCCACGAGGATAACAGAAATTTTCAGATCTTGAATGTTTGAAGGTGGACAGGCCACCTTCCGGCGGGATATAAGCTATCAAAAGAAGACAAACGCTCGACTCCACTTGGATGAACAAGAAGCGCGCACAAACCCATATTACAGACACAGAAAACAGCTAATCCGTAGGAGCGAGAGAGACGGAGAGAGAGAAGCCGGGCTATGGGGTTCAATATCCGCCAGCGGAGGCATCAAAGCCAAGGAATACCAACCTTGAGGCCCTCAGACTCGGAGAAGCCGGGGTGTACAAGCACGCTGCTCGGTGGAAGACTTCGCAATTTCTGACCGGGAACAATCAAGCGTTCCTGCCTAGCCTTATATCAGGAGAACAGGGCAGGCGGCGGAGAAGATGGCTGGAAAGCACGGAGGTATGGATGGTCCTCTCCGCGGCCGATCTTTGGCGTTCTCTACTGAGGCATTTTCTTCTGGCGAGCAGCAAGGACAGAGACAGAGGGAGAGGGGGAGTAGACTAGGGCTAACGGGCCTACTCCATAGAATTATCAATTTCCGACTTTAATTTTGATGAGAATTAAGCAGTTCCGAATTGATTAATTCAAATATTTATATTTTTATTAATAAAATCATAATCAGATCTGATAATTTATATACTGCATATTACATACTAATTTTATTTAAAATCAAGCTACCAATCTCAAATAAAACTGTGCACGACTTGTTCGGATTCTTTTTTTCGTAAAAGTATAAGAATATATCCGGTTCGGTAAATCCGTGGGATACGATGATCAATCTGAATTTCATTAATTTCTATTAAAATAAAGCTTTAATTTAAAGGTTTCGGATGTCGTCTGCTGCCGGGAACCGTGGGCCACGCAGGGCCCACGACCCACCCAAACAGGCCGGCTCAAACCGGTCGACGAAGTTGACCGGCCGGGCTGACGTCCCCAAATATCTCGGTCTTCTCGACGCGGCGCGAGAATTCGCCGTTTGCGTTCCACGGAAATTCGCATCCGACGTGGCATGCTGTCTCGGTCGTTGCGACGGCTTCCTGCGCAAAAAATTCCGATAATCGCCTCAATATTCTGAAACACGACGACACTTCCCTCGGCGTATTTTCTTTCCTTGGCCGGCAAGAAAGAACGCGGAGTTTCAGATACCGATTCACGTGTGAAGATGAATATATTTGTGTATATGTTTGTATAGAATTTAAATCTCTAATGAAGATTTTTATTTTAATTTTTAAAAATTGTAAGAAAATTTGTTAAAGTAGATGTTGGATAATCATGACAATTTTATGTTTTAAAAGTGATTTTCTTTTTAAACAAAAAAAGAGGATCTCACCTCTTTCTTTTTCTTGTGATTTCCCCCCACTTTGTTTGGTCATGTAGTTACTCTTTTTTGTAATCACATCCCTTCAAACTTGATAATTTTATGTGAGTTGGTTCACTTTTTATTTTAATATAATTTTTTATCATGAAAATGTACAAAAAATTATCATGCAATCAAACACCTCATTAAAATGTTGCTCCATGACCTTCTAGTATATTCCAGAATATGAGGGCTCTCCAGATGTCCTCACCCTCCTGTTCCCGTCTCTGTTGAGAATCCTCCTATTTGATTAAAAATAAATTAAAAATAAATTTAAAGAAGTTCGACTGAATTCTTACAAAGCTGTGCTAATTTACCAACAACAGTAAATGATTTCCCCTATTTCTTGAGTATATTTATGCGTACTAGTGTATACATTATTTTGAGCTTTACAATCTTTCCTCAATCATACCACCTAGTTACCATTTTTCAAATAATTTATTTTAAAAATTGATATAATGGTGCAGAGTGTTGTTCATCTCGAGTGACTGTACCAGAGAGAACTCACAATCAACTGCGAGTGATTGTCACAGTCCCTCGTAAAAATACTCATGTCTATAATAGTTGTAAAATACATCTTTTAGCAAATTTTGTAACAAAAACATAAATTATCGTGCAATCAAACACCGCATTACTGTTTGGTTATTCTTATAAATTTCAAAATCACGGTGTTGAGGTAGAACTGTTCAGAATATTTAAACACAATATCAAGTCTCAAATAGTCAATATGAGATTATCCCCACAATTCAAGTCGTTATGATCTAATTTTTTACTAGAAAATGACATCTTACGGGGTGAGAATTATGCATTAAGCATTTTGAGGTTGACCCCATTAAGATCTGATTCACTATCTCATCGTCTCTCATTGTCCTCTATAGATTCATATCTTTATCTTTATTGTCAAACATAATTTTGTTTCAACATAAACACCACATAAGTCTTGTCACACATCGGTTAAAAAAAGATACTCACCTACCTTTTAAGCAAAAAACAGAGAGGTATTTTTTATCAAGAAATTTGTTCGGTGTAAAAATCATAGTTTCTTATTAATTATTTATGGACAACAAATAATTGATTTTTTTACTTTTAATATACATAGAGCACTTATGGTGTGTTTGGTTGCATGATAATTTTTTGTACACTTTCATGATAAAAAATTATATTAAAATAAAAAGTGAACCAACTCATGACAAAAAATTATTATGTTTGGAGGGATGTGATAACAAAAAAGAGTTGCTATCATTCATGACCAAACAAAGTGGGGGACCACAAGAAAAAAGAAAAGGTGAGATCTTCTTTTTTTGTCTAAGAAGAAAATTATTTTCAAAATATAAAATTGTCAAGATTGTCAAACACCTCTTTTAACAAGTTTTCTTATAATTTTTAAAAATTAAAATAAAAATCTCCATTATCATGCAATCAAACACCCCATTAGGATACAGACACCTCTTTGACAGGTACCCTATGACTCTCGACATGTGTATTAATTTTATTTTTGACAGTCTATCCTGTAGAAAATTTAGTATCAAAATTAATATAATATCATTTTTAATGATGATAGCCAAAATTAAAACAGGGGCATAAGTTAACACTCCTATTCCTACTAACCAAGGGTGCGTTTGCTTTATTATATTTCTTCTAGTTCAAAATTGCTTGTTTAAAACCAAGATTATATATTTTGAGATATTAAAACAAGAGTTCATGGGGTGTTTGGTTGCATGATAACGAAGGTTTTTGTTTTAATTTTTAAAAATTGTAAGAAAACTTGTTAAAAGAGGTGTTTTGTAACCATGACAATTTTATGTTTTAAAAGTGATTTTCTTTTTAAACAAAAAAAGAGGATCTCACCTCTTTCTTTTTTCTTGTGGTCCCCCACTTTGTTTGGTCATGTGTGGTAGTTACTCTTTTTTTGTAATCACATCCTTCCAAACATGATAATTTTATATCATGAGTTGGTTCACATTTTATTTTAATATAATTTTTTATCATGAAAGTGTACAAAAAATTATCATGCAACCAAACACCCCATTATATACATATATATGGTTAAAATGTTAAAAGACATGAAAAAAAAGTAGGAACCACATACTCACGGTGACTTGTAAATAGTATACGGTGTTCTTTGTTTTTTGGGTTTCCACTTCTGTCATCAAGTAATAACTTAATGGGGTGTTTGGTTGCATGATAATGAAGATTTTTGTTTTAATTCTTAAAAATTGTAAGAAAATTTGTTAAAAGAGGTGTTTGGTAACCACAACAATTTTATGTTTTAAAAGTGATTTTCTTCTTAAACAAAGAAAGAGGGTCTCACCTCTTTCTTTTTTCTTGTGGTCACCTACTTTGTTTGGTCATGTGTGATAGTTACTCTTTTTTTTGTAATCACGTCCCTTCAAACATGATAATTTTATATCATGAGTTGGTTCACATTTTATTTTAATACAATTTTTTATCACGAAAGTGTACAAAAAATTATCATGCAACCAAACACCCCATAAAATAAGTGACAGTCCTTTCAAAAGAAATAATTGACGAAGGGGTAGAGTTGTCTTTTTAAATTAAGTTAACAACGATCTCCTCTGTCCCAGATGGAATTTGCACTTATAAAAAGACTTTGGGCAAAGTCGTCCGAGAGCCACCGTCCGCAAGGTTTGATATTAATCTGCCAGCCTGACGCACCCTTAATCAAGCATCATCTTAGCGAAGACATTCTGGCGAGACGACGCCAGCCGGTGATCTCATCTCCCCCGCCGACGCCGTTGCCCCTCGGCGCGTGCGGGCCGGCGTGCCGAGATCCGTCGTCTCGTGCGGCCGCGCGGCGAAACCGCGCGCTGCGGGTGCCGGTTTCCTGCCGGAGCGTGGAGAGTAAAGGGCAGGCTGGCAGCGGCTGAAAGCCTGCACGTTGTGATGCGGCGGCGGCGGCGGCGGCGGCGGCTGCTGGTGTTAGCCACTTCGGCACGATTAAGGGTGCCGTGGCAGCCGGTAACAGGCTTCGGTCAGCGTTTGCCTGGTCAATCAAGTGAGCGCTTGATTAAAGAAGGGTGTCTTCTCCGGTTGATCGTTTCACGCAGCGCAGGAAGATGTAGGCTGTCATGTCCCGGATCGAAAAGGACAATGGGGGTCTTTGGTTGTATGCCAGGGTGTAAACTGAATTTAAAATTTTGATATTTCGATTGGATTTAGATAGGATGAAACTTACTTTTGTATCGTGTAAGTTGTAGGGATCGGAATCGAATATTTTAGTAGTTTATGGGAATGGATCGGTGTTCGATTTCAATAAAAAAATAAATTTAAATAAATATAAAATATACTATATAAAATGATAAAAATAAAATTTAAACAAGATAATATCAAATTTTAGTATTTATATGTAAATTATTAACTTATTTATTTAAAAAACAATATTTAAAAATTATCGGATTCAAATTCGATTTCAACTACGAAATCGGAATCGAATCAAAATTAGAACGCAGTGAGTCTGGAATTATTAGAATAGAAATTGGAACATTTCGACTCTTATCGAAATCAGAATCAGATTCCGATGATTCTACCATCGAATTCAATCCATTTACGACCCTGGTTGTATGGTGACAAATATTTTTATTTTAAATTTTAAAAATTATAATAAAAATTTATCTTAGAAAGTGGTTGGCCGTATTTAAATTTTTTTTTCTGGCGATGCGTGGCAAAAAAAAGAGGTCTTTACATTTTTTTTGTTTTTAAAAATCCCTCTCTCCCCCATCTCTTCGCGACACCCCTCTCTCGCGCGGCGGGGTTACCATCACCGCGCTCTCCAGCTCCACGGCGGGGTTCCCATCTCCACGCTCTCCAGCGCCGAGATGTGAATGTTTTTAAATTGTGGATTATCCATTTTAAATTTGTCCGATCAACTTGGATCAGCGAATTCGCAGCGCTTGAAACTCTAGGATTGAACTTCTAACTTTCCAAAAAGAGTAATTTTTTATAATGAACGGTCAAAATTGCTCCAAATTATTAATTCTTTAGAATCGAAATTTTGAAACATTTCAAATTCATTGAATCGAATAGATCTTTCAAATTCAAATCCAAGAGTCTCCAATTTATAAATATCTCTAAACATTTAATGCTCTGCCGTTTAAAAGATTTTAAATAATAAAATTTTATTGAAAGTCGTGATTTTATTGTACGGCTTGTAAAGTCATATTTTTTATGTACGACTTTTATACAAAATCGGATATTTTTATTCCGACTTTCATTTTTTCGCATAAAGTCGATGTTCAGGATACCGACTTTGACCAAACTAAGTTACTTTTGCAAATAAAACTTTTATTACGTTATTTTTATAATTTTTTTAAAAAAATCACGTTATTTGAAAAAAAAAGAAAACTACGACGGCGCCACCCCCCGTTGACCAGCATCGCGACCTGCCTTGCGCGCCGTCTCTGCCGACCGTCAACGTGGCTTCTC
This sequence comes from Cryptocoryne crispatula var. balansae, assembly GCA_036172225.1. Taxonomy (NCBI): domain Eukaryota; kingdom Viridiplantae; phylum Streptophyta; class Magnoliopsida; order Alismatales; family Araceae; genus Cryptocoryne; species Cryptocoryne crispatula. The sequence continues at coordinate 14,272,958 of CM069920.1, read as the reverse complement.
GCGCCGCCCGCCAGCGCGGCCGGTCACGGCCCTGGTTTTGCCTGCCGCCGTGCGCCAGCCGGCCTCCGACCGTACGCCGCTCCCCTCTGCGCCGCAGTGCGCCCCGCCCCTTTTCAGCTCGGTAAAACTCTCTCCTGTTCTATCTTCTTCTCTCTTATTATCCAATATATAAATCTTCATATTTTCCCTCTTACCTCCCTCATGGTCCGATGGCTTATATCCCTATTCAAACCTCTTATTTTCAGCAGCCTTGGTGGAGAGAGATACCATGTTTGGTTGTTTCGATTTGTGCACTGTGTCACCAACGTCCAATATCATTTTTCGTCATCAATCATTGACTTTTTCAGTGCCGTTCAAATAGGCATGCTTGACGTATCTATTCATTATTATTAAATCTTTATGCTAAAATTCTCCATGATTCATAGAAGTTGACCTTTTAATTAAATGATATGTATAATTATGTTTTGCCTACTTGATGAGTTAACATTGGTTAGTTAGATGTGTGTAATATCATGTCGTGGTATATGTTTATGTCTTCATTTATGTATATATGAGATCATACTTAGTTAATAGTGTACTATGATTCTTTTTAGCTTGCCATCTAGTTACATTTTAACATGTATAGATTATATTAACCTTGTTAAGTAATGGTGATAGGATAACAAGATTAGATGGTGTGATGATTAATTTTTCTAGCACCTAGTTACAATCATATTTAATCTATGTTTAGTTTTTTATATGTGGATGTTATCTCATTTTGGTTCATTTCTAGCATGGTAATAGTTGTGTATATGTTCATTTTATGTTCATAAATTTTGTATATTTGTGGTTTGTGGTCATAGTATCGCATGATTGATATAGATGTATGATGCATTGAAACTGTAATGGAAGACCAAGTTACACCAGACTATATAGTTGTGACCCAAGGGCAACGGGGGGGGGGTTAGAACTGTCTAGTGCATCCTTTGATCCCAGATCCCGCGAGCATCCTACGTGCCACCACTGCCTAGGTGCACTATGGGATTTCATTTAGTTATATGATACTTCTATATATGGTAAATCTAGTGTTAGCTAGTTGAGGTGACAAGACGACGCATTCTTTGCCAATAAAAAAGATTGATCTTTTATTAGAGGATAAGTGTATATATTGCATGTTTATGTGAATGTGGTCTTTCATTAGAGGATAGGTGCATTTATTATATGGTACTATAGAGGTGGTCTAATGATGTATTTTATTTTATCAAGTATCATATTATGTTGCATAGTATATGCATGGTCTGTCTCGTTTGTAATGGTTCTATCATATAGAGCATATAGTTGGTGTTTATGTATTTGTTATCCCTGTGATCTAGGTTGTTTTTAGGTGCTTATATGTGCTAGTTGGTCGACTTATAGGTGCTGGTGGGTCTAATTATAGGTGCTGGTTGACTTTATAAAACAGGTGGATTAGGTCAAATATTTAATGTATCGATTAGTTCTATACTTGTATATAAATAGTTGTAGGGTCTGGGTACCTATTTAATTAATATCTAGAGCCTTTTGGCTATTCGATTTGGCAGATGATGGGGGTGTCTACTGAGTCCTTGTACTCATTCCAATCCTCTTATCAATCTTTCAGATAATCAGATTTAGCACAGTAGAAGCATGGTAGTTTGATTCTCGAGAAGGCAGCTGGATGATTATTATGTCTTAGATGGTATATAGCTTTGTTTAAATTGTGGCATGGCAATGTATTTAATTTTAATTTGTGGATTTATGAACTGGGACCTAGTTTGTCTTTATTTTTCTCAAACCGATGTAATTGAGGGGTTAATTTCCTCAGTCACGTCGTCGAATTATTCCATTGTGCATGTTAAAATTTGGGGCGTGACATTCCTTCTCCACGCAGTGCCTACTCGACATTTTTGGTGTGTTTTGTGTTTCTTCTGTTGCTACGGATGCTTACGATCTTTGGTGTATTTTGTCTGATGTGTCTGATGTGGCTTTGATGTGTGCAATCCAAGCCAAAAGATCAGCTCATGGAGGGCGCATAGCTTGGGGACAAGAACAACTACTCTGAATCCATCGACAAATGTGAGCTCCCTCTTTCATATTTTATTTGTACAGAAACATTGAATATTAAAAGAGGAGAAATTAGATTTTCAATATTTTGTATTGCTCAATACTGCAAAGATCGATCCTAAGATGGCTATGAGCACTATCCAGAGAGAGAGAGAGAGAGAGAGAAGCGGATCATGATGGGAAGGGGTCAGCCTGGAAGATGGGGGGGAGGGGGAGGGGAGGTGTACTGGTGAGACTAATTGGGCCCAACCAATTAGTAATCAAACTATGATGTCCATGTATAACTATGCTGAACTATTGACTAATTGGGTTTGGCGGATGGGCAGAAAATGGGGTGATTTTGTATGTCTATCTAATATCACCCATATGGCATCTTACTGACCTTTGAAAAATCCATGATGAAATCTATGATTATTTCATCCTATTTGAAAGTTGGGAGTTCTATGGACTATAATAGTAACACAAGAGGATGTAGGGTAGAGCTCTGACCTATTGACATCACTAACATGTGTCACCTATTGACATCACCAACATGTCTTCTTCGTAAATGGTTGGGAAAATTTGCCAAGGTGGTAATGTGTTGTAGATCAAGGTGATTTATGCAAAATATTGCCTCAATGATCAAATAGGTTAGTTTGATTAATTTGACTTCCATAGAAGAATCTCAAAGGTTTGGAGGGGCATCTTGGAGATTTCTCCATCTTTTCAATACTATGCAACTATCACGGTTGGAAATTGATGAAAAACCACATTATAGAAAGATACTTGGTTTTGACTCTTTTACTTTTGTAGATGGAATTATGCAATTTTTTATGGGGTGTTTGGTTGCATGATAATGAAGGTTTTTGTTTTAATTTTTAAAAATTGTAAGAAAACTTGTTAAAAGAGGTGTTTGGTAACCATGACAATTTTATATTTTAAAAGTGATTTTCTTCTTAAACAAAAAAAGTGGGTCTCACCTCTTTCTTTTTTCTTGTGGTCCCCCACTTTATTTGGTCATGTGCGGTGGTTACTCTTTTTTGTAATCACATCCCTCCAAACATGATAATTTTATGTCATGAGTTGCTTCACTTTTTATTTTAATATAATTTTTTATCATGAAAGTGTACAAAAAATTATCATGCAACCAAACACCCCATTAGACATCTCCATGGACAAGAAAGAGAGCATGAAAGCACTTTGGGAAAAAGATGACCAGCAATGCAATTTTTCAAATGAAGATTATGTTTTTGCAGGAACCTTGAGAAGGAAGTTGTGAATGTTTTTAACTTATTTAATTTGCTTCAAGATGTTGTGTAGTGAGGGACATGACAAACTATTATGGACACCACCAAACCAACTTTCTTCACATTTTAATTGGCCTGCTTATGATTGACAATAGGAGGCATTAATGTGACATGTGGAAGTTGCTTGGCAATCTTCCTTGTGGAAAATCAAAATTCTCTTGTGGAAACTATGCAAGTCATATGCCTACAAAAGATATCATCGATATCATTCATCTATTTTGAAGCTAGAAATGTTCTTGGGAGTCTCCTAGAATTATCATTAACTTGCTTTTTCTTGAAAAGAGTTAATCTATGGAAGGACATATGCAATTTGTGGAATTTCTTCAAGTGGTTTCATTCTCTCCTCCTTTATGAACAAGTTTCTTGTCATTACAAGTAGTTTAAGGGTATGCAGACTCACATCTCGATAAGAAAACCAATGTGAATACATAAATAGAGAGATGTGTAGAGAATATACAATTAGAATTGATAAGAGAGGAAAGAAGACATGCATGCAAGTCTCAATAATCACATCCATGACATTTAAATATCATCACATGATAATACCTAAGTCCATGATCTCCATATATTCACACAATCAAATATGACATGTATGTAGTGTGAATATGTGAAAATTGAATGATATAACTATTAGATTATAAAATTATATATATAATTTTATAATTTTTTATACTTTTTTGTATTTTTATGAAATAAATAATATGAAAACAACATATAAATAATTTATATAAGTAAACAAGTATCTCTAAATAATTTAGAATATTCATGCATTTTAAAAATTGTACAAAATGTAAAATAAATATTCTAGTCATCATTCTATAGAATTACATTTTATAGAATTAATTTAGACATTAATTTTACTAGTTAAAATTTTAAAACAATTTTAAAACATAACTACAAATTATTCTATAACAGTAGATCTTAAAATTATATAAAAATTAATAAATTTTTAAACAATATATTATACACTTTAATTAATTGTATAGAATTTTATGATAATTATTACAAATTTTGTTTGATTTTTAAATATTTTAAAATTAAATAAAAATAATTATAATATTATAATATTCATAGCAATGCGCGGAGGGAGGTCAAAGTTGCCTGGTTCGGTCAAAATAGGATGTTCGCGGGGACAAGTCAAATTAGTAGGTGCTGTGGTCAAAATAGGCATGCGGTTAAGGCAAGATCCAATCAGGCTACCCTTATCCGGTCTCGACTCTCGATGTATCTGGGATGGTCATCTTTCTCGCCCGAAAAGGATGCTGGGATGGAAAAATAGCCACTGGGGACTTTGCCACCAAATCTAAACTCTCTAGTGGTGGAAGCATCCTTAAAAAGTGAGATCATGATCTTAGCTATGATTTAGAACTTGACCATAAAAACATCAAATTCGATGCCTACACCACCTTAAAATGCTGGTAATCATGGAAAATAATATTTTCCTTTTTCTTAAGGCTTCACAAGGCGTCTAACACCTATAAGGAGAAAAAAATTGTGAAATTTTCAATTGTGGAGGTCAACACTCTGACAAATCAAAACACCATTTTTAAGATGTCCTACCCGACTCTTTGGTGATCTAAAATTTGAGCAAAGGGTGGCATTTAAAAACCTTGTGTCACCATAATTTACAAAACTAATCTTTCTCAAAATTGCATCACATACGATTTATGATTGGTTCGTCAAAATAGAGATTCATACAATATTCAAAATGTATAAAATGCATAAAATAATGTCGATTTGATATCAATTTCTACCAAAACTTCAACCTAACTCTGATACCATTGTAAGGAATCATTCTAAATTTTACGATGCAATGTAAGCGATGATTCCTTTGAATTTCATGGTTCTGTCTTCATTGGAATAGGATGATGAAAAATAAGAATCGGATTCAAAAATACCTTTGCAAGATTTTACCAATCCCTAATACTAGAGAAGAACAAGAATAAAACACTTCGTGCTCTCCAAGCTGCTCAAACACATAACATATAGTGGTATCCACATGAACTTCCTTTGTATATGGGTTCTCCTATGTGTCAGACTTTCCAACTCATCCCGGATGGAGCTCCACTGTGGAAAAACATGATCTATATATATATACAGAGAGAGAGAGAGAGAGAAGGAGGATATTGGCCACGAAATTGACTCTCTTGGCCTAATAGAGTTTGACTAAATTCACTTGTGATTATACAAATTAGAATTTTTTATAAAAATATTTTAATTTTTATAAATTACACCTCTACCCTCATACTCATAGATCAATCCTTATTTATGTGACCCATTAGACCTAAGAATCCATTTAAATGAAAGTTATTTAAAATAACAACTTATTTTAAATTAAATCTATAATCTAATATTATATGTAACGACTTTCCAATCATGAAAGATATAAGTAACATCCCGTGATCCCAAATGACTTTGAGGATGATATTATCTCCATTGAATATTTCCATCATCAGTTATCGCATGAATATAAACTCTTATCTATTTAGTGTCACAGTCAGATAGGAATACAACATCGACTGTCAATCCATTAATGAACTGACACTCTGTGATCCTTTACTCAGAATCGTATCAATTAGAAAATTTACTTTTTAATTATTTTTTCTACCTTGACTAGGGATTTAGAGTACTATACTATACATTCTCCCTCACTTATTGAGTGTGAATGATCTCTTGTTGTCTACTCAATTGACTCCACCGTGTTTCCATTGTACCCAATCCATTAACTATATTCACTAGACCATCATATCGGTGATCTAAGTCAATAGTAAAAGTACAAAGTACACCCATCAAGACATGTTTGACGACTTAAGTTAAACATTCAACTGTATAACTATGATGTAGAAAACTGTGATTGACAATTAGGTAAGCTACTATTCAAGATTTTTGATACGGTCAGTTTAGTGAACTCATTCTACTAATGAGTACTTGTATGTATATCTTAGTATTTTCACACCATAGTTGTGAAAGTGACAAGGAGACCAAGGTATTTAAAGTGGTGACATTAGAAGTTTATATATGTGTAGAAGTATATATTGTGTATATACATATATACACATATATAATTAGTTGTTAATACTATATATATTTATTTATATATATGTGTATACATATTTATGTAAATATAATTTTATTTTTTAATAAGAATATATTGATATATTTTATGAGAAAAAGTTAATATCAAAGTGAGAGGACGAAAATGAGAATTAAAAGAGAACTTAAAATTTAAGTATACATCATATACTTAATAATCACAAATCTCGACAATATATAATATTATAAGCGATAATGAAATATGTTTACAATATAACTAAATGGGTACCCACAAATCGCAAATTGACTTACACTACCAAGTCACGAGGGTCAAGAAGGCAACATCCCTATTGGGGAATTTTAGGGGGACAAATCCCCCCAAAAGAAAAGACAAGTCGTGAATAAGACCTTGGGCTCCTAGCTAGGTGCCTTGGGTGCCAAGGAGGATGCCTTGGTCCCCTTGGGCACCTTTTGGGCACCCCATAAGGCACCCTAGCAATGTGTTGCTAGAAAAGAGCATTATCGCCTAGGCGGCGCCTTGACAACTATATTCCACACTAATGACTAATGAGAATGGCCATCTTCATAATATGAGAAGATATCACATACACCAATCTATAATGATCCTTAATGCCTCATTTCAAGAATTCTATGATTAGATACATTTAGATCATATACCTTTAGATGATTGATCACATTATTATAATCTAATCATCATTGTATGTAATTAAGGATTTTATTATGATATATGCATCTGAATAATGCAAGTAACAAAGGTATGTTATTTATGATGAATGAGATATTTTAAGAAATATCGGATCGTATTTAAATTGATTGACTTGTATGACATATATTTCTATTACATTATCTATGTTTTTTTTATACTCTCTATTCTATCTATATTATCTCTCTATATTTCCATGCTTTATGCATTGTTTTCTTTTCTATACACTTTCTCTCTCTACTCTTTTTATAGTTTCTTTCTCCACTTTCTTAACATTTTCTTTCTACTATCTATTTATACTTTCTCTCTCTACACTTTCATTCTTTTCTTTACACTTTCTCTCTAGTTTATCTACACTTTTTCTCTATATATTTTCTCTCTTCCTTATATATTTCTTGCTCTACTTTATACCTATATTTTCTCTCTCTTCATTTTTTACACTTTTTCTTTCCACACACTTTCTCTCTTATCTTTATATTTGTTTTTTTAAATAATAAATACATTTATATATACTTATATTTGTGTCAATATGTTAGACTTGGGTTGGCCCAGCTCAAATAATTTAAGCACAAGCCCAAACCCAACAACAAAACCCAATGATTTTGAATATGAAAGCCAATGTCTAGTCTGTCATGAGCTACCTAATTGACTTTGGGTCAACTAGGCCCATTTGATTCCCCTACAATATATTCAATCTTGTATGATATAATTATTATGAGGAATCACAATTTTGCATGTGTTTAGAATTAGGATCCTATGCATAATGAGTTTTCAACCTAATAAGAGGTTGGACTAAATAAGTTCAATTTCTTCTTCATGGCTTAATAGAAATAGTAAACAAATGTTAGATCCAAAAAGTGAACCACTTAAAGGTAAGTACGTATGAACACAATAAAATTATCTTTACTCTTATTAAATCAACTGAGATTCGATTTCGATAAAAATTAACTGATTTAGAACTTGTTTTTGTATCCTATAAGTTATCGGAATCAGAATCAGATATTTCGGTAGCTTATTGAAATCGGATTCGAAATCAGTTGATTCTGTTTTCGTTAATCCGATTTCAATAATAAATAAATAAATAAATAAAAATAAAATAAAATAAAGTTAAATAAATTATAAAAATATATTATATAAAATGATAAATTGATAAAAATAAAATTTTAAAGAGATAACATTAAATTTTAGTAATTATATGTGAATTATTAACTCATTTTTGGATAAAAAATAATATTTGATATGTATTTCAGAAATTATCGAATTCGGATCTGATTTCGATTACGAAATCGAAATCGGAATCGGATCGAAATCGGAACATAGTGATTTCGAAATTATCGGAATCGGAATTGAAGCCCCTTAACTCCTATCGGAATTGAAATCAGATTCTGGTGATTCCGCTACCGAATCTGACCCGTTTACAGCCCTAATACTAAACGATAACTGAAGCAAGAGATTGCCTATTTTAGGACAACTTTACATCAAGTATATATGATAACTTTGAATTTCTTTGAATTTAAACTTAAAATAGTACTTAACATTGTTGGTAGTCTATTTATTTTGATTTCTTAACATATTCTTATAACGTTACAATTATGTCTTCGTCATGATCACACATCCTATGATGACCACACATCCCATGACATTTGGATATCTAGATAAATCATAGTTGACCTTATTATTTATATATATATTCTCTTTATTTAATCCATAAAATGTAATTATATTGGGAGTTGCAGTCGGACATATGTTTATATAAATAGGAAGGATCAATTTGAATTTGACTAAGATTGAAGTCCTACTTATAAACCGACCATAAGCTAAATAGGGAATTGGTCCATATAAGAACAATTTCCTTGGTTTCATAATTGGGTTCTTGATGATAAAGGGCCTTTATTACCAAAAGACCCAAATGTGTTTTTTAGGGATCAGTTAACCATTTCATATCGAATGGTACTTGGAATGTTCAGTTACTCTCTACTTTGTTTGCGCCTGAGTTAGTATCTCGGATTTTGCTTACTCCAATTCATGCATATTTAAAACAAGATACTTTGGTCTAGCCATTTACTATTAATGGGATGTTCTCTCTTAAGTCTACTTACAGGTTTTCATTGAATTTTCATCTTCCAGCAGGACCCTCTAATCAAGATATTTAGAAGAAACTTTGGCATCCCACCGTTGCTAGAATTTTCTCTTCCAAGATGGTTATCTCTTTATGGAAAATTTTATCTAGAAATTTGCCCACTAATCTGGAGGTACATAAACGATGTTCTAATATCAGTCCTTTGTGTCCAGTGTGCCAGATGGAACAAGAATCTGTGGAACATCTCTTCATTAGTTGCCCACGTAGCCGTGCTGTGTGGATATTATCTCCTTTTGGGAACAATAGTGAATGGGGTCAGTTATCTATTTTCGACCTTATTTATACTTGGCTGTCTTGGTTAGCTTCTAGAAATACTGAATTAGTATGACTAGGGGTTATTGCTTGTCCTATACTTTGGCATTTCTGGAAAGCAAGGTGTAGGTTTCAGTTTAACCATAAGAATGATATGCCTAATACTATTTTTTCCTTAGCAATGGGCACAACGGAACTCAGCTTCGGTTCATGGTTCCCCATCTGGTTGGTCTCCCCCACCTCTCAATTATCTTAAGAATAATGTTGATTGTGCTCTTTCAGAGGTTGCAGGGGCTGTTGCTTTCTTGGTTAGGGATTTAGGGATGAAGCTGGTGTTCTTATTTATTGAAAAACTAAACTTGTGACTTCTCAAAGACCTGAAATTCTAGAGGCTCTTGCCATATATGAGGTTTGTATTTGGGCTTCTGAGCGTTCCGTAGGCATTATAGTGGAAAGTGATGCGCAAGGCATAGTTCATGCTATCAACCGGACATGACCTATGCCGTGGAGAGCTCAACATCTAGTCGTTAAATATTCCTCCTTGCTGTGTACTTATCACAATATTACTCTTTCCTATGTTAATAGATCTTGTAATGCTATGGCTCATATGCTAGCTAGATGGGCAGTGAGCAGTAACGTACATGATGTATATCCTTCTCTCTTGCCTTACTCTATGTCCTATACTCTGTGTAAAGAAATGCCTGTTTAATGTATATTGGGATGTTTTACTTTGTTCAAAAAAAAGAGAGACCAATTTCATCTTCGTAATCTAGTAGTGTGCACCTATTATGTTCAAGAACACTAGTGAACGACTTAAGTATAAAACCAACAAAGTTGCTCTCTTTGAATTTAAGAAAATAATGTTCACAATAGTTAACCATATTATTGGCATACTATTTATTTGACCAATTAACATATTCTTATACATATATCTCTTTCAATCGTTATGTTTTCGTTAAGATCACAAGCAAATTACATATAGATATTTAAATAAATCATGGTTGACCTTTTGGTTGGATTATCACTCTGATATCAAACATAATGATGGACTTATTCAACTGACCTAGCATAACTCAACTTCAAAAAATTTATTATTTCATACTTTATTATTTTAATCTCCTAACATATTCTTATACCAAGATATTGCAAATAATGCTGTAAATAGATTTAGATATTATTAGAATTTAGTTCATATTTGTTTTCAGTTAATTAGATAATATCTAACTAAGATGGTCTATTGGATTTTTTTCCAAACTCTAATAATATCTGATCACTCAAAAGAATTGGTTTGGAAAAAGAAGATCCGCTCCATTTAAGTCTGTCGGATAAAAAAACTCTATATTTGAACATATCTGATACTAGACTTGCTAATGACACTACAAGAAAATCGATTTTTACCTACGATAAAAATCGTAGGTATATGTCGTTTTCCCGTAAGCAAATAGATTTACCTACGGACTATCCCGTAGCGGGGTCCGTAGGCCTAGTACAAGTAGGGAAATGTATTACCTACGGGATATGTCCCGTAGGTATAGTACCGACTTTTACCAACGAACCGACCCGTAGGCACATATAAAGCATACGAATAAAATTGTCTCCCCATGCCTGATTTATACCTACGGGGCTCCCGTAGGTAAATGTTACATACTTGAAAAAAGTATTGCGTACATATCACGAGATACATTTACCTACGGATGTTTAATCGTAGGTAAATGTTTACATTACAACGTCTCTTTCATTTACAGTTTGCCATCCTACGAAAAAATGGGCACAACCATTTACCCAGCCATACAATCAACAATACATTCACAATTCTTGATTCCGTCTCTTTCATTTACAGTTTGGGCACAACCATTTACCCAGCCATACAATCAACAATACTCACAATTCTTGGAATCATCCAATTCAAGGCATCAACACCATTACATAAGTAACTTTCAAATCTGTCGGTGCAACCAATTCAAGGCAAACATTCATTAAACATTAAATTACACTTTGTCCAGAAACATGAAGTATGACAAGGTAACATAAAACACTTTACAACTAACACACAGTACGTAGTGAATAATTACATTAAATATACAAAGTTTTCAATTGTTCCAGGCTTCCAGCCACAACCACAATGAAAAGATCATGTATTTCCCACAACAAGCAAAAATCCCCCCACAAGTAATTGGACAACCCAACGAGAAGATGAAAACAAGTTAGTTCAACCCATCTAGATAGAATCTTCATTCATTTATCTTCTATAACCACCTGCATTTGGAAGATAAGATTTAAGTAAAATACATAACATCCAATGATTATAACTAATTTAAAGATGTAAAGTAAATTACTTACATAATCTCTCAACCATACTATGTGGCTTCCTATGGCATCTTTCATTCTTCTTCTATGATCATCCTTCACAACAAGAGGGGTATCGGGCTTGTTAACAAATGTGACAGATATTTCATAGTAGACATTACCCAAGAATCTCCCCATTACAGTCTTTCTTGGGTCATCACCGATGAGAAAACCATCTGCCACATATTGTCCTTCAAGATCTAGCAACCTGACCTTCCTTGCCCTTCCCTGCAACTGATAGTAGGAAATCATGTAGTCTTTTTGTATATTGTAATGCAGTTAAAAAAATGAAACATAGCATCATTCAGGACAGTACATAAACAATCAGACGGGAGCAGAAAAAAGTATGTGCATCAAGCTTACAGGATGCAAAGAAAATGATTTGTTCTTATTGTGATTAAACACATGTTCTGTTTGAATGTTCACGTAAAATCTTACCACGGAGATGAGGATCAAAATAATACTAATTAGAGCAAGACAAATATCTCTCAATAAACAACTAGTGCCCATTGAAACTAACAAACCAGGATCTCCACCATCCAGTTACACAAGAATCAAGGTGGTAATAAGCTATCTCACCAACATAAGAAATACCGTCTGCAGGCACTAAAGCATTGCCACATCAAAAAAGACAGATATCACCTGAATACCTTCTTAAATTGAGTTCTAAGGTGTCTTAACAATATCTAGAGACCATAAGGCAACAAGGCTCCTGAAAGATCCGGTAACAAAGAGCTTTAGATGAGATATCTCAAAAATTTATGTAATATTTATACCCAATGACTACCTATAGTAACTTCCAGACATCATAAAATCAGATCAACAAATACTAGTCTTACGAATTCATGGACCTTTCAGCTAAATTAAAAATTTAAGACTAGGCATAGCCCAATCCAGCTCACCTGATTAGTAAGAGTGGTAGTAGTATGTCAGTTTTGGGCATAACCAGACCTACCTGATCCTACCATTTCTCAACCAGACCCATCCCTTGGAGCAAAACATCGTCTAAGTAATATTGTATTACACATGCAGACGAAACGGGGTGGGTCCTAACACCACTTGAAAATGGTCAAGTCTAGCAAGTTAAGAGTATGATACGAGTGGACTGACCTTTGGAGGAACAAAGGAAATTTAAGTTTAATATCCAGGAACATCACATTAGCCAAACAATAAAAGAAAAGCAAAGGCTAGATAATGCCGAAGAAGGGGAAATATGGTGATAACCTTTCCTAAGGATGAGCCTGGTTAATGGTCAAGCAAAAACAAAATAGAAGAATACTTACAAGGCCGAGAATGGTCAAGTCTTAATATTACTTAGATGATGTTTTGCTCCCTCGTAGCCCTGGTTAATGGTCAAGCAAAAACAAAATAGAAGAATACTTACAAGGCCGAGAGGACCGGACCAAGAAGAAGAGACAGGGATTAAAAATCCAAATGCATCGCAACTTGCTTGCATTTGGTGCAAAGAGCATGATTAAAAACCCATGTCTTCGCAACTTAATGCAACCTCGATAAATTAAACTTCTAACAACACAAGATGCCCTTAACAATTGATTTCCGTACTTCTACAACCTTCTAAGCATATAACAGAAACATATGAAATTGATACCTCACCTCATCAGCTCATCCTGTCGGAGGCCTCTCCTAGCCTAGACTCTGGCCAAAACACCTGGGTGCCAAATCACCTAATCAGCACATGTTCGGACCTCTATACAGACACCCAAAATACCACTATATAGATATGAAATTTTCCTACTCATCTTACCAATCAGATGACTAATATAGGTGATTGTTTCCCCTGGCAGCTAGGATTGGTGCTCTTGTACTCCCTGGTCAACTACCAATGTTCCCATGAAACCAAGCCTAAAGGAACCTCTTTTAAACAAAAATCTGCTCTCTGCTGTAAACAAGAACCCCGGACCAGAAATCTCAGGGTCTAAGATCTGTCCAGAACAGATCCCATAAGGCTAGGATCCCAGTGTCTATTCAAAGAGATCCAACCAGATTCGAAACCTGGACATATGAGCATACCTTAAGTGATACATAGAGAGAGGTGTTCCATCAAGTTCAGACCAATCAGAAAAAAAGTCAAATCCTCATTGTTTAAAATCCCAAACCAGAAACTTGGAAGGCAAAGTAAGTTTATCCTAATTAGAGATATTGCTGTCAATTTAATTTTGGCAAGTTGACAGTTAAGCATAAGTGGAATAAATACCTTATCTTCAGCTGACGTTGACAACTTGCTTGCGGCCGAAGAGCGCATTCCAGACTGTAAAAGATTCAAAAGAAAACAAAAATTTTAAATGTAATGTACATGAATATCAACGATGAGAAAAATTATCAACCTCTTGGGGCTTTGCCTCAAGCTTAGCAACTTTGGATTCTAAAACTTGCAGACGTTCATATAACTTGTTGTTTTCAGATTGTGAAGTTTCAGCTTTATCTTTCCAAAGATGGTGAGGTGAGGGTGCAGTGCCAATCTCCCCTTTCTGTCCCCTCCGAGTACTTTGGTGAATACATCACATTTTGATGCCAATGGAACTGAACTAGTAGATGGTTGAGATTCTTTGTAGGCTTTAAGTTTCCCCTACATAGAACATAAATGTATTTAAAGAAGATATATGATGGCAAGCATAAAAGAATAGAATGAAATCACTATATACTTACTATTGCAAGGGCACATTCTTCATTAACTGCCTTTCCATCTTTCCTCGTATGTGTTATAATAAAAATATCCGTTCTATCCACATTGCCACCGATTTTAGCAGCCTAAAATTTTACACATACGAGCATAACAATTAGGCCAGAAGAGTTATACCGAAAGATTGTTATTATAACATGGTGATAAGATAAGAGACATTAACCTCCTCTTTCCTGATATCTGCGAAAGATTTACTACCAGCACAATGGAAAATATTTTGTAGTCCTTTGTTCTTTTGGTTAACCTCACTTCTTTTCTATAAAGTTAAACATTTACAATTAGGCTATTTATTGAATCATCTTAACATTCAGCAGAACACCATGTGGTCTTTGCTGCCTCCCACATCTCATAAGAAATATGTAGACCTTGAGGTGGCTCCTGTCCATCTATGTATTTTCAAGCACAAAATGAGGTAATACATGTTTTTTTATAGCGATGGATGTTCATGAGAACTAGTGTCTGATTGTGTAATTAATGTTTGTGTGTTTCTTTTTAGTGATATGGATTGGAGTTGGATGGATTTACCAAAAAATGTGGTTGGTTACTATGATGGTGTTGATAACTTTCTCAATTTTGCATTTGCAAACTTACCACCAACTCATCAGATTAGATGTCCATGTGTGAAATGTACATGTTTGAATAAATGTAAAAAAGAGATGGTTAGACAACACTTGTACATTGATGGTGTTATAAAAGACAAACATTTCGGAAATTTTATGGTGAAAGACTAGGTCATGTTAAGTTGGAAGAAAGCCAACATGATTCAAATATGCATGACATGTTAGCTAATGTTTTTCCTATGTGTAGTGATGAAAGAAGAAATGATAAAGATTCTGAAAGTTTTTTTGCATTGTTAAACGATCTCAACCAACCGATTTATGCTAGATGCAAAAAGTTCAAGCAAACTTTCATTTCTCATTTGGTTGATTAACATTAAATGCATGGATGGAATGAGCAATAAGCATTTCAATATTTTGTTGAAGTTATTGATTGATGTTCTCCCTGATGGGTCATCAATACCGTCCAGCTTTTATGAGATTAAGAAGATACTTGATAAGTTAGGGTATGGATATAACAAGATAGATGCGTGTCCGAACAATTGTATTTTATATTGGAAATAAAATGAGAAGTATGAATGTTGTCCAAAATGTGGAGAATCACGGTGGAAGTCTTGTAAGTCTAGTAAAGGTGTAAAGAAGAAAAGAGTGCCTCAAAAAATTTTGCGTCATTTTCCACTCATTCCACGGTTAAAGAGACCGTTTACATGCTCAAAGACTTCTGTCAACATGAGATGGCATGAAGAGGAGCGTGAAGAGGATGGTATGCTAAGACATCCTGCTGATTCTCCATGTTGGAAAACATTAAATAGCATTGATGATTTCGGGTTAGAAACTCGGAATGTACGCCTTGGATTATCCAGTGATGGGTTTAACCCGTTTGGAAACATGAACGTCACTCACAGTACATGACCAGTGTTAGTTGTACCTTATAATCTACCGCCTTGGGAGTGCATGAAGAGTACGAATATTTTGCTTTGCCTCCTTATTTCTGGTTCAAAAAGTCCCGGTAACAATTTTGATATTTTCTTGCAACCACTCATAGAGGAACTTGAGATTCTCTGGCACGGTGTTGATACCTATGATGCCACTAAAGGTGAGGTATTCCGTCTACGTGCAACACTATTGTGGACTATTAACGATTTTCCAGCATATGCCTACATGTCAGGTTGGAGTACAAAAGGTCGATTAGCTTGTCCTAATTGCAATAAAGACACGTGTTCAACTTGGTTAGAGTGTAGTGGTAAATTTTGTTATACTGGTCATCGGAGATGGCTAGAAAACAACCATAAATTCTGAAAGATGAGTAAGCAATTTGATGGTCATGAAGAATGGGGTGAAAAGCCATTGTTATTGTCTGGAGATGAAATCCTACGTCAATTAGGATATTTTAATTCACGTGTTGCAAAAGGAGACACGAAGAAGATAAGTAAGAGGAAGAGACGAGTTAAGAAGGGGGACAAGACCAAGTATCTAGGGTGGAGGAAAGTCAGTATTTTCTATAGGCTACCTTATTGGAAATCTTTGTTGCTCCGACACAACTTAGATGTGATACATATAGAGAAGAACGTATGTGAGAGTATACTAGGCACTCTTCTATCGATTGAAGGAAAGAATAAAGATGGCTTGAAAGCCCGTCAAGACTTACAGAAGTTGGGAATAAGAGAATGCCTTCATCCACAAGAAATTGGGTCAAGTAAAATATTGCTTCCACCAGCACAATTCACATGTACTAAGAAAGAAAAAGAAAAAATTTTCAAGTTTTTTCAATCCGTGAAGGTTCCTGATGGATACTCCTCTAACATTGCAAAGCGATTTCTCAACAAAGGTAATAAGTTATGGGGGTTGAAGACACATGACTACCATGTGATTATGCAACAATTACTTCCAATTGCTGTTAGAGCACTCTCAAATCTTCATGTATCTTCGTCATTAAGTGACATTTGTCACTTCTTCTTAAACATATGTTCCAAAGTTGCTTCCACCGAAGACTTTTACCAACAAGGCCTACATGTCTCAAAGGTATTATGTCAACTAGAGATGATATTTCCTCTGTGTTTCTTTGATATAATGGTACACTTAATCATTCATTTAGCAGATGAGGCTAGGATTGCTGGGCCAGTTCATTTTAGATGGATGTACCCATTTGAGAGGTATCACATTCACTTCTATATGTAAATTTTCCCTTTAAGATAGACCGATATTCATTGATGTTATTTTTTCAGGTATCTGGGCAGATTAAAGTCTTATGTGAGAAATAGGACTTATCCAGAAGGGTCAATTGCTGAAGGTTATATTGTTGCTGAGACAATTACATTTGCAGCTCGATATCTTGATGATGATGTGAAAACATGGTTAAATAAGACTCATCGACAAGTAGAAGACAGTTCAAAAAATGTGGACCTTGGATGGGAAGTTTTCATGGAGACTTGTCGGCCGTGTGGGATAAGTACAATTGGCAAACTACAAAATAATGAGCTGGAAGAAATACATAAATTTATCATATTCAATTGTACAACACTCAACAAATTTATCAGGTAAGCTTTCGTCAATTGAAACTTTTCATTCACTATATGAAATATGAATATTGTAGGGATCACATTGCTGAACTTAAAGAAATGTCACCTGGAGTGCACATGGATGAAGTGGAACGCATTCATGCATCAACATTTACCAAATGGCTGAAACATAAGGCAATTATCCTTGATTCTTATAATTATATTTTTAAACGATTCTATGATCATATGATGTCATGATTTTCTATGTTTGTTAATTCTTATCAGGTGCATAAGTTGCAAGAGTTTACTAAGGGAGATATATCTCCTTATCTCCTTTCGATTAAAGATTTCCCTAGTGACGTGGTCAAGAAGTATGATGCATGCATTGTTAATGGTAGTAGGTTTCACACTAGAAGCCTTGAACAAAGACGAGTTACCCAAAACTCAGGTGTTATGTTGAAAGCAACTACCCCTTCATTTACTAAAAATGTTGAAGAGAATGTTACTTACTATGGTGTCCTTGATGAGATTCTAGAAGTCAACTACGATAGACACATGAGGGTAGTATTATTTAAGTGTGATTGGGTAGATGTGTAACGAGGGGTGAAACATGATGGACCTCTTACAATAGTGAATCCATCAAGTAAATTAAGGACAACTAAACCTTACATCTTAGCATCACAAGCAGAGCAAGTTTGGTTTGTTGAGGATCCTAGGAACATTGGTTGGTTTGTGGTTCGCAAGACAACCCCACGTGATTTTTACAACTTATCGGAATCTACTTTTGAAGAAGATGCTGAATTCCAAGATATACAGCCAATGTGTCATTACCAAACATCAAGCATCCAGCATGATGATGAACATGAGGAGATAATGGTCCATAGATCTGATATAGATGGTATTGAAGTGTAATGTAAGTCATTCTTTACTATGTATGTTTCATATTGTTTATTTCCAAAAAAAATGGATGCAGGGATATATGTATGTACTCAACAAATTTCTGCATTTTGTTGCCATCATCATTTTATCATTGTTAGTGTCCAAAAAAAATCATTTTGTGCATCCAATTAATGATGCAAATGAGGTCAATGGTTGGGCCACATAATCGAAGAAAATGGGCTAATAATGCTGCTTGTGTAATTTTGGTAATTTTGGTAGTCTTGGAAGACTGATGGATGTCACAGTTTATTAGACAAAATACTGCTACATATGTATATGTATGACTTGAAGACAGAATTAACCACATATTCAAGTGGAATAGTTTAATTGTACTATTTAAATATCAAGATAATGAGGTTATATATAGAGCATCACATATTTAACTTAAGTTTTTTACTCTTAAATATTGTATCTTAAAACACAGCTAGCTCTACATGAACAGGCCGGCGGTGATGTCATAGTTTATTTGACAAAATACTGCTACATATATATATATATGTATGACTTGAAGACATAACTAACCATCAGTTCAAATGGAATAGTTTAATTTCACTCCAAAATTATGTTTTTGTAACAAAACTTCTTAGAAAGAGCATTTGGCAATCATTACAGAAATATGTTTTCATAGAGAATTTCTTCTAGGATAAGAAGGTAAAACTTCTTTTCTTTTTTGTTATACATGGTCTCCACCAGTTTTGTAGACATATCACACCAAACAAGAAAATTGTATGTCTTTAGATATCTTAGATTTTATTTTAATATATACTTTTATCACAAAAGTGCATAGAATAGTATTTTGAAACCAAACACCCTATAATCCATTAACAAGTCTAACCTCACAATACTGCAAAGAAGAAAAATAGTCTAAATAGATACATGGTAGAGTGGTGGGCTGAACTGGCAATATCGGCTGCTCCTGGTAGTTAAAATTATGGCTCATATTGGGTATGTATAACTGAAACCATTATGTTTGATCCTGCCGGTATTGGTCCTGGATCAGCTTGGCAGCTTTGGCAATTCTTGGATTCTTGGATCCTGCACAGCCCAATTTTGAATTTTATGTGAATTGTATGCATTTTATATAATCCAACTCAAATAATAGCAGAGATTGTCTTAATTTGCAGGTTTATCCAGAATATTAATAGTTTCTAACCACCAATTTCTTTTTGTAGGTTGGTTTGTCTATCTCTTACCTGCCACTTTGGGACCTGCCTCTCGGTTGAAAATGGTTTTGATGGAATGATGTAAACATTTGGCTATCAGTCTTGCAGATTAATGTGCCGAATGAACTCTTCATTTTTATTTTCCATTTTACACTGGTCACCTCCTTATTTTAGAAACATAATGCTACCTTTATTAGTTGATGTTTTCTGTCGTTTTTAGTGGACTTGTTTGACTTTATCGGTGGATGAAACATAATGTTTGTTATGTAATCTCTTTGCCTCCACTTGATTTGTTTTGTCCTTATTTTTTGTGTTGATCAGTGGATGATACAGTGAAGGGTAATCTCTTTGTCAACCATCAGTTGTTTTTTACCCGTTTGTTTTATTATGCAAACAAGGGAAAGAAGATCATGGAAAACCTATCTTACAAGTCGGAATGTGCAAGCTCAAAGGAGAAAGGCTTGTGGGGGCCTGGAAGCTCAGATGTTAACACACTCCCCAAAAAAATAAAACACATTGCAGAAATCTATGATCTTCCAATGTCGATGAAGAAGAAGATGGACGCCGATCTTTTTCAGAACTTTATGGAGTACATAATCTTCCTTAATATTTCCTTAATTTGAAGTCATATAATTCTTATTGCTTACAAGAAACCATCCTGCGTAAAGCAATCAAAGTTCACTTTTACACATGGAACATTTTTAAAAACTTAGTTGTTTCTCACATGTTTTTTTTTATGCAGAGGAGGTTCTTGTCACATTTTGGAGGGGCTGTATGTTTCCATTGAGTGGCTACTTTCTGATATATTTATAGGAAAAAATACATCGGGGTTGTATAGTCATCTAGAAAACCATTTGTTTAACTATTTTTTCTTGTCTTTATTTGCATTGACGCTTATTAATCATTTCTTTCAATTTTGGACAGATTTCAGGAAGGGTTGGATTTACTGTAGTTATTTCTTAGCACATTTTCTAAATTTTTATCCATTTCCTTTTTTCAGCCATATGTGGGTCCAACTACGCATGACCCATAGCACTAATGCAAGAATAGTAGATCGTCTTTTATTTTCTATGTACCTTAATGGCAGCCGTAGAATTATAGAGACAGTAAGGGATAAAGAGGTGTTCGCAAAGACTTATGTCATTATTCCCATTGTTGATGGGTATGTACATGATAGTAGATGTCAAGTTCATGTATTTTCATTTCTTACTTACTAATGAGAAGTATATTTCCAGGGGACATTGGAGATTGCTCTTGCTATGTAATCTTGCTAATTCTTTTACATCTGATTTTGGCCCTTGTATGATTCTATTTGATTCTCTCATCTTGACTGAGCCACACAATCAAGAGCCTGTCATAAGAAGGTAAAAGTTCAAACACTTTATATTTTGTGTTTGCTTTTCAAGTAAAAAAATGTGGTGACAACATTATTCTTTATTTTAGATTCTTGAAGGATTTGTACCAATCAGAGGGGAAGATGGTCAAAAAGAAGAGCCTTGCCTCTATCCCCTTTTATATACCCAATGTACTACTTGAAAGGGCATTGATTTATCTATTTTACCTCATTTCTCATTTCTTAAGTGCATTGACATTTGTATCTTTTAGGTACCCCAACAACAGGATGACTTAGAGTGTGTATTTTTCGTATTATACTATTCATATCTCTTTTTAAAGAATGCTCCGGATACATTCTCTCGTTCAGAATATCCATACTTTGTACGGATATTTAACTTATCAGTTTGTCTGATTTTCAATCCTATATTCAGCCATATTCATGGATTGCTAATTTGCGTAATTTCTTGCAGATTTCCAAAGACCGGGTTTGGGTATGCTGAGATGGACACATTTATCAACAAAGTCATTGCCTATGCTCAACAGGGAGATATGTTTATCTCCTCACTTGATGCTTCAATATCCTCTTCGACAAAATCAAGAGAATCAAATGGAAATGCCCTTAAAAAGGAAGGTATTTCGGAAGATGTTCTTGATGCAGGTGATGTTGAAGTGAAGAGATCACGGGGCCGCACATATTGTCGGGATGTGCTGGCATTGGAGGATGACAAAGTCATTACTGTGGAGTGGAATGAGTTTGGGCAACCTATTGGAAATGGTGGAAGGTCATTAAGAACCTTCTTGGGAACAATTGCAAGGAATGGTGAAAAATGCCCCATAAACGTTGCATCATGGGATAAGATGCCTGAGCAGAATATTGCCGATATTTGAGGTTTTATCAAGGTGAAGTTGGTCTTTTTCTTTTCTTACACTTCGATGTTATACTTTGTTAAGTCATTAATTTGATGTTTACTTCCTCTGCACTTCCTCTAGTTTTGCAGAGGAAGTATGATGTGGATGATGGAAATGAAATACAACGACTATTTATTATGAAAGATCTATCTCAGAAGTGGAAATATCATAAATACTGCATGAGAAAGAAATACATAGATGGACAGTAGCCACCTCAAGGTCTACATATTTCTTCTGAGATGTGGAAGACAGCAAAGACCACATGGTGTTCTGCTGAATTCAAGGTGATTTTTTTTAAGATGTTTTTACTGATGATTCAATAAATAGCCTAATTGTAAATGTTTAACTTTATAGAAAAGAAGTGAGGTTAACCAAAAGAACAAAGGACTACAAAAGATTTTCCATTGTGCTGGCAGTAAATCTTTCGCAGATATCAGGAAAGAGGAGGTTAATGTCTCCTATCTTATCACCATGTTATAATAACAAACTTTCGGTATAACTATTCTGGCCTAATTATTATGCTCATATGTGTAAAATATCAGGCTGCTAAAACCGGTGGCAATGTGGATAGAACGGATATTTTTATTATAACACATACGAGGAAAGATGGAAATGCAGTTAATGAAGAATGTGCCCTTGCAATAGTAAGTATATAGTGATTTCATTATATTCTGTTATGCTTGCCATCATATATCTTCTTTAAATACATTTATATTCTATGTAGGGGAAACTTAAAGCCTACAAAGAATCTCAACCATCTACTAGTTCAGTTCCATTGGCGTCAAAATGTGATGTATTCACTAAAGTCCTCGGAGGGGACAAAAAGGGGAGAGTTAGGGGTATTGGCACTGCACCTTCACCTCACCATCTTTGGAAAGATAAAGCTGAAATTTCACAATCTGAAAACAAAAAGTTATATGAACGTCTGCAAGTTTTAGAATCCAAAGTTGCTAAGCTTGAGGCAAAGCCCCAAGAGGTAGATAATTTTTCTCATCACTCATATTGATGTACATTACATATAAAATTTTGTTTTCTTTTGAATCTTTTACAGTCTGGATTGTGCTCTTCGGCCACAAGCAAGTTGTCAATGTCAGCTAAAGATAAGGTATTTATTCCACTTATGCTTAACTGTCAAGTTGCCAAAATTAAATTGACAGCAACATCTCTAATTAAGATAAACTTATTTTGCCTTCCAAGTTTCTGGTTTGGGATTTTAGACATTGGGGATTTGACTTTTTTTCTGATTGGTCTGAACTTGATGGAACACCTCTCTCTATGTATCACTTAAGGTATGCTCATGTGTCCGTCCAAATTAGATTTGTTTTTTTGTTTCAGTGTTTTAAAAGTTGATTTTTGATGTCCAATGGCCTTAATGACCTGTTAAAAGTTTCATTGGCCTTTGTGGCCTCTTGTCATCATTTTTTAGCCCAACAGGGATTGTTACCCTCTTGATGTCATAAATCTTGAGCCCAGGGGGATTGTTGCCATCAGTTTTGGGCATTGGCGGCCCACTATCATCATGCTGTCCACTGACTATTTTAGCTTCTTCCATTTGGAATGCTTCTTCCCTTTGTGTCAATCAGCAGAGTACCCAAATCCTCTACCTTTCTAGCCATCCTGGACAGGTTTCGAATCTGGTTGGGTCTCTTTGAATAGACACTGGGATCCTAGCCTTTTAGGATCTATTCTGGACAGATCTTAGACCCTGAGATTTCTGGTTCGGGGTTCTTGTTTATAGCAGAGAGCAGATTTTGGTTTGGAAGGGGTTTCTTTAGGCTTGGTTTCATGGGAACATTGGTGGTTGACCAGGGAGTACAAGAGCACCAATCCTAGCTGCCAGGGTAAACAGTCACCTATATTAATTAGTCATCTGATTGGTAAGATGAGTAGGAAAATTTCATATCTATATAGTGGTATTTTGGGTGTCTGTATAGAGGTCCGAACATGTGCTGATTAGGAGGAGTTCATATGGCCCATCTAAATATTATCGAACCTGATTTATTCAGGTTTAGGAAGACTACATTTGAACAGGTTTTAGGTGCATGACCGAGGAGTCTCCATAGATGACTGTTTTAGCATTAGATTGCTGTTTATTTTGGACTTGAAAGTGGGGAATTTCAGATCTATATAGGTGTGTTTTCATTGACTGAATATAGGAATCCAAACAGGGAATTCATGAGAGGTTAAGGGGTTGTATATCAGGATCCAAACAGGATTGTTTGAGGCTTCAAACAGAGCCTGAATATGGGATATATCAGACCAATCTTGATGGGCTGCACAAGGGGTTTTGTAGACCTGGACAAGAGGATATCCAAGGCAGACTGTGGGCATCTTCTCAGCCCCTAAGGGGTTTTGTATGCCCGGACAATAGGGTTTTCTCTCTCTTTCTTTACTTTTTTTTATTCTTCTCTCTTTGTTGGCGCAGTAGCAAGGTGAGGGTGTTGGAATGCTTCCTTCTCCTTTTATCTTTTGTGGCAAATGTTGGGGTTGAGAGAGATCCACAAACCAAACCCCTAATCAATTCTATTAAATACTAGGAGATGATTTTGAAATTAGATGGCCTACACCTCTGATTGTTTATGTACTGTCCTGAATGATGCTATGTTTCATTTTTTTAACTGCATTACAATATACAAAAAGACTACATGATTTCCTACTATCAGTTGCAGGGAAGGGCAAGGAAGGTCAAGTTGCTAGATTTTGAAGGACAATATGTGGCAGATGGTTTTCTCATCAGTGATGACCCAGTAAAGACTGTAATGGGGAGATTACTGGGTAATGTCTATTATGAAATATCTGTCACATTTGTTAACAAGCCCGATACCCCTCTTGTTGTGAAGGATGATCATAGAAGAAGAATGAAAGATGCCATAGGAAGCCACATAGTATGGTTGAGAGATTATGTAAGTAATTTACTTTACATCTTTAAATTAGTTATAATCATTGGATGTTATGTATTTTAATTAAATCTTATCTTCCAATTGCAGGTGGTTATAGAAGATAAATGAATGAAGATTCTATCTAGATGGGCTGTCCAACTTCTTTTCATCTTCTCGTTGGGTTGTCCAATTACTTGTGGTGGGATCTTTGCTTGTTGTGGGAAATAGATGATCTTTTCATTGTGGTTGTGGCTGGAAGCCTGGAACAATTGAAAACTTTGTATATTTAACATCTTATTCACTACGTACTGTGTGTTAATTGTAAAATGTTTTATGTTAACATGTCATACTTTATGTTTCTGGACAAAGTAAATTTAATGTTTAATGAATGTCTTTGGGATGCTATTTTTTATTGTATTTGTAGATGTGTGATTTGTTGTGACTGTGTCTAGCAGGTTGTTGTGAGTCCAACAAGTGTATGAATTGAATGTATGCCTTGAATTGGTTGCACAGCCAGATTTGAGAGTTACTTATGTAATGGTGTGGATGCCTTGACTTGGTTGATTCCAAGAATTGTGAATGTATTGTTGATTGTATGGCTGGGTAAATGGTTGTGCCCAAACTGTAAATGAAAGAGACGTTGTAATGTAAACATTTACCTATGATTAAACATCTGTAGGTAAATGTATCTCGTGATATATATGCAATGTTTTTTTCAGGTATGTAACATTTACCTTCGGGAGCCCCGTAGGTATAAATCAGGCATGGGGAGAATTTTATTCGTATGCTTTATATGTGCCTACGGGTCGGTTTGTTGGTAAAAGTCGGTACTATACCTACGGGACATATCCCGTAGGTAATACATTTCCCTACTTGTACTAGGCCTACGGACCCCCCCTACGGGATAGTCCGTAGGTAAATCTATTTGCTTACGGAAAAATGACCTATTTCTATGATTTTTAGCGTAGGTAAAAATCGATTTTCTTGTAGTGGTAGCTCTGCGTATCTGCCACAACCGAGTAGGATCATGATTCAAGCTTCCAACAACATCAACACTGCTGATTATAGTTCTGCCCTGCAGTTGATAAAGTCCTCTTGCTAGCCTTCCTTTCATCACAACCAAAACACCTCGAGACACTTTAAGCACCCTGTTCTTGGCTGAAAAACGGTATCCTTGTGCTTCTAAAAGACTAAGAGAAATTAGGCTCCTTTGCAAGTTAGGAACATGGCGTACCTTCAGGGTTCTGATGACATCATCGTACATCTTGATTCTAATTGTACCGACTCCTACAACTGCAATAGTTCTATTGTCTCCCAAGATGACGGTACCACTACTTACAGCCGTGTAAGAAGGAAACCAATCTCTATGGGGACACATGGAAAGTACATGCAGAATCAAGAATCCAACCATCCCCTGACATACCTGTTGTGACCATTAGAATAGTCTCCTCTTCCGAAGTCTCCTCTTGAACCATGTTTGCCGTAGAAGACTCCGTCTGCACCTTGCCTTTTCCCTTCCACTTTGGACAGTCTCTTTTAATATGCCCTCTTTGGTTGCAATTGTAGCATTTGACTTTGGATTTAGATCTATCGTTCTTTTCTCTTTTCTCGGTTCTCCCTCATATCATCAAGCCGTCTGCCTGATTTCCACCTTGAGTTTCCAGCACACGCCTCTTCAACTCTTTCGAGTTTAAAGACGACTTGACATCTTCTACAGACAGACTACTTCTGTTGTTCATCATGGTGTCAACAAAGCCCTCAAACGAAATTGGTAAAGAACCTAAGAGAATAATGGCCTGATCTTCATCCTCGACTTGAACACCAAAATGTTTCAGATCCATAACGATTCTATTGAACTCATTTAGATGATCAATAATGGGCGTACCTTCCTTCATCTGGAATGTAAACAATCTCTGCTTCAGATATAGTAGATTAGTAGGAGATTTCGTCTGTATCTTATTTCGAACTTGAGCCACAGCTTTTCCGGGGTATCCTCGTCAGCAACCTCTCGCAATACGTCATCAGACAAACTGAGACGAATAGCTGCCAGGGCCCGCTCGAGATATTCCTCCTTGTCAGAATCTTGTCAATCGTCGGGTAATGCATCAATACCTTTTAACGCCTTGCTCAGACCTTGTTGCACCAACAAGGACTGCATCTTCAATCGCCATATGTTGAAGTCCTTCGTCTTCCCGTCGAACACCTCAACGTCGAACTTCATCGCCGTTGTCGAATTGACATCCATCTCGTAGATCGAACAGCAACCTGTAAATACGTGAATTCAGCCAGATTGCGGAAAGTACAATCTCATTCTTATAGATAACACTTGTATTTTCTCAAACAGGGAAGTCGATTTGACATAAAAATGACCAAATTTTAGAAAATACCCAGGCGTCCTGATATCGCGATGCCAGGCGTCGCGGAGCCAGAGCACCTGGAATTTCCCGCCTTTTCACCCCTTTATCCGGCCGGACAACGTTGTATTCAGAGTCGTACGATGGTACAAGCGCTCCTCTGCCAGAGTGCCTGCATTTTCGCCCGTGATAGCCAACTTTTCAGGACGGTCAGCGATGCGGAGGTGAAGGCGCTCCACTGCCGGAGCGCCTGGATTCCCGCCTTCCAACTGACACCGCAGGCTGACACCCACCGCAGGCTGACACCCACCGCTTGCAGTGTGTCAGCCGTAGGTTGTAGGTGCTCCGCTGTTAGAACGCCGGGATCTCCGCTGACAACCGCCGCCTGACACCCAGGGTGGTAGGTGGCGACCAGTATGGTCGGACGTGCTGATCCGCCGACTTGTCGGCGGATTAGCAGGCGCTCCAAAGCCGCGACGCCAGGCGTCCTTGTTCCGGAGTGCTAGGGTCACTTTTGCGGACCTATAAAAGGAGACCCTTCTCCCACATTCAAGAGGTTCCAAAAAAGATTCCCATAGTCATAACTCCACAGAGAGAGTCTTCTTGAGCATCCCAACACCCTCCCATCACCTTCCAAGCCACACTAGAGTCCACAATCACATCTTCAAGTCATTCAATCTCCCATCACATCTCTTCCACTCCGTTCATTCCACATAACCAAAAGGCCATCCAAAACCTCCTCGTACCATTAAAAGCCATTTAAAGCCATTCCAAAGAGCCTCAAGAAGTCTCCAAAAACGGACCAGGAGTCCGACTCCCTTGGTTGGAACCGGGAGAAGATCGTGTCAAAGGCTGCCTCTGAAGGACCTAAGCACTCGTCCGACGGGACGCCAGGCAACCTGGAGTCGGAGCGCCTGCAACATCCAGAAGCCAGTCGGCCCCGGGCTCACCAACGATCTTCTTCCTTATCTTATCCTCATTTCATTTTCCGTTTGGGTTTCATCATGCATATTGCACTAGCCTAACCTAATGCATCTTTAGCTTTAGGCCATTTAGATCCTCCTTTAAGAGGGGTCAGGAGTTAGTCCTAATCCAATTCGTTCAACCCCTTTTGTCATTCCTCTTCTTTCCTACGAATAGTTACTACTTTCTACTTAATTCTAATCGTTGTTTTGTTGTGTTTTCGTTCGTAACTTCTTTTCAGGCAAGCGAGTTTCTCCAAGGCTCTTCTTCCCCGGCCGGCCGAGGAAAGAGAAGATAGAACCCATACAGTCTCCCCATTCAACGAGGTAACCGGTCATTCTTCCCCCTTATCAGTTCATCTCTTTTCTTTTAATCATCGGAGCCTCTTTGGCTCCTGGCGACCACACAATCTCTTCATCTTTTCGGTTCATAGGTTAAGTTAGTGTTGATAATGCCACCCACTGTCTGATCTTCTTTCCCTTCTATTCTCCTCACGACCCGGGCCGGTCCTTCGATGCCCAAGTGACATCAAGGGTTGAGTAGTCCGGGGACCAAGGTGAGTGTGGAGAAAGAAAGAAGGAGAAGAGGTGGGTAATAGACTTGTTGGAATCATCCACAACCGTGTCTAGGGCGTGATTAACATAAACCGATCCTATCAAAACCGTAAGGAAGAAGAAACACACACCCCACACCGAAACGCGCGCGCACCGCGGGAGGACGGCTCACAACATCCACGGCATCCACACAACCGGGCAACCGGGCTCTAATACCAGTTTGTTGTAACACGTGCGGAATAAGCCGTACGACTCTGACGAACCGAGTCGTATCCCGAATATCGACCTACGAATGGAGATAGAAGAAGGAACAAGAACACACCAAGAAGACACCGATTTAACGTGGTTCAGCAAGGCGATATGTCTTCCTACGTCCACGGGAGACGACGATCAGAAACTTCACTAAACCAAGGTGAATATTACAAGGAGACACACTGCCCAAGTGGAACAATCCTCTACCCCAAAGCTCTCTTCTACAAGGATAATCTCTCCTCTACACACTCCCCACGTCTGGATCTCTTGAAGCTCACGGTGCTGTCTAGAACAAGGAGGATGCTGCTCTATTTATAGGCCTGCGTAGGAGGTTTCCCACGTACGCATGACACCCGCGTCTTCTCACCCATGCACAACTCTCCGTTGCCATGCATATCCGGAGAAGCGAGTTGATCCATGCAGCCTTCACACGCGGATAGAGTCCCGCGTACACATTTGCATGGCGCGGACGTTGCTAACATAGTCTTCCACGTTGCTGACGCATGCGAGCTTCCCGCGCGGATGATGTTCCGCGCGCACACGTCTTTGCCAAATGTGCTCATCCATGCACGTCGTTGATCCGCACGACCATCTCGCGCGGATGACGCCCTGCCCATGCATGACTAAGAGCAGTGGAGATGAGACGTACGCAACAGTATGTTCTACAATACGTGATATTAAAGATGAAATTAAGACTTTTTGTATTTTAGTATGTCAAATGAAACGTCATCTTAGTCCTTCCTCCAAGTCGTCGCGTCTGACAACTTTTTGAAAACAATCTTGTTTGTCCGTTGATTTTCGCAACATATACAGGCACCGTCGGGAGATTTCATAATTCTAGACACAAAGCGCATGCGGATCTGCCATGCATGCCTTCATAGCTCAGATGCACCCATGCCAAAATGCCTATAGTGTCTATTGCATCTTAATCCATAAAGTTCCCTATAAGAAATGAGAGTAGATTTTCTCGGGTGGACTCTCGATCGAGAATCCTCTCGTTTACTGATAGATAAAGGTGTGGCTGGTAAATCTCTAAATGCTGTTTGGTACGGAAATAACTTGGGGATAAATCTGGGTTATCCCTAAAATTTTGAAGATAACCTAGGTTTATCCCCAAAATTTTATGGTACCAAACATACCCTTATGGTGTGGGACTCATGTATCAGATCTATGTGAGTCCCCACCTATGGATGTGTCTGCAACGAAGAGGATTTTCTCGGGTACCTATCCCAGAGATTCCGCTCTCATAACAAATTAGGAGCTTCAGATACGCCGAGTTGTTGGATGGCCTATTATAGGATGAGCGTGACTCTCCTCGTGTGTTCGTCCGAGAAGAATTTCTCGACCTTCTTACAAAGATATTGATGAGATATCGGTGGGATGATGATTTGATGTCATCAAATTATATTTTCATCAAATTTTATATGAGAGAGGTTGAGAGACTCCTTTCAAATGGACATCCGAGAGAAGTCGCACTCATTGTAGGATAAGTGTGAACAACAGTAGCAGAGCTTGAAAAAAGCCCAAATAATTAAAATGGGTTGGGGTTTCCAGTGTGACAGGGCAGTGGGAACATCGCGTCGCTCGACGCTCTCCTGGTCGGGGAGGGAGACTCGAGAGCAGTTGCTTTTGTGGCTTGCTGCTGCAGTTGTTGCGACTGAAAAGAAGAAGAAGAAGAAGATTTTACCAGGTGGGGCCAGCCCATGCATGGACACTAGTCCTAGCTAGACTAGAGTAAAATGCAAGACTACAAACTTCACATGGACTTGTATATGCGCGCGTGTGAACATATATATATATGTGTGGAAGGAGAAAGAAGAAATGTAGGCCGTGTAATCATATATAGTGAATCGTCTGATCACAACCATAATGGGTGGTGAGAAAGAGTACTCCATTTCTTGAAGTTGACGTGATGGTGATAGCAATATCATATAATCTTGTTGCTCTAGATTTACTGGAAATGGAAGCGTAAGTAGCTAAACACATGCGGATAATACATAATAGCTGGTTAACCATACTATGTTTTGCCCATGGCTTTTAGTGGGTTGTGGAAGCATGTCCCTTGTTACACGTTGGACTATTTATGATGCATGGGCGTAATATGTGGGCTAATCGTAAAAGTGTTCGGCCATCCCAAGCGCAACATGCGGAAAACCCTACGAGAAATTAAACACCACAGTACCTGAATCTGAATCCATCCCTAATGTCCTGTTTGGTAACACTATTAGGTACCTCTATCACTCTCAATTTTATAATTGATATTGATAGGAACCATTAAGAGGTGTTTGATTAATTGTACTAATTTTAAAATTTGTAGTGCAAATAAAGCATATTATGTAATACAAGTGTCCACTTGTATTACTTTTGATATTGATACTCCAACATTTGAAAATATTAATATCAATATTGATATAGTTCCAAAAATGAAACTCTAACCAAACATGGCATAAAGTGGTGGGAAAAGGCAATCTCCACTCCTTCCAATGCTTGGATATCTCTCCTTCTCGTGCTATACTGAGTTAGTTGGGTTAATTAATTAATTAATGGTCTCAGAAACCATTTGAGAAAGAAGAGAGAGTAGACTTGCTGCAAGAGAGATTCTCTTAATGGGGAAGTTTCCACTTGCTTGCTAAGTAATGTTGCTAGTCTTTACCATACCGGGGGTGCAAAAGAGCGGAGAAGCATACTAAGATATTCGAACTGAATTCATTTATCTTATTCAATTCGAGTTTGAACTCGACTTTTCACGAGTAAGTTCAATCCATGTTCAAACTCGACTTGTTACCTAACTGAGTCGAACTCGAGTTCGAGTTTGAATGGTATCTCGACCTAGAAGCTCAATCCACGTCCAAGTTCAAACTTGACGTGTACTCATTTATAAAACTAAAAATCAATCCAAACTCTTTTATGAAACTTGATTGCCTTCTGAACTCAAATCAATTTTTATCTCAACTTATTTCACGTATTTATGAGATAATATATAATTATTAATATTCATAATTTATTTTTTAAATAAATATTTAATTGAGTAATTGATCGAACCAATCACGAGTTTATCAAGTCTTGGGAAAGTATGGTCAAACTTGACTCATTTAATATATCAAATTTTAATTTTGGTTTAAACTTATTTCTTTAACATAATAGAGAGATGAGGGGTTAGGTTGAGCTTGTATTTTGAGTTACTTGTCTAGCGTACTAGATCATTTTCACCCCTCTTAGCTACCAAACCGGCCAACCTCCTTGCACCGTTCCACACTAGATTAATTTAGCGATAGACTTGTACGTCCGAGAAGAGAGATGCCTGGTCTTACAACGTTGGACGGTGATTCAGGGGGATGGGGTCATCTTCTTTTGACGAGGGAAAAGAAGGATCGCATGGAAGGGCTCCACCGCCTCGTGTGACGGTGGGAGGTGAACTGCTCTGCAATATTCGCGTAGACGCAGAGAAGAATAAATGTTCATCTCTTCTACCGCCTCATAAATTATATAAAATATACAGGAAGTGAGACTAACCCTCCCAACTCTTCCAGCTGCTAGCTTGGCGTGGTTGTTCCCCATGTGAGTTCGGATCACCTTAATTTTTTTGTTGGTAGAGGAAATAGTCTCCGTCTTCGACAAGAAACATGTGATTTCATCAAGTTATAAGATGGGGTTGTGACAGTTTTTTAATAAAAACTTAGATTGATCTCTCCACGTAAGAACTGAGGTGATTCCAACTCTCCATCATGTGCATAAGCGAGGTTTCAGATCAGATGCAACAAGTAAATGAGCAACCGGAAGTCGTCTCTGCGCGGCCGATCGATTATGCTAACTTTTTTTGACTTGCACAACTCTTTGATTCCGGCGCTCGCTTTGGCCGGGATATATGCATTCGTTCGTGCGGCTGCTGACGGCCAAGCTACCTGCA
Source organism: Cryptocoryne crispatula var. balansae (assembly GCA_036172225.1). Taxonomy (NCBI): domain Eukaryota; kingdom Viridiplantae; phylum Streptophyta; class Magnoliopsida; order Alismatales; family Araceae; genus Cryptocoryne; species Cryptocoryne crispatula. The sequence continues at coordinate 14,240,105 of CM069920.1, read as the reverse complement.
AGCTTTTTCTGCCACCGCCACCGGTCGTCGTCGTCGTCGCAGAGGAAGATTTTGGCGCTGTCGTCCCATCGGCTAGCACCTGTTATGGATCGGGTCCGAACCCCTCCGGACCCTACGCTTGCTGCTGCGGTTGGGATCAAGTGACCGCGGCGCCGGCCGCGTCCGCACTCCGAGATGATCCTCGGTGGAGCCACCACCCCGGCCGGCGGCGCGCATCCTGCTGCCCGAGTCCGACGCCGCCGCTGCGTCCCCCCTCGCCCTTCTTCGCCCGACGGCGGCAGAAGTCGCTGCGGCGAGGAAGAGCAGCAGGAGCACCGCGGGCGCAAGCAGCTTTCGAGCGCGGGCGACGGCCATGGGGCTCCCGGCAGATCCTCGCGCAGCGCGCGCGGGAGATCAGGGGGGCGGCGGGCGGATCAGGAGCGTGAGCGTGGTGGCCTTGAAAGCCGCCGAGGTCCGTGTGGAATTATTTATACGCTCTTTATATATATATATATATATCCTGCCGAGAGGATCCGGGGCTTCAATCATATGCATATGCCAAGACGTGCAAACCCAAGGCTGCCACAGAAGCTTCTGACAAGCATGACTAAAGAGAGGCAGATGGTCGGAATGGGAACAGCAAAAACGCCTTGGGAAGCCAAGTAGGGATGTCAATGGTAGCGGATTATCCGATTATCCGACCCGTTCGTTAACTTAACGGATGGTTAAATGATCATCAAAAATTTCCGAATAAGGTATCCTTAGCCATTTACCGATTATCCGTCTTTTTAACGGATACGGTCACGGATACAGTATAAACCGAACCCGATAAACCGTTTTCGAACCCGTTAAGTAAAGTTTGATCCAACGGTTGAAAATATATCAACATCTAACGTTCAAGAAATATGTCAATCTCAAAAACCCTAAAATTAATTTGTGAGAATCTCCGAAATCGACTTTTCAACTTCTGCATGTTCCTTCTTCCTTGCCCGACGCCTTACCTGTTGCATCATTGCACCTTCACCTTGACGTGGCAGCCGGCGGCTACGTCATAGACCTGTTGGTTTTGGGTGGCCGATGTGACGTCGGCTGCACTGTTGCGCCTAGCGACGTCCGCGTCCGCGTGGTGCCTGCGAGGCTCCCAACTCTCTCTCCTCTGGTTCACCCGCAGCACTGTCACCCCTCTCTCGCTCTCGTCTTGGAACATTCTCATGAACTTGACAGATGTGGGCCATTGTATGCAATCATCCATGTTACTTAATTATCTTGGATCATAGGTCAAGTTCATTCCCTACTTTTGTTGCAAAGGCATATTATTTGACAAATATTTATTTCATGGTGCTAGTATACATGATATCTCTGTATTATCTTACTACGTTATTTAAGTATACATGTTAGAAGGAAGCTAACATTTTTTTGTGTATATTAGGTACCTTCTAGTAATGTTTATATATTCGTTAATTGACCGTTAACCGACCGCAAACCATTTTTAAGCGGATATTACAATGCGGTTCGCGGATACACTCATTACCGATAGTTAACGAACAGTAAGTGGATACTTCTTTTTTTATAGGATACGAATACGGATAATACTATTATTCGACCCGTATCCGACCCGTTGACATCCCTAAAGCCAAGACAAGCCAAACCAAACCAAGCATCTTTCATCTCCATCTCTGGACCATGAGTTCAGATCACTTCAGTTCTTAGATGGAGAGAGTATCTTCAGTTTTCAATCAAAATTGATCAAGATCTCAAATTGATTAAGTGGCGGTTCAAATAACAAGTGTGATAAATTAATTATCGAAAAAAATCGAATTGTTACTGACATCTTACTAATAAACTATCTATCAGTAACAAATTATATTAAGTTCGGTAATAAATTTGTAAGGTGTCGATAATAATTCAGTAACAATTCACTTACTCATTAACTCACTACCAACGGAGTTGAATCGTTACCAATGTTTTAATAACTCACTATCCATCATTTATTAAGTAACTGATATCGTGACAATTTTTCATTAGAGATTAATGGGGTGTTTGGTTGCATGATAATTGAGGTTTTTATTTTAATTTTTAAAAATTGTAAGAAAACTTGTTAAAAGAGGTGTTTGACAACCATGACAATTTTATGTTTTGAAAGTGATTTTCTTCTTAAACAAAAAAAGAGGATCTCACCTCTTTCTTTTTTCTTGTGGTCTCCCACTTTATTTGGTCATGTGCTGTGGTTACTCTTTTATGTAATCACATCCCTCCAAACATGATAATTTTATGTCATGAGTTGATTTACTTTTTATTTTAATACAATTTTTTATCACGAAAGTGTACAAAAAATTATCATGCAACCAAACACCCCATAAGAGTACTCCCTCTACTCGAGGGTTGAGATGATCCGAACTCCTCGGCTGTACACGCACGCAAGAGAGCCGATATGCTAGTGCTAAAGAACCAAATTAAAGAAGCTCGGCCAAACACAGACTTGCTCGCTTTGGGGCCCTGCTTTGCTTTGGAGAGATCTCACTTTGAACTACCTTGCAAGCAACAACCTAGCTAGCATCCGCAAGGTTAGGGAAGAGCAGCGCCACAGCGGAAAAGGGGTCTGTTTTCTTTTATGCTTTTACTTTGCCTCCCCCTTCTTCTACATCAACATGCCCGGTTCTCGGTCCGCAAGACCCGTTCAAAGATTCAAAAGGGGCACAATACGACACACATGTACATACCTTTCTGTATATCTTATTGACTGTGCCTTCTACTTCCTCTTCTTACGTACGTGTTTATCCTACTTCTTCCCCTCTCTTTTTATTTTATTTTTCTTCCTCGTCTTTTGGGCAGTGTAAGTAGCGCACAGCTGGACGAGAATCCGTAAAGGAGATGTGGCCGGATAACGTACTTTAAATCGCAGCGGCTCAATGGGAGCTGGATGATGTTCGCCCTATTTATTGGCGAGAAATGGACCGTTAGCAACAGTACTCTCCTGTTACCTACGGGAGCTCCTCAATCTTTCTAGCTACGAGATAATGTGATTTAATATCCTTCAAATCGCCATAACATCTATATCACCTCAACTTCTCTGTGGGAGGGACCGAAGAACTCCTCTCAGGTACCCACCTGAGGGGAGTTGACGAGTCGCTCTCATATATCTATATTACGGATGTAAACGAAATTTAATATTCTAATATTCTGATTTGATTCTAATAAAAAATAATAAGTTTGAAATTTGTTCTTGTATTCTATAAGTTATCGGAATCGGAATCGAATATTTTGATATATCATAATCAGAATCGAAATCAGTTAATTCCATTTTATTAATTTGATTCCGATAAGAGTTAAAGAATTTTAATTCTAATTTCGATAATTTCAAAATCACTATGATGTTTTGATTTCGATTCTGTAATTGTAATTGAATTCGAATTCAATAATTTCTAAAATATATATTAAATGTTAATTTTTATTTAAAAATAAGTTAATAATTTAATATAATTACTAAAATTTGATATTATTCGACTCGTTTGCAGCCTAATCTATATATTCTTTTTATCAGCATCTACGTACATGAAAAAGGAGGAAATAACTCTCTTTCCTAAGACAAATGCAACATCTCGTATTTTGCTCAGAGCCCTCAAAGAGCATCGAAATTTTCAAAACGGACATACGGGCCTCACTGATTAATATCTCTTAAGGAAGTCTTTGCACATAAACTTAATTTTGTTAAGTGCTTTACGTGAGAGGACCGTCACGGACGAAAATATATACTCGCTGAATATTCTGCTTCATCCTTTGTTTTTGTTTTTGTTTTTGTTTTTTTGGCTGTAATCGTATGCCACCAAACAAGATGATTTTTGTAGTTATCACAGATCAGCTAAAAAAGAAGAAAGAGCACAAGAACAAAGTCTATCTTTTTTTTTTTCCTTGTTCACTTAAACACTATTAAATTATATTTTTATTATGATTGTCAAACATTGGTTTCAAAAATATCTTTCTATTTTTAAAATTGGCAATCTTGTTTCACTCTAAAATTATATGTAGGGTCCGTCTATCAATATGTTAATTAAATTAACTTAAATAAATTTAATCCTCGATCAAATGAACCAACCTCATCAAATTTACTCCACCTCTCTCATAACTACACACTCTCCCTCTTTCTCTATCTCTTAAAATGTGTGTTCTCGATCTTTATTCTCTCTCGAAACTGCTATCTCTCTCTCTAAACTGTTATTTCTATCAAACTCTCTCAAAACTGCTATCTCTCTCTTTCTTATTCAATCTCAGATATGCGCTCTCTCTCTCTCTCTCTCTCTCTCATACACACTGTGCATTCGGATGATGAATATATTTTACGATAAGAAAGGACTATTGTACTAAAAAATGATCAATTTCAAAGTTTTGAATTGATGTAAGAACAATGAGCACAAAAGAATAAAAAAATGTATGCATAAACTTCGAACTACAAAAATTGACAAGAATGGTAAACTGACAAATACATTGGTTGACAAAAATTTCAGGACAAGTTTTTTTTATTAGGTTTGGATCAGCAAACTTACTAAAAAATACCGATGGACTGAAATAGATAGAATAGTTTTATTGAATTAGCACAAGAAATTCTCTTCGAATTTTAAACTTAAGCCATATGGTCGCATCAGTTGATCGACAACTTGATGCAAATAATTTAATTATTTATTTATTGCATCATAATTTTGTTATAAATATATGATTTGGGTCTATAAATATTTATAAAATTATCTACTACGATATCATTGAAGCTCTTGACAAAGTTTGGTAGAAAAGTAATCTATAGGTAACCAAATCTACTTATGTTTTTAGTTAATTTCTTAAAAATAGTATTATATGAAAGATTTTTTTTCCTTGATTTTGGTTATAAATCAAACCAAATGGACCCTTACTTAATTTAGATGATGATCTCTAAGGTCTTGTTCGGTAATACTATTAAATGTCTCTGTCGCTATAAATTTTAAATTTGATATTGATAGTAATTATTTGAATGTGTTTGATTAATAGTATTAATTTTAAAATTTATAATTCAAATAAAATATGTGATGTAATATAAATGTCAATTTGTATCAATTTTGATATTGATACTCTAATATTTAGACATATCACAATACTAATATAATATTATTTTTGATATTCTAACCAAACTGTTCATAAGCAAAGGGTTCTTGTTTCTCTCGCACAAAATATGCTACTGTTTGTTAACTTGCTATGCTTAAGGTGAGTACCTTGCAAAAATGTCTGGATCTGAATTTCTGACTAGTGAACTAACTGAATTTTTATGGCCGTGTTTGGTTACACGGTAAATTGAGTATTTTTTATAAAAATATAGTTCCGTAACAAAAGTTATTAAAAGGGATGTTTGATACCCATCATAAATTTATGTTTTTAAAAAAGACACAAAAGTGAGATCCTCTTCTCATACATAGTTCTCAGCTTCTTTTCTCTTTGTTATTACATCTCCCCAAATGTGGTAATGCTATCTGATTCACTACTTTATGCCCGGTTTGGTAACACTATTAAGTACCTCTATCACTATCAATTTTAAAATTGATATTGATAGGAACCATAAAGAGGTGTTTGGTTAACCGTATCAATTTTAAAATTTATAGTGCAAACAAAGCATATTATGTAATACAAGTGACAACTTGTATTAGTTTTGATATTGATATTCCAACATTTGAAAATATTAATATCAATATTGATATAGTACCAAAAATGAAACTCTAACCAAACAGGGCATTAAATTTTATTTTAATATAGCTTTCATTATAAAATTGTAAAAACAAATTATTGGTGTGCAACTAATCAAATTCGCTATTAGGAATAATATATATATATATATATGACGTATACGCTTGTTTTGTCTCCCTCCTAGTTACCTCGAGCAAAACGTCAGAAACTCAGAGTACATATGGCTGACCTGACTTTCATACTGCTGCCTTCTTCTATCATTAATGACATACGTATGGTAGAGAAGCACTTGTATTGTAACGACGCATGCATGGGGAGCTAGGTGGAGTTAATTGAAACAACAGCGAAAGGGGGGGAAGGGACAGAGACGGGAAGAATGAAAAGCTTCTGAGCTTCAAGGGCACTTGGGGCCGCCCCTCTTGGTCTTCCAGTTGTTGTAGCAGGGGCAGACGCCCTTGTTGCCATAGAACCCCGGGGGCACGCACAGGCACGTTGCGCAGCACTTGTTGCAGAAGAAGAGGCATGGCTTCCTGTACTGCGTCTGCGAGCACCTCCTCGAGCACTCCGATCCGCATTCTGCCCGTGGAAAGAACAGTAAGAAAAGGAAATGCTTCTGATTCTACCCATGTAGCTAGCGCTAACCAGAGGTCAAATACTAACCATAATATTACAACTCTTATATAAATATACACATAAATATATGTATATATAGAGAGAGGGAGAGAGAGCACTTACGGTAGCCTTGGAGACTTCCCTGCCCATATCCTCCAGCCTGAGATGTTGAAGTGAAACGAAGAACAAATTCATATGAGCGGGAGCGGTAGCTAATTGAGGACGACAAAGAAAGATGACGGGCGAAGCATTCGACTTATTTCAAGAGAAATCGTTTCAGTACTTTAGTAAGAGTGTGGAGACACAATTCTCGAGCTAAACGAAGAAGCTGTTTCAGCGCTTACCCTGTCCAGGTGGTACTGGCCTTCCGTTTGGGTGGTCTCTCCAACCAAATCCTGCAGAGCAATGGCCGGTTCGTTAAATAAGCTAGAAAACTTCATCATCGATAAGAAGAAGAAGAAGGCGATGAATTCGGCTTACTTTGTGCTTGGACTCGGCCGTGAAGAAGGCCAAGAGAGTGACGGCGAGGACGAGAGTGAGCTTGGCCATGGCCGTTGTGCAGGGAAGACGATCGGAATGTAGCTATAGAGGGAGAGACGGCGGCTGCAACCGGAGGATGGACGAAGCAGCGGGAAGACGGTGGGTATAAATAGAGCGGCGTTGTGAGCGCAGAGGGACGAGGATCGATCGGATGATCCGAGTGAGATTAAGGGCGACGATTAATTGAACGAACGTACCCAATATATATATATTTATATGTTGTATTTGTGCTCCTACCCTTTCATTTCTTTCTTAATTGATCGGAGCTCATTCCCAAAGAAAAGGATAATTGCTAGATGTTCAAGTTTAGAAGGTAGAAGCTCTTGGGATCCTTTTATGTCAAAATCCATTTTAATCTCATTGGTCCAATCAATTTAACATGCTATATATGTATCAGACCTCATGCATGATTCAAGCTAGATCTTATGCGTGCGCAAGAGACAGACATTTTAGAACAATCTCACATTAGATTGTATAAGAGAGTTTCTCAAAATATACATAGCTTTAAGAGAACCCATTCGATACAAGGTTAATTCGAGGATAAACCCGGTCTTTCCGCAAAATTGAGGATAAACCTTGTTGTACCAAACTAACCCCTAAAAGAAAACTTGTGTACCACACTAGCTAGCTACAGATTGATTGCTTTAATTAAGCACCTAACCTTCTAAAATACTCAGGGATAATTGAACAGATAAATAGATGGACGTACGTTATGTATAGGAGATAAGCAGATAGGGGGAGAGAAGGCGGTCACTGTCTTCTCCATGTGCTTGGTTGGCGGAGCATGTGAAGGAAAGGCCATGGTAGAGAACAAGGGAAGGGGGAGGCAGCATGTGCAGCTAGCAAGCTAGCTATCTTATCTCTTCGTTCGTTGGGCACTACTTGATCTGGGGCCATATATATGCAAGAGTACCATGAAATTAATATCCGAGCTTTTCGACCCACTTTTCAACGTCCAAATCAAATTCAAATCGATATATATATATGCATGCGGGCACTTCATGTTGAGAGATTATCCTCTGAAACCCTAGGCGAAATGGTAATGCATGAATGGCTGTATATCCGCTAAGTCATTCGCTCCCCATCGTCTATTAACATGCATCACTGGTTAATTATTTCTGCACATCTGTTCTTTGTACCCGCGTACATATATAGCTAGTTCAACCTCTACAGCACTCGACTCAGCTCTTACCGGCCGGCCAGACGCATGTTATATCACACGGCGACCATGGAGATACGCCATACCTGTCGCCCCCACCACATGTGCGATTGTTCTGGGACAAGAAGCTATTCGTCGCCACTAGGTACATAGGGGTGGTGACGGGCCAGGTGGCCCACCCCAGTTTGTGCGTCGGGTCCATTGCAGACGAAGATATACAGAGACCGAATCCTCTCGGGAGATCTCTTGAGAAGATATCCTCAATCTTCTTATATAAATGAGAATGTAAAAATAATTAATATTTTTTATATCCTCATTTAATGATAATTTAATGTAATTTATATTCTCAGTGTGAAAAAATTGAGTATAGATTTACTGAGAGGATCCGCTCGCAGATCAGTCAAAACTTTGACATGCGAACTTAATTTAGCCGAGATGTCAATGACGCTAAAACTGATTAAAACAATACAAGTCTATAAAATTTGTCGAAAATATATTAATGACATAAAAAATTGACAGATCTGATATCGGGTCCCCCCCCTCTCTCTCTCTCTGTCTGTTGCAACCTGCCCCACAGCCACGGTAACCCCTCTCGCTCTCTCTGCTGCCGCAACCTGCTCCGCACCCATGTTAATTAGCTTTGTCCATGCGATGAGGATTTGCCCAAGCAACTGTTCACAGTCCTGTATCCACGGCACGTATATATATGCCGGCAGCGTCGCTAGCTGGATGGCATGTGGGGTTGATCGTTGCCGAAGGGGGACGACAGCTGCGGAGAATCCGCCGCTTGTGTAGCTATCGTTCCTCATGGCAGCGCACTGCGGTCCCGTCTTCCACCACCACCGGGGCCGCCTGTAACGACGACATCCAGCTAGCGGGCTGGCTAGGGCAACGACTCCGTGATGATGTTGATGCCTCGTGCGCGGGCGTCACTAATTAGGGTTGTAGGTACGTGTGGAAAGGGTGATAATCTATATTCGATCGCCTCTCTCAACAAGGCTAATTAACGACGTGCGTGCGTACGTGTATATATATAGAGAGAGAGAGAGAGAGAGTTCGGATCACTTCATTCCCCCCTCAGTCTCCGGGTGAAGGAAGTACTTTCGATCACCAATCAAAATCGGCCGTGACCCTGAGTCACTTAAGTGGTGGTTTAAATAACAAGTTTAGTAAACCGTTATTGAAAAAGATTGAATCACTACCGATGTTTTACTAACTCACTACATGTCGGTAGCGAATTGTATTAAGTTCGATAATGAGTTTGTAAGGCGTCGGTAATTATACAATAATGGTTCACTGAGTCATTAGCTCACTACTAACAAGGTTGAGCTGTTATCGACCCCTTACTAACTCGTTATCTATCGCTTAAGTGACCGTGATCGTGACTTTTTTTATCGAGGATTGAGGATACTCCCTCCATCCGAAGACTGAGATGATCTGAACTCACATACATATATTCTTAAATTCGGAGGGGGTGATCATCTCATGAACACCCTTCAAATGAGCTTAACTTATCTAATCCTTCGTGTCTTATTTTCTTCCTGAAGTATACCGTAAATTCGGTTTGAATCCGAGCTCGAATTCAACGTGCACTTCATTCATAAAACTCAATTTAAATTTAAAATCAGTTCATTTATGATCCCATATTTAAAATTTATTTTTACGTGAAAATGGTAATAACCTTCGTAGGTCTGTCATATTTAAATTTCATTTAAATCTATTTTGTATATTTAAGTGACACCATATATATAATATAACTATTAATACCTATAGGTTAATTAATTCTCAAACAAATGTCAATTAAAATAATGAATTGAGTATTTAATCAAGTTAATTACTCGCGAAGTTAGCAACTTGAATACTTATCAACATGATTAGGTGTCTGTTCAAATTCAGATGACTAACTAATCAATTTTTTTTATGTTTGTTGGATTAACATAATAAACAAGTCGAACGTTTATCTAACAGATCAGTTTCAAGCTAGTACTCATCGGCTCTGTTCACCCCCCCCCCCCCCCCTTCAAAGAAAGGTGAAGGAGTATATATATATATGTCTCTGCAACCATGTGAGAAATAATTCAGTCAGGCAGTTAATTATTTTATCTTCTTCCTTGGTTCACCGTCATTGATCATACGTTAAACCGAATCCGAGTGTGGGGGATCCCCCTTGTCGGGGTGTATACTGTCGTATGTCTGCAGATGAACGACTCGACCATGTGCCATTTGCACGCCCTCAATTCTGCGGGCTGCTGTATAAGTTCGGTGAAGGGGTCTCTATCAGATATATAAATATAAATACATATATATATTATTGCAGTCAATGAATACATGATCCCTCACATGGGTTGCAGCTCCGCAACGAGGAGGTTTATCCTACGTGTATATATAGCACCCACGAAGAGGTGTTTGGCTGAATATATTAATTTTGAACCTTAGTGCAAACCAAGTACGTTACGTAATGACCTGTTTGCTTAGAGTTTCGAATTTGATACTATATCAATATTGATATTGATAATTTTAGAGGTTGGAGTATCGATATCAAAATTGATACAAGTTGGCACTTGTATTACATAATGTGTTTTGTTTTTACTGTCAATTTCAAAATTGATACTATTAACCAAACACTTCTTAATGATTACTAGGAATATCAATTTTAAAATTGATAGTGATAAAGGTACCTAATAGTGTTACCAAACAGGACCTAATACCGGTGTGAACTTGTTTCAATTTCGACACGGATACTTCGATCTCCGAAAATATCAATATCAATCATGATATAGTACAGTTTTTGATACTCTGATCAAACTTAATAGGCTGTTTGGTTAGAGTTTCAAAAGTGACATTGTACCAATATTGATCGATGTTATAAATTTCAAAATTGATATTGTAGACATTGAAATGTTAATATCGAAATCAATACAAGTTCACATTTGTATTGTATAATATATTTAATTTCACTATAAATTTTAAAATTGATGTTATTAATCGAACATCTCTATCTCCGGGTGATTACTATTAATATCGATTTTAAAATCGACGGTGACAGAAATGTTCAATAATAACATGACCAAGCAGGGCTTAAGACGTTGTTATCTTCTCAATTTTTTTCATATATTAATGGTTTAGGATCTATAATATTTATGCATTTTTAAATCGTCAAAAAAAATTATATATAAATATATATGTTTATTTAAAACCCAAATCTAGTATATCCTACAACTTCTTAAGACCAAATTTTTTTGTACTCTTGACTCAAATGAGCCACGCATTTTCTTGTGCTGTGCAATCGGGCCGGCTCGGCTGTGTGGATCTAACGCTGGACATTCATCTGGGGTTCAGTAGCAAAGCAAGGCCCCCTCTCCCAAGCCCAAGCCGAGCGGATCAACGCGATTCCTTTTTTTTTCTTGGGGATTAGATCAATGAGTTCGACAAGTTGCTTCCATAAAAGACGATATGTATCAATTACAGTGATTTGAGTCATATTAGCATTTAGTTAATCATCTAGAAGTGTTAATTTCATGTGAGGTCCAGATCAAGTTAAATTAGACGATGAGCACGCTCGGCTAATCCAACCTAATCTGATTAAAATCGAGAACCAACCTGACCGTGTCAGCCGAGTTGGGCTGGGTCAGACTGGCAGACTTGGGATCGATCCATCAGACCCAGACGATCTAGGTCACTTGATCACCTAATGACTAGCACTTGGGGGTGTAGATTGGTGTCCCTACAGCCCCATGAGGACTTATACAAGCCCCCCCCTCTCTCTCTCTTCTCATAATTGTAAATTCTCTCTATTATATATATATATCTCTAAATTACTCATGTTCTCACAAAATTAACTCACAACTCTCTCTCTCTCTCTCTCTCTCTCTCTCTCTCTCTCTCTCTCTCTCTCTCTCTTCTCTAAGGCACTCAACTGATCCTCACAGAAATCTCGTTGTATCTTTTAAAGTTAAATACCACTACATATTTTCTTTAAGTCTCTTTTATTTTATTATTTTATTATTTATTTTTTTAATCAAAATATTGATGGATAGTCAGGATACCCATACTACTAGCTCAACTTAAAATCATGACTTGCGCACGTTACAAATCGACATATATATATACAACAAAGAAATGTACATTGTAAATATTACAATAATAAAATTATATCCGACCGAAATTTCTGATTGGAATATCATATCTTCGTGAAGAAAAGGAATTTCACTTCGTGGGAACAAGATTAGTTAGAGATGAGAAATCAATTACGTAGACCAGAAGAAGATACACTACAAGCAAAAGTAGTAATCTAGACTGACTTATTGGCGATGACTTCTAAAACCATCCCCAATGAATTAAAATAAGGATGGCTAAAAGAAGGCCATCACAAATTAAATGATATCTTTTAATTAGTGAATTATTGGCGACCTATGAATCACCGCCAAAGGAGTCAAATTTACCGTGTCTTAGCTATTTGTCGACAGCTCACAAGAAGCCAATTTTTTTTTTTGAATAACACATTAAGTAATACTTAGCACGAAATTACTAGTGACGGCTATGATTGTCGCCAAAGTAGATTAGAGTGGCAGTGCCTATTTACTCAAGACATTCTGATGTGCATTGACGTTGACCAAAGTTGTTGACGGTAACTTTGTGGTAATTGCTAAAGTGGTCAATGTGGAAAATCCTAAAACCGCGGCCTTGTGGAAATCAGGACCAAGTCTTATAAACCGGGAATAATTCTCCTAGCAGCCGATGTGGGATTATACCTTTAACACTCCCCCTCTCGGCCAGTCACCACCGTCAGAGCCACGATAAGAATGTATAGGGCAGGGCCGAGGAAAAATAGGAGCCGGACCCACCGAAAAAGTAGAGTCCAGGCCCACCTGCTCTGATACCATGTGGAAAACCCCAAAACTGCGACAGGTGCGTTTTATCCCATATTGGCCACCGGAGGATAGTCCAATGCCTTTATCATAGCCTGGACCTGGGTCTCCTTAGCGCACGTGCGTTTTTGGAATTTCCACATGGTATCAGAGCAGGTGGACCTGAGCTCTGCTTCTCCAGTGCGTCCGGCTCCTATTTTCCCTCGGCCATGCCCCGTGTATTTCTATCGTGGCTCTGACGGTGGTGGCTGGCCAAGAGGGTGAGTGTTAAAGGTATAATCTCACATCGGCTGCTAGGAGAAGTATTCCCGGTTTATAAGGCCTGGTCATGGTTTCCTCAAGGCCGCGGTTTTGGGGTTTTTCACATGGTATCAGAGCTGGTCAAGCTATAGGCTCTGTCCTCCGATGAATTTACTCCTATTTTCGCTCGGCCCTGCCCCGTGTATTCCTATCGTGGCTCTGACGGTGGTGGCTGGCCGAGAGGGGGAGTGTTGAAGGGTTTTATCCCATATTGGCCACCGGAGGATAGTCCAATGCCTTTATCATAGCCTGGACCTGGGTCTCCTTATCTCACCTGCATTTTTGGAATTTCACAGTCAACAATAACTTTTGTTACACACAATAACTTAAACGGTCGTCCCTAATTAATTAGAGATAATTTATAAGTAAAACCGATTTGCATTAGTGAAGATGACTTTTCATTTATGTTAATATCACTAACCACGAACTTATTTGCAATAACTTGACAATAGCTCTCAAAGTAGAACTAGCTAGATTATAACTATGTATATCCGGCGGTTTAACATAGCACCATCGTCATTTTGAAGCATTTCCAATGGACTATGGCAAATCGCGTATTCTGACTTGAATATCCACATCTGAAACCCCAAGTAATGAGAAATCAAAAACAAAATGAGATAAAAGAACTGAACACCAGAACTAATTAGGTAGAGAGATCACCATTTGATGTTCATTGTTCATTAATCTACAATACAGAAGATAATTTCTTTTGTTGTTAGACAAGAATATTACTTCTTTTTGCTTCTCTTGATTACTAAACAGTCAGCAACAAATGGTGAACAGAAACGACGATGTCTGGAAACAGACACTTCAAGGGACAAATCCCTATATCTATATGTATACACACACAACCATGCCAAGCATTCTAAATGGGTGCAGTCAAGCGACTCCTAAACTCCATGTAATTTATTGACTTTGCTAACATCAGTGCATCCAGAATGCGATGTAAACCAACATTAGGCTTCGGACAATCGTTGTGGCCTCTAGGCGCTGTGTATCTATCCACCTCACTGGGTGTCCACACGGTTGTGGTCTCCAGCAGAGGGGAAAGATGCATAGGCATGTATTTGTAGCACTTACATAGGCAAAATAAAATAGATCCATGAATAAGATGGTTGGTTTCTAGTTTAGGTTGTGTAATTTTACTTTTGCGATATTTCCTCCAAATCGTAGAGATAACTAAAATGGTTACCTAACTATATGCCTACCTTTCAACCAGTGTCATGAAGAAAAATTATGCCTCTTTCTTTAGGCATACATCTTTTAAAGTCACTTCATGTTGTTTAACGCCTTCATTTCTTGTTGCAAAGCTATCTTGAAGAATATCCCAATTTTAAGACTTTTTACAAGTGCTTTTAATTTATCACTTGTTGAAGTCAAATAAATGTGCCTGAAAACTATATACCATAAAAGGGGCACAAGTATCCACAATATCATGCTAGAGTAGTCAATTTCTACACTCAAACCTATGCATTTTAACTATTAAGGGAAAGGATTTTTGAAGCTATATAACTGAGAAGTTGAGAATGACATTTTTGAGATCAAATTGCTCCCCTCTCTCCAAATTCTCATTTTCTATGAACCTTGAAATTTTGTCATCACAATATGGAATGTACAGTAGGAACTTGGCATATTTTAATCAAATAAGTGGCTTTGGAGTGTCAAATGATGATCACCAACCATAAGCATATCTTCACTTGAAGCCAAGATAATGAGCTGACCTTTCATCGAGGTAATTCGTGCAGCGAATTATATTAGATAGCCATATATATTAAAGATGGAATGATGATTACAATGTCCGCATAGCCTAAAATACCAACCTATCCACTTAAATTTATGCACAAACCTAGCCCAAGTCGATTTCAACAAGTAGAAGCAAATAAAATATTCCGTAAATTCTTCACAACTAATGACCTCGTTGAGAATTTTTAATTAAACTAGTTTTCTCTTAGAACCCCATTCCTATGGACAGAAACCACATGGACCTAAATCTTTTGTGGAAAGCGAGGAAGTGGTCTAGATGGATTTGTCGCTGTTGTCGAATGGCCACCTTGCTGAGGAGTGTAAGACCCGCGAGAAGACGAGAGCAAGAGCAAGAGCATCTCGAGAAGTAGCCTTCTTCATGGCGAGGAATACTTGCGGGTCTCCCCCGCGGAAGGGTCCTTAGTTTTTCTCTATCCGTCAGTGATCCCCATCGGCTTCTAACTCTTCTTCCTCGGAACCTCGGCTGCTGGCGGTCTTGCTGGTGGGGCAGGATCCTACCTTCAAAGCTGTCGGAGGTTGGTGGCTTCTTCCACCGGAGGATCATTGGCCCACGTTCCGAGGATCTTCTAACTCTCGTGAAGGGGACATCTTTGCTGTAGCTCGTGGTTCGTGGCCTCCCCAGGATCCACATCGACTACTACTCCTCAGCTCTGGCTGTGCTTGGCCTCGTATTATTCGCCATGTTAGCTCCTTCCTCCTCTGCCCCCCCCTCCTTTTCCTTCTCTCTATTCCGGTCCCCCTCTCTCTCTGATCGGTATGGAGGAAGAAAATAACCAACATTCCCCAGAAAACAATATTATCCTCCAGTTCCAAAACCTTCTCAAACCTCCGATACAACCTGAACCCATCCGCATCCAGAGCCGTTCCATCGGGGAGAATCTTTGCTGGAAGAAAACTCTAGTCCTTAAAGTGCTGACAAACCTTAAGACTAGGCCAGCTGGTCTTAAGGAATGGATTAGGAGAATGTGAAATTCAGTAGGATCATGGAACCTGCTTGATTACCCGGAGAACAATTTTATTCTGCACCTTCATTCGGAGCTGGAAGTGGACAAAATATGCAGGAGGGCCCCTAGGTTTTTCAACAACGATCTCATTTTAGTTGAACCGGGCAGAGCTAATACCGCTCCAACTGAATACAAGCTTGAGAGGGCTGATCTTTGGGTTAGAATGTATGATCTCCCGCAGGAGTTTCTGACAAAGGAAATAGTGCTACAGTTGGCCTCGCAAATCGGCATCCCTCTAGTGCCACCTCAGGATATAATTGATAACTGGAGCCTCTTTGCGAGGATCAAAGTTTCTATGAACATACGTGAACCTCTTCCAACCCAGATTTCTGCTGTCCTTCCTGAGGGGTCTAACAGGATTTTTCAACTTGCATTTGAACGGATTACCAAACTCTGTTTCTTCTGCGGAAGATTGGGGCATGATATTGCAGAGTGCGATCTCAGGAATCATCTGGCCAGTCTCATTAGTCCGGAGCTCCTAGATCACATTAAGGAGGACCTTCAAGCCCAGCTCAAACCACGCTTTGGCGATTGGATCACTGTTTCTGGCAGAATGAACTACCCGGGTACCAGACCACCGAACTCTCCGGCTCCTTCTGGCGAGCGGCGCTGCAGGGACAAGGGTCCGGCCCATCACCTTACTTCCTGTCAGACTTTATCCCATTCCCCCTCCATCGCTTTTCATCCCTTAAGCATTGTGCTTCCTGAAAAGGCTATTCCTGACCTCCCTGGCGCCAATGTCAACCTGGCGTCTGGATTGGGTCAACCTCCCGAACCCATTCTCCATTTGCCACATGCCTACCCTCTACAACCTACATCACTGAAACAAGACACCCTCTCTACCGTAAAACAAACATTCCTTCTGACGCACCAACCCACGCCTACTTGCTCCCCTCTGATCCCCTCCAGCTCAAAATTACATACTATGCCTATACTTAATATCCGGGACAATCCCTTAGTCCATAACCCCCACTACCCAACATTCTTGAACCCAACTTTAACCAGAGCCCCTCTGGTCCTTCTAGCATCAAGACGGCTGAGCATTTCCACATTGACCTGAAACAGTCCACTCCTATCAACTTGGCCACGTCTCCTACTAGCCCCTTCAAGAGAAGAAGCCAGAAAGATAAAGCTAAGAAGAAGTCTTTCAAGTTGCTCAAAGTTCAGCTAGAATCGGACATTATACAGGATTCTCTTTCCTCTTCTGAAACCAGGACTGATGTTGCTATCAGGGCGGACGCAGCTGGCCCAAACAAGCTGCCGGGTTTCAAATGAAAGTTGTAGCTTGGAACTGCCGAGGAGGGAATGAGCCCTCGACAGTTCGATATCTAGATAGATTAGTCCATTCTGTGAAACCGGAGTTCTTTTTTGTGTGTGAAACCAAACGTTCTTATGATTCCAGCAAAATTTTCTTTGACAGAAGAGGCATTGCTAACCACCACATTGTACCCACTGTTGGTAGGGCAGGGGGAATTTGGCTTTGGTGGATGGAGGACATTAAGGTGAATATCATTTCCTCTTCCAGACATTGGGTCGGTAGCATCATTTCCAATGATGTCAGCAACTCTTGTTGGTACCTTATCACTACCTATGCTCCCACTTCCGACATTGAGAGGGTCTGCATGTGGGACCAGATGTCCAACTCCATGAAGAAGGTCAACCTTCCGGTCTGCCTTATTGGTGACTGGAACTGTATCTCTTGCCCTTCGGAAAATTGGGGTGGGAGTCCCCCTATTCAGTCCCACCTGCGGCACTTCAACAATTTCTTAAATTCTTCTGGACTGACAGACATCAGACAAGAGGGTCCCGTCTTCACTTGGTCGAACAGAAGATCTTTCAAGCATAATATTCGTGAAAAGCTGGACCGGGGCATTGCTTCCATGGACTGGTTTCTTAGATTCCCTCATGCCAAATTACATATTTTGCCCACTGTTGCTAGCGACCATTGTCCCCTCTATTTGAATACCGATCCTCCTCAGCGCTCCAGAAGACAGAACTTCATATTGGAAGCTGCCTGGTTCCGTCACCCTCTGTTTCAGCAGGAGGTTGATAAAATTAGGAAATTCAGTCCTTCTCTCCTACATGACTATAATGCTAAGATGGCTTGTCTTCGTCAGCGGATTTGCATCTGGAAGAAGCATAATTTGGGGAATCTTAAGGCTCAGATCACTAGGGTGCAGGATCAGCTGTCCAACTTGAATACCAAGCCCTTAGATCGAGCTCACATTGATCTTGAACTACGTCTGGAAAACAAACTCAGAGAGCTCGAGGATATGGAAGAGATGTACTGGAGACAAAGATCTAAGGTCCACTGGCACAGATTTGGCGACAGGTGCACTAAATTCTTCCAGGCTAAGGTCATAACCAAAAGAAGATGGAACAAGATTGTGGGTATTACCAAAGAGGATGGCTCCTGGACTTCCAAAACTGAGGACATTCATGCTTCTTTCTGTTCCTATTTTTCAGACATTTTCACTGACAAGTCCCCATACCCTCCTCCTGTCCCAAATCCTGTCCCTTTGCCATCCATTAACCCCGACATGATGGCTGACCTTACCAAAAATCCCACCATGGAGGAAATCAGGTCCTCGATTTTCTCTATGAAGCCCGAAAAATCCCCTAGGCCGGATGGACTCCCTCCCTTGTTTTATCAAAATATGTGGTCTACTATCCAAGATGATTTAACCCAGTTCCTTAATCACATTTTCCAGTCAGGTCTTATCCCGCCGGGGCTGAACCACACTTCCATCACCCTCATTCCCAAGAAGGCCAACCCCCAGTCACCCAATGATTTCAGGCCTATAAGCTTGTGCAACGTCATTCTTAAAATCCTAACTAAAGTCATGGCCCTTCGAATCAAGCCCATTCTCCCTCATCTCATTTCTGAAACCCAGGCCGCCTTCGTCCCAGGCAGATCCGGCCTGGATAACGTTATTATTTTGCAAGAAATTTTAAATGCTTTCAGGTCCAAAAAAGGAAAAACCGGCTCTTTTATGCTTAAATTGGATATCCGCAAGGCATTTGATAGTTTGAGATGGCCGTTCATTAATAGAATTCTCCAAGCTATAGGGTTCCCAAGTAAAGTTATTAATATCATCATGGCTTGCACTGTTACCGCCACCTACTCTCTCAACATCAACGGTGAGAAGTGCGGTTTTATTAAACCGACTAGAGGTATTCGCCAGGGTTGTCCCTTATCCCCTTATCTCTTCATTATGTGTGCTGAGTATCTCTCTAGTCTTATTCATAAAGCTCTGATTGAGGGGCAGCTTTCTGGTACGACTGTCAGTAGAGGGGGCCTGTCATCACCCACTTTATGTTTGCTGACGATCTCATTGTTTGTGGAAAGGCCAGCATTCAAGAAGTTCAGCACCTAATGCACATTCTCAATATTTATGCCGATCACTCTGGCCAATTAGTGAACAAAGCTAAATCCAGCTTCTTTTTCAGCAAAAATGTCCCCATGGACACCAGGGCTTCTATTTGCAGAACTTTTGGCATACCACAGGGCTCGGGGGCTGATTTCTATCTTGGGGTACCCATGGGCCAGTCGAGAATCAGCAGGGCAAATTTTGATAAGCTCTTAGCAAATTACAAGTCCAAATTGGCCTCTTGGAAGACGAATTTGTTATCTACTGGGGGAAGAACAGTCTTGATTAAATCTACACTAAATCAGTTACCTATTCACTTGATGTCTGCCTACAGATTACCTGCTGAAGTTATCAGGAGCCTTGAATCCTCTCAGAAATCCTTTTGGTGGGCGCACCCCCCTAGTGGTAAACGCAGAATTCATTTTAGCTCTGGGACTCTATTAAACAATCCAAGATGAATGGGGGACTCGGAATCAGAGATTATAACATGTTGAACCAGGCGCTGATCATGAAGCTTGCCTGGTCCTTCATTCATGACAGCCATAAATTGTGGGTAAACATTCTGAAGAAAAGATACCTAAAGCATGCTGATTTCTGGGAGGTTAGATGCACCCAGTCGGCCTCCCACATCTGGAGAAATATTCTTCTTGCTAGAACAAATATCCTCAAAGGAGCTATTTGGAAAGTCAATAGAGGGGACAAGATCAATATTTGGAATCACCAATGGATTTTTGACAGGTTAGGTCCTCCTCTACCTAAGCAGGGGGCGGTAAACAAACCCATTTGGGTTAAAGATCTTATCTCCCAAGGTAGCTGGAATGCTAACTTAATTAGCTCCTGTTTTGATGAGCACTCAGCTAGGAGAATCCTCAAGACACCTATCTTCTCTGATTGCTCGCAGGATACCATTGTTTGGCCTCATACTCTTGATGGAGAACTTACCGCCAAGGGCACCTACAGTTTTTTAGCGGACATGCGCAGACCGCCTGGACCTTCGGACTCTTCTATCTGGAAAAAGCTCTGGCACCCTTCAATTGCTCAGGTTTGTCCTCAAAAGATTATCACCTTTCTTTGGAAATGCCTGTCAGACAACCTCCCTTCGAATGCTGCTATTGCCCGTAGATGCACCCTGGTGGAGGACACTTGCAACTCATGTTCTGGTCAACTGGAGACCATTCAGCATATTTTCTTGGAATGTCCCAAGAGCAGGGCTATCTGGCTAGCTTCTCCGCTGGGCGGTCCGGATAAGTGGAAAGAAACTCATCTCCATGCCGTTATCTGCACCTGGCTATCCTGGATCATCCAGGGGAGGCCTAATTTGTTTTATCAGGGTACTTTAGCTATATCTATTCTCTGGCAAATTTGGAAAGCAAGATGTCAAAAAGTGTTCAATTACTTCCAGATCCAGCCGTTAATTGTCATGAAGCTTGCGGTCCAGGAAGCGAATTTTTTTCTTGAGCGAAAGGCTAAAGCCATTGTTAGCAGTCCTCTCACCTGGTGTCCACCGCCGAAGGGTTTTATCAAAGTTAACGTTGACTGTGGTACCCGTAATGGCCAAGGCTCTCTTAGTCTGGTGGCTCGTGATGAATCTAGCATTCTCGTCGATTGGAAGATTTACCACTCTGTTTATGACGACCCCCAGATTCTTGAGGCTCTAGCAATTCAGGAAGCATGCACCTGGTCTTCAAATTCCAATCTCAATGTCTTGATTGAAAGCGATGCCAAAGGAGTTGTCGAAGCTATTCAGGGTTCGGGGCCCATGCTCTGGCGCGCTGAACACATCATTCTCCACTGCAAGTCTTGGCTGAGGCTTTCAAATTCCCTTTTATCGTTTATCCCTAGGTCTTGTAACCAGGCCGCCCACCTACTGGCTAGATGGGCGCTGGACTATCCTCCCCCCTCCCCCTCTCCTCTCGAGCTTCCCTCGGTCGTGGGGGATCAGCTGTACTCTGATCTTTCGTTCTTAATTTAGTATGCTTTCTTTGTGTGTCAAAAAAAAGACAAAGAAGAAGAAGAATAAAAAGCAAGGGGCTCCTCTGCACTTGGATTGGAGAAGCCCTTCATGATAAGGAGCTAGGTGGCAGCACACCATCACCGAGAGAGGAGTCATCGTCCAGAGAGAAGAAGGTGCTGTCATGCACTGTCTTTGAGAAAGAGGAAGCGTTGCTAAGAGAGGAGGAGGAGGTGCCGCCGCACATCGTCTCCAAGAGAGTCCGTGTGGGGGAGGTGAACATCACATCCTCAAAACTTAGCAATTGGATTAAAAATATCTCACATAATAGACATGACCATTTATAGCTGACCTTATTCATAAGTTTGAAGGATAAATTAGATTTAGATAACCGTTGAAGTTTATTTTGTAAAACAAACAAGAGATTATGGCGTGTTTACAATAAATTTTTTGTAGACTTTTATGTTCAAAGATTATATTAAAAAATGTGAACTAACCAATGACATAAAATTATCATGTTTGGAGGGATGTTATAACAAAAGAGAGTAACCACCGTATGTGACCAATTGTCATGCTCGTCAAACACCTCTTTTAATAAGTTTTAGTACACTTTTTAAGAATTAAAATAAAAAATTTAATTATCATGCAACCAAACATCCCATTAGAGATAAACCAGATTTATCCCTAATTATCCTCTTATCAAACATGGCCTTGTAACCATCTTCTGTACTCTACCAGCTAATTGAAATGGTTGTATATATTATCCTAGCTTACAAACATATTTATATTGTTGGCGACCGAAAGGGAGCCATGTGTTATCGTCCTACACATCAGACAGTAAATGAGGTGAGAAACAAGCTGGAGCTGTGGGAACATAAACATCCAGTAGTCTATCTGCCACTGCCAGCTCCGGTAGGCATCCCGGCCTCCACACTGCTGCAGATCTAGCATGTGAACCCTCACACTCCTGCATGCGCCCCCTTCCCTCCCCATAAATTAAAGGGGGAGGTGCGCGCTTCTGCACTCACATGGACCTCAGCGGCCACCGCATTTATTCTACCGAACTCTTCTCGCGCGCAGTTATGTCCGCCGGGGTGTTTCATGAGCGCTCTCCCCCTCTCCCTCCTCTAAATTTTCTGGAAAAGTCAGCTGATAGATAGACAGATCGTGTTCTCATGGAAAGCTTTCCGGTTCTCCCAGCAGCGGCTCGTCTCCCAGCAAGAAGTTAAGCCGAATGCATGCAGGTGTGTTGCTGCGCAGGAAGGGCGTGTAAATATGTATGTCCGCCTCCATTGAATGAGAGAAAAGATGGGAGGGAGCCAAAGCCAGCCTCACACCCCAACGGGTGAGAGAGGTTCAAAAGCCCGCCCGTCACATGATGCGTTTTAGGGACAACCCCCCCTCGCCTGCGCGTTTCCAAGAAAGCTCGCTGACAAGCGTGCCATCGTGGGAAAGAAATTTTAAAAAGTATCACACTTAATTTAAAAGTATTTTCTAAAACTAACATAAAAGACTGTTCGAAACTAGAACACTCGATCACAAGTCTGATTTCTTCGTTTAATCCGACTACGGTTGAGAAATCAGCCTTTTAGGTGTTGTTTGGTACGGGGATAAGTTGAGGATAACCTGGGATAAACTTAAGTTATCCCCAAAATTTTGAGGATAACCCGGATTTATCCCCAAAATGTTATGGTGCCAAACAGGGCCTTAGAATCTAATCAACTTCACACTTTTGGATATATAGAAGGCATACTGTTTGAATACAACTTCGTCATCTTCTTCTTCTTTCAGATTTGAGCAATTTCACTTCAAAGAAAGTTTATCACTGTTGAGACTAATTTGTTTGTGCTACTTTTAAAAAAATAGATTTTAAAATGTGCTAGTTTATTTTTTTCATGCAATTATGTAAGCTTCTATTTCATTTCCTGGCTTGATGGGTGATCAATACTAGCTAGTTAGGTCAACTCAACTCGAATTTTAATATCAAATTATTTTTAGAGATATTTAAATCATTTAAATTATGTTGAATTATCATCATACAAGTTAACTTAGGTCTACCACGTCTTTTTTATTTTTTTATTTTAATATTTTTTACTTTTCTTATTGAAATCTTCTTAGCTAGGTCTACATTAAGTACAAATTATCTCAATTTTTCTTCTTTTAATATATATATAATTGTTAGCTACTCTTATATTTCTTTTAATATATTTATTTTTTATTCTATTTAATTTAATATGATCACTTATCTATGTTAACATTTTTAGCTCAACAATGCTTATTTTAAAAATATTTTTTATTATTTAATATTCACTATCATACAGTATTATAGATGTTATACTCGTACGATAGATTTCTACTTTTCACTTAATAGAATGTTATTATCACATATACCCCTTTAGTCAATCACCACTCCATCCAACTGATTTTAATCTTATGATTAACGCTTCTCAATCTTTTTAAATAACTGATCTTAGATACTTAATTCAATTGAATTTTTTGAGATAATATTACCTGATCATCTAAACTAACACCACCATCTATTTTTATTTAGTTTTTATTAAATTTATAATACATTAATTCCTTTTATCTTGAAACTCTTCATTTATAAAATATTTTTTTGAAATTATATTTTTTTATTCACTTCTTATGTCTGGTCAATCTATCAAGAGTGGTAGTTAGATAGTCAAATAAAATTTGATGCCAGTGTCTAGATGTGGATGGAGCCACCCCACCCAACTATCCAAGAACGAAACTAACATAATAAGAATGAAAATTTAGTAGAGATGAGAGCCTATGTCCGTTTGATTTGGTGATACTGGCACGGTAATGTGCAGAGAAAAAGACCAGTAGATACACACACACACATATATATGCACAGTACAGTGTAGTCACATACGGAACCATTGTTAGCTTCGCAGAGATCCGTTTTTGACCCAGGATGATGTATAAACTCGCGATCCGGATACCCATGGCGATTAAACTAAGCTGTCTCTTTCGCCGACGCCTTAAATTTGAATCAGTTCTGAGACGACTCCGGCTTGAGGCGGGTCAGGGCGGCGAGCAACCTGGCTAGCTATAGTCTTCTTGAAGACGGTGACAGAAGAAGAATCTGCACCCGCGTACATACACCTGTACACCCAGGTTTTATAGCTCAAGACATCAGCTGGTCGATCGATATAGAAACGTCAAACACCGCTTCCCTCCTTTCCCACCGGATACCTCTCTCTCTCTCTCTCTCTCTCTCTCTCTCTCTGCCCTGGACGGTGGACTCCTTGTGACTTAAACAATGCCTATCTCCTCATCAAGTCTAAATATTATGAGTGGTCGCCGGAATAAACGCCATGCAATTATTTTTATAATAGTTTTTGTAATGAAAAGATCATCTCAATTCCTTGGCAGAGAGATTAATCTTGGTATCTAATAAAAAACGGTGATAGCCCTCAGACAACTCAAGTGACGATTCAATAAATTGTTACTAAAAATAATTGAATAATTACTATGTTACTATGTTAAGTAATGGATTAGTCAAGCATCAATAAAAGTTCAATAATAACGGTTCATTAACATTTGCTATGCCAAAAGTATAAATAGCTAAATTGTTACGTACTTAACATTTTATTGACTCGTTACTAAATTTAATGTAACTCGTTACTAACAATAGCGGTTCTTAGTAACGATTCACTAAATCGTTATTAAACTATCACTTAAGTGATTTAAGATTAATTGTGATTGTTTCTTATTAGAACGGACTATTCTCTCCACCGGAGAACTGGGCTGATCCACTTTCTTTATAATATCTTACGTGAGATTATTCTAACATCTCAGACATCTTTTATTTATAGCTCACCTAACAAAGGTGAGCTCGCTCAGCTATGTGCCAAGCAAGAGTTGGAGACAGAAAACATGTTTTGAAGGGTTTCGAGGTATTCTTTCTTATAGATCATTTACTTCATAACGCATAAGAGGGTTTATATATACGAACGTCCTTTGCACATTCTTTCAAATGCATACGGGAGTGAAAATAATCTCAATTAGGCCGAAGAAGCTGTTTATAATGTTCTTACAAAGAGATGGGCCTTAGTGATACATCTAACGTTTGATAGCACCATTTTCAAGAACTTTTGTGAAAGGGTTGGAGAATCTAACACCTGACTAAGGTACACTAGAACATATATATATGTACATATATAATAGTTAAACCATGATGGAGTGTATTTCTATTTGTTTAAATCAAGGCTAGCTATTCGTACAGCATATATATATATATTACATTAGAAGAGTGCATGGGCGTGGTTTGCCATATGTAGAGAGAAGAAAAACCCAAACATTTATTTACCAGTATATCTTCTTGCTGTAGCTGGCTTCCCTTCGTATATGAAACCCAGCTTTCTCTCACAAAACCACTGACCTAGGAGCTTAATTATTTGTGAAGTCCCTTAAATATTCTCTCTCTCTCTCTCTCTCTGCGCGCGCGCTTCCTCCCCGGGAGGAAATTACAAAGAAGGGCGGATCATCGATCTCAATTATCCGGTGGACGAGTACGAGAACTGTTTATGTGGAGGAAAGATCATGGCTACTTCTTGTGTAGTCTTGTTGGCGACTACAGGAGTTTCATTAATTTCATCCACCGAAAAATTGAGGTGATCCACTTTCGTTACAAAGAAGACAATACACACACACCGGAGACTTGGGTCTTCAAAATCTAGAAATCCTCGAGGCCTAGGAACTCCGAAAATTCTGCGCCCAATGGCATTCTCAAGAGTGCCTGATCAAACCCCTGCCCCTGCTCCTCCTCGGCCAGCCATTTCTCCAGTAGAGAGAGAGGCGTGGGCTCGCCACCCTCCATGAACGGGCCCATCGCGCGCGGCTCGGCGGGCGTCGGTGCGGCACTCGAGACCGAGTCGGCGGCGCCGCTGGTGCCGGCCATGTCGGACGACTGCGGAAGGGAGTCGGAGCTCGAGCGCGTGGCGGCGGGCTCCCGATCGTGGCGGCCACCCCCGCGCCCCGCGCTCCCGGCCATCATCCATCCCTGCAGCAACCGGGAGATGTTCTCGGCGCTGGCGGCGTAGGTACTGGTGGCTCCGGATGGCGACGCCGCCTGCTGTTCGAGCTCCGACGCGACGCCCGGCTTGATCTCGACGGAGAGTGCCTCGGAGAGGGCCTGCCTGGCCATGTTTATGTCGGTCTGGAGCCTCCTCTCCCAGTTGCCCTTGGCGGAGGAGCCGGCGCCGCCGCACGCGGACTGCAGCTGCGGCTCTCTGAGCTTCTTCTTTAGGTGGGTGTTCCAGTAGTTCTTGATGTCGTTGTCCGTTCTTTCCGGCAGATACGAAGCTATGGCGGCCCATCTGTGCCGAAAAGATATAAATAAATAAATATATATATATCAGTGTTAATCACAGACTGGAATTCTTTGCGGCCACGATCATATTCTAACAGGCCGGATCAATAATATTAATTACCTGTTGCCCAAAAGAGCTTGAAGGTGGACGATGAGCTTTTCCTCCTGGTCGGTGAAGCTGCCCCTCTTGATCCCCGGCCTTAGATAATTAGTCCACCTTAGCCTGCAGCTTTTGCTGCATCTGCGCAGCCCTGAAGAAGAGTTGAATTCACAACGGCAGGAGAGGGTTATTAATTAATTAATTGGATCCGAAGCAAGAAAGAGGGCGATCGATGATACCGATCGACCCGGAGAATCATATATACAAAATTAAGCTCAGTCAAGCAATCGAATTCCGGTGCTAATAATAATCAACTGAGGGAACTGAGAGAGCGGCGGAATAGCTAAGTTCCTCCCTCACCTGTCTTGGTGGGAACAGATCTCCAGTTGCCAGGGCCGTGCTCCTGAACGTGGGTGACGAGGACGATGTCCTCCTCCGGCGTCCATGGTCCCTTCTTCACTCCTTCCTTGCCGCAGCAAGGTGGCCGGCCCATGGTTAACGCTAGCTCCCGGTCCCGGCCGTGCGCGCGAGACTGTGTGCCACCTCTTCCCCCCCCTGCCCTGAACTCCGAAGGGGCTCGGCCGTGGAGATCGAGACGGTCGAGCAGAGGACACAGGGAGCTCTCGCTCTGGGGGGTTGCTCGGGGGAGGAGAAGGGCCGTTTTGCACTTTCTTGCTAGCTAGCTGTGTTTCCCTGGGGAGGCCACCGCTCATACATGTATGATATGTATATATAGATATACATACATTCGCGAGAGAACACTCGGGCAGTAAACAAAAAGACTCCGACGGGCTGACCACGTCTCCTTCTTCCCTCTTTTTTATGAGAGCGGATCACCTCAGTTCCGGGGTGGAGGGAGAAGCCTCAGTCCCCAATCAGAGACGGCCACATACCCCCGTCACTTAAATGAACCGGTTTGGTGAATCGGACCGAACCGGGGTCTGAAACTGAACCGGTTCGGTTCACTTAAGTGACGGGGTATGTGGCCGCCTCTGATTGGGGACTGAGGCTTCTCCCTCCACCCCGGGACTGAGGTGATCCGCTCTCCTTTTTTATATATATGTACAGACGCAGTCCCGTCTTGCGTTGTTCACACGTATGCTCAAAATAAAATAGCTCATTATTTAAACTTTAATTTTAATCCTAATTTACTTGAAGTAGTTATTTTTATCTGTTCATTATTTATGTCTTCCTTGAAATGTTAAAACATTCCTATCATATTGAATTATTGTTCTTTAACTTAACACTCTAATGGGTGAATATGATAAGAGATTAAATTAGTGAACTATCAACAACAATCATTAATTATTTTTCGAAGATTGAGTTGAAAGAATTTCAAAGTTAAACTTGTTCTATTGGAAGTAGTTCGAGGATGGGTGACCTACTCAGAAAACTACTAATTAGTACAGTTGTTGGGCCAGTCAACTGATTTAGTCGATTGTTACACATGGTATTAGAGTATGACTCAATCGGAAGATCCGATGTAATTCGCCTGGGTATGCGATATAAGATACGTGTGATCTTGACGAGGGCATCAAGTCATTAAAAAGGTATATTGTAACATCTCAGTTTGTGAATATGTTAAGAGAATAAATCAGTTGACTACCAACAACATCGGTTAACTATTTTTCAGAGGTTGAGTTGAAAGAACTTCGAAGTTAAGTGTGCTATGCTAGAAGTAAGCCGAGCATGGGTAACCTTCTTGGAAGACTACTAACTAACACGGTTGTTGGGTCACTCAATTGATTTAGTTGGTCATTGTAACAGGTTAACTTAATTAGGTTCCTTTTGATGTCTTCTTCTCTTTTATAATTGTGTACCTAGTTTTCACTTTCTACTTAAATATTTTCTTAAAATTACGATGTAATGTATGTGAATCATCTCAATTTTTATTCTTTAAATTTTTCATAGTTAATGATGCTGCTTTATATTGCCTTTGATATATTTATTACTTATTTTATAATTTAGTATGGCCACATCCATTTCAGCAATAACTATTTTAGAAACATGCTGTTCTTCATTCATTCTCTACAATTCACCAAGATACAATATTTATCGGTCATATCAGATATAACTCAATCCAACTTTAGTTTTAATTTTGAATTGTTTGAACTAATTCTTTTTTATCAATTTTAAATTATTTCTTTAGAAAATAAATTATTAAAAACAAATTGTATCATTTATTTAGGGTCCATTTGTTTGGATGAAAAACATCGTGCATGCGTCACTTTTCCTGAAAACATGTTGCAGCAACTTATTTGGTTGCATGGATAAGATGAATCATGTAAAATGTTTTACATACACTCAGAGCAAATCCCGATTTTGGCATCCGCGGCGGGGCAGCGGATGCCATTTTCGGAGGAAGATATACATTACGTTTATTACTCAAAATCACCTTTCTAAATATGTAGATATAAAATTCATTTTATTCTTGTGTTAAAAAATAAAATATTTTTTAAAAAGTAATTTTATTATACGAACTACTTATTCAATAAATTTATTAATAAATCTTTAGTTGGAACTTATGTTTGCAAAATGTTTGAACTATTTTATTAAATAAATTATTTTATATAGAATACACAATAATACTTTGGTGTACTATTATGCAGTATATATTTTATGTAGTTCCCTAGGTTTACAACCTCTGAATTTAAGTAAATTAATTTTTATGAAACTGTTTAATGTAAAAAAATATTTTATCATATACTTAATTTGAAAAATATAAATTTGATATTTAATAGTTATATTTAAAAACTTCAATAAATAAAATGAGTACACTGTAGTACACTTTTACATGAAATTTAGGAATATGATTTACAGATATTCAAATTCAAATGACCGGAAATAATTTAGAGAAATGATTTTAAAATAAAAAAATTAATATATTTTATTGTTAATAAAAAATATTTCACTAATATATAAATAATAAACTAAATTTATTTTTACATTAAAGTTTTATTATAACTAAATAAATTTATCACACAAATATAGATAAAATTCTCTTGGTTGATAAACTTTTCCAAAAAAGTTAACCAAATAATCATTCGTTGTTTTCAATTTTCTGGAAAAGTGTATTCCGGAAAAAACTTTTTCTTAGATTTTGATTTTACACTTTACCAAATGGACCCTTAATCTTCCTGGAATGCCTAAACTCATGGCAACGGACGGCGGCTATATTGGATGCAGCAGATCGATTCAATCGATAAGGATTATATATTGTTTAAATTTCTCTATACACACACACATATATATATATATATCTGATTCCGTTGACCTTTTCTCTCAAAGACTTAGGTGGTGTTTGACTATGCTTAATCTGAAAATCTTAAGTCTTAATTTTACATCTAACCTCCTAATGTGTGGTAAAAAAGTTCTTAATTTGATTAAGACATAAGTGATTTACGTCGTTTGATAAAAAATCTGAATCATCCACTTAATCTTCTTAAAATTGTAAAACAACTAAACATGAACTTTGTATCCAATCGATCGCATACACATCCACAATTTTAGTATGAGAAATCCTACGTTGAATTGATTGCACAAAGATAAATATTATTAATACACCAAGAATATGTTCAAAATTCAAGTAGAAGACAATATACATATGCGAAAATCTCATTACAACTCTTGCACTAATCTTTAGAATAAGAAATTAGTTAAGAGACTTCCATCCACAATGATCACTCATCATCCTTGAGCCAATGCTAGATCATATAAATCAAAAATCCAACATAGATGGTGATGTTGATTGAGAATATGCCCATTTTTCCCCGTCAACTAACATTAACATGTCTCCGGTCCAGGCGTTGGTGGACTCTTCACCCTCAGCTTCGTTGTTGATCTGAGATCCGGATTCAAGTAACTCAGGTGTTCGAGCAGATGCATCATCGCTATATTTACTCACCATAGAGTTGCTCTCCATGTTCTGATCGGATAAATTCCTCTCTGCTCCATTGTCGTAATCAATCGGTTGATCTCTCTCTCACTTGGCACATCAGCTCCCGGTGAACTTGTGCCCCTCCGCATAATCTCCGAAGCATTTCACGTCTATCCCGGGCCGCAAGAAAACCCATATCTCATGAAATTTTCAAAAAGGGGAAAATAACTTGCGAGAATAAGATTTGATCCAATTGAGGTGAAACAGATGACCTCGATGTTCACCTTTTCAAATGAATAGAAACCACAAAACATTAAATTACCATTTTTAAGCTACTCAAAACAGTATCATCAGCAGATCATCTGAATTCCTAGTGTCCAAAAATGAATGAATCAAGCATATGCAAAGCCAAGAGAACATAGCACAAACGTTACTCAAATCCAAGTTGATATATCAGCTTGCACAAAGTACTAAGCAAAAGAAACAGACTAGCAGCACGCCCAGAAGCTCTTTTATACAGTACAAAGAGCAATAACTACAAACCTGTGGAGTAAGAGTATTAAAACACTCTAGCAACAAAACAAACGTGCAATCTAATCTAACAAGTGTTTAAATAGACAAACAAACCACAAAAGAGATAAAATTTACGTGATTCAGAGATATGCTATCTTCCTATGTTTACAAAGAGAGTAAAGAGAATCCATTAACCGCGTAAACGATACAAAGTAAAAATATACTCTTACATCCGCACAGAGATTTATTTCCAAACACGGGAACCTCGAGGTCAGCCAATTTCGACATCCTCTTCTGCCACTATCATTGGAGCAGCGGTTGAGTCAAGGTTCTCAACCTTTTGCAGGACGTCTGGTGCAGATTAAATTCTTGAAATCGCATTAAAGATGTAGAGAAAGAACTGCCCGATCATTCTTTGCCATGTGAGCTATACCAAGCTATTGCGCATTAACCCAGCCCAAGGTGCGGTTCTGTACAAAGAAGACAAATGGTAGCTCCTTCTCGAGAAAGTAAATCATCAATTTCAATGCCGCCCACACACATCAAAAAGAAAAAAGAACCGCAGAACACTCAATCCCAAGGTCGTTCGTAATCAAATCACGTAAAAGTGTGAAAGGTGCAGAACAGAGAGACTTTCAAGCAACTAAAAACAAGAAGTCGGTAGCAGACATTAGAATGTTACAAACAAGAACCAGGCGGGCGAATCTCTTGGTGGCGACCGTGCGAGGAGAACCAGGCGGGTGAATCTCCCCGCGGGAGGGCGGGCGAGCGAATCTCTTCCATCTCTCTCTCTCTCTTCTCCGTTGCCCCATCGCGATCGCCGCCAATGCAGTCCACCCTCCCGCAGATCCGTCGTCCGCCAGCCCGCTTTGCCGCCCGCACCACCCTCTTTCGAGAACAAGACCAAGGCGAAGAATACCTATGCGAGATGCTCCGGCCGCCTCCGCAGCGGCCCAAAAGCGTTCGCCGCGAGATGTTCCGGGCCGCCTCCGCAGCGGAAGCCTCCACTGCGAGCTCCAGCCGCCTCCGCCTAGAGGCCTCCGCCGTGAGATGCTCCAGTCGCCGCCGGATGCTTCAGGCGCGGAAGTCACCCTGAGCGCTGTCGACCCGTCGAGCTCCGCCCTAGGTGGTATCGTCTGAATCGAAAAAAGCTAAAGAGAATCACTGAATCGCTCAGACGGTTTTCAGAGTTTAGACGTCAAATTAGAGATTATATAAGTGATTTTACCAAACAACCTAAAATGTCTGATGTCTTACCGAATCAGACTTTAGATGTTCATTAAGCCTAATCAAACAAGACCTTAGTGTTGTAGACAAATCAACTTGAAGTTTCTTAAGACTCAATCAGTTGGGATCTTATTTTAGTAATGGCCATTTATCTTCTGAACTAGGCGGGAGCCAAGTAAGTAAGGGTGCAAACGAGTCAATACTAATCAAATAATCAAATACTATATTGTTCGAACCCGACTCATTTATTTGATTCAAATTTGACTTATAACATAATTGACCTCAAATTCAACTTATGTTTGATCCAAATTCAAATTCAAACTCAATATATAAATTTGTTTATAAAATTTAAGCTTGAACATAACTTTATTTAAGAAACATGAACTTGAGTTAGTCTATGAAAATCGATTAAGTTTGAACTCAAATTATTATTATCAACTTATTTTTTATATTTAAGTAATATTATATAATTATTAATACTTATATTTGATCTTTTATACATTATAGGTAAAATGCATATCTTTTATAACTACATGAAAAACATGAACTGCCACACTTACCTGCATATCATTGATTGTTGGCAAGCGGATTAGCATCTCTAGATTGGTGACTTGGATAGTTTTCATCTTGTCATCTCCGAGGCGTGACGAGTCTCGACTACTCGAGGTGCAAAGGGTTTTGCTTCCTAACTTGCTACTACATTCTTGTTTCCCACGAAAGATGGATTTCTAGAATCAGATCAGCTATCCTCTATTAGTGAGATCTAGCATGGTGAGTGAATTAGTTTATCGAGATGAACCATGATAGATATAATATCTATCTATTTATGTTGTCACTACAACTTATTTGCTTATATAGACTAATATGTGTAGACACACAAATTTAGCTTAGTTTTAGAGCATAAAACTCTTATTTTCATAGAAAATATTTAAATATCTCATTGAAGATATTTAAGTATCTCATCAAAAAAACTGAGGATTTCTATAAAGCCCAAAATTTTCACGCTTATCTTGCATTCGGCAAGTACGAAGACAAGGCGACAGGGTGCCTGGCAAAGGGGGCACCTTGACGGCTTGACTTTACTCTAGAGCTCGTGCCACAATCAATTTGGAAATTGTATTTGATCCTTGTTTTTGCAAATGAAAGAGGATAGGATGAGCTTGATGTTGGCACTTTGACCTCTTTTCTTGCCTTCTTTTTGATAGAAATGTATGCCCTACAAGCCAATCATATATGATATGATTCGACATTTCTAGAAATATCTCATTCTATTAGTTAGGCAAATCTTCATTATAAGCTCTTATTAGATGCGAATATAATAATGAAGTCCTTGATCAAATGCAATGATGATTAAATCATGATGAGATCATGATAATGAGATTGATCATCTAGATGTATTTGATCTAAATGTTCCTAGTCATAGGATACTTGAGACGGGACATCAAGGATCCGGATAGACTAGTGCATGTGATGTCTTCTCATGCGATGAGGACAACCGATCTCATTGGTCATTAGTGTGGAGACACTGAGATACACATACAGGTGCTCATTAGTTGAATGAGTTCACTGAACTGACCGAATTAGAAACCCTGAATGGTATCTTACCGAACTGTCTATCAGGGTCTTCTATCATCACGGTTGCATGGTTGGACCTTTGACCTGAGTCGCCAAAGATGCCTTGTTGGGTGGAACTTGTGCTTTGACCATTGACTTATGGATCACAATTTAGATGGTCCTATATAGCGATGAATCGGGTACAAGGAAAATACGATGGAGGCAATTGAGCGGACAACAAGGGATCGTCCACTCTCGGTAAGTGAGAGTGAATGTCCTATGGGATAGTACTCTAAATCCCTGGCCAGGGTAGATAGGATAATTGGAAAAGGAGTTTTCCAATTGATCCAATTCCGAGTACGTGATCCTATAGAGTCGGTACACTAAGGAGTTGACAGTCGATGCCGTACTCCTTTCCGACCGGGACATTGGATGGATGAGGGTTTATATCCATGTGGTAACTGATGATGGAAAGGCTCAATGGAGATGAGATTATCCCCATAGCCATTTGGGATCATGGGATGTGGCTTGTACCCTTCGTGATCGGTAGGCCGATTAATCTGTTATCTGATAACGGATTTAATTAAAATTAAATAGAATTGTTCTATTTTATTTAGGCCTCAACCAAATAGGTTATTGGGCCTAGTGGGTCACACACAAAATGACTTATCCACAAGTACAGGGGCAAGGACGTAATTTATAGAGATTTTGGGTTTTTATGAAAAATTCCATAATTCTCTATAAATAATAATGGTTTCAGCCAAACCCCATCAAGACAAGGGTGAAAACCACGTCCCAAGTCTCCTCCCTACCTCCTCCTCTCTTTATAAGGTGTCCATGGTCGTTTGAGCTCCGTTCGGGAAGAGTTCTCGAGGCCGGCGCGAAGGGAGAACTTGCTGTGGATGAAGTTCCTGTGGATACTGCTGGAGACCGGACACTTGAACGGTTTGGAGAGCTTTATAAGCTCATATCCTTCCTCTCCATGGGATTATATGAATCCCTATCAGGTATATTCGAACCCGATTTGATCGGTTTTCGGTTTTCGTCGTTCGGTTCTGATTGAGACGGTTTTTAAAGGAACCCATAGGAATCGTCGCTTCCGCTGCACCAAATTTTGATGGACGATTCCTTACAGTGGTATCAGAGCCCGGTTCAAGTCTCGGTCGAAACCGACGTCGAATCGACATTATTTCATGTTATTTATGTGTTCCCGAATCTGTGCAAACTTCTGTTTTGACGAGGCCACCATATTCTGTGTATGACTCATATAATAGATTTGTTAGCCTTTGTATAATCTCGTGATATAGGGCTTTCCAACTCCGCAAACCGTTTGAAGTTTGGATATCTGTAGTGTTCGGGAGAAGCCTCAAAAGTTGGTGTTTCTGTCATGCCCGAACCGACACCCGGATTTGGGGATTTTGTGAAATCTCCGTCCACAGAAGAAATTGAGGCTTGGAAAATGTTTAGAAGATGGGTAATATGATTACCTAACCTTTCCCTTTGATCTCCAGCTTTGAACGACGGCGGAGGATGAGAATTTTTGAGTTTTCCGACGAACTAGGGTTCTGCGGAATCTGGCGGCGCCGACTTGTTTCTTCCTGATTTTCCGTTTATAGAGAATTTTTCTCTGAAGGGATATATACATATTTGGAAACGTCATATGATGAGGATTCTAAATTGTATTTTTTAAGAATATTTGGCTTCCTGGACAAGGAGTTATCCTCGTTGCAAAATAGAGATTTCTGCTACGAAATCTGGGTGACCGCCGCCTCTTCCTCCTCATATTTCGGTAGACTGAGATTTTTCCTGGATTTTATGCCGACTTTTTTGGATTCCTTATTTGATAAGGATTCCAACGCATATGTTTTCGGATTTGTTGGAGTCCGGGATAAGGAGATAAATCCGATTCTATTGGAGAGATTTTCTCCCGGATGAACAGTGCCTTACGCGGAGGCGACCGGCGCACCCGCCGGCGCACGGAGGCTGGCGCACGTGTTTCTTGAGCCCGGCGCACTCTGCGGCGCATGCGGCGCACGCCAGTCGGGCGCAGTGCGCCGCCGCACGCGGCGCAAAGCGCCACATTATTTATTTAATGATTTTAAATTGTTTAAATCATAGAAAAATTCCGAAAAATTGCCAGAAAAATCCAGAAAAATTCTTAAAAATTCTATAATATTATTTAACATGTTTTTAAAGTGTTTAATGACATGTTAGATGATGTTTAGTTCTATTTACATAGATTCACTCATGGTTAAACTTTAAAATTGTTTTAAAAGTTTAACTTAAATTATTAGTGTCTTAATTAATTCGTAAAATGAGCTTTTACTGAATATAAATTGGGACATTAATTTCCGACGTTGCGCAGTGTTGGGAATGCATGAATGTTTTAAATAGTTTAGTTTTGTATGTTCATTTCATATAAATTGTTTATATGTTGTTGTCATGTTATTTTCATGCTATTTATTTCATGAAAATTCGACATGCATGAAATTGAGAATTTCAAAATAAATTATATAATTTTATGCTGATATATATGATATATCTCATATAATTATCACGTATGCGCTCTATGTTCATGTGATGAATGTTAGTGTGTGTATGGAGGTGATCATGGACTTAATTGTGCTTGGCTTGTGATTGCTTTTAATTGTGTTGGTTATGTTATTAAATGGGCCCTGCGTGTGCCTCCTCTCTCTCTATACAATCTGATTGTACATTCTACCTCCCTCCATTAATGTACTCCCCTTGGTTAAAACCAAGGTTTCTTATTGAGTTATGTACATTTGTGGGGTCTGCATACCCTTAAGCCGCTTGTAAGAGTTAGAAGCTGGTTCGTGGAAGGTTGGAGAGCGGGACCACTTGGAGAAGCACCCTTATGAAGTGGGAGCATACCAACTCAAGCATCTGAAGCAAGGATTTGCACCTATAGGGATGCCTTAGGTGCATGCTTAGGGTTAAGACCATGATCACCTGATTTTGTGCATATTTGATATGTGGATGTGTGCTACTGGTTATACCTTAGATATATGATATTCCAAAGGTATTATATATACTTAGCACATATTATTGATGAGACTAAAATAAAATCCCTCCTTGTCATAATTAGGTTGATAAACGTGTGACATTAAGAATGACTCACGTAGCCTTCCGTTGTTATGGTCTTGATGAGCCAATCTTAGATTGGATGGGTTTGTTGTGCTACCACAAGACTCATTCAGCAAGGGATTGGTGATCATGGCTAAGGCATTTGCCGAACCTTGGGGTGGACCATTTGCATGGCTTTGTTGTGCTATCACAAGGGCTGTGTGAAGAATCCATTCTCATAACGTAACAAGCGGGTTTGACCTGACTAGAGTATATGGCTTGTTGTGCTACCACAAGGTCATAATTCTAGAGGCTAAATGACTAAGAGTTGCAAGAGTTGCAACTGGCAATAGTTGCCTACCTATTAAGTATGGGGTGATTTGTTGTGCTACCACAAGGTCATCACCATAAAGTTAATAGGGTCTTAGTCCCCACTAGGATTTCATCGTGATATCCCGTCTTTGCATAATGAGGGTTATGCAAATTCGTCGAAAATTAGTGGGAGCATAAATTAGGATAAAAGACCATATCTTAATTTTAATGAATGTTTGCAATGTTATTTTGATAAAATTATATCTCTGTTGTAGAATACGATTATAAACCACCATTAGTATGGCATATTAGATGCCATATAGCTTAATAGCTCACACTTCTTAAGATTTGGTTTAGAACTAAGAGAATTGTTCTCATAGTTTACCAATTAACTACTCTACTTGAGAAGTAGGTGTCTCCTAAAATTATCTAGTGATATGAAAGAAAGATAAGATCTTATCTCATAGACAAGATGCATTGTTTGCCTTAAACTAGATGTTAGTCTCTATGAGGCATAATTATAGAGACAACATGGATAGATGGATATGAGATCCATCATGGCTCATAGTGATGAGCTAACTAAAGGGCAACTTAGATCAACAATACATCTTAATTACTTCTTGTTGGTAAGACCAATAGTAAGGAGTAAAATCATTAGATAGAAATAGGAGAGAGTTAATAGTAAAAGAAGGTGGTCAAGATAATAAAGCCAGAATAAGACATGATTCTTACACTGTCATGATGATGATAAGTGGAAGAGGAAGTACAAAGTATTTTTTGTATATAATGCAAAGGTGGAGCTTGAGAAGCTTCATGTATCCAAGTCATTGGTACTTACTTGTTTTAAATATACACTTAATAGTATTAGATACTATATGTGTATATCATAATATTAGATACTATGGATGCATCTGATGGTATGAGATACCAGATATGCATCTTATATCTACAAAGAGTTGTAGATGATGACAAGTAAATGAAGGCTTAATAAAGAAGATGTTGACCTGCATATGAAATGGTGCAAAAGTTGCATCATTATTAGTGGGAGGTGCAATTCTTTAATAGCCTTATGGAGATGTCTTAATAATTAATATTGCTATTATATCCTTCTACAAGGACTTTATATGATTTCCTACTTGAATAAATGTTGATTTATTCTAAGCTATGGAAATGATAGATGTTCTAATAGATTGAATGGCAAAGTGTTTGCCGATTAGGAGCTTAATGAATTGTTTAATCATATTTGATATGTTAGCTCTCATGTTGTGTGAATATTCCTTTTAAGAGGAAATGGGTTGATTTAGATCAATCTACACTTTAGCTTTATATAGACATGGAGAATGGGTTAATGAGTTATTAGAACTCATACATTTAGATGTATGTTAGCCCATATCTAGTAAGGCTAAAGAAGAATATTTCTACTTCATTATTTCAAAGATGATGTCTCTAAGTATGGATACATGTACTTTATGAAGTACAAATCTAAAACCTTTGAGAAATTATCTGAGATTAAGAATGAAGTAGAGATACTAATGGAAAGAGTATTAGAACTTTTTGATGAGATCAAGGAGGGGAATACTTAAGTACATAATTCACATATAATTGAAGGATAATAGAATTCTAATGGACACCTCTTTACATATTTTAGCTTAATTGAGTAGCTAAAATGAGAAGTCATATTATGTAAGACATAATATGAACAATGACAAGCTTTGCAAAATTCCTCTTGTCTAATTTGGCTAAGTACTCATTATAACCACTTGATTTTAATAGGTACCTTCTAAGTCTGTTCTGATTATTCCATATAGGATATGGAAAAGGGGTTAAAACTTGACCTTAAGCAAGTTAAGGTTTCGGAATGTCCGACCTGGTGAAGAAGTATAACTCTAACAAGTTGGAATATAAGACTATGAAGTGTTGGGCTTGTGGAATATCCTAAGGAAACTTTTGGATATTAAATATACGACCCTTATGTATAAGGGTATGTGTTGTATTTCACTATATTTCTAAAGGAAAAGTTCCTTCTTAAGAAAGATAGTGGGAGCAAGGTATATATGGAAGATGTTCCAGTTCCACAACCCAGTAACACTTCTATTAAGGTGCTAGTTAATAATTACACAAGGACTAATGATAGGTCTTTACCTGTGTCCATTCTACTTAAGAGATATGTGAGACATATCTCTGATAGATGAAATTAGGCATAAGATAATAAGGATATTGATCCTAGGATCTATATAGAACCAATATGAGATATTGATTCATTAATGGGAAGAGACAATAAAATCCAATATAAACTTTATCTATTCTAATCAAGTTTAGAACTTGATAGATCCACCTAAGAATATAGTATCCATAAGGAATAAATGGATCACTAAAGAATAGATTGGAGTGGATTAGAAGGTAGATACCTTCAAATGTGAGAATAGTTGAAAAGGATATCATTGAAGTCAAATAGTTGACTATGATGAGATCTTTTACCTATTCCATGGATTAATCCATTCGGATTTTGATTGTAACACTCTATGATTATGAGATAAGCTAATTGGATGTTAAGATAGTGTTCCTCTAAAGTATTTTGAGGAATAGGTGTATATGATACAACTATGGGGAATCAAATCCCAATAACATCCAAGAAGAGTGTGTATTAAGTTCATTTATGGACTGAAAGTAAAATTTCCCATAGATCATATATAAGGTTTAATGAGATTAAATCTTATGACTTCGTTAAGAACGAAGAGGAGCCTTGTGTATTCAACAAGATAGAGGTAAGTCTTGTCACATTTCTCTTGACATTTTATGTTGATGACATACTACTCATTGAGAATGAAGTAGGTGTGTTATCATAAGTGAACCTAGCTATCAAATTGATCCTCCAAACACAATTTGGGTGTTGAGATCTATGTAGATAGATATAAAATCAATGCCCAGTTAATGTACGTAGTCACCATAGTCAAAGGGTTTGACATGATAAACTCCAAGATAGGTTTCTTACCTATGTAGTGTGGAGTTGATCTATGTAAAGTGTTGTCTTTGTAGACTTCTTGAAAGATAAAGAGATCACATAAATGGAACCCTTATGCCTTTGTCATAGGGTCTATCATTTATATGATGCTACGTACATGATGTGATTAATGCTCTAAGTGTTATGAGCATTCATCAAGAAGATCCAAGTGAGAGTCATTGGATAGTTTAGAGATATATCATTTGGTACTATTGAAGCACTGAGAATGTATCTCTATACACTGGAGGATAAGACTTGAAGTCTTGTAGTTTTACAAACACAAGCTTCTAATCAAATAAGTTTGATATTAAGTCAGAATTATGGTGGTGCAGTGAGTTGAAAGAGTTCTATGTGATAGAACACTGTAAGTTCTACAACATATGTAAACAAGTTTACATAGTG
The DNA here is from genome assembly GCA_036172225.1 of Cryptocoryne crispatula var. balansae. NCBI lineage: Eukaryota > Viridiplantae > Streptophyta > Magnoliopsida > Alismatales > Araceae > Cryptocoryne > Cryptocoryne crispatula. The sequence goes on along the minus strand of CM069920.1, from coordinate 14,199,446 downwards.
GTTGCACACTACTTGAGAAGTAGTCTAGATGAAGTTTTTCATCTGCATATTTGATATGGGATTGTCCCAATTTTCTTTGAAAGTGTATCATTGTTTTGAGAAAACAATGGAGTAGAGCCGATGTCTCATCAGAAGTTTAGAACTTCTGTGGCGATACCATACAATCAGAGAGATTGCAACTTATAAAGATATAATTAAAGATAAAGTATCTACCGTTAATAACATTGCAGATCTACTAATCAAGCGGTTACTCAAAGAGTGTTTGAGCTTCACTTGAGCCGATACGGATCGTCGGATGGGTGATTGGCTTTAGTGCAAGTGGGAGATTGATAGAAATGTATGCCCTACAAGCCAATCATATATGATATGATTCGACATTTCTAGAAATATCTCATTCTATTAGTTAGGCAAATCTTCATTATAAGCTCTTATTAGATGCGAATATAATAATGAAGTCCTTGATCAAATGCAATGATGATTAAATCATGATGAGATCATGATAATGAGATTGATCATCTAGATGTATTTGATCTAAATGTTCCTAGTCATAGGATACTTGAGACGGGACATCAAGGATCCGGATAGACTAGTGCATGTGATGTCTTCTCATGCGATGAGGACAACCGATCTCATTGGTCATTAGTGTGGAGACACTGAGATACACATACAGGTGCTCGGTGGTTGAATGAGTTCATCGAATCGACCGAATTAGAAACCCGAATGGTATCTTACCGAACTGTCTATCGTGGTCTTCTATCATCACGGTTGCATGGTTGGACCTTTGACCTGAGTCGCCAAAGATGCCTTGTTGGGTGGAACTTGTGCTTTGACCATTGACTTATGGATCACAATTTAGATGGTCCTATATAGCGATGGATCGGGTACAAGGAAAATACGATGGAGGCAATTGAGCGGACAACAAGGGATCATCCACTCTCGGTAAGTGAGAGTGAATGTCCTATGGGATAGTACTCTAAATCCCTAGACAGGGTAGATAGGATAATTGGAAAAGGAGTTTTCCAATTGATCCAATTCCGAGTACAGGATCCTATAGAGTCGGTACACTAAGGAGTTGACAGTCGATGCCGTACTCCTTTCCGACCGGGACATTGGATGGATGAGGGTTTATATCCATGTGGTAACTGATGATGGAAAGGCTCAATGGAGATGAGATTATCCCCATAGCCATTTGGGATCATGGGATGTGGCTTGTACCCTCCATGATCGGTAGGCTGATTAATCTGTTATCGGATAACGGATTTAATTAAAATTAAATAGAATTGTTCTATTTTATTAAGGCCTCAACCAAATAGGTTATTGGGCCTAGTGGGTCACACACAAAAGGACTTATCCACAAGTACAGCGGCAAGGGCGTAATTTATAGAGATTTTGGGTTTTTATGAAAAATTCCATAATTCTCTATAAATAATAATGGTTTCAGCCAAACCCCATCAAGACAAGGGTGAAAACCACGTCCCAAGTCTCCTCCCTACCTCCTCCTCTCTTTATAAGGTGTCCATGGTCGTTTGAGCTCCGTTCGGGAAGAGTTCTCGAGGCCGGCGCGAAGGGAGAACCTGCTGTGGATGAAGTTCGTGTGGATACTGCTGGAGACCGGACACTTGAACGGTTTGGAGAGCTTTATAAGCTCATATCCTTCCTCTCCATGGGATTATATGAATCCCTATCAGGTATATTCGAACCCGATTTGATCGGTTTTCAGTTTTCGTCGTTCGGTTCTGATTGAGACGGTTTTTAAAGGAACCCATAGGAATCGTCGCTTCCGCTGCACCAAATTTTGATGGACGATTCCTTACACTTTTCCTATCAGTGTTAGATGCCTGTGGTGCACTAATTGTGCCGCCTTGTCAAATGTTCCTATAATGGGACGTCAAGTCCCAAACACAACTTTCATTGACTATATCAGGACTGGCACATGTTAGGCATGCAAAGCATCTACTGTGCTGCCCATTCAAACATCCGGTTACAAGGATGTTTTGTGCAAACCAAGAACTTTTTCCTCTTCCATTTTTGTCCTCCATTTGGGCTATAAAAGTGACCCCTTCTCCAAGGGAGAAAGGGTTATGGAGTCGATTTTTAAATCCCTCACTAGGTTGAAGGAGATCCCCATTCTCCTCACTTTCTCCATTCACTCCGAAGAACTCCTTTAAGAGATCATCCTACCCTTTCCTCCTCGAGGATCTCTCTCTCTCTCTCTCTCACTCACTCTCTCTCTCTCTCTCTCTCTTAAAGGCCACCAACTCTAACCTCCACCTCCTCACAGTGTTCCTCAATTTCTGTGTTCTTGGGTGTCAAAAGACCCCCAAGGAGCTTTGATGATGCATCAGAGGTTGAGCCGGGAGTAGAGTGATATATCTGCCTCTTCAAAATATGGCCCCAGGAGCCTAATGGCAAGTCGTCGAGATGTCTAGATTTTTAGCAGCCTATTTCTGGCTGATTTCTAACTTTTTCTTGCATCGTTCCATCTTTATTTGCATTTAAACTTGTTATGCATGCACTTAGGTATTTGTTTTTTGCATTTAAGTGTTATTTTGATGCATAATATGTTATAAAAACACCCAAAATAGGGGTAAAGATCTCGCTCCCATCCAGTCCATGTTATTTCAATTGTCTTTCATGTTTATTTATTTTACAGATATTGCACTTCTCTCTTAGTTCTAATAGTCCTTCACTTGGTTTGTCTTCATGTTTTGTGTAGCATCAACAACATCATCCGGTGAAAAGAGCAAGCACGTGCTCTTTGCCTTCAATTGGCCGAAGGAGAAGAAGCTAGAACCCTCACATCTCCCCCCATCAAATGTACACAGTCAAAAAACTCAACACTTTGCACTCCATTTCCATTTCCATTTTTCTTTTGGAGCCAATGGTCCTGACGACCATTTTACTTTCTTTTTTCTTTGTGAATCTCTATCATCCTCCCCTTTCCTTCACCACCTCCTTCCACCCTGATCGGACCGGTTGTTCAATGTCCAAGAGACACCAATAATCAAACGTTTGAGGATCAATATAAGTGTGGAATAAAGAGGAGCGAAGAGTGAAGTGCTTCTATTTGAGCATTTAAGAGACGGTCTCACTAAAAATTTGTGCTTAACTCTGACAACGATGGTGGGACTGCTAGTGTCCAAAGTTTGTTCTTTCATCAGAACTTCCTTTTGTTCTTTTACTTTACAATGTCATTTTCTTTTCTTTGCACTTTAAATTCCGTAAGATTTCTTATTATTTACTTTTCGCTTTTTATTTTAAGCACTTTCGGTTTGTGGACCTACATTCACCTCCATCCCCAAGTGGACAACATCATCCGACTCCAAAGTGAGATATTTACTTTTTTGCACCTTCAATTACTATTCTTGCATAAGTTTATTTCCTTTGCAGGACATGGGAGAGGTCCTGCAAAGGCATATAATGTGCGGACATTAGTGCCTGGGCAGACGTTGAACGTACGGGTCATTGGAGGATCGGGTGTAGGCCCGAATGGCCAGGAGCTCACCTCGTATCTTGGAGTCTGCAACATGGTACATTGTAATTTATGAAAACAAGATTACATCACCCTTCCAAATGACAAGAAAGAGATCTTTAGAGATCTCGAGGTAAATAAAAGTACTTCAGCTTATTTATTTTTTTACTTGAAAAATACTAATCTATATATTGATCATGCTTGCAGCAATATTTTACATTTGAGCGATCTCCATGTATAGATGCATAAATTTTAAGGCATATGGGGGGATGCAAAGAAAACAAAGGGGTCATCTAAAGAAGAAGGTAAAAATTTCATATTTATTTTTTTTAGTAAATGGTTGTGTACTATAACTAATACAATTTTGACATACAGTATTTTACAAAACGCTCACTGGAGGAGGCAATTGTCGTTGTGCCTCCACAATGCGATCCGGACCAATGGCGTCACATGTGTGAGATATGGCAGAGGGACGACAATAAAGTAAAGAATCAGTTTAATTTAAAAGTTATTCACATCTGATAGCTCAAATTTTTTTTCCTAAAAAAACTAACGTGTTAAGAACTTGTTTCAGGCACTTAGCCAGAGAAATAAAACAGATAGGGCTCATTTGAACATGCCTTATAGGTGAGAAAGAACTAACATTCATCAGCTTAAGATAGATTTTGTAAGTTTCTAAAATTCTTTATATTTACTATTAAGTATCTCGATAATAGTACTAATATTAAAATAATGGTTTTCTTTAAACAGACACAAAAAGAAGGGCGCCGTCCTACCCGTCCAGAGGTCTTTGAGATGACCCAAACGCGTGAGGCGGAGGATGGATCCCTTCTATGGCGCAACGAGGAAAGTCATCAAGTTATGGTAAAAACATAATTTATTTGTGTCATTAGACAATTTTCATTTCATATATCAACTGACTTTATATTTACATTATGTAGGACGATATGCGCCGGTTGATGAATGCCCCCAGTCAGAGGAATCGAATTTTCAGAATTTCGAGCATCCATTCTCTCCTAAGGATGCATTCATCACCGTGTTTGGCAGAGACAGGTCGGGACGGATCCGTTGTGGGGGGAGAGGATAGACCAGCAGCACCTGGTATGGTGTAAGTGGTGGAGGTGCAAGTACCTCTGCAGGTCCGGGCTATCAGAAGTTGGTGGACAAAGTCGATGTCCAAGCTAATCAAATCGAGAAACAAAATTCGATGGTTGACTCACTCCAACAACAATTAAACGCTCAACAACAACAATTTCAGGAGTCGATGACACAGTTAACATAAGAATTGTTAGCCCAATTAAATAGTAGACACCCCCCACCTGCGGGTCCGTCGAGTTCGAGGCCACCTCCACCACAGAGAACCGCACGGAGAGAGAGGAGGAGGAGGAGGACGACGAGGACCAGGACGAGGACGACGAGGAGTGTTCCTTTGGGGAGGATGAGTGAGAGAGTTCTCTCCCCATATTACTATTTGTTTATATTTGAGGTCTTTATTGTGTATAGAACAAATTTTATGAATGTGAATCTTTCTTGTTTATGAATGTGAATCTTTATTATTTATGAATGTGAATGGTTATGATTCCATGAATGTATGGATGAATGTGTGGTTGTCTATGCATGAATGAACATGAATGTATTAAATTCAAGAGTGTTTTATTTCAATGTGTTGATTTGTAATTGTCGGTCCATATATATGGATGTAGTACAAGAAAAGATTGTATATTCACATATAGATGTGTTCCTACGTGAATTTATAATACATTTGGTGCGCGGAGCATTCTTTTTAAAAATTTGCAAGTTATTGGCGATGACTCCTTCTAGCCGTTGCCAAAATCTTTTTAAGTGGCGACTATATATCTAATGGTGATGGCTGGAAGCCGTCGCAAAACCACAAATTTGCATCCCCGGAACTCCTTCTGGCGGTGCAATTTCTGGTTTTGCGACGGCTTCCAGCCGTAGCTAATAGTTGGCATTTACTTGCGATGGTTAAACACCATCGCTAATAAAATTTTGGTGACGGCTTTTGCCGTTCCTATTAATTTATTGGCGACGGCCTTCAGCCATCGCCAATAATGTTATTGCCGACGCCTGGCATTTAGCCGTCACCAATATTGTTAGCGATGGGCTTATTTGCGACAGGCTTTTGGATCATTAGCGATGGCAGGAAGCCGTCGCCAGTGAGCCTGTTTCTTGTAGTGAGTTAAGCAAATAACTAACATACTTAAGAAATTGTAAAAAGAAATATCCCACATGAATATGATGTATGGTTAAGTTAAAAAGTTAAATAAAATTGACTTTTCACAACTTTGGTGCCGACCTTGTTGGAATAATGGGTATTGTCTCACATCGATGATAGTAAGAAAGTTCAGTTGCTTACACTTTCTAGGTCTTTCAACCTCAATGCCATAATTTTGAGACTTATAAGATGGTAACAGAGCATAATACTGACCTTACTATATAATCTTTGGTTATTTTAACTTTCATTCTCACCTTGCGTCTTAGCAGTCAAGAGGAGTGTTGGAATAGTTAGGTATTGCCGTACATGGATACATGGATCACTACAGGAAAAAGGGTTACTGGCGACGAGTTATCGGCGACGACTTTATGAGGCCGTCGCCAATAACGTTTTAAGCGACGGCTTAACGAGAAGCCGTCGCTATTAAAACAAAAATAACGACGGCTAAAAACATGAAGCCGTCGCCAATTCACAGAACAAGATTTCGCACGATAGTTATTAGCGACGGCCTAAGAAGCCGTCGCTTATAAGTCTACTAGCGACGGCTGACGCCCGTCGCTAATAGTCCCGCCAACCGTTGAACGGTAAAGTCGATGTACCGACGGCTTCGGCCGTCACTGATGCGACTTATAGACTTATTAGCGACGGCTTCACTCAGCCGTCTCGAATAATTTTTATTTTATACCTACGCGCATCCCTCTTTCCCCTTCTCCTCCCTGCCGCACGCTGTCTACTCGCTCTCTCTCTCTCTCTCTCTCGATCGGATCTCCTCCATGGCTGCTGCCTTCGCCGCCGCCGCCGCCGCCGTGAAGGGCCGCCACCGCCGCCACGAAGGGCCGCGGCCGCCGCAAAGGGCTGCGCTTGCTGCCGCCGCTGCCGCTGTGGACGCCCATTCCGCCGCCTAACTAGGTCTAGCTGGACCTCTCTAAGGTATTCATCCTCAAATGCCATCTTATATCGAATTTGCTTAGATTTTTCAAGCATATAAGCCCTAATTTGATTTGTGATGTACGTAGGCAGGTACTTAGGGTTCGTTTGGTTTCATGAAAAAGAAGAAACGTTTAAAATATTTTATTGGAATCAACCTTTCATGGAAAAGTCCATACAAGTCTCCTGTTTGGTTGATAGGAAATAATTTTCTTGAAATTTTTTTATATAGCAACTTTAAGTAAAAATATAAATTATGTTCATTGTTTTAACCAGGTGTCTATATTTTTTTGAACATATTATTAAAAATTTTATTTTACTTTTATCAAAATATTATAGTTGTGTATCATGTTACAAAATATATAAGTTTTAAATTTTTATTATTTTATATGATAAACCACTTGAATTCTAAATTAGTGTTTTTCAGTTAGGATACTTATAATTAAAACTAATATGTGATTAGATATTATTTAGAAGTCATACTTTTAAAAAAATTACATATTTAAAATATGTGTTAAATTTTGTTTTTATTTTTTATTAAATTTTAAAAGTTTTTAAACAATTTAACTAATTTAAAATTTATCAAATATTTATTTGACATAACTTGTTATAAAAAAATTTATTTAAGATAGTGAGTTTTTACTTAGGGACATGTTTTTATTCATTATGTACTGTACGTACCACCCAGCTGTGGAAAATGGTTTCCGACATATTTTGGCGGATGCCAAAATCCTCAACTTGAGATAGTCAACGTAAATTGATTTGCTTGGGTGTCTGTCCTATATCACGAGGGATCCTAAATCAGACGGCGGACCTCTTAACCTTTTTTTATTTAATTTTAATATTTAAGAGATGATTTCATGTCTGTCACAATGTCTTTATGTCCTCCTGGGCCTGGCTGACCCATAACATCCATAACATGCATACATTACATAATATGATTTCATGTATCATGTACAAAATATTACCTTTTATTTAATATCCTCACTTAATCTATGGGTCGGCATAGTATTTTGACATACAAATCTCTCCTTAGATTAGTAAGAATACCTTTCCTCGATAGATGGAGTTGGGCACTCCCATACTTTGGGGGAATGATCAGTGTACCATAGGAGACTTGTCCCAATGTCCGTTCATATTACGAGGGACCTAAGTTAATAGGTTGGCCTCTTAGATATATTAATTTAATTTTAATTTGATTATGATTTGATCTGATTGATTATGTTCTCTTTTTATAACATCCGATTGATTATATGTTTGACACTATATATTCTTTTTTTGTCTTGTTGTCAGGAAGCTTAAAAAGAGACATTTATAAGCTTGAAACTTGCTTCCTTTGGAGGACGTCCGGTTAGAATAATATATTTATTACATTGTCCTTCATTTCTTTTAGTTATTTTTATTATAAGCAATGAGTTCAATAGACAAATCTTGGATGCATATCCGTAATAGATTAGATTCTTTGTATGTACGAGGGGTCGAAGAATTCTTAAATTATGCTTTTGATGATTGTAGGATACAATATAGACATGGACAACACAAAGATTTAATACAATGCCCTTGTAGAGTATGTTGTAATACATTTATTTTAACAAGAAATATTGTGAAAGAACACCTAATATGTGATGGCATATGGTTAAATTATCAAACTTGGATATGTCATGGTGAAATCGTACATAACTCTCGTAATGATGATAACACAGTTAAATGTAGGGCAAGATGATCACATAGAGGATGATTTAATGGAAATGCTCGAAGATATTCAAAATAATGATTTCTCTACCCGATATAGTGACGATGAACCAAATCAAGAAAGTTTAAAATATTACAGATTATTAAAAGATTTAGAAACACCATTATATGATGGTTTGAAAGATGTTTCTAAACTAAAATTTATCTTAAAGTTGATTCAACTTAAGTCGATGAATGGTCTCACTAGAAGATGTATGGATACGATCTTATCTTTATTTCAAGAAGTATTACCTAATAATGCATGTGTTCCCGATAATTGGTACGAGCTTAAGAAAATTGTTAAGGAATTAGAACTTACTTATGAGAAAATCCATGCATGTAAAAATGATTGTATTATTTTTTGGAGAGATAATAAAGATAAAAGTGTTTGTCCACAATGTAACACTTCTAGATATAAAGATGATTCTAAAACTAATAAAAAAGTAGGACAAAAAGTTTTACATTATTTCCCATTAAGAGATAGGTTGCATCGTTTATTCATATCATCGAATACGGCTAAGTGGATGACATGGCATAGCCAACCACGGTCATACTAGTTGGCTGGTGAAATGCGTCATCCTTCCGATTCTCCGTCTTGGAAAATAGTAGATGAACTTTATCCGGATTTTGCATTAGAGAAACGTAACATTCGGCTTGGATTGGCTTCAGATGGCTTTAATCCATTCGGTAACATGTCTTCAAAGTATAGCGTGTGGCCTGTTATAACAATGGTATATAACTTGCCACCATGGATGTGTATGAATGCCACATTCACAATGATATCAATGTTAATACCCGGTCCAAGAGCACCCGGAAATGATATCGATGTTTTCCTGCAACCATTGTTAGAAGAGTTAAAAGATTTGTGGGAGATTGGATTGGAGACCGATGATGCAGCAAAAAAAAAGTTTTTGTGATGAGAGCCATACTTATGGGCACGATAAATGATTTTCCAGGATATACAAATTTCTCTGGATGGAGTACTAAAGGGAAATTGGCATGTCCTATTTGTAATGACGAAACACATTCTCTTCGACTTGTTCATAGTCAGAAACAATGTTACTTGGGTCATCGTCGATTTCTACCGGTAGCACATCGGTGGAGAAAGAACCAATACAATCATCTTTTTGATGGTCGTCGGTGTCCGAAGGGAACACCAAAACTACTTACAGGATATGAGATATGGAGCCAACAAAAACAAATGGAAGTTATTAGATTTGGAAAACCATTTAGGAAGGATTTAGAAAGTTTAAGGAAGAATTTGTCAAGAAATAAAAAATGGAAGAAAAAGAGTATTTTTTTGAGAGGCTTTCATATTGGCCATCTCTAATAGTACGACACCATTTGGATGTCATGCACATTGAGAAAAATGTGTGTGATAATATATTAGACATTTTTAACTTATCCGGAACCAATGGGACCGATTCCGATTCCAGGAATCGGCCGGAATCGTTTTTTTTTTTGAAGTTTTTTTTTCGTCTAAAAAATTCAAAAAATTCAGAAAAAAATCTAAAAAAATAGGAAATGAGTTAGAAATTTTTTTAAAAATAACCAATGCATTCATCCACAGGACCACATCGAATAAATACTAATGAACTCCAATTGAAGACTTGAAGTTAAGTACATATTCCAATTCCATTGATTCAAAAATCAAAGAGTTGATACATCATAAAAAAAATTACATCATATCATTCTACTACCAATATCCAGGATGTAGATATGGGTCTTCCTCCTCTCCCTGCTGCTCGTGATGCTCCTCTCTCGTGCTCAGTCTTGTATACTGTCCGGGACCATATCCATATGAAAATAATGCCGATGCCATGCCATCAAGGTCGTACGGATCGGACTGCGGGACGACCGGGACGTAAGCAGAGGATGGTGGAGTTGGTGGTGTAATCCACTGCTGGTCAACCTGGCCAAATGTTGGATACTGTGGCTCCATAATATAAGAATGCGGTGTCTGCTCATCCAGCGTGTAATACGACTTTGGAAGTCGTGAATCAGAGACCTCACTCGTTGGGCCGATGGCCGCGTCGCTGGTATGCACTCCTCGTCATCATCACCTCAGGCCTGAGAAGGAGCCCGCGTGCTGACATCTCGGCTGACAGGACGCCTGACCTCTAGCTTCCTTCTCTTCACCTTTTCGGCCATACATCGAAGTACCGTAAGGACCGTAACCCAAAGTTTTTTTTCAACTTTGCAAATCCTCCCATTTTCCGTGCGCCCGTCTCTTTGTTTTCGTTTTCCCCGACCGCGCGTCGGGCCGGGTAGCGGCCGGGGGGACCGGAGCCGAGGCCGGGGCCAAGCCGCAGTGGCCGGGACCATAGCCGCCGGGGCGTAAGAAGCGCCCCGCATGAGCCCGAGAAGTAGATGGAGGTGGAGCCGGAGCATCCTCCCCGCTTCAACACCATCCAACTCTCTTTCAGCCCATGCACGGTCATCGGGATCAAACTCACCGCATGATCCCTCGGCTTCCTCTCCTCTATCCAGAGGCAAGTGCATGCTCCTCCCGGAATATCCGGTCCATGTCCACCTCCTCGGGTGGTGGTGTGGCGGAGGAATGCCTCTCGCTCGTACGGGCCACCTCGCGAATCGTGCAAATCGTGCCTCGCCTGATCTTTCGTCGATCCTTGATGTTCTTTATGCGCACCCTCATGTTGTAACGAAGACCGGCCTTCTCCAGATTCCGAGGTCAACCTCGTTCCTCCTTTTCGTATGTATCGTTGAATGTACTCAGCCTCCTCTCACAATGGGAGGAACCGGGTGCTCGTCGAGTATCCTCGACATACCGATGGCAAAGAAGTGGATTCCATCCACTCCCGGGTGTTCACCCGAACCCACCACTCGATATGCAAGAAAAAAACAAGAAGAGAAAAGGTAAAAAATTAGCCCATCATCTACCATAACTTATATGAAAAGAAAATAAAATCTTCATCAAGCTATTACTATACTAGGTGACACTTTGTCAACTGAATATTTAAGGTCAGCATCTGAGTATACGCCGACCCTCATCCTGTACTTCTGCATCTGAAAAATTTATAAAATAAAAATATTAGTTGCCTGGTAAGGCTACTCCAAGGTATTTAATGAACTCTAACTTACTTCTATCTCAGCCTCTATCCTCGTCCCCGCCGAGATCGGCACGTATGCCGAATAACCGCAAGTGTACCCCGCATCACCTCGTTGTCGTTCACCACCTCGTCCTCCAAATTGGATGCGGGGGTTCAAAAATATCCCGCAAGATTTTATTAGTTAACACCGTGCATATAAGACAATTATACAAAGAAAATAATTTTCTAACCAAGTTACCCGCAGATGGACATCGTGGTGCAAGGTCTTGTCCCATCGGTCATCTATGATCTTCCACCACTTCTTGTAACCTCTCGGGATTTTTTTCTTTGATTTTCACTTTTGCCCGTCCATGGCATCATACAACGTGCCCATCCGGTCCCCGGGCATCCGAGTCTACCAACCTCAAGACAACTACCGTTGGCTCAATGATTGCCAAGCAGTAGGCAATCCTCTCCCCAAAACCTCTTGTCGCTGATCCGCTTCTCGTACCCGACAAGAATCTCCAACTGTTCTTTCTTGTCACGTGTGTTGTCCACCATATAGTTGTAATACTCCCTCGACCGTGTGAACCTAACCAATGCATGCCCGTGCCGGTGTAAGCTCTCCGCCGCAATGAAGTTCGTGGCAAATCGTGTCGACCGGGCCTAACAAGATCGTGCCCTCCCCGTGTGAGATCTCATGTTCTGTAGGAGGGGGGGATGCGAATAAATAAAATATGTGATGGTCTGCGCCTGCCTGACAAGTGTAGATACACCCTACTCGTTGACTATATCCTCTAATATGAGATCTATGGAATGTGCTGCACAGGCACCCGTAAGATGTGCTTCCTCTTCTCCATCAACTTCCTCCCACGCCTTATATGATGGTTCGTTGTCGTTGACAACTCGAACCACATTGTCCCTCCCGATCTCCTCCACCACCCCATCCATCGTAGAAAAGATGAAGTCGACATTTTTAATCTTCCCGTAAGCATCTACCGACTTCAAGAATGTAGTCCCCTCGAACAACACACCAAGCAAGTTTATCATACTCCTTGGTGATACCTTCCGTCCACCCATCGCACATAATGTGCAACCCCTCTCCTTCCACACCAACTTAAACCCATCCATCCACTCCCTCAACTCCCCGGACCTCCTCATCTGTGCCAAAGCGTTGTCGTATACGTGTCCGTCGCCCGGGCTTGCAAACCCGGTCCACCACTCACCCACGGCATCCACCATCGTCTGGAAGTAGGGGCTGGTGGCTGCATGTGCTGGGATGCCTACATCAAGTTAAAAAAAATTGGGATCAGGCTAAAATTAAGTTTAAGTAAATAAAACACACAATGTCAATTTTAATTTAAAAAGTTATACATGCATGTAAAAACCATTTCACAATGTGGCGAACGGCTCTCTTTACAGCCGTTCCGGTTGCCTTCACCCCTTTCATTGCCTGTTTTATCCCCATCTCCGCCCAAAGACTCGTTTCCTAAATAAATACCGTCACTCCGGTGTAAATCGAGTGGCCGGTAGAAGTGGAACGGCGGTATGGCTCCTATCTCCTGGGGTCAGTCTCTCGGTCTCGGTCCGGGCGAGCCGATGCTGATCGGCCCAAAGCTGGGTCAACTCTGGACCCAGACCCTCGTGCTCCCCTCCTCCCCTCCTCCCCTCCTCCTCCTCAGCAAATGCACGCTTGCTAGCGTGCCTAGCACGTCCAAGGTCGGAGTCTGTGGACTCGTCCTCGCTCTCTGGCTCGGGCTCAGCTGGTGCCTTCCCCTTGCCTTTCCCTTTCGAGGTAGGCAAATCGCGGTCCCTCCTCCTTCCGGAGTAGCTCGTCGCGCAACTCCTCCCTCTCGCTTGATCTTAATCGCCCGTTGAGAGGATCTACTCCGTCTTGTAGCCTCTCATCTCCTCACTCTTCTCCCTGGGCACCTTGTCACATTTCTTGACATTCCCACCTGTTCCGGCAATATGTTGTTTCAGCCGGAACACCCCCCCCGTTCATCTCCTTCCCACACCATTTGCACTGTACCCTCTTCCTGACTGGGTCTACCATCTGCCCGTGTTCCCAACCCACGTCGGAAGCACGTGCTGCTGCTGCATCACCTTGATCGGCCATCGCTTATATCTGCAAAAATTGTAAACAATGCAATAAAAATGATTAGATAACATAAAAATTGATTTAGATGTTGTTCTGGAAACAGACAACCCAAGTAACACACCATTCGGTATGTTTAAAGGGTTACGTATTTGCCGGAAACGGTCGTAAATTAACGTACGAGATATCCAGAATTTTTCCCGTGCAAAATGGACTTAAACGGATAGTTCAAAACTTGGACGGACTTGTTCGGTCGGAAATCACAACGTTTAACGACGCTCGGACTCGTCGGAAACGCGTAAGAATGGACGTACGAAGCTTTCGGCAAAGAAATCTTACCAAAAACTGGTCAAAGATCGAAGAAGAGGTTGATTCGATACCGGTCCGAGCTTGAATCGGCAGAATCGGCTGAAGGAATCGCTTGGAATCGCTGGAATCGCCGGAATCGCCGCGGGAAGAAGCTGGAATCGCCGGAATCGGTGCTGAATCACTGGAATCCTTCTGGAATCGGTGTTGGCAGCTCGGATCGACGCCTGGATCGCCGGATCAAAGCTGGAATCGCCGCGAAATCACCGGAATCAAGCCCTACCGCCGCGGGATCGACCGCGGCGGTCGATTCCGGCCTTAAAAGGGCAGGAATCGGTTCGATTCCCGGTCCAGAATCGAACCGGGAATCAAACCGGGCCGGTTCAACAGGTCTTCCAAAGGAATCGGTCGGATCGACCGATTCCACAAGGACGATTCCGACCGATTCCAGGCGATTCAAACCGATTCCGCGGAATTATTCCCGGAATCGGTCCTTCCGCCAGGAATCGGATCGGAATCCACCGATCCAATTCCGGAATCGGTCAGAATCGGTCCGATTTTACCGATTCCGTAAACCATGTCCGGAACCGATAAAGATAACATTAACTCAAGGAAGGATTTGGTAGATTTAAATATTCGTTCAGAGTTACATCCATATGAGGGTTCATCGAGGTTTCCTAATGCAGTTTATAAGCTTAGCAACGAACAAAAGTCTAGAATACTTGATTTCATTAAGAACATTCGAGTGCCAGATGATTATTCTTCGAATTTTAGTAGATGCATAGATATAAGTAGCAGAACAATTAGTGGGTTAAAGAGTCATGATTGCCATGTCATGATGCAAATGGTTATTCCTCTTGCATTTCAAGGGATAGTATCGAAGGATATACTCAGTCCCATTGTAGACTTATGTCAGTATTTTAAAATTATTTGTGCAAAGGTGTTGGATAGTAACATTCTTATGTATTGGGAGTCTAAGATTGCGGTAACATTGTTCAAGTTGGAACAAAATTTTCCACCATCATTTTTTGATGTTATGGTTCACTTGGTTGTGCACTTGGCTTATGAGGCGAGAATGTCTGGACCAGTTCAATACCGGTGGATGTATCCGATTGAAAGATATTTAAAGAAGTTAAAAGATTATGTCGGTAACAAGGCGAGAGTAGAAGGTTCCATTGCCCAAGGTTATTTGGTTGAGGAGTGTATACAATCTATTTCGACATATATGAAAGATACAAATGAATATAGTAGAGATCGAAACTATGATGGTGGTCCATATGAAGATGATCATGAGGATGGTTCTGTATTCAAACCAGTTGGTCGACCATTGAAATGTAGGCGAGTGCCTAAAATTTTGACGGAAAGAGAGCAAGAGTTAATTCATTTATATGTGTTGAACCAAAATGCTGATATAGATTGTTTTCGTCAAGATCATAAAGATGCACTTAGTAATGGATCAACTATGGAAGAAAACTTCTTGGTGTGATTTAGATCACACATTTTGGAGTTAAAGCATATAGGTTCTTCAAGGTATACCAAGGAATTTGATATTTTATCACTTAGTCCATCAAGATTTGCATCATTACTATCTGGATATATATGCAATGGATTTAGGTTTCGAACATTGGATTCAGACTCAACCAAATCAACTCAACTGTGTGGTGTACTTGTCAAGGACCAACTCCAATCTGGTTGTGACGGGTATTATGGACAGATATTAGATATACTTGAGATATCATTCAATAAGAATAATCGTTTAATAGTTTTTGAATGTGAATGGTGGGACGTGTATAATAAAGATCGAGGTTTTAAAATTAGCGATTATGGTTTTATATCTTTAAATACACAAAGAATATTAGGAACTGATGAACCGTTTGCACTTGCAAGTCAGGTGGAACAAGTATTTTATGTGGATGACAACTCAAATAAAGGTTGGGTTTTGCTGGTAAGATCCTTACCACAAAACTATTATAACATTGCCGAAAATGAGAGCGACAATGAATTAGAAGCATATCAAGAAGAACTTGTGGACGTACCTATAACCTTTGATGTATCTGATGAAGATGTACAACTCCAAACAACACATTCATTAGTAGTAGAAATTTGACAAACTGATTTGGCCCATCCAAACGGGGTCCCGGGTTTGGACGGGGCAAATTGGCCTCCGATTGGGATAAACAAATCAAATCATAACCGGGTTTGGAATTGGTAAAACAAATCAAAACACCCAATTGGAAACCGGTTTGCCCCGTCCGATCCGGGTTTGGACGGGGCAAATCGGCCTCCGAACCGGGTTTGGACGGGGCAAATCGGCCTCCGATTGGGTATTTTGATTTGTTTTACCAATCGGAGGCCGGTTTGGACGGGGCAATTTCTGGGCCTGATTTGGGACCGATTTGGGGTCTGTTTGAATGGGCTCAGGTGGGCCGGAATGGGCCTGCACAAGGGGCAGATCAAGGCCTGGTTTGGGCTCTGTTTGGGAACCGGACATGATGTAGCGAGGGCCTGACTTGGAGCTGGTTTTGGGGGCGTGGTTTAGGCAGGACGGGGCCTGATGTGTAGACGGGCTGAGGCCTGTTTGAGGTCTGATTTGGAGACCGGACAGAGGAGAGCCTGGTGTGGGGTCTGGCTGAGGCCTGTTTGATGAGGTTTGGGGTCAGATGTGGTGACCAAAATAAGGCCTGATTTGGGGTCTGAATTTGAGCCGAATAGGGCCTGGTGTGGGGCCTGGCTGAGGCCTGGTTTGGGACCGGTTTGGGGTCAGATGTGGAGACCTGCAGGTGGTCCGAAATGTGGGCTTGAATTGGGCTCGGCTCAAGGGGTTATGTAGTCCAACTCAAAGGGTGATGTAGTCCAATTCGGCGTCCTTCAACCTCTCCTTTTCTCTTGGGCGCCCTCCTCTATTTATAGGAAATGGGGGGATGTGAAACAAATCGGCCTCCGATTGGGTTAAAAAATCTGCACACCAATTCGGAGGCCGATTTGGCCCGTCCAAACCGAAACCGGGTTTGGACGGGGCAAATCAGCCTCCGATTGGGTTAAAAAATCTGCACACCAATTCGGAGGCCGATTTGGCCCGTCTAAACCGATCCCGGGTTTGGACGGGGCAAATCGGCCTCCAATTGGTAAAATAAATCCAAACACCAATCGGAAGCCGGTTTGCCCCGTCCGAACCGGGTTTGGACGGGGTAAATCGGCCTCCGATTGGGTTAAAAAATCTGCACACCAATTCGGAGGCCGATTGGGTTAAAAAATCTGCACACCAATTCGGAGGCCGATTTGGCCTGTCCAAACCGAAACCGGGTTTGGACGGGGCAAATCGGCCTCCAATTGGTAAAATGAATCCAAACACCCAATCGGAAGCCGGTTTGCCCCGTCCGAACCGGGTTTGGACGGGGCAAATCGGCCTCCGATTGGGTTAAAAAATTAGCACACCAATTCGGAGGCCAATTTGTCCCGTCCAAACCCATCCCGGGTTTGGACGGGACAAATCAGCCTAGGATTGGGGTAAAAATTCTGTACACCAATTCGGAGGCTGATTCGACCCGTCCAAACCGATCCCGGGTTTGGACGGGGAAAATCGGCCTCCAATTGGTAAAACAAATCCAAACACCAATCTCTTTATAATATTACAGATGAAGGGTTTCAGCAAGATCCGTAGGACATCTCAGGGGGTACACCATCGCAAAGTGGTGGACCACCCAATCGGTCCGATCGATCTCATTCATCCAGAGATCGATCTCAGTCTACTCCTTCCAGCTCTAGGAGTGTTGCGGCTCAGCCATCGCTAGAGGCACCCCGTGAGCTTGTTGCACCTCAGCCGCCACCTACAGATGGAGGTAGTCCATCTTCACACGCCTCAGGTATATGTTTCAATATTTTCAATTATATCAATTGCTTAGATAATACCTTGTATTTGAACTAATTTGCTAATTTATATGTAAATAGGTACATCAACTCGTCGTGGGAGAGGTATAGCAAAAGCAATGACTGTGCGAACTCTGGGACCCGATGAGTCATTTAACGTCGAATTAGTAGGTGGCTCAGGTGTGGGGTCACATGGTCAAGAGTTTACCTCCTATCTGGGGGTATGTAATAGAGTGCATTGTAATTTATGGGAACAAAATTACATGACCCTCCCACAGGAGAAGAAAGATGCCATCTTCCGTGATCTTGAGGTAAATTTATTTATTTTACTCATTTATTTTTAATAATCTTGATTCTCATCATTCTTTTTGCATGTAGCAACACTTTACATTCGAACGGAATGCATCTATAGATGCTCAGATTTTGAGACATATAGGCGAAATGCAAAGAAAGCAAAGGAGCACCTTAAAAAGAAAGGTAAATTTTTAATTATTCTATTCTTTGCAAGTAATGTAAAAAATTCTATTCTTTGCTGACAACATTTGTATTCAGTATTTTGCAGGACGACCGTTCGAGGAGGCCGTCGCCAATGTTCCTCCACAATGCACTGAGGAACAATGGCTATATATGTGCAATTTATGGGTTCGAGACGAAGCAAGGGTAAAATAAATTTTTATTTCGTCGATATATATATATATATCATTTCAAAGTTATTGAAACAGTTTATTGAAGTCTTTATGTATAACTGTATAGGCGTTGAGTGAACGAAATCAAGGAAATAGAAATAAGTTAACAATGCCGTATAGAAGAGGAAGAACAAACATACACGAGTTAGAGCGAGATTTTGTAAGTATAAAAATTTATATTTTGTTTGAATTTTTCAGTTTTCATAGACTTATTTTGTTCGTATTATGTTTAAACAGGTACAAAAAGAAGGACGTCGCCCTACTCGTCCCGAGGTTTTCCAAATGACTCAGACAAATAAAGAGTTAGATGGAGCAGTTATTTGGGACAATGAGCAGAGTCGTCAGATGATGGTATACAGAAACATCCAATCCGATTTCTCTCCATTTTTTCATGTAATCCCTATTTCTTTTAATACAAAATTATATTGTAGGAAAATATGCAACAATTGATGAATCCCCCAGCATCAGAGGAATCGGATGCTGGGGTAACACAGCCACTCACTCCTGATGATGCTTTTATATCCGTCTTCGGTAGAGATAGACCGGGACGGATCCGATGTGGTGGGCGAGGTGAAACTCGCAGCACTTGGTATGGTGGGTCAAGTGGAGGTTCTTCTTCCTCCACGTCCCAAGAGGTCCGGGAGCTTAGACAGCAGGTGGAGAGGCAAGCTCAGGTCAACATTGAATGTCGATCGGAGATTTCCTCTTTGAAGCAACAGTTGGACAATCAACAAAGATCGTTTCAAGAAACTGTCCTACGCCTGACACAGATGTATGAAAATATTAGTCAAAGACTCCCGGCTGACATACCATCCACATCGAGGCAACCTCCAACACTTGCTCATCAGGACGACGATGGAGACAAGGACAATGAAGAGTATGAGGATGATGAGGAGGAATGATCGTTTGAAGACGATTGATTGTCATATATTTTCTCCTCTACAATTCATGTTGTACTCTTTATGTCCAAAACTTATTGTACATTATATGTGATTTGTCTGTCTTGTGACAATGTGTTGTAAAACTCTAAGTGAATGATTAGGTTTCAATGTATTGTTTAGTATATGTGGTTGATTCTTGTTTCGGATATGTGTTTGTGTTTGAATATGTTGTTTCGGATATATGTGTTGAATGAATTGAATTTTGGGTAAAAAGAATATGAGATGAACTTGTGTGTGTTATGTAAATGTATGATTGGGTTGATGGAATCATCCCCATAATGTATATTCATGTATGGATGTCAACCTGCATGGATCCGGCGAGCCAAAAAAACTATTTTTTTTACATTGCAGAACTATTGGTGACGACTCCATGGAGCCATCGCCAATAGACTAAGTAGCGACGATTTTTAGAATTTTAGCGACGGCTAATAGCCGTCGCGAAACCTGGGATTTGCACCCGCGGGACTTAGACTGAACCCATTGGCGACGGCGCGATTAAGCCGTCGCTAGTATACTTATTAGCGACGGCTGTGAAGCCGTTGCCAAACCAGAGTTTTGCACCCCGCGGGACGTAGACTGAACCTATTGGCAACGGCGACGGGTAAGCCGTCGCTAGTACACTTATTCACGACGGCTTTGTGAAGCCGTCGCCAGTATTATTATAAGCGACGGCTATGAAGCCGTCGCCAATAAGTACCACGGCAACGGCTATAAGCCGTCTTTTATGCTTTTATTGGCGATGGCTTATCTGAGCCGTCGCCAATATTATTGCCGACGGGTTTATTTGCGACCACTTGGCGACGAAGGTCCAGCCGTCGCCAATAGTTATTGGCGACGGCTTTTTAATTATTTGCGACGGCTTCCAGTCGTCGCCAGTTACCTTATTTTTTGTGGTGGATGATACATATCAAGATTTAATTACTCATATTTTTTGGCCCCTACAATCTTGATACCATAGTTTGGGTGTACGTAAGAGACCCACAACTGCTAGAGCTCGCCCAAGCCAAGAATGCACGCCTTGCATCCATGCCACCTACACTGATTTTTATACGTATATATAGTGGTGTTCATGGTTTGGTTTGGTTTGATTTTTGAGTATTTTTTCACAAACCGAACCAAATTAATTTGATTTGGTTTGGTTTGGTCCGGTTCAAATCATATTTTATTAAGGTGGAGTAAATATGTCAATATATAATTTTATTTTATTTGTTTTAAATTTCCTTTTATTAAAATTTAGTATATTTGTTTATACATTTCATTAATTTGTCTTAAAAACTCTTGAAACAATTTTATTTTTATAAGAAAAGACACATAAATATTGTAAAAAATAAATATTTAATCTAATTCGGGTTATTCGATTTAGCAGTTTGGTTTGGCTTGAAAGGTCTTAAAAATTAAATCAAATCGATCGATAATTCAAACCAAATCAAACGAACCAAATTACTGGTTTGGTTTGATTTCTCGGGTTAAACCAAATAGTGAACAGCCCTATATATACGTGTGTGTGTGTGTGAGAAAGAGAGAGAGAGGCCTACGCTGATTTTTTATACATATATATATATATGAGAGAGAGAGAGAACACTTAAGAAGCACCCTTTACATTATACATATATACATACTCAAATATATATTGATATAAATAGAGAGAGAGAGAGGGGTGAGGGAATTTCATGTCAATTTTCGCACTCTTTAGTACTTGTCCGTTACTGGGCCCACGAACAGATCACCTGTGCTGTGGTTACGACTTACATAGCGAAGCTTCTAGGAGGGACCGCCTGGCGTGCCGAACCGCCGTGGCCTACGACTCAGTGAGCTGGCCCGGCCCATTGATCTCTGATGGGCCTACAGCGTAGGACGACGTCTCCGTCCGCCCGTCAAGAAGGCAAGACGAAGAATCCACGTAACACCCAAGAAAAATGGCGCATTAATGGACCTCGCCGCCGCCTCCCCCTTTGTGGACAACCAAGTGCTACGTGTAACGTGCAAACAAGTCGAGCCGAGTCGAGTAATATAGTGTTTTAAGTTTAACTCGTTTATTTTACACGAGTTCAAATTCGAGCTCAAGTTTTAACGAGTGTGTTGAACTCTGGTTCAAACTTGATTCGTTTATTAATCGAGTCGAGTCGAGCTCAAACTCGAGTAGTAACTAGACTAAATTTCAATTCACATTAAGTTTAAGTTATATACAAACTCGTTTATAAAATTTAAAATCAACGAAAAGTTATTCGTGGAACTCTAGATTTAGCTCATTTATGAAATTCAATCCATATTTAAATTTAAATTTTGGATTATTTAATTTATTTAAGTGATAATATATAATTATTAATACTCATAATTTAATTTTTAAAAATAAATATATAATATAATATTTAATCGAGCTAATCACGAGTTTGTCGAGCCGAGCAAGTTGGTTCAAGCTCGAGTCATTTAATGAGTCGAGTTTTATTTTTTGTTCAAATTTGTTTATTTAACATGATAAACAAGACGAGCCGAACTTTTATCGAGTGGAGTTTCGAGTTATTTGCGGAGTGTATCAGCTCGTTTGCACTCCTAGTTACGTGGCACGACGGCTGAGTCGAATCTAGGGCTGCAACGCCAACAAAACTAGCGGGACTTCATTCAGCAGTGAAATTGTCTGACTTCAATTATTGATTCTACCTTTTAATCTCGTTCTGATTCCAGTTCCATCGTTACGGTCATCATCCCATTCATAATTTTATTTTAAAATCTATTAAATCTCATGTTTAATACTAACAAATTGATCTTTTACCTTAATTTTTTATTTTTATCTTCTTACGATTTTGTGCTAGCATCTCGCTGATCATGTTCCGCTATGAACTGGGGCCCGATTCCACGATACGCTCGCCTCGCCAGCCCAGCCAACCTGTTCGTGCTGGTTACCCGACCGAATCAGCGCACCAGGCGTGGGCGGCTCGGGCGCGTTATGACGCATGTCCGACGAAGTTGGCCCACTGGGCCTACGTGTCGGAAGTCTCGATACCTTCCCACGAAGAACCGGAGCAGTTATTTCTGACGACGGCCCAGGGATGAGACCGTCCACCGGACGAGCCACGTCGGATGTGGTCCTGCGGGTCCGCACGAAGGGTAGCCGGACGTGACCACGGGGAGCAAGACACTCGGTGGATAGTGGTGCAAACTGGTCTAGCTGGGCTCGTTTATTCTACGCGAGTTCGAATTTGAAGTCGAGTTTTAAAAAATACGTTAAATCTTTGATCAAGTTTAATTCATTTATTAATGAAGCCGAGTCGAGTTTCATTCAGCTCTATTGGTAACTAGACAATAGTTCAATCCATATTCGAACTTGAGCTATATACAAATTTATTTATAAGACTTGAAATCAAAGACAAGTTATTCATTAAAACTCTAGACTTATCTGATTTATAAAACTCATTTTAAGTTTAAATTTAAAATTAAATTATTTAATATATTTATGTGATAATATATAATAATTAATATTCATAATTTAATTTTAAAAATTAAATATTTAATAAAATATTTTATTGAGTTACTTGTGAGTTTATCGAGCCGAGTAGGAGTCCGTTCAAATTTGACTCATTTAATGAGTCAGACTTTATTTTTTGTTCAAACTTATTCATTTAATACAATAAACGAGCCGAGTTAAATTTTTACCGAGTCGAGTTTCGAGTCAAGTGTATTGGTTCGTTTACATCCCTACTTGTGGAGTGTGAGCACACCCTTCAATCTTTCAAAATATTTGCATGTATGCACCTGAAACTGGGCCTAGGCCCGGCAGCCGAAGCCCATAGACGACTCGAACTATTTTGTTCTTCGTGGGCATATCATTATAAATATATGTTTCGTAAAAAATCCTTTACTTGATAAAAAAATATGTGAATTTTCTTTTTTTCCCCTCCTCGTGATCTCCACTTTTTATAGTTATACACGGCCTTCACTGTTTTCGTTGTCATATCTCTCCAAGTATGATGATTTTGTATTTTAGTTATCTTAGATTTTATTGTAATATATACTTTTATCATGAAAATATATAAAAAATAACTATGCAACCAAACACTATAAAAAGTAAAGTTGATCGTTCGAAACAAATCCATTACATTTTAATACTAAAAGCCAGGAACGAAGTATTAGAAATAAAACTAATGTTTTGGGCTCTCACTTGTCCGAAAGATATTCGCTAATTTTGGGTTTTAAGCGCATATTAAATGTGTAAGAAGATATAAACTTTAATATGTTTATATGTTAGACATATATATAAACTTGTGAGGTTTTTATTTCTTTAATTTATATATGCCTTATGGGGTGTTTGGTTGCATGATAATGGAGGCATATATAAATTAAACGCACGTTTGACATTTTTTACCTGTCATTTTAAATGTACACAATTTAAACGTGTGTAATGCATATCTGTGTTACACGATATCCGACTGCACAATAAATTTTATATATAAAATTGTATTAAAATAAAACATAAATTAACCAATGATGAAAAATTATCATGTTTAAGGAGTTAATATATCAACAAAAAGAGAGAGTAGACCATGTATGGCCAAGAGAGGTGGGTGGCCGTAAGCAACATCAAAGACGGTCTCACCTTTTTTTTCAAATATATATTTAAAATTATATATTTTTAATGATTATTTTACATTTATTTTAACAAATTTTGTTATAAAATATAAAATTATAAAAAATACTCAATTTATGGTGCAACCAAACACACTGACGTTAAAATTGTCAGATCATTGACGGGAAGTCGGCCCTTAACTCACTGATTTTTTTTAATTATTGCATAAGTTCAATTGCTAAAACATGTTGCATTTATCTCGATTTTATGAGCTTTGAATTTTTACAAATAAGTCCAAATGTGTTGTCATATTTTTTAAAAAAACTGTGGAAGGTATTTTCTATGTTGAAATCTTTTAAGTAGTCATGAAAAAAAATTAGGAACGCATAAATTTTTATGGTATTATTATTTTCTAATTATGCGCTTGGTGTTACAAACACTTCCAATGTTATCTTGTGAAATTACTCTTTATTTTTACAGTCATCAACTTTGTATTATGATTTGGTGTCAATCTTTTATGCAAAATTAAAATTTATTTTCTACATGATGATTCTTATTAAAAAATATATTATTTGAATTCTAATACGAGGAACATTTCGGTATATGCTTTTAAACTTAGACATTTTTAGGTATATACGAATATATTCTTATATTTTAATATTTTTTGTTATGAAGTTTTTATACTTAACATATTATATTTTATTTTTTTCATTCCATATTTAAGATGAGAAAATATGACTAAAAATTATTTCATTTAGCTTTCGCTCGAAATATTATATTGTATTGTTGATTTATATATTGTACGTACTCTGTCCATGATATTTGAGAAGGATACGAGATATTAAACATATATATCTGTTGATTATACTCATAACTGTTTCGTATAATTATTTTAAGATAAAATCTAAAAGAAACACTATAGATATCATACATGAACTGTACAAAAATATCGAATGATATTCCATATGATAGTTGGATCATCTCATATTCCTTTCGTTGATACGTATAGTTGTCAAGACGACAGAGTGTCCAAGACGTTTAGAGTGTCAAAATCACTTAGGCCGGCCTCCACGTGCTTCTCCTCCCAACGGCGGGGCCTATGCCATCCATGGTGGCCTTAACGACGAGTACACACACCACCATCAGCTTGGAATGTGGGGACCGAACACGGCGACGGAGGTGGCGAAGTTACAAGGGGCATCTATTAATTTCTTGAGTGACAAAGTAAAACGAACGGTTCGATGAGTCAAACTCGAATTCGTCGAGGTCAAATTGAGCCGAGTTCGACTAAGACACTCGTAAACTCATCGAGTATAGAGCCAGCTCGAGCAATGATAAAAATTGTCGAGCGAAGCTCAACCAGAGCCATACTCGTTTCGGCTCAACTTGACTGTACCCCAACTCCTGGTTGACTCTGGACCAGTTGACCGTTTCCACCACCCCGCTGCAATAGTTGCCAGACTTGCGCCGAGAGAAGGGGAAGGGGGGTGAGCAACTTCAACACTTGCGTTCATATTCGAGTTGTTCTTAATTACTCATCATTAATAAATTTAATCTACTTATAGTTATTTTTTACTTATAATATATTTATCTTAAATTTGTATTTGATAAAGGAGCAGATGGTTTACACCGAACGGTTCGGTAAGATCAGATTTAATTTCGATTTAAAAAGTTAACCGTTCAAAACTAAACCGCACCGAACCGATCGACCGCTGACCACGCGAGCTCCTTCACGACGTCTGCTGCATCGCCGACTTCGACGCGCGATCTGGTCGTGTACATATAAATAATATTAAATGGGATGCACGCGCACCTAACGCTCCTAATACGTCCAACCTGTCAGACTCAAAGGGCCGGGGAACCTTCCGATTTCTCTTACAGAAAGCCAGAGCAGCAGCAGCATTATATACATATATATATATATATGTGTGTATATATATTATAAAGGCAGGCTTTGACAAGAATAGTTAATAGAGTTGTGGATAGAGGTGCAATTAAATTAACGACTCATGTAAGTCCAGTACGTAAGAGGACACATCCAAGGCGGAGGGTTTCGCCGCTGCCGGAGGGAGAGGGCGCAGGCGGAGGGTTTCGCCGCTGCCGCCGCCGCTGCGCGGGGGGAGGGGGCGGCGGCTTGGGAGGCGCTCTGCCTCTCCCTCGCTGTCTTTACCCCCTTTCCCCCTGTGCGTTCTCGTCTGGGTAGGGTGCGAGCTCTGCCTTTCACCGGATTTCGTCACGATTTTGTGAAGAATAGACGGCCGGATTAGAAAAAGAGGGCTTTGTTGTAGCTGCTTTTTCTTCCTCCTTGGCCGATCTTTTTCTTTGTCTATCGCGATAAAATCTCTTCTTTTATCCTCGAAATCCCTTTTTGTGGGTTCCGAAATCCTGCGAGATTTCATCTCGGAACTCTTCTCATACTTCTATCGAGGCCTCTTAGTTTATTTCCTACTGTTTCAACTTTTTTAAGTATTTGTTTTAGTAGTCCACTTCTTGAGCTTCTGTTTGGGATCTTATTGCTGCTCTAGGTGTGACAGTTTCAGGTTACGTAGATGATGTATTATCTTGTTTCCCTCTATTTCTGTTCTAGCTCTGTGTTATCTGCAGATGTCGGTTATATTGTCATGAGTTTAGTTGTGAGGCTGTCAGTCTGGACATCATCCACACTTATATGGTGTGATCATCCAGCCTCATGGAAATTGTCAGACTCCAAGAAGAGAGTCCTTGCTTATGGATCGTCGAAGCTTACAAAGCTGCAGGTCCATTCTATTTCGTGGCAATTATCGACCACGTTGAAGATGAATTCTCAGAGCATCTCTTCAGTTTGGTCTTTATCTGTGTTTACTATCATCGATCTCTGTATTATGATGTTTCTGTTTGAGGTACTCTCATATTTCAGTTTGTGTTGGTCTAAGTTATGTGATGTATCTGTAATGTCTACTTTCACCGTAATATAGTAAGATTTTAGTTTTTGTTTCAAAAAAAAGACTCATGTAAGTCCAAGTATCATGTTATTTAAATTTATTTTTTTATTTTTTTTTACTTGAGTTTGAACTCGAGCTAGCCCTCGAGAGAAAACTATCATTTAAACTTTAGTCAATACCCAATCAAGTTGATCGGACTCAACGTTCGTCACAATTAAAATTTGAGCTTAATCTAAATATGTCCATGCTGCTTAAATATGAACGAGTGCAGATCTAAATTAAAATTTATTTTATGTAGCTAAGCGGTACTGTGTAAAAATTAATATTTGTAATTTAATTTTGTAGCAAATATTAAATTATATATTTAATTTAATACTTAATCAAATAATTTGTGAATTTATTGAGGAGGGATGAGGTTTATTCAAGCACTCCACAGAAATCAAGTTTTTTTTCTATTCAAACTTAGTTCATTTATCATGTTGAATAAGTTAAATCAAATCCTAATATGAGCTAGTATGCATCTCTCTAATCATGAGTTGACCCCTCTCTCTCTCTCTCTCTCTCTCTCTCTCTCTCTATATATATATATATGCACCACCAACCCGTCATCCTTGGGGTTATCACCATAGAAGATGAGCAGTGTCTTCTTTCTTCGTCTAAATGCTCATAAGTTTTGGGCATGTTTCATCCTGCAGTTTTCTCTTCTTCTTCCTTTTTTGAGTGCTTTATTATAATTCTCGCTTTAAAATCACTTACTTGAAAACAAGATTGCTTTTGAATTTTAAAAAAGACTTTTGTTTTTTAAATTTATAGAAAATGTGAAAAACATACCAGGGGGACACATGATTAAGAAA
Organism: Cryptocoryne crispatula var. balansae; assembly: GCA_036172225.1. Taxonomy (NCBI): domain Eukaryota; kingdom Viridiplantae; phylum Streptophyta; class Magnoliopsida; order Alismatales; family Araceae; genus Cryptocoryne; species Cryptocoryne crispatula. Next base: position 14,171,796 of record CM069920.1, on the reverse strand, counting down.
AAGTTTCAGCAATAAAGTTCCTGTTTTAGTTCACCTAGCTTTCTCATGCAATTTAAACAATAACCATTTTTTAAATATGATGTTTCACGTTAACCTGCAAAATAGAACAGGTGTACCAAATTTTCAGAATTTTACAACCAACCAGACAAGTCCTTGGTGTAAAACAATGCACCGTGCATTGTTTTACACCAAGTAGGGGTGTCAATGGGCCGGGCTTGGGCTGGCCCGGCCCAGGCCCACTTCATCCCATATACATAGAGCCCAAGCCCAAGCCCATCTAGAAAGCCCAACGGGCTTAGATTGTGTAACTGGGCTTTAGCCCGTCATAGCCCATTAGCCCAACGGGCTTGAGTTTTGTAAAACAGTCACACATAAATTTTTTTACAAAGAATCATAAAATTAATAAAAATGTGAAAAATTTTAAGAATCATAAAAGGATTATAAAATCATTTGTAAATTTAAATCGATATCTCTCCTTACAAGTGTAGTCAAACATATCATCGGCTGAAAAATATATATATCCATTGTCAGAATCTAATCCAACGTTGGAACATCATAAAAGGCAAAATGAGAAAGGAGACGTAGCAAGCTCACTTCTTTCTCAGATATTTTAGATCCTAAAAAGTGTACTCGGAAGAACAAGACAAGCAAGCAAACGTAGCAAGATGAGAAATGATACATCGGAGCCAGAAAGTAATTTAACAAGAATCAACAACAGTAGGCGTTTCACATCTCACTTATTTCTCAGATAATTTAGATCCTAAAAATTGTACTCCAATGAACAATAACACAAACATTAAAACTTAACTAATACCCAACATACATGTTTGGTAAAAAATAGCATGGTTACTGAAAAAAAATAGTAAGATATTTGGCAACTGCTCTCCTCATCCTCTGGTAATAAGAAAATAACACACTTGGCAAAGAAATTAACACAAGAAAAGACAGTTTTTTTGACATCAGGATAAACATGAACAAACACGTATCATATATCTACGTATTTCAAGACAGAAAAGAGATTAGAAAACTGTAAGGAATCGTCCATTAAAATTTGGTGCAGCAGAAGCGACGATTCCTATGGGTTCCTTTAGAATCCATCTCAATCAGAACCGAACGACGAAAACCGAAAACCGATCAAATCGGGTTCGAATATACTTGATAGGGATTCATATAATCCCATGGAGAGGAAGGAGATGAGCTTCTCAAGCTCTACAAACCGTTCAAGTGTCCGGTCTCCAGCAGTATCCACACGAACTTCATCCACAGCAGGTTCTCCCTTCGCGCCGGCCTCGAGAACTCTTCCCGAACGGAGCTCCATCGACCATGGGCACCTTCTAAAGAGAGGAGGAGGTAGGGAGGAGGCTTGGGACGTGGTTTTCACCCTTGGCTTGATGGGGTTTGGCTGAAACCATTAGTATTTATAGAGAATTATGGAATTTTTCATAAAAACCCAAAATCTCTATAAATTACGTCCTTGCCCCTGTACTTGTGGATAAGTCCTTTTGTGTGTGACCCACTAGGCCCAATAGCCTATTTGGTTGAGGCCTAAATAAAATAGAACAATTCTATTTAATTTAATTAAATCCGTTATCCGATAACAGATTAATCGGCCTACCGATCATGAAGGGTACAAGCCACATCCCATGATCCCAAATGGCTATGGGGATTATCTCATCTCCATTGAGCCTTTCCATCATCAGTTACCACATGGATATAAACCCTCATCCATCCAATGTCCCGGTCGGAAAGGAGTACGGCATCGACTGTCAACTCCTTAGTGTACCGACTCTATAGGATCCTGTACTCGGAATTGGATCAATTGGAAAACTCCGTTTCCAATTATCCTATCTACCCTGGCCAGGGATTTAGAGTACTATCTCATAGGACATTCACTCTCACTTACCGAGAGTGGACGATCCCTTGTTGTCTGCTCAATTGCCTCCATCGGATTTTCCTTGTACCCGATCCATCGCTATATAGGACCATCTAAATTGTGATCCATAAGTCAATGGTCAAAGCACAAGTTCCACCCAACAAGACATCTTTGGCGACTCAGGTCAAAGGTCCAACCATGCAACCGTGATGATAGAAGACCCTGATAGACAGTTCGGTAAGATACCATTCAGGGTTGTGTATCTCAGTGTCTCCACACTAATGACCAATGAGATCGGTCGTCCTCATCACATGAGAAAACATCACATACACTAGTCTATCCGGATCCTTGATGTCCCGTCTCAAGTATCCTATGACTAGGAACATTTAGATCAAATACCTCTAGATAATCAATCTCATTATCATGATCTCATCATGATTTAATCATCATTGTATTTGATCAAAGACTTCATTATTATATTCGCATCTAATAAGAGCTTATAATGAAGATTTGCCTAATTAATTGAATAAGATATTTCTAGAAATGTCGAATCATATCATATATGATTGGCTTGTAGGGCATACATTTCTATCAATCTCCCACTTGCACTAAAGCCAATCACCCATCCGGCCGATCTATATCGGCTCGAGGTGAAGCTCAAACACTCTTTGAGTAAATCGCTTCGCTAGTGGATTTGCAATGTTATTAACAGTAGATACTTTATCTTTAATTATATCTCTATAAGTTACAATCTCTCTGATTGTATGGTATCGCCACAGAAGTTCTAAACTTCTGATGAGACATCGGTTCTACTCCATTGTTTTCTCAAAACAATGATACACTTTCAGAGAAAATTGAGACAATCCCATATCAAATATGTAGATGAAAAACTTCATCTAGACTACTTCTCAAGTAGTGTGCAACCACCATGTAAACTTGTTTACATATGTTGTAGAATTTACAGTGTTCTATCACATAGAACTCTTTCAACTCACTGCACCACCATTATTCTGACTTAATATCAAACTTATTTGATTTGAAGCTTGTGTTTGTAAAACTACAAGACTTCAAGTCTTATCCTCCAAAGGTATAGAGATACATTCTCGGTGCTTCTCAAGTACCAAATGATATATCTCTAAACTATCCAAAGGACTCTCACTTGGATCTGTCTGATGAATGCTCATAACACTTAGAGCATTGATTACATCATGTACGTAGCATCATATAAATGATAGACCCTATGACAAAGGCATAAGGGCTCCATTTATGTGATCTCTTTATCTTTCAAGAAGTCTACAAAGACAACACTTTACAGAGATCAACTCCACACCACATAGGTAAGAAACCTATCTTGGAGTTTATCATGTCAAACCCTTTGACTATGGTGACTACGTACATTAACTGGGTATTGATTTTATATCTATCTACATAGATCTCAAAACCCAAATTGTGTTTGGAGGATCAATATGATAGCTAGGTTCACTTATGATAACACACCTACTTCATTCTCAATGAGTAGTATGTCATCAACATAAAATGTCAAGAAAGTAATAGCACTCCCACTTATCTTGTTGAATACACAAGGCTCCTCTTCGTTCTTAACGAAGTCATAAGATTTAATCTCATTAAACCTTATATATGATCTATGGGAAATTTTACTTTAGTCCATAAATGAACTTAATACACACTCTTCTTGGATATTATTGGGATTTAATTCCCTATAGTTGTATCATATACACCTATTCCTCAAAATACTTTAGAGGAACACTATCTTACATCCAATTAGCTTATCACATAATCATAGAGTGTAACAATCAAAATCCGAATGGATTAATCCATGGAATAGGTAAAAGATCTCATCATAGTCAACCATTTGACTTCAATGATATCCTTTTCAACTATTCTCACCTTTGAAGGTATCTACCTTCTAATCCACTCCAATCTATTCTTTAGTGATCCATTTATTCTTTATGGATACCATATCCTTAGGTGGATCTATCAAGTTCTAAACTTGATTAAAATAGATAAAGTTTATATCGGATTTTATTCTCTTTTCCCATTAATGAATCAATATCTCATATTGGTTCTATATAGATCCTAGGATCAATATCCTTATTATCTTATGCCTCATTTCATCTATCAGAGATATGTCTCACATATCTCTTAGGTAGAATGGACACAAATAAAGACCTATCATTAGTCCTTGTGTAATTATTAACTAGCACCTTAATAGAAGTGTTATTGGGTTGTGGGACTAGAACAACTTCCATATATACCTTGCTCCCACTATCTTTCTTAAGAAGGAACTTTTCCTTTAGAAATATAGTGAGCTGAGTAACACATACCCTTGACATAAAAGTCGTATATTTAATATCCAAAAGTTTCCTTAGGATATTCCACAAGCCAACACTTCATAGTCTTATATTCCAACTTGTTGGAGTTATACTTCTTCACCAGGTCGGACATTCCGAAACCTTAACTTGCTTAAGGTCAAGTTTTAACCCCCTTTCCATATCCTATATGGAATAACCAGAACAGACTTAGAAGGTACCTATTAAAATCAAGTGGTTATAATGAGTACTTAGCCAAATTAGACAAGAGGAATTTTGCAAAGCTTGTCATTGTTCATATTATGTCTTACATAATATGACTTCTCATTTTAGCTACTCAATTAAGCTAAAATATGTAAAGAGGTGTCCATTATATTCTATTATCCTTCAATTATATGTGAATTATGTACTTAAGTATTCCTCTCTTTGATCTCATCAAAGAGTTCTAATACTCTTTCCATTAGTATCTCTACTTCATTCTTAATCTCAAATAATTTCTCAAAGGTCTTAGATTTGTACTTCATAAAGTACATGTTTCCAAATCCAGAGACATCATCTTTGAAAGAAGTAGAAATATTCTTCTTTAGCCTTACTAGATATGGGCTAACATACATCTAGATGTACGAGTTCTAATAACTCATTAACCCATTCTCCATGTCTATATAAAGCTAAGGTGTAGATTGATCTAAATCAACCCATTTCTTCTTAAAAGGAATATTCACACATAACATGAGAGCTAACATATCAAATATGATTAAACAATTCATTAAGCTCCCACTGGCAAACACTTTGCCATTCAATCTATTAGAACATCTATCAATTCCATAACTTAGAATAAATCAACATTTATTCAAGTAGGAAATCATATAATGTTCTTGTAGAAGGATATAATAGCAATCTTAATTATTAAGACATCTCGATAAGGATATTAAAGAATTGCACCTCCCACTAAGAATGATGCAACTTTTGCACCATTTCATATGTAGGTCAACATCTTCTTTATTAAGTCTTCATTTACTTGTCATCATCTACAACTCCTTGTAGATATAAGATGCATATCTGGTATCTCATACCATTAAATGCATTCATAGTATCTAATATTATGATATACACATATAGTATCTAATACTATTAAGTGTATATTTAAAACAAGTAAGTGCCAATGACTTGGATACATGAAGCTTCTCAAGCTCTACCTTTGCATTATATACAAAACACTTTGTACTTTCTCTTCCACTTATCATCATCATGACAGTGTAAGAATCCTGTCTTATTCTGGCTTTATTATCTTGACCACCTTCTTTTACTATTAACTCTCTCCTATTTTATCTAATGATTTTACTTCTTACTATTGGTATCACCAACAAGAAGTAATTAAGATGTATTGTTGATCTAAGTTGCCCTTTAGTTAACTCATCAATATGAGCCATGATGGATCTCATATCCATCTATCCATGTTGTCTCTATAATTATGTCTCATAGAGACTAACATCTAGTTTAAGGCAAACAATGCATCTTGTCTATGAGATAAGATCTTATCTTTCTTTCATATCATTAGATAATTTTAGGAGATACCTACTTCTCAAGTAGAATAGTTAATTGTTCAACTATGAGAACAATTCTCTTAGTTCTAAACCAGTCTAAGAAGTGTGAGCCATTAAGCTATATGGCATCTAATATGCCATACTAATGGTGGTTTATTATCGTATTCTACAACAGAGATATAATTTTATCAATATAATATTGCAAACATTCATTAAAATTAAGATATGGTCTTTGATCCTAATTTATGCTCCCACTAATTTTCGACGAATTTGCATAACCCTCATTATGCAAAGACGGGATATCACGATGAAATCCTAGTGGGGACTAAGACCCTATTAACTTTATGGTGATGACCTTGTGGTAGCACAACAAATCACCCCATACTTAATAGGTAGGCAACTATTGCCAGTTGCAACTCTTAGTCATTTAGCCTCTAAAGTTATGACCTTGTGGTAGCACAACAAGCCATATACTCTAGTTAGGTCAAACCCGCTTGTTACGTTATGAGAATGGATTCTTCACACAGCCCTTGTGGTAGCACAACAAAGCCATGCAAATGGTCCACCCCAAGGTTCGGCAAATGCCTTAGCCATGATCACCAATCCCTTGCCGAATGAGTCTTGTGGTAGCACAACAAACCCATCCAATCTAAGATTGGCTCATCAAGACCATAACAACGGAAGGCTACGTGAGTCATTCTTAATGTCACACGTTTATCAACCTAATTATGACAAGGAGGGATTTTATTTTAGTCTCATCAATAATATGTGCTAAGTATATATAATACCTTTGGAATATCATATATCTAAGGTATAACCAGTAGCACACATCCACATATCAAATATGCACAAAATCGTGTGATCATGGACTTAACCCTAAGCATGCACCTAAGGCACCCCTATAGGTGCAAATCCTTGCTTCGTATGCTTGAGTTGTCATGCTACCACTTCAGAAGGGTGCTTCTCCAAGTGGTCCCGCTCTCCAACCTTCCACGAACCAGCTTCTAACTCTTACAAGCGGCTTAAGGGTATGCAGACCCCACAAATATACATAACTCAATAAGAAACCTTGGTTTTAACCAAGGGGAGTACATTAATGGAGGGAGGTAGAATGTACAATCAGATTGTATAGAGAGAGAGGAGGCACACGCAGGCCCCATTTAATAACATAACCAACATAATTAAAAGCAATCACAAGCCAAGCACAATCAAGTCCATGATCACCTCCATACACACACTAACATTCATCACATGAACATAGAGCGCATACGTGATAATTATATGAGATATATCATATATATCAGCATAAAATTATATAATTTATTTTGAAATTCTCAATTTCATGCATGTCGAATTTTTCATGAAATAAATAACATGAAAATAACATGACAACAACATATAAACAATTTATATGAAATGAACATACAAAACTAAACTATTTAGAACATTCATGCATTCCCAATACTGTGCAAGGTCAAAAATTAATGTCCCAATTTATATTCTGTAAAATCTCATTTTACGGAATTAATTAAGACACTAATAATTTAAGTTAAACCTTTAAAACAATTTTAAAGTTTAACCATGAGTGAATCTATGTAAATAGAACTAAACATCATCTAACATGTCATTAAACACTTTAAAACATGTTACATAATATTATAGAAATTTTCAGAAATTTTCTGGAAATTTCTGGAAATTTTTCGGAATTTTCTATGATTTTAAACACTTTTTTTTTTTTTTTTTGGACATGGCCGCGTTGGCCGAGGAAGCCCGCTGCGCTCGCGGGGACGAGGGATCGAGCCTCCCAAGGCTCGGTCCCCACCAGATGTTCCTTCCCCCCAAGGAAGGGACACGGACGCGTCTGACGCGGTGATTTTAAACACTTTAAAAGCATATAAATGGTGTCTGGCGCAATGCGCCGCACATGGCGGTGCACTGCGCCCGTCCGGCGTGCGCCGCATGCGCCGCAGAGTGCGCCGGCTCAAGAGACGCGTGCGTCAGCCTCCGCGCGCCGGCGGGTGCGCCGGTCGCCTCCCCGAGCAGGTACTGTTCATTCGGGACGAGTTTTCCATAAAACCAGGTCTCTAACTCCCTATACCGGACTCCGAAAAATCCGGAAAAATATGCGTTGGAATCCTTATCAAATAAGGAATCCAAAAAACTCGGCCTAATATCCAGGAAAAATCGAAGTCGACCACAAAATGAGGAGGAAGAGGCGGCGGTCACCCAAATTTCCGTAGCAGAAATCTCAATTTGTAACGAGGATAACTCTTTATCCAAGAAGCAAAATATTCTCCAAAAATACAATTTAGAATCCTCATCATATGAAGTTTTCAAATATGCATATATTCCTTCAGATAAAAATTCTCTATAAACGGGAAATCAGGAAGAAACAAGTCGGCGCCGCCAGATTCCGCAGAACCCTAGTTCGTCGGAAAACTCAAAAATTCTCATCCTCCGCCGTCGTTCAAAGCTGGATATCAAAGGGAAAGGTTAGGTAATCATATTACACATCTCCTAAACCTTTTCCAAGCCTCAATTTATTCTGTGGACGGAGATTTCACAAAATCCCCAAATCCGGGTGTCGGTTCGGGCATGACAGAAACACCAACTTTTGAGACTTCTCCCGAACACTACAGATATCCAAACTTCAAACGGTTTGTGGAGTTGGAAAACCCTATATCACGAGATTCTACCGAGGCTAACCAATATTTTATATGAGTCATACAAAGAATATGGTGGCCTCATCAAAACAGACGTTTGCACAGATTCGGGAACACATAAATAACATGAAATAATGTCGATTCGATGTCGGTTTCGACCGAGACTTGAACCGGGCTCTGATACCACTGTAAGGAATCGTCCATTAAAATTTGGTGCAGCGGAAGCGACGATTCCTATGGGTTCCTTTAGAATCCGTCTCAATCAGAACCGAACGACGAAAATCGAAAACCGATCAAATCGGGTTCGAATATACCTGATAGGGATTCATATAATCCCATGGAGAGGAAGGAGATGAGCTTCTCAAGCTCTACAAACCGTTCAAGTGTCCGGTCTCCAGCAGTATCCACACGAACTTCATCCACAGCAGGTTCTCCCTTCGCGCCGGCCTCGAGAACTCTTCCCGAACGGAGCTCCATCGACCATGGGCACCTTCTAAAGAGAGGAGGAGGTAGGGAGGAGGCTTGGGATGTGGTTTTCACCCTTGGCTTGATGGGGTTTGGCTGAAACCATTAGTATTTATAGAGAATTATGGAATTTTTCATAAAAACCCAAAATCTCTATAAATTACGTCCTTGCCCCTGTACTTGTGGATAAGTCCTTTTGTGTGTGACCCACTAGGCCCAATAGCCTATTTTGTTGAGGCCTAAATAAAATAGAACAATTCTATTTAATTTAATTAAATCCGTTATCCGATAACAGATTAATCGGCCTACCGATCATGAAGGGTACAAGCCACATCCCATGATCCCAAATGGCTATGGGGATTATCTCATCTCCATTGAGCCTTTCCATCATCAGTTACCACATGGATATAAACCCTCATCCATCCAATGTCCCGGTCGGAAAGGAGTACGGCATCGACTGTCAACTCCTTAGTGTACCGACTCTGTAGGATCCTGTACTCGGAATTGGATCAATTGGAAAACTCCTTTTCCAATTATCCTATCTACCCTGGCCAGGGATTTAGAGTACTATCCCATAGGACATTCACTCTCACTTACCGAGAGTGGACGATCCCTTGTTGTCCGCTCAATTGCCTCCATCGAATTTTCCTTGTACCCGATCCATCGCTATATAGGACCATCTAAATTGTGATCCATAAGTCAATGGTCAAAGCACAAGTTCCACCCAACAAGACATCTTTGGCGACTCAGGTCAAAGGTCCAACCATGCAACCGTGATGATAGAAGACCCTGATAGACAGTTCGGTAAGATACCATTCAGGGTTTCTAATTCGGTCAGTTCAGTGAACTCATTCAACTAATGAGCACCTGCATGTGTATCTCAGTGTCTCCACACTAATGACCAATGAGATCGGTCGTCCTCATCACATGAGAAAACATCACATACACTAGTCTATCCGGATCCTTGATGTCCCGTCTCAAGTATCCTATGACTAGGAACATTTAGATCAAATACCTCTAGATAATCAATCTCATTATCATGATCTCATCATGATTTAATCATCATTGTATTTGATCAAAGACTTCATTATTATATTCGCATCTAATAAGAGCTTATAATGAAGATTTGCCTAATTAATTGAATAAGATATTTCTAGAAATGTCGAATCATATCATATATGATTGGCTTGTAGGGCATACATTTCTTTCAAAAACCGTATCAAAACACCCTACAAGTACAGAGATGTTCTGGAATTACAGACAATCCATAGTTCGGTGAATGCAAGCAGCTTCACACAAGTATCAACAAGGTGGGAGAAAAGGAAAATGCCTGCTAGAGAAGCCAGTTCACTCCTCAACGTGAACAAGCTCATACTCCACTAGAGAGAGATCCAACTAGTCCCCCTATTGTATTAACCATCAATCTTCAATAGGATTTAACCCTCTTGGCAGACCCAATGCCCTTGTTGGCACCTGGAATTTGCACAAACTTTTAAAGGAATTAATAATAAATACACTTTCGCTCAAATCCTATTCTATATGGGCTGCAGACTAACTTTATCAAGTTTATATGCAATCAGAGATGGCAAGTTTATAACCACCATTAACAAACAATCTGGACGCATGCATAACCGTTAGATAAACATGGCAAGTGCATCAAAAAGAGATCAAACAAGAATACATGACAGATCAGTCTTGTTCACCATGGTGGTTTAAGAGCGTTGCTGACCGTTAGATAATTTCCAAGCTTAGTTCAGAGGTTAAATCTGTTGACATCTTAAATTACTCATACAGAAGATGGACAAGTTCCAACTAGCAACCGGACAACCGAGCAAAAACCACAACTACTCAAACAGAAACTTTGGCAGGAAATCCAAAGTTTAGTCCTTGGTCAAAACAGGGAAAATTAAAGCCCCGGAAGAACTCCTACAGTATACAGGGGGTTGGGTTAACAACCTCCTCTGAGCTAAGACTGGCTTGAGAATCTAAAGGTGTCTTCAAGATAGCCCCTGCATTCTCGCACGAAGGACCCATTTCTCAAACTCCATCAACAGTGAGGCAGCGAGGTCTTGCAGCATGGTCAGCATGTGAAATTCCTGGGTCTGTCGATCAGAAGGTGGGAATAGTATTATCTTGCTTTCTTTGTTGGCCTTGTCCTCTAACTGCCGCCAAGAAAAGTGAGTTTTAGACAAATATAGACAGAAAAAGTATAAAATGAAAATATAGAAGAAAATGGAAAAGCATGTATTTTCAGAGATGCATAGAATGGTCATGCTTCAGCTTAGTGAGAACGAAGCTACTAAATGGACACTGGTGGACTAAAATGTGTTAACCATATGATTGTTGTCAAGGGACATCAAACAAGTATAAATATCTCAAATTGAAACACATAAAAGCTAAAATAAATAGACATTTATAAATAAGGCAACATAAAAGAAAGAGTCAAAATATACCTGAAAATCATGAGATTATAAATAGACATTTATTCATAACTCCTGCTCAATTACTTGAAGACAATGTGAGCTCTAAAAAAAAGAAAATAAGTTAATTAGTGTAAAAGCGAAAAAAATAGTACGAAGAAACTAATATACCTGCCATGCTATCTTTTAACCAATCTTGTGCACAGATTAAAGTCTTTACAGTCTCTGGAGACAAAGAACTTCTATATTGATCAATAATTCTTCCACTTGTGCTAAATGCAGATTCTGAAGCAACTGTAGAAGCTGGAATTCCCAAGATATCTCGTGCCATTTTTGAAAGTATTGGATACTTGATCATATTATCTTTCCACCAAGCTAAAATGGTAAAACCTTTTTGACTTCGAGATACAACGCTCTCCTCTAGATATCGATCCAATTCAGATTTTGAGTCTTGCAATAAAATTTGTGAATGAAGAAATTGGTCAAACCCACTCAAAATATCAACTTCTTCATTTTCTCCTAATGATGGATCCTCATTTTCTTGCATTTGAAGATTGCATTCATTCATACTTGTGGAAGCAAATTGTTGTGAATATACATCAAAAAGATCATAGATGCCTTGTTTAATACGAATTAAATTCAAAGAAGCCTCGGAGCCAAAAAGATCCATTAATGCATAAGTAACAAACATCAACTTGTACCTAGGGTCAAGCACCATTGCAATAGCAAATAATAATGCAGAATCTTCTATTTCTGACCAATATTTATCAAATTTCTCTTGCATCTTGACAATCATATCATGAACAAAATCATGTGAATTTTGCATTTCTTGTCTCAACAATTTCTTGACATTACAAATTTCAATCAAAGCTATGTTTGAACTAGGTTAATCAGTTGTCGAAAATGTATTTGTAGCATTATAAAAGACTTTTAAGAATTTACACATAAACTCTGCCTTTGACCATTCCTCAAGCGTGGGAGCACAATTAAAACCTGTGTCCCATGTCTCCAATGCCATAAAAGCTTTTTTGTAGGAAAGTGCAGCATCCAACATCATGTAAGTAGAGTTCCATCGGGTGGGAGTGTCATATGGAAGACCTTTCTTCCCAGATAATCCAACTTGTTGCACAATTTCATTAAACTTTTGTTTTCGTGTTTGTGATGATTTAACATACTTTACAGACTCACGAACACTAGAAATTGAAGAACGAGCCTCATTTAAACCATCTTGCACAATTAAGTTCAAAATATGTGCACAACATCTCACATGAAAAAAATTTCCATTCAGAACAAGAGAATGTTTCTCTACAAGATTTCTTCTCACTAGTCTACAAAGTACATCATTACTGGATGCATTATCCAAAGTGAGACCAAATATTTTTCTATCAATTCCCCAATCCATAAGAGATTTTAAAAGAACTTTTGCAAGTGAAGAGCCAGTGTTTGGTGATTCAACCATCAGAAATTCAATAACTCGCTTATGTAATTTCCACTCGAGATCAACAAAATGAACTGTGATACTCATATAACCCAATGTTTGATTTGATGTCCATAAATCTGAAGTAAGACTTAACCTTCCACATTCATTAATCAATATTTTTCTCAAATTTTCTCTCTCAATCTCATATATCTTTTCACAATCAGCCTTAATTGTGTTTCGAGACACACTGTCGAATTCTGGATTAAGACTTCTAGCAAAATTTTTAAATGCCACACGCTCTACAAATGTGAAAGGTAGTTCTAACATAATAACCATTTTTGCTAATTCAAGTCGTGAAACTGCTTGATCAAATTTGAAGTTCAAAATTTGACTAGTCCGTGGGCTCTTGCTTTGCGAAGGACGTTTAGAACAATGAGTAGTATGTCGTGACAAATGACTTGTCCCCACAGATTTTGAACATGTAAAAGTGGCATTGCAATAGTTACATATTGCCCTTTTACTCACATCTTCTATAATTTTCTCACTAAAATGCAACCAAACTTTAGAAATTCGTTTTCGAGGACGTGATGAGGAAGAATGTGTCTCAGGTTCAGTAGTTGACACATTTATGCTAGATTCAATATTCAAACTCTCATTTAATTCCATCTGAAACATAAAACAACTAAATAAATATGACATATCACAGACGGGTTAGTGATAGGCATGACTACAATATAAATTCAGAAATCTATGTTTATAAAAATAAAAATAAATAAATAAAGCCATCTAGGTTGAAACTAAATGGTTCTAAACTAAAATTAAATAAAGTCATAAAACTAACTAAAGAAACTAAATGGTTCGAAGTTAGCTAAACAATCACTTTCCAAGATACTAGCATCAATTAATATTACTCGAAGAGAACCAAATTTCATACGCTAAGAATTTTAGTTCTATATACAACATCATGGAGAACATTACTATGGCTACCTTTAAAGAACAGGTCGTCAAGTAAGATTTACATGTAAACAAAGTTCCTGCAATCCCATTGTACAAGAATTTATACAGAGATCTGAAGAGGTGGTGAATCATACATAACCCTCGAGAACAAGAAATTATAAAATTGGAAATAAAATCCATCACACATCATATAGATCATGCAATATATCAGCTGAAACTTGAAAATTTCTAGTCACAACATTTTACAGTTTACCGGAGCACTTATCAATATCAGCAAAAACTTGAAACTTGAAATATCCAAGTTGCTATTCGTCACCCCTGTTCATTGCAGAAATCGAATTCATCAACAAAGCATGTGGAAACTTACCGGATGAGGCTTCACTTAGAACCGTTTTGCATTTATGAAAGGGCTCGGCGTACTGGACAGAAGCGCCAATAGCAGAGCCTCGGTTGAGATCTCAAGAGCTCTTCCAAATGTAGCTACTTGCGTGAAGTTGAAGCGGATGAAGGCAAAACACCGTGCTGCCTGACAAGTTTAGAATCCCGCTGCGAGTTGTGCTGCCACTCAGGGAAGTCGGCGAACGGGAGGGAGGTTGGACAGTGGTGGTTCGGCTGATCTGTAAACCAATATTTTAGATGCGGCCGGCCGGAGGGGGAGAGAAGAGGTGAATTGAAGACTTGAAGAGGGGGCGGCGGAATGGCGGATGCGCTGCAGCGTACATAGGAACTCTATCGGGGATTACTGAGCAACTTCACTCACCTTTTATCTTTCTGAATCAGGCTTCACGGGACAGATCCCCACTGGCATCTCCAGCTTGCAAGCTCTGATATCACTGGATCTCTCCGCCTATGGCATGTGCTCGTCGTCCTCGCTGAGTCTACAGAAAAACGGTGCTTGGAGGCCTCGACAGAATGTTGATAAAATGAGGATCGCTGCTTGGGGATGCTGGATGCACTGCACAGGAGCTCCGTCGGGGATGAGGGATCGCAGCTCACCGGTGGCGGACGTCGGATGTGCTACAGTGCTAGGGCTCGTGTTAACGCGGCATCGTCAGAGTCACGCGGGCTTTTGACGGGCCGGCGGGCCAGGATCAATGGGCTGAGTTAGCCATCCTAAACGAGGATTGGACATTTTCATTTAACCCTTTTTGTATATTTAGAGGGCTTGGGCTCAGCCCGCCATGGGTTTTTTGACGGGCCGACGGGTCAAGCCCGCCCACTTGACAGGCCTAAATGCACCTGAGTGAGAGAGAGAGAGAGAGAGAGAGAGAGAGAGAGAGAGAGAGAGAGAGAGAGAGAGATCCGTTTCAAATTGCATGAGAGAAGAAATAGAAACAAAAAGCAAGAAGTTCATACTTATATACCACCTTAATGATGAAACCCCCTTCTCTTTTTTACGTGTTTTATAATCTTATCCCAAAAAGGGTTCTTGTTTTAAAATAAAAAAAGTGGTTGCTAGTTTTGAGATAATCGATTTTGGAACCGGTGAATTGCAACGAATTAAGCAAACAAGGCTGATGCGCCTTAACACCAAAGAAAGAGAAAAAAAAATGGACCGTCTACCAAATATGCCAGGTTGAACACTACTGATTAGTTTGATCTGATTTTTAATATTTTTTTAAGTCAAACAAAACCAATTAACCGAATAATCCGAGGATTAAACTAACGTAAGGTTTTCTTTTCTTTTCTTTTTTTTTCTTGCCTGGTTACTAACCACAGAGACAGCGTGGCTCTGCCCAGGAAGGTTATCCGATCTCTTCTTTTATATATATATATATATATATATATATGAGTTTGGATTTTCTTGGAGAAAATTTTTTTGGTTGTAAAAAAAATACGTGAGACGCATCTAATAGTGGAGTCTCACAAATCATATCATGATAAATCATAAATTTTATCAAAATTGTTTTTGTCTAAATGAAAAAACTTTCCTCCGGCACATGTGAAAATTGGATTATATATATGCGAGTGCAGATTACCTCAAGAGATTGTTTGAGAGATAATGAGAGTTAGGGATCTGATGCTAACTCTCACATATATATATATATATCTCCTCCCATGGACTAACTCTTGTATCTCTAAGATCATTTATGTGAGAGACCGGAGACTAACTCTCATATATATATATATATATATATATATATATATATATCTCCTCTCACGGACTAACTCTCATTATATCTCTCTCTTATGGGGTGTTTCATTGCATGATAATTTTTTTGTACATTTTCATGATAAAAAATTATATTAAAATAAAAAGTGAACCAACTAATGACATAAAATTATCATATTTGGAAGGATGTGATAACAAAATAAAGTAATAACCATCCATGACCAAACAAAGTGGAGGACCACAAGAAAAAAGAAACATGTGAGATTCTCTTTTTTGTTTAAGAAAAAAAGTACTTTCAAAATATAAATTTGTCATAGTTGTTAAACACCATTTTTAAAAAAATTTCTTATAATTTTTAAAAATTAAAATAAAAATCTCTATTATCATCCAAGCAAACAACCCCTTATGGGGTGTTTGGTTGTATCATATTTGTTTGTACACTTTCATGATAACAAATTATATTAAAATAAAAAGTGAACCAACTCATGACATAAAATTATCATGTTTGGAGAGATATGATAACAAAAAAGAGTAACCACCATACATGATCAAACAAAGTGGGAGAGCATGAGAAAAAAAGAGATGAAATCCTTTTTTTTGTTTAAGAAGAAAATCACTCTCAAAACATAAAATTGTCATAGTTACCGAACACATATTTTAACAAATTCTTTTACAATTTTTAAAAATTAAAATAAAAATTTTCATTACCATAAAACCAAATACCCCCGTTAGTTTTCTTCGCAGACCGAACAGCGGCGACCCACGCGGATGAAAGAGCATCTGCCTGATAAACAAACAAATAAATGAGGTCGATTGCACGGCATGCTCTGGCTTTCGGACGGTGTAGAGGCGCACCTGCCGGTCAACCAAGACAGAGCAGCCTTCTCTATAAACTCGGGAACACCTAGGTTATCGTCCCCCACCCACCATCCGGGCGGCGTTGCATCTCTCCTGCTGGGCAGGCTGCGTTGAGCGAGAACACATCCCCCCGACGATGGGCCGCCGGCGGCTCTCTTTCCTCCTAATGTTGGTCTCCGCCGCCTTCGTGTTCCTCGCCGTCGATCAAGGTTTGCTCAACTCCACTCTCAAGTCTCAGCCATTCTCAACTTTCCGACGTAGATGACATCGATTCGATGTTTGTTTGTTGCAGGGTCTGCCGGGATTATCGGGACCAAGATGCTTGGAAGCTCGGAGGAGTACCATGGTATCGGTTCTGCCGATCAGGTGGGTGGGTCTTTGTTACCTTTCGGTACCGACCACTCCTCACTTCCGTCCGCGTCTCCATCTCCATGGTAGATAGATCGACGGATAGGCATTCATATGCTTGGGCGGGCGGTCGTTTCAGGGGGCCGAGGGCGCCGTCGCGGCGGCGAAGAAGGGGAGAGAGATGGCGGAGATGGGTTTTATCTCGGCGGTGGACTACGCGGAGCCCGGAGCGAACACCAACCCGCGGGCGGGGAGTCTGTGGGGTGGCCCGCGCCCGCCTCCATCGCCGCCTCCGCCGGCGCCGGCGGGGTCCATCGGAGGCAAGCATTGACGCCGTAGATTTGTCAGGCGGGTAAGAAAGACGGTCTTCTGCGTATGTTCACCGTCCGTGAGGGAGATGATGCAGGTACCCCCACAGCATTCCGGTGTTGTCTTCTTGGTCTCGGGTCTGACTGGACCCAGCCACGAGCGGGAGGCGGTATTTATTCCAAAAAATATATATATATACGATCAGTTGCGCGCGCTCTCTCTCTCTCTCTATTCCAGAATAATGTTTATTTCAAAACAATGATTCATAGAGTAAAATGTTAGAGCAGTTGCCCTAACAGAGTTGATAAGAGATATAATAAAGAAGAAGATTTTTTTGTTGCAAAAATACAACTTTATTACAAAACTATTTTTATCACAAAATATTTTTTGTAACAAAATTTGTTAAAATGGGTGCCTAACCATTATTATAGAAATATATTTCTGTTGACTCCAAAAAAAAAAAATAAAAAGGAAAAGAGAACCTAGGTGTTCAATCAAAGGCGACATACACAATCGAGCATAGAGTGGCCCTGGTTTATTTTTAGTGCTAACTCACCTCAAACTCGAGCCGTAATCAAGTTAGATTCGGTAGCGGAATCACTAGAATCTGATTCTGATTCCGATAAGGGTTAAGAGGTTACGGTTCCTATTCCGATAGTTTCAGAATCACTATGTTCCAATTTCAATCTTATTCCGATTTCGTTATCAGAATCATAACTGAATCTGATAATTTTCGAAATACATATTAAATATTAACTTTTATTCAAGATGGGTTAATAATTCACACATAATTATTAAAACTTGATATAATCTCTTTAAAATTTTATTTGTATCATTTTATTATTTTATATATTATATTTTGTAATTTATTTAACTTTATTTTATTTAAATTTATTTATATATACTTATTTTTTATCAAAATCAGATTACTGATTTCGATTCTGATTTTGATAAATTATCGAATATCTGATTATAATTTTGATTATTTATATACAAAAAAAAATTTCAAATTAGTTAATTTTTATTAAAATCGAATCGAAATATGGGAATAACCTAGCTCAAACACAACTAGGCGTGTAGACTGGGCTAGGCCAACCCAAGCGTTGGCCCACGTTCGAGTTGTTAGGCCCAAGCCTACCGTTATTAGTGGTGTAAGATGCATAACAGCCCAACATTTCGTGAAGGCCCGTTTTTAATTTCCGGTTCGTCATTTTCACGGTTAGGGACTTATGGGGGTGTTTGGATATAGTTTTTTACCTATTTTTTATCTAAATTTTAAAAGTGGAGAAGGAAACCGTTTGGTTACTTTTCTAGAGCACTCCCCTTTTTTAGAAGTGAAGAAACCTACTCTTATAGGGTGTTTGGTTACTTTTTTTTCCTTATTTTTGATCTAAATTTTAAAAATAAAAGAGATAATGTGTTTGGTTGCAACTTTTAACTACTGTCTCATTTTTAAAAATGAGATACTCTATGTACATAATCTCTTCTAAAATAAAAACAAGGCAGGACTTGTTTTATTTTTGAGATAGACGCGGAGGGAGACAGGAGGTGGGAGGCGAGACGTGCGGAGGAGGGAGGGGCGCCGCCGCATGGGGGAGGGCCGCCGGCGGGGGGTGCCGCCGCCGCCGAGGGGAGCACCGCTGCGGGGGGGGGGCTTCGCTGGCGGGGGCGCCGCCGCGGGGGGAGCACCGCCGCGGGGGGCTTCGCAGCCGCGCCACCGGGGGAGCACCGCCGTGGGGGGCACCGCCGCGAGGGGGGCCTTCGCTGGTGGGGGCGCCACCACGGGGGGGAGGGCCACCGGCGGGGGCACTTCGCGGCGGGGGGTGCCGCCGCGGGGGGGGGAGCACCGTTGCGGGGGGCACCGCCGCGGGGGGGGGGGGCGCCATCGGGGGCCTTCGCCGTCGGGGGGCACCGCCGCGGGGGGGGAGCACCGCCGCGGGGGGCACCGCCGGTAGGGGGCACTTCGCGGCGGGGAGCACTGCCGCAGGGGGGAGCACCGCTACGGGGGGCAACGCCGCGGGGGGGGGGGAGGACCGCCGGTAGGGGGCACCGCTACAGAGGGGCGGGGCCGACAACGCGTGGACTTCGCTAGCCGGGCAGACGACGCCACTGGGGGGGTTCGCTGGCAGATGACGACACGGCCTTTTGCTAGCCGCCACGGGGGCGGGGGAGGGGAGGCGGACGACACTGCGGGGGAGCCTTCACGGAGCTACAGGTTCTCTCTGCGAAAGGAATCCGAAAGAGTTTCGCAAAGTCGCTGGTCATAACCAAACACTACTGTCTAATTTTTAAAAATTGTGACAGTTTTGCCAAACACAAAATAATTGGACTGTTTTGATTTTAAAACAAAAAAGAGAAATCAAATAATCTTAATTTCAAAAATGAGATTGTCTTAAAATTGAAAGTGCTACCAAACACCCTATTAATCTCGCCCTCGGAAACAAAACTGGGGAATCGTTGTTTTTCCCGAGTGAGAAATGCTCGATGCCCCCCGTGCTCGTCGCCTCCCCCACACTCGTCTCCCCGCCTTCGTCTCTCCGCGCTCGCCGTCTCCCCGACCTGCACTCGTCTGCCCGCGTTCGACCTGCTCGCCGTCTCCTCGTGCTCACCATCTCCCCGCCATCGTCTCTCCCCGCTCACCATCTCCCTGACCTATGCTCGTCTCTCTGTGCTCGCTGTCTCCTCCGCTCACTGTCTCTCCACGCATCGGCTGGCCGTCCTTTCCCTCCTTTGGTGCACGCTACTGGCACTGCTGGGCTACCTCTCCACCCGCCCCGCCCCGTTCTCCTCCTCGCATACACCTACTTCAAGCCCGACGATGACCTGAGCGGAGTACTTCGAGGCCTGCGAGTACTTCGTTCGGCGGAGCGGCCACTTCAGCCGAGAGGATGAGGAGTTCATGCGGGACATCGCACTGCGCTCCGAGCTCGGTGATGACACCTATGTGCCGCCCCTCATCTTCCAGGCCGACTACGAGGCCCGGCACACCATCTCTAGGCCGACTCAGGGGGGCCCATTATTGCTCATTGTCTCCCCGTGCTCTGACGGCGGATTTCAAGACAGAACGCAACACCAGAGGGGGGGGATTCCGCGAGCACGAACAACGGCGACAGAACATCGGTAGGAGGGGGGAGATATGCCCGACAGAAGGCCTCCTCCATCACGAAGCCCGAACGTGAATCGAGAGGCTATCCATCGCATCCTGATCGAGGCCGGCCGCCGCGAGCGTGGCCCCCCAGGGACGATGAGGCTGGGTGTTACAACGACGCCAAACATTGCTCTGTCAATTTTAAAATTGATGACAATTTTGCCAAACACCAAAAATTATACTTTTTTATTTTAAATTTAAAATTGAGATATCAGATATTTATGATTTCGTAAAAATATTATCTCAAAATTAAAAGAGTTTTCAAACACTCTATTAGAAAACTTCTGCTAGAAAATAACATACCAGTAAATATTTTAGGAGTGTAACGATAGAGGTCAACATATGTAATTCTTTAAATAAATTAGCCTATTAAAGTTGTATCTCCAAAGTAGGGCTGCACTTGGGGTCTGTTTGGATCAATGTAAAAACAAAATCAAGCAAAACATTTTCCTTGGAGTAGTTTTTCCAAAGAAAATGAAAACATAATATGTTATTTGGTTGCATGTAATTATTTTTCCTTGAAAAAATAATTCATAATTTAATTTTTTACAAATTATTATTTTTTGATTCATTTGATGGCATGTCAAAGTAAAACATATACATATTGTATTAATATAAAATAATATACCATTTTATAAAACATAAAATGTGATCTATCATTTGTTTGATGTGAAAATTATTTTTTAAAAATACTTTCATACAGGTAGTCGTATGTAAAACTTCCTTTCAAGTTTCTTATTAGTTGAAAATCTTATTACTACAAGAAATCAGGTTATTAAGGACGGGTTAATGGCGACGACTAAAACTCGTCGTCGCTATAACAGTTATTGGCGACGGCTTCAGCCGTCCCTATTAAAGCTGTCGACAAATACAGAGCTGTCGGCAACGGCTTAAAAAAGCCGTCGCAATTACACTTATTAGCGACAGTTTAAGTCGTCGCCAAACCAGAATAAGCAATCGGAGAACTCTTCGGATTGGGAAAATGGCGACGGCTTGTTAAAGCCGTCACCAGCCGTCGCAATAAATTTTTTCAACCATTCAACGGTGGACAGGTGTTAGCGACGGTCGTAGCCGTCGCTATTGTACTTAAAGGGCCGTCGCCAATAAGTCCAAGGTTTCACCAAAACCCAGCTCGCCCCCTTCCCTCTTCCCCCCTCTTCGCGAACACCTCTCTCTCTCTCTCTCTCTAGACGCCGCCGTTACTACCGCGTTGTTGTCGCTACCGCCTTCGCCACACTGCTGCCGCCGCCGCAGTGCCGCCGCCGCCACGGCCTCCTCCTCGCGCCACCACTGGCAGCTTCTGCTATGCATTTAGGGCCCTGGTGCGCCGCTACCGCCGCCTTGTTGTGTCGTCGCCGCTATTGTCGTCGTCCTCCTTCTTCCTACACCCATACGGCTGACCTCCTCCATCTCTACGTATATTCTAACTTTAAGAAATTAATTTATTAGTTTCTACTTAAGATTTTGCTAGGTACCATGCATGTTTATAACTTGGTTGAGTGTGTTAAGTATTTATAAAAATGTTCATTTTAGGATTAAGCATGTTACTTTAGGGTTAATGTAGTATTTTAATTGTGATGACTTTAGATTAAGAAACAAATTCAAACCGATTTTTCGGTTTGATTTGTATCAAAAAATCGATTTGGAAACAATTTAAATTCCAAGACCGGTTTGAATTGGATAAAATTCCATGCAAATAAAATTTGTGTTAGAAAAATTTGCGTTAGAGATAAATCAAATTCCTAAACCGGATTGATTTGAACAAAGGGCCATGAAATCGACTCAAACCGATAAACCGGTTTGATTTGTCCCAAATTGTGGTTGTAGAGCAATGGAAGTTTCAAATCGATTTGAATTGGTTAAAATGCCAATGGGACAAATCAAACCGGTCCCAACTTGGCATTAGACATCAATGAATATCCCAAACCGGTTTGATTTGGACAAATTAATGCTGTGGAAATGGAATCAAATTGAAAAAAAATGGTTTGATTTCTCCCAAAATGGCATTAGACTTACATTAATTGCCAAGTGGGTTTAAATTGGCTAAGAAGGTATAGAAAACCAAGTCAAACTAATTTTCCGATTTGATTTGATCGAAATTGATGTCATAGGCCAATCAACTTGTTTTAATTGAATAAAATGCCGTGGAAACCGACTCAAACTAGAAAGTCGGTTTGATTTGTCCCAAATTGGTATTATAAGTCAATGAATTTCCCAAACTGGTTTTGATTTGTAGAAATTAAATGTCGTGGAAACGGATTCAAACCGAAAAAACAGTTTGATTTCTCTCAAAATTGTGTTAAACATACATTAATTGCTAAATCGAAAACCACGGTTTTGTTTCTTTTTCTCCCAAATTGGCGTTACCTAAAAAATTAATTTTGCTCTTTGAAACGCAATGTCATTGATATGTTTATCTTATGTCGGCTTTATTTCTTATTTTCAGGTAGTTTCAAATGACATTCTCGTTCGAGACTTTCTTCTCTTGGAGGTGGTTCGGTTTGTGTTTATTTTGTTTCGTTCATATCATTGTTTATTTTTGTGCATATATATCTTTATTTATATTAACCCAAAAGGAGTCACATGACGAGTAGCTTAGATAAGTTTTGGATAGATATTCCTAACAGATTAAGTCCTAGGTATCTTCAAGGAGTAGAAGAATTTCTAGATTATGCTTTCGATGAATGTAGGACTCGATGAATTTCTAGATTAGACATGGACTAGACAAAACTTTGATTCAATGTCCATGTAGACGGTGTTGTAACACATTTTCTTTAAAAAGAGATATTAAAGAACATCTAATATGTGATGGTATATGGTCCAATTATCGAATGTGGATAAGTCCAAAGGAATTGAACCTAGTTAAAGTATCGATAATGAAATTCGATTAGATGAAGCACAACATGAGAATTTAAATGATGAGGTGATAGAAATGCATGAAGACATTCAAAATATTCAAGGACCATCTATACATCATGAAGGTGAACCAAGTATAGAAACACACAAGCATTTCTTGCTATTAAGAGATGTGAAAACACCATTATATGACGGATGCATAGAAATATCTAAGTTAAAATTTATTTTAAAGTTGATTCAGTTGAAGTCAATAAATGGTTTGACTGGAAAATGTATGAATAGTATATTGTCTCTATTTAAGGATGTATTGCCCAAGGATGCAAGTGTTCCTAACACTTGGTATGAACTTAAAAAAATTGTTAAGGACTTAGGACTTAGTTACGAAAAGATAGATGGATGTAAGAACGATTGTGTTCTCTTTTGGAAAGAGAATGCACATAGAATTAGTTGTCCACAATGTGAGTCTCCCAGATACAAAGATGATCAAGAACATAAGAGTAAGAAGGTGGCATGGAAGATATTACATCACTTCCCTTTAAAAGATAGGTTGCAACGTTTGTTTATATCAACAAACACTGTTAGGTGGATGTCATGGCATAGTGAGCAACGTTCGTACATATCGAGAGGTGAAATGCATCATCCTACCGATTATCCCGCTTAGAAAAGAGTGGATGAACTTTATCCGGATTTTGCGTTGGAAAAATGCAACATTCGGCTTGGATTGGCTGTCGATGGTTTTAACCCATTTGGCAACATGTTTTCAAAGTATAGTGTGTGGCTATAGTTACATTGGTTTATAACTTACCACCATGGATGTGTAGGAAAGTAGCTAACACGATGATTTCATGTCTAATACCAGGTCCAAGAGCCCCCAGAAATGATATTGATATATACCTATAGGTGTTGGTGGAAGAGTTAAGATATTTGTGGGAGATCTGATTGGAGACATACGATGTTTTAGCGAAAGAAAATTTTCTATTGAGAGCCATATTGCTGGGTTCTATAAACGATTTTCTAGGTTATGCCAACCTAGTCGGATGGAATACTAAGAGAAAATTAGCATGTCCAGTATGTAATGAGGAAACAAATTCGTTTCGATTAGTTCATAGTCGGAAACAATGTTATTTGGGACATCAGCGATTCTTACCCATTGCACATCGGTGGAGAAAGAATCATTACAAACATCTATTCGATGGCCGACGGTGTGAGAGGGGTACACCAAAGATGCTAACTGAACATGAGATTTGGAGACAACAACAGGAGATTGACCCTGTAAGATTCAAAAAAATATTTAAGAAAGATTTAGAGAGCTTGAAAAAGAATTTGGCAAAAAACAAGAATTGGAAGAAAAGAAGTATCTTCTTTGAACGACTGCCATATTGGGCATCCCTGATTGTCCGACATCATTTAGACGTCATGCGCATCGAGAAGAATGTGTGTAACAATATTTTAGATATGTTCAACCTATCATGATCGGATAAAGACAACCTGAACTCGAGAAAAGACTTGGTAGAGTTAGGAATCCGTCCAGAGTTGCATCCACATGAGAGTTCACTTAGGTTTTCAAATGCTATTTATAAGCTGAGTAACGCACAAAAAACTCGCATCCTTGAATTTGTAAAGAGCATTCGAGTGCCGGATGGGTATTCATCAAATTTGAGTAGGTGCATAGATCTAAGTAGTAGGATCATTAGTGGACTAAAAAGTCATGATTGTCATTAATGATACAAGTGATTATTCCTCTGGCTTTTTAAGGGATCATACCAAAGGACGTACTCAAGCTCATTGTAGAGTTATGTCAGTATTTTAAAGTCATTTGTGCTAAGATTTTAGATACTAGTATTTTAAGAGATTGGGAATCAAAGATTGCAATCATAATGTGTAAGTTAGAACAAATCTTTCCACCATCATTTTTTGATGTTATGGTTCACCTTGTTGTGCATTTGGCTTATGAAGTTAGAATGTCCGGATCAATTCAATACCGGTGGATGTATCCAATTGAAAGATATTTAAAGAGATTGAAAGATTATGTTGGCAACAAGGCGAGAGTTGAAGATTTCATTATCTAGGGCTATTTGGTAGAGGAGTGCATGCAGTTTATTTCTTTGTGCATACGACCTGAAAATGAAGATGGGAGAGATCGGAACTATGATGGTGGTCCCTATGATGATGATCGTGAACAAAGTTCAATGTTTAAGGCAGTTGGACGTCCGTTGAGATGCACCCATGTCCCTAGAATGTTGACAGAAAGAGAACAAGTTTTAATCCACTCATATATGTTAAATCAAATTGATGACATCGATTATTTTCGTCATAAATATAATAATGGTCTTATTCATTGAGGCAGGAACGAGTGTAGTTTTTTGGTTTCGTTTAGAGCACACGTTACAGAATTGAGAAACACAGGGTCTTCTAGGTACAATAAGGATCTAGAGATTTTATCTCTTGATCCATCCCGTTTTGCATCTTCATTATCCGGGTATATTTGCAATGGATTTAGATTTTGGACGATGAATTCGGATTCAACCAAGCCAACTCAACTATGTTGGGTCATTGTAAGCGCAGAACTTCCATCTGGTTGTGATGGATATTATGGATGAATTTTAGATATAGTTGAGGTATCATTTGATAGGAATAGTCGTTTATTATTGTTTGAATGTCAATGGTGGGATGTGTATAATAAGGACAGAGGATTTAAGATTAATGAGTACTGATTTATTTCATTGAATACACAAAGGCAATAATAGACAAATGAACCGTTTGCACTTGCAAATCAAGTCGAACATGTTTTTTTTATGTGGAAGACAATATGAGTAAGGGATGGGTGATACCGGTCAAATCATTTCCCCGTAACTACTATAACTTATTGGAAGGGAGCGATGATGAAGTAGAACCATATCAAGATGAACTTGTGAGCATACCTGTCGCATTTGGTGTAGCCGAAGAAGATCAACTACAAACAACCTATCACATAGAAGTGGAAATGTGATTGGTCGGAAATCGGCATGGATTGGTTTGGCCGGAATTTGACTTGGATCGGGCAAACCGGCCGATTCATTTGGAAAACGGCAAGAAACCACACCCTATGGCCAGTTTGGCCGATCCAAGTTAGGTTTCGGCTTGGATTGGCCAAACCGGCTGATTAGTTTGGAAAAAGTCAAAAAACCCCACCCCAAGGCCGGTTTGACCTATTACATTGGAAAAAGGCATGAAACCCCACCCCAAGGCCGGTTTACCCGATCCAAGCCAGAAATCAGCTTGGATCGGCCAAACCGGCTGATTAAATTGGAAAAAGACATGAAACTCCACCCCAAGGCCGGTTTGCCCGATCCAAGTCGAAATTCGGCTTGGATCGGCCAAACCGGCCGATTAAATTGGAAAAAGTCATGAAACCCCACCCCAAGGCCGGTTTGGCCGATTAAATTGGAAAAAGACATGAAACCCCACCCCAAGGCCGGTTTGCCCGATCCAAGCCAGAATTCGGCTTGGCTCTGCCAAACCGACCGATTAAATTGGAAAAAGGCTTGAAACCTAACCCCAAGGCTGGTTTGCCCGATCCAAGCCAGAATTTAGCTTGGCTCTGCCAAACCGGCCGATTAAATTAGAAAATTGCATGAAACCCCACCCCAAGGCCAGTTTGGCCGATCGAAGTCAGAATTTCAAGTTGTAGATGAAGAAATTTAGCAAGAGTCGATGTACATCTAGGAGTGGGACTGCCGGTGGATCCACGGATCAGTCTGGTGGTTCTCAGGGCCCATCTCAGCCTACACAGGATGTGATGCCATCAGGTGAACCATCCTGGGTAGTTGATTACTGTCCATCTTCTTCCACCTCATGTAAATATTTAATGCTTATATTTTGTAGATTTTTAAACATCAAATTCTAAATTTGTTCAAAATTTTGTCATGTAGCTACAGTTGCTAGACATGGGAGAGGTCCTACAAAGGTGTATAATGTGCGGACATTAGCGCCTGGGCAGACCTTGAATGTCTGGGTTATTGGAGGATCGGGTGTAGGCCTGAATGGCTAGGAGTTCACCTCATATCTTGGAGTCTGCAACATGGTACATTGTAATTTATGGCAACAGGATTACATGACCCTTCCAAATGATAAGAAAGAGGCGAATTTAGAGATCTCGAGATAAATAAAAGTACTTCAGCTTATTAGTTTTTTTTACTTGAAAATTAATTACTAATCTATATATTTTTCCCGTTTGTAGTAACATTTTACATTTGAGAGATCTCCATCCATAGTTGCGAAAATTTTAAGGCATTTGGGAGAGATGCAAAGAAAACAAAGGGGTCATCTGAAGAAGAAGGTAAAAATTTCATAATTTTTTTGGTAAATGATTGTGTACTATGACTAAAACAATTTTGGCGTACAATATTTTACAGAACGCTCATTGGAGGAGGCACTTGTCGTTGTGCCTCCACAATGTGATCCAGACTAGTGGCATAATATGTGTGAGATATGGCAGAGGGACGACAATAAGGTAAAGAATCTATTTAATTTAAAAGTTATGCATATTTGATAACTCAATTTTTTTTCTAAAAAAACTAACGTGCTAAGAACTTGTTTGCAAGCACTTAGCCAAAGAAATAAAACAAACAGGGCTAATTTGAGCATGTCTTATAGGCGAGGAAGAACCAACATTCATCATCTTCAGATGGATTTTGTAAGTTTCTAAATTTTTTCTTATTCACTATTGAATATCTCGATAATAGTACTAATATTTTCATAATGATTTTCTTTGAATAGACAAACAAAGAATTGTGACGTCCTACCCATCCAAAGGTCTTCGAGATGACCTAGACGAAAGAGGCGAAGGATGGATCCCTCGTTGGCGCAATGTGGAAAGCCGTCAAGTTATGGTAAACATATATTTTATTTGTATCATTAGACAATTTTTATTTCATATAGCAACTGACTTTATATTTACATTATGTAGGATGATATGCACAAGTTGATGAATGCCCCCCAGTCAGAGAAATCGGATGTTCGGAATTCCAATCATCCATTCTCTCCTGAGGATGCATTCATCACTGTGTTCGGCAGAGATAGGCCGGGACCGATCCGATGTGGGGGGAGAGGACAGACCCGCAACACTTGGTATGATGTAAGTAGTGGAGGTGCGAGTACCTCTGCGGGTCCGGGCTATCAGGAGATGGTGGACAAAGTCGAAGCTCAAGCTAGTCAAATCGAGAAACAAAACTTGATGATCGACTCGCTCCAACAACAACTGAACGCCCAACATCAACAATTTTAGGAGTCAGTGACACGGCTAACACAAGAAATGTTAGCCCAATTAAATAGTAGACTCCCTCCACCTGCAGAGCTTTCTAGTTCGAGGCCACCTCCACTACATAGAGGCGCACAGAGAGATGAGGAGGAGGACGACGACGACGACGAGGATGAGGACGACGATGAGCGTTCTTTTAGGGAGGATGAGTGAGAGAGTTTTCTTCCCATTTTACTATTTCTTTGTATTTGAGATATTTGTTGTGTACAGAATAAATTTTATAAATATGAATCTTTCTTTTTAAAGAATGTGAATATTTATTATTTATGAATGTGAATGGTTATAAGTCAATGAATGTATGGATGAATGTGTGATTGTTTATCCTCGAGTGTCTATGAATATATTAAATTTGGGAGTGACGGCTTCAATGTGATGATTTGAAAGTGTACAAGAAAAGATTGTATATTCACGTATGTATGTGTTTCTACGTGAATACATTCGTGTGCGAGAATTTTTTTTTTAAAAAACTGTAAGTTAATAGCTACGACTCCATCTAGCCGTCGCCAAAAAAGTTTTAAGTGACAGCTGATTACATAATGGCGACGGCTAGAAGCCATCGCAAAATCAAAAAATGCACCCCGGGATCACTTCCGGTGGTGCAAAAGTGGGGTTTAGCGACGGCTCCCAGTCGTCGCTTATAATAACGGTAAGTTAACGATGCGGCTCCTAGCCGTCGCAAAAGAAATTTTAAGCGATGGCTATTTACATAATGGCAACGGCTTTCTGCCATCGCAAAATCAAAAAATTGCACCCTGGTATCCCTTTCGACGGTGCAAAACTGGGTTTTGGCGACGACTAACAGTCGTCGCTAATAGTTGGTCAGGTTTTTAAGTTTACTTGCGACGGCTTAAGTCGTCGCCAAAAATCTTATAAGTGACGGCTATAGCCATCCCTATTAACTTAACTGCGACGGCCAAGAGTCATCGCAAATAACAATAACAACGGTTTGCATTTAGCCGTCGTCATTATGATTGGCGACGAACTTATTTGTGACAGCCTTGTGACGACTTATAAGCCATCGCCATTATCATTTGGCGATGGCTTTTGAGTTATTGATGACGGCGAGCAGTGATACTATTTTTTTTTGTAGTGTATGTTTGCAAATAAGTATATATTAAGATATTATTTAATAAATAAAATTTGTACTTATCATTATAAGTCTTAAATAATTTTACTTAATAAATAACTTTTCAAGTATGTTTCTATAAACTAAGATCATATTGACTTTATGCGAAAAATGGCGTCCGTGGCCTCCGATTGGATGTCAAAATTAGGTTGACCTGAGATCTTACGTAAAATATTTTACAGTCACTCCTCTTTTACACACGAACAAACAAATGACTTGAAAATATTTTTCCTGAAAAGTTGGTCCGTGATGAAATTTTCGTGACAAACAATGGACCCTTATGGCCTGTTTGGTTAGAGTATAAAAAATGATACTATATTAGTATTGATATTGATATTTCTAGAAGATGAAGTATCAATATCAAAATTGATACAAGTTGACACTTGTATTACATAACATGTGTTGTTTATGATACAAATTTTAAAATTGATACTATTAGCCAAACACTTCAAGGTGATTACCAACAATATCAATTTTAAAATTAATAGTGATAGAGGTGTCTAATAGTGTTACCAAACAGGACATTAGGGAAAATCAATAAACCCAATTGAGATGACAGGTCCGACTCGGTTCAAAGACCAGGGTTCGATTTTTTTGAACCGAATCAAACATATAAAATTTTATCGATAGAAAAATTATTTTTTTGAACCGAATCAAACATATAAAATTTTAGCGATTGTTTTCCCCATCTAAAATTTATTTTAAATGATTAAATTTATATGATAAAAAATTAGTATGTTGACCCTTATGTGCTCTTTGGTTGTACAAAAAAATTTATATACTTTCATGATAAAGTTTAAGGTAGCTCAAAAAATAAAATTATCAAACTGGGTGAGACACAATGAAAAAAAGAACAGAGACCATGTGTAACCATAAAAGATGAGGGACCATGAGAAAAAGAAAAAGAATAAGATCTCACATCTTTACTAAAAAGGAATTGTCTGTAAAATTATGTTTTTTAATAATTTATGAACATATTTAAAATATTTTTTACAAAATATATATATATATTTACAAAAACTCAATTTATCATGCTGTTACACATTCATTTGGGTGGACTTATCTATGCCAAACTCCAGCAAATATTGGTAAAGATAGATCTTCGTGAATCTAAAATTACTTGAATAGTTATTTATTAATAAAATATTTTAAATATTTTAATTTTTTTATTAATTTCCAACACTGGTGTCCAAAATGAACATAAAAAAATAAGAATATGCGTTAGTCGGTTCAACCAACCAAATCAAATCAGACCAAATCAATCATGGATCTAGTTGAGTTGGAACCACTAGAATTTAATGTTTTGACAACTTCCAAACAAAGTCAAATCAAAATATTATAAAATTATTACCATACTATTAATAAACTAATATTTATTTAATTTACATAATAAAATAATATTTATCTTAAATATTTATGACTAAAAAGTAATGATACATATAAATATTTAACTATGCCTGATAGAAGTTGCAACTAATGAAGATCGCTAGCGCTTGTGAACGAGATGAGAACAAAAATTTAAGGACCTATTTGATAGGATAAAATTTGGGGGATAAAATTTGGGGATAACTCAAGTTTATCCCCGTACCAAACAACACTCAAGGAGTTATTTGGTACGAGAATAATTTGGGATAAACTTAGTTTATCTTCAAAATTTAAAAGATAAACTAGATTGATCTCTAAAATTTTATAGAGCCAAAATGGCCGAAAATATTTAATTGATTTTTATGTTATTTGGTTCAGCTTATAGGTAAATTTGATTCGATTTTGAGAAAACGGATTCAAAAGGTTCCTTGCACACCCTTTTTACATCGCATTTAGTTGGGTGAGTTACATAATGGGGTGTTTGGTTGCATGATAATTTTCTGTACATTTTCATTAAAAAAATTTTATTAAAAAAAAAAATGAACCCACTCATGACGTAAAATTATCATGTTTGGAGGGATGTGATGATAAAAAAAGTAACTACCATACATGATCAAACAAAGTGGGGACCATAAGAAAAGAGAAAAAGGTGAGACCCTCTTTTTTGTTCAAGAAGAAAATAATTTTAAAAATATAAAATTATCATGATTGCCAAATACCTCTTTTAACAAGTTTTCTTATAATTTTTAAAAATAAAAATAAAAACCTCCATTATCATGCAACCAAACACCCATGAGGTTGTCAGATTGTTTTATAAAAAAGCCCCTCCTTTTCTATATTTTCCATTTGTAACCGATGACTTTCTCACAGTGGATTGAAATCCAACGGATGGACTGGTTATCGGCAGAAAACTATTCTGCTCATGCATATATATATTATCTGCCGAAAGTTTGTGGAAGGCAATTTAATTTACTGGTTTTCATTGGACGATAAATATATATAACTACACATGATCAGTGATGAAAAGTCTGTAATAAACGAATAAATCTTGGAACAAGAATGAAATAGTCTGCTTAACCGAGTGCAAAGCCAGCATTTTACACCAGACCGTAAAGTAATTTACCTGGAGGAAATTCTCAATACATCATATTTAAAGCAAAAAAGAGTGCTGAAAATTATATATGTTTCCTGGAAGAATTTACATTAAAATAAAATTTAAGATATATAAAGACATAAAATTGTTATGTTTGGTGAGATTTTATAACAAAAATAGTAGCTAATGCCCTGTTTGGTAACACTATTAAGTACCTCTATCACTATTAATTTTAAAATTAATATTGATAGGAATCATAAAGAGGTGTTTGGTTAATTGTATCAATTTTAAAATTTATAGTGCAAACAAAGCATAGTATGTAATATAAGTGACAACTTGTATTACTTTTGATATTGATATTCTAACATTTGAAAATATTAATATTAATATTGATATAGTACCAAAAATGAAACTCTAACCAAACAGGGAGATTATGTCTTTTCATAATCTCCTGTTTGGTAACACTATTAGGTACCTTTATCACTATCAATTTTAAAATTGATATTCCTAGTAATCATTAAGAAGTGTTTGGTTAATAGTATCAATTTTGAAATTGGTAGTAAAAACAAAGCACATTATGTAATACAAGTGTCAACTTGTATCAATTTTGATATTGATACTCCAACCTCTAAAATTATCAATATCAATATTGATATGGTATCAAATTTGAAACTCTAAGCAAACAGGCCATAAGTATAACGTATAACCTAAAAAAGTGGGGATACAAGAGAAGAGATAAAAATATACCTTTTTATTTTTTTAAAAAATAATATTTAAATGATAATACTTGACTAAATATTATAATGATTGTATTAATTAGCTCATTACTTTAAAATAACTCAGCAAAACAACTTAAATATTTTAGTGGGATCTTTCTTTTAAAAATTCTAACTAAAAGTTTTTTTAAAAAATTAAAATATACATTAATACTTTTCAAAACTTGTAGTGAGATTATGTCACCCCACTGCCTACAATGTCCCACAATTAGCTGGAACTTGTTGGTTCATTATGTTAAACAAACAAGTTTGAATAGAAATTAAAACTCGATTCACTAAACAAGTTGAGTTTAAACATACCTCTCCTTGACTTGATCAACTCACAAGTAGTTCAATTAAATACTCAATTGAATATTTATTTTAAAAAAATAAATTATGAGTATTAATAACTATATATTATCACTAAAATACGTGAAATAAGTCAAAATAAAATTCGAATTGAGTTTAAATTTATATATAATTCTGTGAACGAGTTAAAATTCTTGCTTGACAAATGTGTTCACATCGATTTCAAGTTTTATAAATAAATTTATATCGAATTTGAACTTGAATTGTAGACTGAATTTGAGTTAGAATGTTATTCTAACTCGAGCGCCAACTCGACTCGGTTAACTAACGAGCTAAATTTGAACATACTTGCTGGAGCTGAAACTTTGAACTCATACAAAATAAATGAGTCAAACTTAAACAACATCTTACTTGACTCGGCGTAACTAGTTTTTTGCCCCTCTTCGAGCATGGCTTAAGCGTCTCTTTGTTATACTTGCGGATGGGTGTTGTGGGCGCGCAGAGAAGAGCCCCATAACCAGCAGACATATGGGTTAAAAGTGAGAGAGCTTCCTTTCTCTTTTTTGTCCTACTAATTCCAAGTTGTTTGGTCTTCCTTTGTATACTAACACTACAGGAATTAAAGTCATTAGCGATGGCTTACCGCCGTCGCTAAAAATACAAAAGCCGTCGCCATAAGGCAATAGCGACGGCTCTTCCGCCGTCGCAATACTGTCGCAAATAAGCCCGTCGCCAATTTTAATGGCGACGGCTCATGATAAGCCGTCGCTTTTAGTATTATTTGCGACCACCAAAGCCGTCGCAATTAAGTTATTAGCGACGGCTGAAACCGTCCCTCATAAGCCGCGACGGCACTAAGCCGTCGCAACTAAATTTAACCCCGTAATAGACATTAGCGACGGCTTAGCGCCGTCGCTAATACCCAATTTACAGCCCCGGCGACGCCCGCGGGGGTGATTTTCTGGTTTTGCGACGGCTTAGAGCCGTCGCTAATACCCAATTTACAGCCCCGGCGACACATTTTCTGGTTTTGCGACGGCTTAGGGCCGTCCCGAATACCCCCGCGGGGTGCATTTTCTGGTTTTGCGACGGCTGAGAGCCGTCGCTAATACCCAATTTACAGCCCCGGCGACACCCGCGGGGGTGCATTTTCTGGTTTTGCGACGGCTTAGGGCTGTCGCGAATACCCCCGCGGGGTGCATTTTCTGGTTTTGCGACGGCTGAGAGCCATCGCTAATACCCACCCCATACAGCCCCGCGACACCTACGGGGGTGCATTTTCGGTTTCACACGGCTAAGAGCCGTCCCTATTACATTAATAGCCGTCGCTTAAAAGAACTTTTAGGGACAGACGCGTGGAGCCGTCGCAAAATAACTTACAGTTTTTAAAAAAAAAATTTCCCTACGATCAATTGTATTCTCGTAGCAAGACCTATATACACAAATAATTTGTCGGTTTGCCCGATCAAAGCCATTAACATTCATTCATACATAATAAACACTGACATTCTTTAATAAGAAAAATTCATATTTATAAAACGTATCATTACACAACAACTATCTCAAATACAAAAAAATAATAAAATAGAGAGTAAACTCCCTCACTCATCCTCCCCAAGACAACGCCCATCGTCTTCTGGGTCCCCGTCACCGCCCTCCTCCTCCTCGTCCCCCCGTGCGCCTCTATAGCCTCGGGTTGGCCACGAACTGACGGATCTCGGCAGTGGGAGCCTCTTTGTTTAATCGTGGGCTAACATATCTTGTGTTAGCCGTGTCATCGACTCTTGAAACCGTTGACGTTGGGCGTCCGTTGTTGTTGGAGCGAGTCGATCATCGAGTTTTGTTTCTCGATTTGTGTAGCTTCGAGCATCGACTTTGTCCACCAATCGCCGGTAGCCCGGACCCCGCAGGTACTCGCACCTCCACCGCATACACCATACCAGGTGTTGCGGGTCCGTCCTCTCCCCCACATCGGATCCGTCCCGGCTCGTCTCTCGCCGAACACGGTGATAAATGCATCCTCGAGAGAATGGCCGCTCTAATTCCGAGCATCCGATTCCTATCTGACCGGGGGCATTCATCAATCGGCGCATCTCATCCTATATAATGTAAATATAAAGTCGCTTGTTATATGAAATAAAAATTGTCTAATGTTGATACAAACAAACATATTGCGTACCATAACTTGATGACTTTCCTCGTTGCACCATACGAGGGATCCATCCTCTCGCCTCTTTCGTTTCGGGGTCATCTCGAAGACCTCTGGACGGGTAGGACGACGCCCTTCTTTGTTTGTCCGTTTAAGAGAAAACATTATGAACACATTAGTACTATTATCGAGATATACAATAGTGAATAATAAAAAAAATTATAAACTTACAAAATCAATCATAAGTGATGAATGTTGGTTCTACCTCTCCTATAAGGCATGCTCAAATTAGCCCTGTTTTTTTTATTCCTTTGGCTAAGTGCCTACAAACAAGTTCATAACACATTAATTTTGTTAAGACAAGCTAATAAAATGAGTTATCAAATGTGGATTACTTTTAAATTAAATAAATTATTTACCTTATTGTCGTCCCTCTCCGCCATATCTCACACATATGACGCCACTGTCCGGATCGCATTGCGAGGCACAACGACAAGTGCCTCCTCCAAAGGAGCGTCCGTAAAATACCGTACGCCAAAATTGTATTAGTTACGTACATAATCGTTTACTAAAAAAATAAATATGAAATTTTTACCTTCTTCTTAAGATGACCCCTTTGTTTTCTTTGCATC
Organism: Cryptocoryne crispatula var. balansae; assembly: GCA_036172225.1. Taxonomy (NCBI): domain Eukaryota; kingdom Viridiplantae; phylum Streptophyta; class Magnoliopsida; order Alismatales; family Araceae; genus Cryptocoryne; species Cryptocoryne crispatula. Next base: position 14,135,764 of record CM069920.1, on the reverse strand, counting down.
TCTCCCATATGCCTTAAAATTTCCGCATCTATGGATGGTGACCGCTAAATGTAAAATGTTGCCACAGAAAATACATAGATTAGTAATTTTAAAGTGAAAAAAAACAAATAAGCTCAAGTACTTTTATTTACCTCGAGGTCTCTAAATATCGCCTCCTTCTTGTCATCCGGAAGGGTCATGTAATCCTCGTTGCCATAAGTTGCAATGTACCCCGTTGCAAACTCCAAGATATGAGGTGAACTCCTGGCCATTCGGGCCTACACCTGATCCTCCAATGACCCGGACGTTCTAGGTCTCCCCAGGCACTAATGTCCGCACATTATACGCCTTTGCAGGACCTCTCCCACATCTAGCAACTGTAGCTACATGCCAAAATTTTGAACACATTTAGAATATGATATTTATAAATCTACAAAATTTAAAAATTTTGATATTTACCTGAGGCGGAAGAAGATGGACAGTCTGTAGGGGGCGTCGCCGCAGTAGGGCAAGTGTCAACCGCCCGAGATGGTCCACTTGATGGCATCGCATCCTGGGTAGGCTGAGATGGGCCCCCGAGAACCACCGCGGCTCGACGGTGGATCCAGCGGCTGTCCCACTCCTCGATGTACGTCGACTCTTGCTAAATTTCTTCATCTGCAATATAATCTTTAAAATTGCAATCCGGCCTCGGTGTGGTGTGTTATGCATTTTTCCAAGCTAACCGGCCGGTTTGCCGATCCAAGCTCGGAATCCGGCTTCGATCGGGCAAAACTGCTCGGGGTGGGGTGTTATGCTATTTTTCCAAGTTTAACCGGGTTTGCCCGATCCAAGCCGGAATCCGGCTTCGATCGGGGCAAACCCGGCCGGGGGTGGGTGTTATGCATTTTTCCAAGCACGGCGGCCGGCTTGCCCGATCCAAGCCGGATCCGCTTCGATCGGAGCAAACCGGCCTCGGGGTGGGGTGTTATGCTATTTTTCCAAGCTAACGGCCGGTTGCCCGATCAAACCGGAATCCGGCTTCGATCGGGTAACCGGCACGGGTGGGGTGTTATGCATTTTTCCAAGCTAATACGTCGGTTTGCCCGATCCAAGTTTTAATCCGGCTTCGATCGGGCAAACCGGCCGGGGTGGGGTGTTATGCTATTTTTCCAAGCTAACGGCCGGTTGCCGATCCAAGCCGGAATCGGCCTAAATCGGGCAAACCGGCCTCGGGTGGGGTGATATGCATTTTTCCAGTAATCGGCCGGTTGCCCGATCCGCCGGAATCCGGCCCGACGGGCAAACCGCCTCGGGTGGGGTGTTATGCATTTTCCAGCTAACCGGCCAGTTGCCCGATCCGGAATCCGGCTTCGACGGGGCAAACCGGCCTCGGGGTGGGGTGTTATGCATTTTTCCAAGCTTACCGGCCGGGTTGCCCGATCCAAGCCGGATCCGCTTCGGACGGGGTAAACCGGCTCGGGGTGGGGTGTTATGCATTTTTCCAGCATCGGCAGTTGCCCGATCCAAGCCGGAACCCGGCTTCGATCGGGCAAACCGGCCTCGGGGTGGGGTGTTATGCATTTTTCCAAGCTAACGGCCAGACGGTTTGTTCGATCTGCCGGAATCCGGCTGATCGGCAAACTGCCTTTCGGGTGGGGGTGTTATGCATTTTTCCAAGCTAACCTACCGGTTTGCCCGATCCAGCCGGATTCGTTAGCTTGGAAAAATACATAACACCCCCCGAGGCTTGCCGATCAACGGACCAGTCTTCGACGGGCAAACTGCCTCGGGGTGGGGTGTTATGCATTTTTCCAAGCTAACCGGCCGGTTTGCCCGATCCAAGCCGGAATCCGGCTTCGATCGGGCAAACCGGCCTCGGGGTGGGGTGTTATGCATTTTTCCAAGCTAACCGGCCGGGTTGCCCGATCCAAGCCGGAATCCGGCTTCGATCGGGCAAACCCGCCTCCGGGTGGGGTGTTATGCATTTTTCCAAGCTATCCGGCCGGTTTGCCCGATCCAAGCCGGAATCCGGCTTCGGTCGGGCAAACCGGCCTCGGGGTGGGGTGTTATGCATTTTTCCAAGCTAACCGGCCGGTTTGCCCGATCCAAGCCGGAACCCGGCTTCGATCGGGCAAACCGGCCTCGGGGTGGGGTGTTATGCATTTTTCCAAGCTAACCGGCCGGTTTGCCCGATCCAAGCCGGAATCCGGCTTCGATCGGGCAAACCGGCCTCGGGGTGGGGTGTTATGCATTTTTCCAAGCTAACCGGCCGGTTTGCCCGATCCAAGCCGGAATCCGGCTTCGATCGGGCAAACCGGCCGGGGGTGGGGTGTTATGCTATTTTCCAAGCTAACCGGCCGGTTTCGATCCAGCCGAATCCGGCTTGGATCGGGCAACCGCCGGGGGTGGGGTGTTATGCATTTTTCCAAGCTAACCGGCCGGTTTGCCCGATCCAAGCCGGAATCCGGCTTCAATCGGGCAAACCGGCCTCGGGGTGGGGTGTTATGCATTTTTCCAAGCTAAATCGATAAAAAGTTATCGGTTCGATTTGGTTCAAAAAACCAAATAGATAACTTATCAAACCGAATCAAACTATATACATATTATTTTTCTTAATAATAATGTAATGTTTTAAACAATTCGATCCAAGCGAGCTTCGGTCCGGTTTCATTCGATATGATTGACCACACAACTAACCCTAGCCGATATGAAATGAAAGATTTATCAATAAACATCCACTTTTCTTAAGACTACTTAAAAAATTCAAATAGAAACTAATGAATAAAATAATTTCACTTAAAATATACCTTGGAGGATAATGCCCGGACGGATGTAGCGAGGGAGGGCGCCCGCACGCCGCGCGGCGCGCAACAAGGCGGCGGCACCGGCGCAAAGAGGCGTGGCCGCGGCGGCGCAAGGAGGCAAAGACGGCGGCGCGCGCGGCGGCGGCCGGCGCAAGGAAGCAAGCCGCGCGCGCGGCGGCGCGGCGGCGGCGCGCGCGCGCGGCGGCGGCGGCGGCGGCGGCGGCGCGCGTCGAGAGCAAGCGGGGGGGAAGAGGGAAGGTGCCGACGGGGTTTTGTAAACCCCTTAATGTATTAGCGACGCCCGAAGCCGTCGCATTCGGGTACTGCGTGCGCGACGCTCGGGCCGTCGCACGCAAAATTAGTCGACTGGTGAACGGGCGAAAAATTTTATTGCGACGGCTCCGAGCCGTCGCTAATAACTAAGTTGGCGACGGCTATCGGTAGCCGTCGCCATTAACCCGGACCGATGGGGGTTCCGGGTGCATTTTCTGGTTTAGCGACGGCTTAGGCCGTCTCTAATAAGCGATATTGCGACGGTCTCATAGAGCCGTCGCTTATATTTTTGTATTTGTCGACGGCTTTAATAGGGACGGCTTTAGCCGTCGCAATTAACTCTTATAGAGACGGCTTAATAAAGCCGTCGCCATTAAACCGTCCCTAATAACTCTATTTCTTGTAGTGTAATCTCTTAGTTTCAGTTAAAAAGTACTTATTTTATTAAGATATAAGTAGTGATCACTTTCTGTTTGATAAAAGGTCACAATAATACTCTTATTTTAAATGTTTAAAATTTTGATTTACATTTTTAACCATAATCGTGCCTAATTATTAACGTACAAACAATTATAAATATTTATTCAACATAATAAGATATTGCCTTCTCTTCTTCTTCAGCTGCCCTTTAGGTTTGAACGAGAAGAAAGTCAGAAGATTTAATCATTAATAGTTTTGTTCACTATTTGGAGATAAAATTGGTGCTCAATTTAAATGATAGTACACCATGAAAGCCTTGTAGCGTGTTTGGTTACACAATAAAATTTAATACATGATAAAAAGTTGTATTGAAACAAAGTGTAACCTAGTTAATGACCTAACATTAATATGTTTAGGGAGATGGGATAACAAAAAGAAGGTGGAGCCAACAAGATAAAAAAAGGGTTTCATCTCTTTTTTACCTTTTTTTGATCAAAAAGAAAATCACTTTGAAAATAAGAATTTGTAATAGTTGCCAAATACCTCTTTTAAAAAATTACAAAAAGGTGAATTCGTAGCAAAAAATCAACTTATTATGCAACCAAACATCTCCATTAACCTTTGACCGAATGGGCTCTTAGCTCACAAATATCATAAGGTTCCAACCGATGTCATTTTGTGACCATGCACAACATTGGTGTACAAAACTCATCTATTATTCTATATATGATTTGTAATACCCTATTTCGTAATGCATTTAGCACCTCTGGTGATAGAAATCTATCGACAAGTGTTTGACCATCAATTCATTAATATTGATCGCAACAAAAGTTACATTAATTTAAAAAATAATAATCTCAAAATACTGCCAAATGTCGATTAACAGGTAACAACAGGTTAAGCTCGTAAGATAAATATTTCAAAATATTTATCTACAACGCAATGTTACTTATGGGGTGTTTGGTTGCATGATAATTGAGGTTTTTATTTTAATTTTTAAAAATGGTAAGAAAACTTGTTAAAAGAGGTGTTTGACAACCATGACAATTTTATGTTTTGAAAGTGATTTTCTTCTTAAACAAAAAAAGAGAGTCTCACCTCTTTCTTTTTTCTTGTGGTCCCCCCCACTTTATTTGGTCATGTGCGGTGGTTACTCTTTTTTGTAATCACATCCCTCCAAACATGATAGTTTTATGTCATGAGTTGGTTCACTTTTTATTTTAATACAAATTTTTATCATGAAAGTGTACAAAAAATTATCATGCAACCAAACACCCCATTATTATTCAACTATCGTTTTGACATAACCAAACTATTGTTTACTGGTTGAAAGCCCATTAGTTTACATAATAAAATTAGCGATGCGACCTGCGATACGAACAGTTACTAGACACGACCACCAAGTAAAATAATGCTAAATATGAATAAAAATACACATGCTTATTATTATATCGATCACACATTATATTTAGAAGACCACCAGGGGGGCGCGCTCATACTGACGAGAAAAGTCAGGTCAACCGCCGCAAGGCACGTTTACATAAAGACCACCGCGAAGCAGCGCAACCGGTCAGGTCTTTTTTATTTTTTTTGAAAAGCTGTACCGGTCAGGTCAACCACCGAGTAAGGAAGGTGGAAAAAAAAACTGTCCAACGGCAGAGCAGAGAGACCCGCCGGACACGACGACCTCTCTGAAGCTGGGTGTTTATCTTGACTTCCCGCCGTTCTTGTCATAATAACAATTGTTTGAAAGGTTCGGGTACCGGCGTAAATTAATAAGTCCTTCGCATTTATTATTTACCGTAATTTGATTGCGTCGTGAAGTGAACTTTCATCGGAAAAATATGTATGTGTTACTTCCTTAAAAATTGTTTGGCAGTCGTACCAGTAATATTTGCATTCTAGAGGAACAAAGGGGAGATATTTTCTTCTTCTTCTTCTTCTCTTCTGTGGTCCCTTATAGGGTGTTTGGTAGCAATTTTTTTTCCTATTTTTTACCTAAAATTTGAAAATGGGGAAAGAGAGGTGTTTGGTCACGTCTTCTTTCCGCTCCCCTTTTTTTGGAAACGAAGAGTTCTATTCCTAATAGCTCTCTCGGAAATAAAACAGGGAAGGAGTTGTTTTATTTTCAAGAGAGACGCGGACACACGTCTTCTCTCACCCGTCTCCCACGTCTAGCGTCTCGCGCGGCATCTCCGTCTCCAGCATCTCCGTCTCCGGCGTCTCCCGCGGCATCTCCGTCTCCCCCGTCTAGGCGCCTCCATCGGCAGCGACCCGCCATCAGGTACGTGGTTCATCGTCGACGGCGGTGGACGCCGGCAGGTCCGGGGAGCTTGTCCGCGGTGGGGGGGTGGGGGGCGGCGCGCCGGCGGGAGCTTGTCCGCGGGGGGGGGGTGGCATGCCGGCGGACGCCCGCGGGAGCTTGTTCGCGCGGGGGGGGGGGGGGGGGGGGGGGACGGCGGCGGCGCGCCGGAGGGCGGGGAGCTTGTCCGCGGCGGGGGTCCGGGAGCTTGTCCGCGGCGGGAGGGGGGGGGACGGCGGCAGCGCGCCGGCGGGTCCGGGGAGCTTGTCCGCGGCGGGGGGGGGGGACGGTAATGCCAGCCATCTCCTTCACCCCTGGTACGTATTGGCTTGCTTGCTTCCTTCATCCTTGGTTTGTTTATCAACTTCACCTCACCCTACGTGCTCCAGGATTCTTCCTCACCTCCGAAACCCCTCTTCCATCACCTTTGACTCCCAACCCTTCCACCGTAGCTGGTCTTTCTTTTTGCCACCGGCTGACCACCCTTGTTTCCCTGTTTCCGGCAACTCTAGAGCCGTCGGGGAGCTTGCCGATCAGGTTTTCTGTTTCATCACCCAGCAATTAAAAATTACAGAGACGGGAGATGGTAATCGAGGATTATCGGGAGCAGGGACGAAGGGGTAGAAGGGTGAACCTGCGGAGAGCCGCCGGATGCGGCCGTAGATCAACGTGGGCCGAACCATCTGCAGTTCGAGGAGCTTCGTGGAGAGGGGGGGCCGGCCAAGCCAAGGGGAGGGAGCAGACGATGCCGTCGCTGTGCAGTCATGGCATGGTTCGGCGGCGACGCCAGCCAGTTCCCCTGCTTTTCGCCGCAAGGGGGGACGAGTAGATTTATAAGCAGACGCCTCCATCGCATTCTTCGTTGTGGACCAGATTCTTTACCTCCTCATCTCTACGTTCCCAACCCCCTATCAGCTTGGAAATTTAGTTACCAGCAATACTTAGTTATATGTGGGAAGATTATGTTAGTAGACGAAATTGATGTATAGGATTCATTATTCAATCATGTTACTTGACATTATATACAATATAGATGTTGTGATATTTTATGTTGTATTGACATGTACTGTGTGTCGTAGAAGTCCTTTTGATTTTAAAGTCATAACCGAACACTACTATCTAATTTTTAAAATTTGTGACAGTTTTTCCAAACACAAAAAATTGGACTGTTTTGATTTTAAAAACAAAATTGAGAAGTCTTTCAATCTTGATTTCAAAAATGAGGTTATCTTAAATTTAAAAGCGCTACCAAACACCCTATTAGTCCTTACACAGTGGTGACGGATTTAGGATCTTAGGTGAGGGAGATCACCTTAAATTTTTAGTGGAGTAATTTCTTATAAATATTTCATAATTTATTTTATTTTTGATAAAATCATCTAAACTTGCGATATATTTCTTAAATTTTAGTGAGATCACTCGACAACGCTATGCTTGTCGTGGGTCCGCCATTGTCCTCACCCTCTTTTGATGCTATAATTTTTTATTTTTAACCATCTTAAATTTATTTTATTGTATAATTTCGTCGCAGAAGTTTGTAAAAGCTATTTGCAACAACACGCATCTATTTGGTGTACTTTTGTCGAATCAAACCAAATAAAAACCGAAATTTGAAGAACCAAGGAATTAATATACAGTACAACAAATTAAGATGGTGGTCGTTGTAATTTTTTTTCCTTTTTTTTAACATTTCTTCTTTTATCGATGATGGCCATGATAATAGCTAATAAAAAAATGAGGTGAGACTTCGAACTGCTAGAGGAGGGTTAAACAGCACATATATATATAGATATGTACCTAATACGGAATTAAACAGAATTAGGCATTTATAATCACAGGAAAGATGAATTAAAATATCTTTTAAATATATAGTCCGCAGCGACGTACAAGTTGTCAGGGATCGATGTTCATCCAGTTTTAAAAATTTATCAAAGCGAAGTAAAACTGAACAAATTAATTCCGAATATCAGTTGTTTGATTTCTTCAGCTGAAGCGTTATATATGCTAAATGATTTATAGCTCGGTTTAGTCTCTCTCTGGCTCGAGTCAAATCAGTAAGCTAGTTGATCAAGCTTATTTTTTATATTAACAATATACTGTCATAAATATCTATGTATGATACTCTGAGAGGCAGATGATTAATTCAATTTATTTTCAAGGAAGGGCGCAGTGCGCCCTGGCGCAGCCATGATATCTACCGGAAATAACAGATATCCTTCTCGGAAGCATCCCGTTGCTTTCCTTCCTCTGGGGTGGTGGTGGAGACCGTGGAGGAGACTACTTCCTGGTCCAACCACGCTTCCTCTCCTTCCTTCCGGCTTCCTCGCAGTCTCCCACCGGCGGCGGCGTAGCCCCTCATATATGGACGGAGCACCTCCCTCCTCCTCCCGTCCGACGACACAACGCGCATAGCGCGGAGGCGACCGCCGTCGAATCTCCCCCTCCGACCGAGTCTTCTTCTCGACCTCCGATGGAGCAGATGGTCGTGGGCGCCTCTTTCCTCTCGCCGCTCGCGGCGAAGCTCTTCTGCTGCCCACCTCTCGGCTGGGTCGCCAGAGCCCAGAAGCTCTACACCCGAGCCCTGCCCTTTCTTCTGGGGGTCGTCGCCGTTATCTGGAGGCTTTCCGGCGGCGGCGGCGCCGACCACCGGCCGCGGAGTTGCGGGCCCGGGGAGAGGGACAAGGTAAAGCCGGGCCGCCGGGGGGGAGACGGCGGTCTCGGGGTAAGTTCAAGGGACGTCGAGACGATCATGGAGAGGATGGGCCTCGGCGGCGGCGGCGACGGGGACGAGGCCCGGGGGGCCGTCGGCGCCGACGACCTGGATCGCCTGTTCGTAGAGAAGGAGCCGAGCTTGGAGGAGGTCAAGGCGGCCTTCTGCGTCTTCGACCACGACGGCGACGGGTTCGTCGGGCCGGAGGAGCTGCGGAGGGTGCTGCGGCTCTTGGGCATCGAGGAGGTGACCGCCGGCGATTGCCGGCGGATGATCGACGCCCACGACGAGAACGGGGATGGCAGGATCGACTTCAACGAGTTCGTCAAATTCATGGAGAGAAGCTTTTGTTGTTGATACCCGACAAATTATTTTTTTTTACTTCTCTCTCTATTTCTTCCTTCTTCTTTTTTTCTCGCTTCCGATTTATTTTCGAATGGGAAGGTAGAAAAAAAATTGGACAGAACGTTTTCGTAGAGACTAAAAAATTATATTTCATTATTTGCGAAGCCGTGATTTACATAAATTTTCAGTCTTCATAGACGCTCTTCCGTGTTCGGTGATAAACTTTGAACAAAAGCTTCCTTCGACTCGTTCCATTGAATCAAGTTATTTTTTGGCCCAGCTTTCTGCTGTAAAATTAAATTTATCCTTTTATTTGGTTGTCGGTAGAATAATAGTTAAATGGAAAAAATATAATCCATTGTCTCCTTTATATATAGCTTAGATTTTTTTTTTGCATCTATATATTTCGTGGGCATGCCCTTTTTCCACGAAGATGGGTGGTCGTCCCGGGTCTCCAAATGAAATCTTATGCCCTGTTTGGTAGCATTATTTGACACATCTATCACTATCAATTTTAAAATTGATATTCTTAATAATCATTGAGAAATGTTTGGTTAATAGTATCAATTTTGAAATTGGTAGTGAAAACAAAGCACATTATGTAATACAAGTGTCAACTTGTATCAATTTTAATATTGATACTACAACCTCCAAAATTATCAATATCAATATTGATATAGTATCAAATTTGAAACTCTAACCAAACGGGCCATTAAGTTTCATAATTGTTTATGATTTGATTTCGATAAAAATAGCTAGTCCAAAAGTCATTAATGCATCCCGTGAACACTATACGAATCATAATTAGAAATCCCTGCGGTTTAATCAAATCGGTAATCTACTTTTCCAATTTAGATACTATTCTAGTATATATCAGTAAACATTAGTATTTTAATAAAAATGTAAAAAAGGTAAACTATAAAAATAATAAGATGTGAAATGATTATGAAAGTAAAATGAAAAATTTAAATTATTATGTCATATTTTATCAGTTATGTTGCATTTATCAGCTCATATTTAATAAAAATTAACAGTACTGTTAATAAATTATCGATTTACTACAATATATTCCCAGCTGTAGTTCGCACTCCACTCCTGGGTGTATGTGGATGCCCCCAATTAATCACCGCAAGTGACCTATCTTATCTAAATTATAATTTTCAGTATGCTTATATACCCGGCCCATCCGAAGAAACCATTCTTTTAATTCTTCTTTTTTTATACCAAAAAAATGAAAAAGAAAAAAAAAAGATTTGCGCTGCACAGTTAGCGGCGTGTGCGAAGGGGTGCAAACGAGTCAAGTCGAGTCAAATAACATGGTGTTCAAGTTCAACTTACTTATTTTACGTAAGTTCGAGCTCGAGCTCCAGTTTTAACAAGTATGTTGAATACTTGTTCAAACTTGGTTCATTTATTAATTGAGTCGAGTCAAGTTCGAACTCAAGTAGTAACTGGACTAAAATTCAATTCACATTCAAGCTTAAGTTATATACAAACTCATTTATAAAACTCAAAATCAATAAAAAATCATCGATGAAACTCTAGATTTAGCTGATTTATGAAACTCGACTAAAGTTTAAATTCAAATTTTAAATTTTTTAATATATTTAAGTGACAATACATAACTATTAATACTCTTAATTTAATTTTTAAAAATAAATATACAATAGAATACTTAATCAAGCTGCTCGCGAGTTTATTGAGTCAAGTAGGAGTCAGTTCGAGCTAGACTCATTTAATAAGTTGAGTTTTATTGTTTGTTCAACCTTGTTCATTTAACATAATAAATGAGTCAAATCAAATTTTTATTGAGCCGAGGGTCGAGCTAGTCGTGGAGTGTAATGGTTCGTTTGCGTCCCTAGGTACAAGGTAGCACACTAGCACGTCCAGTTTGATGTAATATCTAGATTTGAAAATACATCAAGCCGTTATATTAATAGATTATTAACAATTCTAGCTGATTAACTGTTTTTTAGAAGATTGAATTAAAAAAAACCTTAAAATCAAACTTATTTTGTTGAGAGCAATCTCGAGGTTGGTGACTTGGAGGAAAGATAGTTTATCCAGCTGTTCCGTATGATATCGGAGCTCTTAGTGGGAAGAAGGTCTGTTATGGCATATTTGGGTACTCGATATGTATAATGGGGTGTTTGGTTGCATGATAATAGAGATTTTTATTTTAATTTTTAAAAATGGTAAGAAAAATTGTTAAAAGAGGTGTCCGGTAACCATGACAATTTTATGTTTTGAAAGTGATTTTCTTCTTAAACAAAAAAAGAGGATCTCACCTCTTTCTTTTTTCTTGTGGTCTCCCACTTTGTTCGGTCATATGTGGTAGTTACTATTTTTTGTTATCACATCCCTCCAAACATGATAATTTTATGTCACGAGTTAGTTCACTTTTTATTTTAATATAATTTTTTATCATGAAAATGTACAAAAATTTATCATGTAACCAAACACCCCATAAGGTCTTCTTGACTCACGAGGATGTCAAGTCTCTGTGGCACTTCAATTTCAGAATATATTAAAATTTTAAATTAATAAAAATTAAGAGGCTAATTATTTTTTGAAAATTAAGTTGAAAAAAACTTAAGAATTCAACGTATTTGTTGAAAGTATTGGGGGGGACGAAGGATCTCCTGAGAACGTTCCTAACCAATATGATTGTTGAGCGCTGGCATCCTTATATTAATACGGGAGGTGCTCATCTTGTTCTCATCTAGGGAAATTATATGATCCAGACTGGAATGGGCTTGTAATTCATGAAAGAAAGGGAAGAAATATATGAAATCTGTGGAATTCGTCAAAATTCTTGTCTAAACAAAGGTCCATCTGTCTGCTTTTGTTTGAGGCAAGTCATTTTCCTGTTTGGTACTTAGAAAAAAGAAAGGAATCAATAAACATCAGACTATTCACAGCCGAGGGCCAAGGGGCACGAGGCAAACCAAGAAGACTAGTGCAGGTGCAAACTAAAAAGACAGACGCCAAGCAGATACAGACTATTCACAGCCGAGGGCCAAGGTGCATGATTACCATGCACGGCAAGGCATCATACTGTAAAAACCTGTACATATCACAAAATGCAGGTGCATAGACAGACGCCAAGCAAAGGATATAGGTTTCAAATAATCAGGATTATTGTACCATGACAAACATGCACTATATACCTGGTTCTGACTCAAAGGTCTTTGCTCCCAGTTACTGTTCCAAAGATGAGCCGACTTCCACCCAACTTAGTTTGAAATAGTGACATTTGTAGGTAAGTTCTGGGGTAAATTCTTCCGGAGGAAATTTTGAATTATATGTGAGCAAAGCGCATGCATACCAGACAGGTTAGTTCCTTGTCTTGGCAGCCTATGCTGATTAAGTATGTTGGGCAGCCAAAACAGACAAGAGAAGTGCCTTAATGGCTGTTCACCTATGGCTGTTCACCTTCTACTGAAAGTTGAAGAAGGTGGGGGTGCGAGATAGGTGAATCTATCCATTTTCATTGCATCAATACCCATAGTTTTGAACAGTGAAAATTCTATTCGGCTAGCCCCCAAATGCTCTTTAAGAAAATGGGAAATTTTACATTAAATCCAACGCATGCTCTCTACGACGCACTAGCTGCACATTGAACAATCACTATAGGAGAGTCCATGGATGACCTTGGCGTGAGGAAGAAGGGGACAGACTCCTTGGTGAACGTCGAACGAAGGATTCCCGGCAAGTTGCAGCTGATGTTGATGTAGACGGGCTTGCTCTCCTTCAAGACCGTCGCTGCCATTTACGGTGGAAATGAACAATAAAATTTTCATGAGGGTTGAGAAGAACAGGACAGCTTACTCAATCGAGATCTTCGACGAGAGCTTCAGCCGGGAGCGGAGAGACGCGAGCGATTGAGATGTTCCACGCGATCTTCTGCCGCGGGAGGAGAGGGGCGAGCGATTGAAAGCTTCGACGGCAGCCGCGGTCGGAGCTTCAGTTGTGGCAGAGAGGTGCGGGCTAGAGGGCTTCGACAGGAGCTTCAACAGCAACTGGCGGAGAGGTGCGGACTCGACGGCTTCAACAACACGAGATTTGAGAGCTTCGACGGGAGCTTCAACAGCCGCCAGAGAGCTGCCGGCCTTGACGGGAGCTTCAACAGCCGCCGGCACCGGAGAGCCGTAGGCACAGCCGCAGGTGGAGAGGAGGAGAGACAGTTGTACCGCGCAGGGTTTCGATGGGAGTCGGCGGCGGGCGGAGAGACGATCGGGAGTAGGTCGAGGGGCATATAATATTGATTTTAATACAGGTGGGTAGCTGTTTTAAAATTGATACACCTTGTTACTACTAATTTTAAAACTGATACTTTTATACAAACACAAGTTAGTGCCTTAAAGGTAACTAATACAGTTACCAAACAGGCCATTAGCGTCCGTTTGGTTACATAATATTTTATCCCGAATTAACTTTTCACGGAAAAGTACGTTCATATGTTTTATTTGGTAGATGAGAAAACAATTTTTTCGAAATGTTTCTTTTACAATAATTTGAAGGAAAATCAAATACATGTTCCGTTTCACGATTATGTCATTAATTTTCAAGATATGATTTGATATTTAATTTCACTTAATCATTTTATATAAAAATATTGTAATTCTATATAAGTTTACAAATTATATATAAGTTTTTTTATGACATAATATTGACGTGAAACTGTATAAATTTTGAATTGATTAATTTTTATAATTTTAACAACTCAAAGACCTACAATTGAAATTATTGTTTAATAAAATAGTATTTAGAGATCATGATTAAAATTTTTAAAAATATAAATAAATATACGTATGTTTATTTAATTTGGCCAACAACTGTTCTGCCTTGGACCTTGTCTCCTAAAAATGGCATGCATCGCATGGCAGCGGACGTCAAAATCTAAGTTTTACGTGGTCAACATAAAGTATTTTCGGTTGACTATGTATATTACAGACCACCAAATAGTCATGGTACCGAACTTTTCAAGAAAACTTAGGGTCCGTTTGTTTCCTTGTAAAACATGTCTAATGTAACATCTTTTCGGGAAAAGTTGAGTAGAGCCTTCATTTGATTGCAAGTAAATGTGCGGTCAAAGGAAAAGTATATCCATTGACCCATAAAACCTCTGATTTTGGCATCAGAAACAAATTGCCGGATGCCGTTTTCCACGCCCCATTGTTTGCAGTTTCAACTACGATGTCCCCCTCTCTCTCCATCAACCATACAATGGACATCGCTAGTAAATAAAATATTATTATAATTTACTTTAAATAAAAATTTAGCTTGAAGTATATTATATATTAATTATTCTCAAAATGTAAAAGTATATAAAATATTAAAAATAATTTTAAAAATTCTGTACTTTTAATAGAACTTTCTAATTATGAGGATAAAAATATGAAAAACGAAATAGTTTACAAAAATCAAATGATAAAAGATACTTTCAAGAAGATCATATCAAACCTATCAAATGAGATATTTGGATTGACTTTTCTATAACAAAACTAAATACATTGAAAAAATTTTCATCAACTTTTTTTGTGCAACCAAAGAATTCTTGATAAATTTAATTAAGTTAGTTTATGCATAAACTACTTAGTATTGTTAAATATGATTAAAAATAAATTTACATGTTCTATTACACATATTTAACAAATTTAAAAAGTATGATTTCTAATTAAGAATTTATTTTATAATACATTTAATTATATTTTTAAATTATTCTAAATGTAAAAAAATAGCTCAATCAAAATTTATATTATGCATTTATGTTATCATAAAATGAGAAAGGACAAAGTAAAAAAATAACATTGAAATATCAATCCCTATCATGTTTTCCCAAAATTGTTTCTGCATGCAACCAAATAACAGCGTATGATAACGATTTCCCGGAAAACTTGTTACAATGAAAAGTATTTTCTCCTATTTTACTTTTACGTGGGACCAAACGGGCCCTTACTGTGTCACCCAATTTTACGTGGGTCCGTTTGATTCCCCGTAAAAGTCTCTACTTGCATTGAGCTTTTCGGGATATCTTTTTCTTATGCTGTATTTGGTTGCTAGTAAATTCATCGGTCAATGTAAAATCTTTTACATTGACTAGTTGAGGCGGGGATTTCGGTCCCCAAAATTTTGACGCGTACCGTTTTCCGCATGCTGTTTCAGATAGCGTTTGCATTTAGATCGTAGACAATCAATATTATGAGCATATTATAATTTCATGTTTATATATATTGATCAATATCATTTATTAAAATTTTAAATATATCAATATAAAATTTAAAACCTAATAAATTTTTTAGTTAAATATTTTTAGTATGATCAAAATCTCTTTTTAATATTATCTTTCTATGATTTCTCTTACATCCCTCTTTTCACTTTAAAAAGTGGGAATATTTTTAAAAATATTTAAATAATTTCACTTGCATATATTAAATTGAAATAAATATTTTTTAAAATTAAAATTAATTTTGATAATTTAAAATTTTGAATACATGTTTATAAAATACAAATTTTAATGGCTCTTAATTTTTTAAAATCTCAACAATTTAAAGGAAGCTAAATTTTTTAATGTATTAAAGTGCCAACTAGTTTAAGAATAATAATTAACAACATAAAATCAATTTTACAAGCCTAAATATATAATAATATGAAATTATTATAAGTTTTGATTTCATATGTTCGAAATAGTTTCAAAGAGTTTTTAAGAAATTGAATGTTAAAATATTATGAAAAATTCTTACAAGTAACTAAAAGATTAGAAATTACTCACTAGAAATCATTTTCAGATGAGCCAAATAAAACATACGTATTTCTTTTTCCCCGTAAACGTTATCCCATGTAAAACTGTTTTACTGTTTTTTCTTTTACTCCTAAGCCGTCGCCATTAGTTCTCGACCGTTGAACGGTCAACCGAGGTTCCGCAAACACTTTAGCGACGGCTAGCGCCGTCGCTTAAAAGAGTTTTAGCGACGGCTTTTTAAGCCGTCGTAAGTTTACCTTATATTGGCGACGGCTTAATAGTAGCCGTCGCAAATAACGTTTTAGGCGACGGCTCTTTAAAGCCGTCGCCAATAATCCGTCGCAATTGACCCTTTTTCCTGTAGTGCAAACAGACCCTAGTGTAAAGTGTAAAGCGTAAACGAAACCCTTGATAAGTAACCATCGGTAAACTCTGCAAAAATTTGCTTGACTTTTTTATTATCTTATAAGTTTGAACTAAAAAAAGTAAATTTGATTTATTGATAAGTTGAGCATGAGTACTTAATCAAATATAATTATTTTAAAAGATTAAAATATAGCTATTCATAATTAGATAGTCTAAATTAAATATATTACATGCCGTAAAATCAAATTTGGTTTGAGTTTAAACTTGGATTGAGCTCAAGTTTCATAAATAATTTGTACCAAGATCAAACTTGACTTAAATAGGCAAATGTGGTAGTCGAGTTGAAACCGTAACTTTCTCTTGAGTAGAGCTTCAACACGGATCGAACCTACACATCAAAACTTGCTCTCAAAATTGAATTTAAGCAGATGAATGAGGGAAATTCAAACTACACCTTACCCTGCTCAATTTGGCTCATTTGCACGCCCACACTAATCACTTGATAAGTGGCTCTAATTTCTTGACGAGAAAGGCTCCTCTCAACTTATATATTATGTTAAATATTGAGAAGCTTGGTTTTCATTAACCGGTTGAGTTTGTGTAGAACTCTCTGCTCGATTTGATAAAGTTTGGAAAACAAATCAAATAAATATTTATTACAAAAAATTATGAGTATATATTTACATCTTCGTAACATTTTTAAAATTTATTAAAAATTTAAAATAAAATTTAAATTGAGTTTAAACTTAGATTGTGTTTCATACACAAACCTAAAATTTAAGTTTCATAATCGAGCTTATATCAAAATTGACTTTGAGCTTTGTTGCACGCACCTTATCTTCCTAGTTAAGAGGAGTTCGTGCAGCAGGCGGGCGATTATGAGGATGTGCATCCCCATGTGGCGCTAGGACATGAAACTCGAATAGACACAGAAGAAGTCCTGATCACCAACAACATGCATGGCACAAACATGTAGGATAGCACAAACATGCAAGACGAGGCATGCATGGGTGTGAGACTCCATCAGGATGCATGCACACTAAGAGACGTATGCATGAAGAATCCTTGAAGATGTGGGAAGATACTGATATATGTGATGGCTATCAAGATACTGATAGCAATATATATTCTACAAGTCAATCATATATGATATGATTCGATATTTCTAAAAATATCTCATTCAAATAATTAGGCAAATTCTTCATTACAAGCTCTTATTAGATGCGAATATCATAATGAAATCTTTGATCAAATACAATGATGATTTAATCATGATGAGATTATGATGAGATCATGATAATGAGATTGATCATGTAGAGGTATTTGATCTAAATATTTCTAGTTATAGAATACTTGAGACGGGACATTAAGGATCCAGATAGATTAGTGTATGTGATCTCTTATCATGTGATGAGGATTACCGATCTCATTGGTCATTAGTGTGTAGATACTGAGATACACATATAGATACTGATTAGTCGAATGTGTTCATTGAACTGACCGAATTAGAAATCCTGAATGGTATCTTACCTATAACTATCATGATTATCTATCATCATAGTTGCATGGTTAGACCTTTGACCTGAGTCACCAAAGATATCTTGTTGGATAGAACTTGTACTTTGACCATTGTCTTATGGATCACCGTATAGATGGTGTAGTAAAGCGATGGATCGGCTACAAGGAAAATCTGATGGAGGCAATTGAGCAGACAATAAGAGATCATCCACTCTCGGTAAGTGAGAGTGAATGTCATATGGGATAGTACTCTAAATCCTTGGTCAGGATAAATAGAATGATTAGAAAAGGAGTTTTCCAATTGATCCAATTTCGAGCATAGGATCTTATAGAGTTGGTATATTAAGGGGTTGATAGTTGATGCCGTACTTCTTTTCGACCGAGACATTGGATGGATGAGGATTTATATCCATGTGGTAACTGATGATGGAAATGCTCAATGGAGATAAGATTATCCCTATAGCCATTTGGGATCATGAGATGTGGCTTCTACCCTTCATGATCGGTAGGCTAATTAATCTGTTATCGAATAATGAATTTAATTTAATTAAATATAATTATTCTATTTTAATTAGGCCTCAACCAAATAGGATATTGGGCTTAATGGGTTACACACATAAGGACTTGTCCATAAGTATAGGGGCAAGGGCATAATTTATGAAGATTTTGGGTTTTTATGAAAAAATCTAAAATTCTCTATAAATATTAATAGTTTCAACCAAACCCCATCAAGCCAAGGGTGAAAATCACGTCCTTAGCCTTCTCCCTACCAGCATCCATGGGTGATGGAGCTCCGTTTGAGAAGAGTTCTCGAGGCCGGCGCTAAGGGAGAACTTGCTATGGATGAAGTTCGTGTGGATACTGCTAAAAATCGAACACTTGAACGATTTTAAGAGCTTGAGAATCTCATCTCCTTTCTCTCCTTGTGATTAGATGAATACGAATTAGGTATATTTGAATCCATTCTTATCAATTTTTGATTTTCGTCGTTCGGTTTTGATTGAGACAGATTCTAAAGAAACTCATAGAAATCGTCGCTTCCGCTGTACCAATTTTTTTAAGAAGATTTCTTAGAAATACATTGTAGAAGACGACGTTGGTGCTCGGAAGTGGAGTGTTTACATGGGTGGCACTATAGCTTGGGTGAACATAAGGTAGACTGACCAGGCAGGTAGATCATAAAATTAGGCTTCGACGAAAATGGCACTGTGAGGTGGTTGCAACAGGGAAGTCTAGATTGGCACTGAAGGTCTTCCGAGAAGATGGCAGCAAGATGTGTCGATGGGTGCACCGGCAGAGGCTCTAGGACAATGGCATGTCATGATGACGACAACTCCAAGGGTGGCCTCAAGCTGTAGGGGTGAGTTGATGCCACGTGGTAGATTAGTCAATAAGAGACTATGGTGACATGGACATGTGCCTTGGTGATGTGTGATAGACTAGTCGAGAGGAGACTCCGATGAAGGGGCATCTCCCTAGGTAACTGAGGACAACACTATGACGACAGTATGGTTTACATGCACGCAAGTCTTGGTGAGGTGATGCTACAACAACCACTAGTTGTGGCAATTCTCTAACAATTTTCTAGTGCAGGTAGAGACATCATGTGAAGGCATTATCAAGTGGGCTTGGTGGCTATTGATGCTGTAGGCATCAAGTGGAGCTATAGAAGCTCTCGAAGGTGATGGGAGATAGCATCACAATAGCAATACAAAGAACTGGTGAGGTTGAATAGTAACAAAGCTCTAGTGGGGCGCAACAACGTGTGTGGAGTTTGATGACCACAATAGCGTGGGTCATGGTTGGATGGTGACAATGACTTAGCTATGCATAGTGGCTGGCTATGAACAACCACAAGGGAAAGGAATCTCTGACAGCAAAAGACAGCGCTAACTATGTTAAACCAGTGGTGGTTCATTGCAGTTGCCAGAAGGCCCATAGGTGTCAAGTGTTGACGGCCTAGAAGGCTCTAAGTGATCAGTGGCGGTGTTTCTAGCTGGTCATTGACGTGGTGATTAACAAATTGATTAGAATGGCTAGTCTGAGAAGCTCACAATACTACTTGGTTGTGGCACATGCATTGAGTCACATGAGAGAAAGAGCCATGATAGATAAGTTCAGTCATTATCTAAACTTGATTGGCTTACAGAGGACGTGAGGTGTGTGTGGCAGGCCACTGGCGGATACAATGATCATGTGCAGTTTGGCACTTAATGTAGCGGCTTTGGTTGATAAGCTGAGAGGAGAATTTATTGCATGCTTCTTATCTTTCCAGCCAAGTGGAGTTCGTGCAGCAGACGATTATGTGGGCGTGCATCCCAGTAAGGCGCTCATACTTGGAAGAAGTCATGATGGCCAACAGTATGCATGGCACAAACATGTAGGAAGAGGCATGCATGGGCTTAGGTTGTCCATGCATGCGAAGAGACATATGCATGAAGAATCCTTGAAGACATGGGAAGCCATGGGGATAAGGAAGTGCATGTGTGGAGTACCTTCCCGCGAGGCTCTATATATAAATAGAGTAGGCTACCTCCAGAGGAAACCATTGCTCTGGAGAGAGAGAGAGAGAGAGAGAGAGAGAGAGAGAGAGAGAGAGAGAGAGAGAGAGAGAGAGAGAGAGAGAGAGAGAGAGAGAGAGAGAGAGAGAGAGAGAATTTGTTTTTCTCAAGGAGTGTTAGTCGATCTTTTTATTTTATTCTTATTTAGCGAAGCTTCAAATCATTATTGTATGTGAATGTAAGAAGACATCACCTTGCTGAATCACATTAAATTTGTAGTGTGTTTTAGGTTTCTTCTTCTATCTCCATTCGTTGGTTGACATGTAGACTTTGACTCTGTCCATTAGATTTGAGTATTTTTTTCGTGTGCTACAACAAGCTTCATAACCTTGCTTATATTAAGCTCGGACTTGAGCTTAAATCAAGCTTGAGTTGAGCTCCACTTTGAGTTCAAGATTGAACCCAACTAAAATTAGTAAATGAATAGATCATCAAGCCAACTTTAGAGCATAATGAATTGTTCAAGAGACAAACTATAACATAGGTCTAGGTTGTTCATTAGAGTGTCACGAAGTAGAGAGAATGATGGAGTGGATATTGCAATGATGTGCCAGTGTGATAAAATCCTTTATAAGAGCAGTTTGGATTAATAAACACACTGAGATAGAATTTCAACATTAATCAAATGTTTAGCCAAGTAGAACAATAACTTGGAAGGTATAAACTAATCTAAGTGACAAGTCTACTAAGTTGACAATGGTAATTATTAGATCTTGGCTCAGACCGTCAATTAAGTTTATTTTCTTGATCGGACTAATATCAAGTTCATGAATGCATATATATATGCATGACACTCTTCCATTTCTTAAGACAAGTTTATGGTCAAGACGTTACATATACATTTACTTTCTCTATATCTAGTCGTGCATATAGAACCTGATAAACAATACATGCATGTAGTATATACATTAGTCATGATGATATGTGCCTACTATGTACACATTTCGTAGCATAGTTCTTTCCAAAATACTTACTAGAGTACTTCTAGCAAATCTCTAGAAGATAATTAACATGATTTCAAGCACAATTTTCATGGACTGAATCGATCATGGGGCATCTACCTAGACCGAGCTTTCATAGCTGTAGAATATTTTCTTTCTTTTTTTTTGCTGGCATCAGGTTGCCAGCATTGATGGCTGATTGCAGTGGGGGCAGACCGAGTGTTAATGGGATTGTTGGCGGCCCGATCGGGTTGGTACATAAATACATACATACAAATACACGTGGGAATCACTCGTTGGGTGCTGTTGCGCATCGATTGCGGGTGCAAACAAGTCTAGTCGAGTTAAATAGTATGTTGTTCAAGTTAGAGCTCGAGATCAAGTTTTAATAAATACGTTGGACCATTATTTAAAGTTGGCTCGTTTATTAATTTAGTCGATTTCAAGCCTGAGCTAGAGTAGCAACTTGACTCAGAGTTGGATTCATATTAAACTTAAGCTCGATACAAATTCATTCATAAAATCTATAATCAATCAAAATTATTTGTGAAACTCTAATTTTAGTTTATTTATAAAACTCGATCTAATTTTAAGCTCAAATTTCGAATTATTTAATACATTGAAACGAAAATATATAATTATTAATATTTATAATTTATTTTTTTAATTAAATATCTGATAGAAATATTTAATCAAGCTAGTCACAAATTCATCGAGTCGAGTAGAAGAATGC
Organism: Cryptocoryne crispatula var. balansae; assembly: GCA_036172225.1. NCBI lineage: Eukaryota > Viridiplantae > Streptophyta > Magnoliopsida > Alismatales > Araceae > Cryptocoryne > Cryptocoryne crispatula. Next base: position 14,114,085 of record CM069920.1, on the reverse strand, counting down.
TTAAGGTCGACTCGTTTAACGAGTTAAATTTTATTTTTTTATTAATACTGATAATTAAATTTATTTAAATAAATATTCAATATTTAATCAAGCTACTCACAAATTTATAGAAACATGTTCAAGGTCGGCTCATTTAATGAGTCAAAATTTTTTCTTATTCAAGTTTATTCGTTTAACATCGTAAATGAGATGAGTCGAATTTTTATCGACTTGAGTTTTGATCTATTTGTCTCGGTGTGTTAGTTCGTTTGCACCCCTAATCAGGCTACGGCACCACATGGACGGAGCTCCGGATGTGTAGGACTGAGGCGGGGGGAGAGGCGATGAAGAAGAGAGAGAGGTTTATATTCATAGGATTAACAATGTAATTACACTAGAGTGAAATTTCAGAAGAAGAGACGCAGAACCTCCTCCAAGAAGGGACGACGAGGGATAGTGTTCTGTAACTTCTGTTCTGTGATCTTGCTCAGCAAATCCTCCTAAGCAACTGTATTATATGTATATGTCCAATGCACATTATACAATCTTGTACAGCTATATATGAAATCAAGGAAGGCGTGACTAAACTGCACACAGCATTATATATATATATATATATGTATATGAATATATATGACCAATGTTGTTGACTGTGAAGGAGTTCGACTCTCATATCAAGTCTCCAGTTTCCCTCTCCAATAACTAGGATACATTCAGTTTTTCAAGAAAAAAAACTAGGATACATTCAAGTTTCTTATTGTAATTAGATTCTCTAATTACTTGATTTTCTAGATCTCTTGATATTCTAATTTAATTAAGATTTAGATTGCCCAATGTGATTTTCTTATTACATGTTTTCTCTCTTTTTTCATTATTATCTTCTGGATCTCTTATTAATCGGATATTCAATCGATACTCGCTTGAGTACACTAATATACCTGAGTTAAGCTCATCAAGTAACATGCATGCTACTCAGCTCTCAGGCTCGGCTATGGCGTTTGTGCCCCTAGTTGTTCTTAAATTTTATGTAGCTCATTTACTTGCTTTGTCATAAGTATGCTATATATCTACCAAGGCTGGGTGATCGTAAGGGAAGACGGTTAATTAGTTCGATTGTTGGGTCAATCAATTAATTTAGTCGATCATTATACTGGATAAAATGGTCTTCATCGACTTAACCATGAAAGTATAATCGCCTTGGTACTTTAAAATGGAAACACGCAAAAATAGGGGTGCAAACACTACGGGGAAGGACGTTATTGGTGACAGCTTTTGCGACGACTTTACTTAAGCCGTCATAAATATTATGAGAACTGGCGACGGTGTATTACTCCATCGCAAAAAAAATATTAACGACGACTTCCACCGTTGTAAATAATAATAACCGGTGACGGCTAAGTAAGCCATCGCAAAAAGTTATTGTAGCGACGCTCTCAGCCATCGCGATTGGTTTTGGAGAGACCAGGAACTATTGGAGATGGCTAAGAGCTGTCACCAATACCTTAAACGGTTGAAAGTTAATGACGATGTAGCTTAATGCACTACTAACGACGGCTATAGATCCATCGCCACTAATCACATTTCTTTTAGCCACCTGATGCCCCCTTCTCTTCCCCCCTCCCGCTCGTGAAGCTCCGTGTGCCATTTCTGTCGCCGCCGCCGCTCCCCTGCTAGCCACCGTCGGTGCCGCCGACACCGTCGACTGTAGCCTTGCCGCCGTCGGTCACCAACGCACCACCGCCCGACCCCTACTGCTTCTGCCGCCACTGCCGCCCCCTTTGGGTTCTTCCGGTGCCGCCACTGCCCCTTGCTACTTCTGCCGCCGTCGCCGCCACCACCGTCGTCGATCACCGCCGCCGTCACCGTCACTGTCGTCGTCGGTCGCCTCTACCGTCATTGGTCGCCGCCGATGCAGCCACTCTCCCACCCTAGTTAGGGTTGAATGACCGGATACCCTCCATAAAGGTATAAATTTATTTAATTTTTGTTGTTGCTCTAGAAAATGGAATGGATGGAATCCACATTTTGGCAATCCGTTTTTCTTAGATTTTTTTATAAATTTTTAAAATTATCTGAATCAAATTTGACGTCAGCCAAATCGGAGTCAGTTGGTGCCCATCCCTTCTGCTTGGGTTCAATGTTTTTATTTGGTTAGTTTGCAAGGGTTGACTGAAAACGTGTTCCTTTGACTCTCCTTTAATCCACGAAATCAAGCATGATGCCATTTTCTGGCCAGCACCGCACTCCCATAGATTAGAGCACAATGGTCAGTGCATGTAAATATATATAATATTATGAATATTTAGGTTCTTACAAACTTATGTATAATTACATATTAGTTCTTCAAAAAATTAAATATAGCAATTAAAGACAGAGAAGTATTTTTTATTTTTAGAGATAATGGCTCTTCTTTGTTTGAAAGCAAAAGTACTTCTTTCCGTTTTACTTATTTTTTTTAAAATTAAATACATTTTTAGTGAAGAAAGCCAAGAACAAATCAGAATAAATTGTAGAGTAGGTTAAAAGAATAAAACTATAATAAATGACAATAAATGCATTTTATAATGTATAATGAGGTGTTTGGTTGTATGACAATAGAGGTTTTATTTTAATTAGTAAAAATCGTAATGAAAATACTGTCCGAAAGATGGTTGGGAGGTGTTATAATTTTTTATTTAAAAAAAGTTTATACCATCCCACACGACATAGAAAAAGTGATTTTCAAATGACCCAAACACATGAAGAGGTAGATGAAGCGGTCATCTAGGATAATGATTGGAGTCGTCAAATGATGATATATACCGATACCAATTTGATTTCTCTACTTTTTAATTTAATACCCATATTTTTAACACAAATTTTTATTGTATGAAAACATGTATCAGTTGATGAATCCCCCTAGCATAAGAGGAATCGGATACTGAGGTATCACAGTCACTCACTCTAGAGGAGCTTTTGTATCGGTCTTCGGTAGATATATACCGGGACGAATCTGATGTGGTGGGCGAGGTGAAACTCTCAGCACGTGGTATGGTGGGTCCAGTGGAGGTTCTTCTTATTTCACGACCCCAAGAGGTTCGGGACCTTAGAGAGCAGGTGGAGAAGCAAGTTCAGATCAACATTGAATGTCGATCTGATATTTTTTCTTTAAGGTAACAGTTGAACGATCGACAAAAATCATTTCAAGAAATTGTCACACGCCTGACACAAATATACAAAAATATTAGTCAAAGACTCTCAGCCGGCATACCATCCACATCGAGGTAACCTCCAACACAATCTCATCAAGACGAAGACGAGGACGATGAAGAGTACAAGGATGATGATGACGAAGGATCTTTTGAAGATGATTGACTTTTTTAGATTTTATCTTTACCAATTTTTTATACACTTTATGTCCAAAACTTATTGTTATTGATACTATATATATGATTTGTGGTTGTGATTGTGTTGTGTAATTTCACAATGAATACAATGTATGCATTTGAATGTGTTTGTGTATTGTGTGTTAATAGTAATACATAGTTGTTATGTGTTCAAATGAAAATTATGAAATGTGATTAAAGAAGTGTATGTGAAGTTGGATCTTATCGTGGCAATTGAGATGTCAATTGTAAATGAAAATTGACTTTGAAATGTGTAAATGTAGGAATGGGTTGATGGTGATCATCCCCATAATGTATATTCATGCATGGATGTAAACCTACATGGATCTGGTTAGAAAATAAAACTATTTTTTTACATTACAATATTGTTGATAATGGCTTCCCTGAAACCATAACTAACAATCTTTCTGGCGACGACTGAAGAATATTCGCGACTGCTCTAAAGCCGTCGCCAAAGCAGATATTCGGCACCTTGCGGTTGGCCGTGGACATCATTTCCTGCTTCAGCGACAGCTTAAAGCCATCGTTAATACACAACTGACGACGACTAAAAGAGCCGTCGCAAATAATTTTTTAAGCGATGGGTTATCGGCTGTCGCAAATAAATGTTTTGGCGACGGCTTGAGCCATCGCTAGTAACTATTGTCGGCATTGGCTAAAAGTCATCACCTATACTATTATTAGCAATGGCAGTATGGAGCTATCACCAATAACATTGGCGACGAGCTTATTTGTGATGACTTGACAACGATTGAGGAGCCGTCGCTAATACATTTTGGTAACGGCTTTAGGGTTATTTCATATTTTTTGTTGTGAAACCACAACAAATGAAATTCTAAATTAAATTTTTGTTAAATTTTGATTAAAATTAACTAATTCAAAAGATACTATTTTATTCCATAAACTACCATAATAGAAATAAAATATTATGATAGTTTATTTGAATTGGGATCTAAATAGAGACATTCCTTTGAGTTTTTTCTCTTGGTAAAATTTAAATTTAAATAAATAATTTTGTAATACAAATTAAAAAAGGTGACTAGTTATAAGGTGATAATAAAATTTTAAGTTATTATATCAATTCTAGCCGTTGTATAAAATTTAATATATAAAGGTTTTAAAACATATCAAATGATATTCTAATTCTGATAATAAAGTTGAACTAAACGAGACTCACATGGTTTTGATTTAGTCAGAATCGCTTAAGCCTGACAACATAGAAATTGATAATTATCGAATTCGAGCAATTTGTAGCCGCAGATGGAATCGATTTTAGATCTCTCTCTCTCTCTCTCTCTCTCTCTCTCTCTCTCTCTCTCTCTCTCTCTCTCTCTCTCTCTCTCTCGTTAGTTGGTCATTTATTTTTGACTTTTGAGAGAGTTGGCAATCGTCAAGTAGATAATAACTTAACAATATTTGAAATAGAGGTGGAAAACAGAGTAGTGATGCAGAACAAACAAGCAAAAGAGGAAAGAAGAAAGAAGAAACTTGACCTCACAGCATGAGAGAGAGAGAGAGAGAGAGAGAAGGGGGAGGGGGTTCTGGCATTTCAAGTCAGGAGAAGGAAACACCACCGCAGGGCCCGTTGTTGGTTTCTTTTAAACAACAACCGTTCATTCAAAGTAGAGTTATATCGTATAAAAGGAGGTAATAATTACATTAAAACAAAAATAAATAATTTATTACCTCCTACTCTTCAAATAATAGTAAACCAATATAACTTAAGATTGACATCTCTACAAAATACAGAATTGACCACCACTTCATAATTCCTAATTCAACACATAAATCAAACATAATATATAATTTTATAATTTAGAAAATTTTTAAAAATGGGTGCTCCATTACAAAGTAAGTCGTGGAAATCATTCACTTTTCCAGTTGTACATGTGTGTTGAGACAAATGGGTAACACAGTACGTAGGTAGTAGCACTTGCGAACCTTGGATGCCCAAGACGTCTGTAAATAAAAAATATATTTAGCCCTGTAACTTATACATATATAATGCAGTTGTCAAGTACATCCAGATTGTGTCTTTTTTTTTTTTTTTTGGACATGATGGCCCGGTGGCCAACACAAGGCGCAGCTCCCGTGCCGGCGAGGGATCGAGCGCTGCCGGGTGCAGCACTCGATCCCCACTAGATGCCACCTCTCCCCCCATGGAGAGGTGGACCCGGCAGTCCGTCGCCGGGGTCGAACCCCCGTCCAGATTGTGTCATTCAGTCGTTTTGATAGCTTGTCGGACTTTCCGCTTCGGGGCTCCGGCGACGAGGGTTTTGCCGACTTCGCGGAGGAGGCTTCGCCACCGCGTTCTCCGGGAGGGGGGGCTGGGAGGCGCCTCGCTGTCTCCCCCCCCCACCCCCGCCACCGCCATCTCCATCGGCACAGGAGGGGTTGCCCCTTTTCTCCCCCTCGGGCTCTTTTGTTTGGGTAGAGTGTCTCTACTCAGCGATTTTTCTTACATAAGAGAGAAATAGAGCTTTGGTGTTCGGTGAGGTAGACGATTTTGTTGGGATTTCTATTTTTCTATCTCTTCGGCCAAGCTTTCTCCTTGCATTCGTAGTAAAATCTAGTCTTTTCTACTCGGAATCCCGTTTTGAGTGTTCTGGAACCGTGCAAGGTTTTCCTCGGAACTTTTACCTATTCTCTCCTGGGGCTCTATTATGTGCTTATAGTGTCTTAGTTGGGTTTACGTTAATGCTATATTATCTAGTTTTTTCTGTTTTCTGCTCTATGTTACTCTTCTTTGTAGACGCCGGTTACATGATCTTGAGATTATCTGTGAGGTTGTTGGCTTGGGCTATATTCACATCTCCAAGATGTGATCTTCCAACCTCCATGCGAATGTCTGACTTCATGAAGAGAGTCTTTGTTCTTAGACCGTCAAAGCATACTAATGCGCTGGTCCAGTTTATTTCGTGGCAATGTTCGACGGCGTTGAAGATGAAGACTTGGAACTCTTCTACAGTTTCATTTGTCTCTCTGTCCATTGTAACTAGTCTCTATATTAAGTCTCTCATTGGTTGGAAAGTTTCGTCTGTATGTTCAATATATATGACTGTCTGTCTAGAGTCATATATTGATGTAATCTTTTTCTTTATCGTAATATAGTGTGTTACAGTCTTTGTTCAAAAAAAAAGTACATCCAACTATCAGATCCAAGAAAAATACATAGTTAACTACTACAACGGCTGGAAAAACTCTCATGTCGAGAAAGATGCACGACGGTGTCTCGTTAAACACATTCTTCCCTCTAACTACTACACATACTGCTTGTCGGCACTTCAACACCCGACAAGAACGATCTACTTCTGCCTGGAAATGGAAGCAGCTGATTCGTCCAAAGGATCAATATTTCAGCTATCTGGTTTTCGCAGTCCTTTCTGCTACCATTGTATTCCCAAGGATGTCGTGGGGGACAAGGCTACGAGAGCATTCGCAGCACCCATCTTTTCTCAAAGATATAAAATATGGGTTAAGATTGATGTAAATGTGTGTGTATTGTTGGAAAAGTGGCTATAGTTCCGCGTGATGATACATTACAAGGTTCACCGCTTATATTTCTTGAGTTCGGCTCCCCTCGGGTGCCCACTGAGAGGAGTCCCTCAGCCCCTCTCACAAGGGGCTGAGGTGACAGTGATTTGACATCTGTCAAATCACTGTCTTGTCTTGGTCATCTCAGCCCCTTTGTGAGGGGGCTGAGGGACTCCCCTCAGGTGGGCACCTGAGGGGAGCCGCACTCATATTTCTTGGAATCTTCAACCAGTTGTGAGATTGGTAAGATTACAGAGGACAGTTCACCTCAGAAAGACTCTCAAGAGAACTCTCTCCGTCTTTCTCACAAAGTTCATTAAATACATGATTTAATGGATCATTAAATACATGACTTGACAAAGATATTTAGTGAATTTCGTGAGAGTGGACAAAGAGAACTCCCTCGAGAGTTCTCTTGAGGTAAACCGCCCTAAAGATTGTATCAAGGTGGTACAATGACTTTGTTATAATATTTGATTATGTTAGTCTTTAATTCAACTGTCTACTTTGACGTGAGGGAGACGGTCAGAAAAGTGAGTATAATTTGACAACGTCGTCATTTTGGAATATGTAATTTTTATGTGTGTGTATATATATATATGATGAGAAACTTAAGGACCATATACTTGCTAAACTAATCACTGATCAAACGAACCACGGATCTCCACCATGATGACAGGGGGTGATCGACAAGTGTTGGCGTGTACGTAGTTGTTTCAACCCTCTAGCCAGTAGTTTCTTTCTTTCTTTTTTAAGAAGAAACAATCGTATCCATTTGTACTTAACACAGAGAAGTACAAATATGATAATACAACAATATACCAAAACTCCTCATTTTCACTGCAGCGGATAGACTGCAATAAGCAGGATGTGTTTGTCGCTTCAAGTCTGGCGTAGTTGCCGATCGAGTGTGGCTCGATTGACGTGACCTCTTGGGAGAGAAGGGGTGGAGTTCGACTCCCGACAGAGTTGGGCCACCCCCTTGGGGGTGGATCTTGTGGGAATCAAGTTAGGCTCAATCCCTCGACAGTGCGATGCACTGCGTGCTCTTTGGCTGTTGCGCCATGTGACCAAAAAAGAGAGTCTTGGGTAGTTAATTAAATTAAAAACGTCTTGCTGGACATATATGGCTAAAAGCTAGGAAACGAAAGGGTGGTTTTGGTTGCACAATAAATTTAATTTTTATTTTATTTTATTTTTTTGTGATAAAATTGATTAAAAAGATGTTCCACAAATATCACAATTCATGTTTTTGAACATATTTTCCTCTTTGACGAAAAGGAAGATCTCAATTTTTTATCTTATTTATCAACCTTATTTGGTCATATCTGAGAGCACTCATTTTTGTTACCACATCTTCGACAATCTTTTTTATATTAATTCATATTTTATTTTATATATATAACTTATTATGCAACTAGTCTTCTATTCTTTTTTTTAAAAAAATAGACTAAATTCTAAAAAAACAAGAATTACATACTTGCTAAATAACATACACGAATACAAATAGATAATACAAACGCATGAGAGAGTTTCATGTGCAAGACGCCTTAACCAGAGATTGAAAATAGTAAACATAAATATAAACCTAATTGTGGAATTGTTTCGAGACTTTGTTTTCAACGCGATTAAAAATTGTCACCAAATATGTTAGACTACAATGATTGTACTTTGACGGTCCAAGAATAACGATTCTCTTCTTAGAGTCCGAGATATGTTTGGAGGTTGGATAATCTCACCATAAAAGTGAGTGTGACCCAAAATAACGATCTCATAAATAACCTTTTTTTTGGTCTTGGCCGCGTTGGCCGGCAACCCGCCGCGCACGCGGGTGACGAGGAATCGAGCCCCTGCGGCTCGGTCCCCACCAGATAACCCTCCCCCAGGGAAGGGTCAGATGCCAGCTGGCGCCCTCGAACCCCGCCCTCCCGCAAACTCGGCGGGAGGGGGTGCCAACTGAGCTATGCTCGGCCGGCCTCATAAATAACCTCATTCCAATGTAACTAATGTCGAAAGAAATCCTGATGTGTGAACAGTAAATAAAAAGAAAATAGGTTAATACATCCGCCTACGCAAACCAAGACAATCTCACTTCGAAGCACAAAATAAGAACCCAAACTGAAGACGATGAGATCGATTAACCTAACGAAGGTGTTAACAAACACCAATAGGTATAAGAGTTTCTACGTAATCTTAGCAGAGTTTTAAAACTCTCAAAAGAAGATTTCGAAGAGACAATGAAGAGATTTTACTGCATCGCAAAGAAACGAGGTTGGCCGGGGAGCCAGATCCGCAGTGCCCAATGGAACACCTTCCCCCGCCCCCGCACAACCCCTATTCCTTGCGATCACAAAACATTAACCGAGAGAAAGATGCAACGCAAGACAGGGTAGGGGCAGACCCCTCAGCTGTCACAACTAGTCTTCTATTCGGTTTCCCCCGTCGATGTATGTGTAAATCAACAAGCCTGGAGGGCAGCAGACATCAAAACATTAATATCGAAATGGCACGCATGCTGGCTGCTTCATGCTCATATTTAATATCCATACTTGTTGCCTGTTGCACCCATGTCTCTACACGCCTAGGAAAGCTTCACAGAAGAGAAGGTGAATGCGTGGGCCGGATTCCTCCTTGAACTGTTGAAAGTCGGGAGAGCCTGCCCACGTACGGTTCCGGTGAAGACAGTGGGCAATTCTTTATAGAGTTCGGATCATCTCAATGAAAGGAGTGTTGGAGTTTCTAGGAATACCTGACGACGATCCAAACTCCATCCTGCACTGCGGAAGACAAGAACAAGGAAGATCTGCCGGTTAGGAATCGCCCGTCTCCTTCAGACGACCCTCTGGTTTCCTCTCTCTATTGAGCATGTATGGTGCAACCGTATGGGGAGTCACAGCCCTACCTGTTCTTATATAGAGAGGAGGGACCAGTCCGAGTTCGACTAGGATTAGGATCCTGCCCATAGTTGGATCCTGGGCCAAATAGGAGATAAGGCCCAATAAGCCATGTTCCATCTTATAGTCCTAATAGTGTGCTAAGTCGAGCCTATTAACAAGTGGATCACTTAATTAAATATCGGGTAAACCCAACATTCTCCCACTTGATCCATCTTGTTCCTTATACATCAAATCTTCTCTTTGAACTATACATATAATACTAATATATATAATTTTGAAAATGACACTAGAAGATTTGACATCAAGGGCTTAGACTTGAAACGAGAAAACCGGTATGCGCGCGCGCTAAAACAGAAAACCAGCACACTTTCTCTATTAGATGGAACCCAAATTGCTCAGTCATAGTAGGTCAAATGACAAGGGTCATGGCAGTAAATGCATTCAGTCACACACCACCTTCCATGTACCACGTGTCACCAACTTTCCCATAATTGAACACTGTAAATGGCTGCATGAATAAACGTACACCCGATGTTTATTCGATGGTCACCACTTTAGGTTACATTCTGCATACTTGAAGTCCATTACTGAAGTGTACACAAATGGAACATGCAGAATACAACAACAATGAAGAATCAATCACACAACTGTATAAGTGTCAAACTGAATCACAACATATCAAGAGAACCGACAAGACCCATCCAAATCACATTACTACAAAGATGCTAGCCAGTAGTCCCTTAGTGAGTGGATCTGTCACCATGAGACCTGTCTCAATATGTTCAATAGACACTTAATTGATTTCTCACTAAATCTCTAAGACAAAGGTACTTTATGCCTAAGGTTCTACCACCCTTAGACGCTTTATTGTCCTCAGAGAAAACACTGTAGTGGAATAGTCGTTATAAATCCTGATAGACCTCAAAATACTACAAAAGGTAGAGAAACGACCAAATTCCATAACCGAATAGCCTGTGCACTAGCCTCATAACATGCATTGAAATCAGCCGCCATAGTGGAAGTAACCGTAAAAGATAACCAAAAGTAAACTTTCGAATATCAAGCAACCACCATAATCTGTATCGGCATATGCAACTATCTCAAAATGATATGGCCTCCTATATGTGAGCATAACACCTACTGTGCCTTAAGATATCCAAGACCTTCAAGGTCATAAATGGAACACCGTAGCATACAAAAATATTTTCTTTTACAATGGGTACCTTATCGGGTGTGCAAGACAGTAAATGGAACCTTATAGAAATTATAAGATGTAAGATTTATGAGAAAGACCTAAAAGCCTAATAGTCTAACTCTGGTGTTCTCTAAGCCCAAGATATACTAGGCTACACCTAAATCTTCCATCTCAACAAATTTTCAAACATTAAAACCTTAATTTCATGTAACAAACAGAGATTACCTTTAACAAGTCATATGTCATCCATACACAAAAGCAAGATAAAATTTACTCCCACTGACCTTCAGGTATAAACACTCAACAAAAGTGTTCTCTTTAAACTCAAAGGACAAAAATATCTCATTAAACATGAGATACCACAGCCGGAAGGCTTGCTTAAGTCAGTAAATGGATTTCTTTAACTTGCATACCATATGTTCTCTCTATTCAACATGAAACCCTTGAGATTGCTCCATGTACACCTCTTAATCTGGATCCCCAAACTCCTTATGGCATCCCTATTAGGCGTGTGTGTCTGCTTTGCCTTAATGCAGTCAACACATGTCACAAAATCTTTAAAGTCAAGAGAAGAAAATACTTCTCTCACTAATCTTTGAAGCCTCTTAATGGAGATAATTACATAATCTCCTATACCACAACATAGATGACTCATCTTTTATGCTATCATGCTTATTGCCATTAAATCGAAGTAGATAGGCTATCGTGGATATGTTAAACGATAGAAGATATACACACATTCCACAAACCATCAGAAAGATTGCCAGTACCAAAAAACAACTGAATCTTTAATTAAATTATAGGAAACAATTCCAAAACTGAAATGGAACTATTTACAACCAAGTTTTGATACCGACACCGTAATTCTACTATATGATGGTACATAGAATGTGTCATCTAAATTTGAAACATAGCCACTACTGAATATAGCCTAAAACGATTCCTTTAGCCTTCACTTGCAAGCATGTCCTATTCCTAAAAAGAATCGGCTGCTCACCCTTATGGATCGGCCTTCTGAACAGGAATCCCTACACAAAAGTGGCAACAAGCACAACAAACCTTGAGTCAAGTCTCTAGGAATCTAAAGGAATAATAACCAAATAAGACTCATTAACATATATGATAAGAGACTGCACCTTTCTTCTCAAGCCATTGTTTGTATTTCTGACAATCTCTCTTTATGTGTCCAACCTTATGGCAGAAGAAGCACTTATCATTCTTTGCTTTTCTATTTTTTGTTTTTCTTCTTCTTGCCCTTCATTTGAACACCCATTCCTTTCACTGAATGTCCACTTCCATTATGAGAGGTAAAATTAACAACATTATTCCTCTCTCCTCTCAATCTCTCTTCCTCCTGTACACACATGGTCATCAACTCATTGACAGACCACTTAGCCTGATGTGTGTTGTAGGAAATTTTAAAAGCTTCATATTCCATAGGCAGAGAGTTAAGAATGAAGTGAACCAGAAAAGTATCAGAAATTGTAACCTCCATGGCATTGAGTTGAGCTGAAATGTCTCTCATCATCATGATATGTTCTCTAACACTCCCACTGCCAGTGTATTTCATCGAGGAGAGTTTGGCCATCAAGGTACTTGCCTTAGCCTTGTCAGAACTGACAAACTGCTCCTCAATAGCCTGAAGAAACCCACTAGCACTGGTTTGTGTAGGGATCGATCCCTTTATATTCTGACTGACGTGCCCCTGAAGAAATAGGAGACACAAACGATTGGATCTCTCCCACTTCTCAAAATGAGTCTTCTGATCAGGTGTACTATCAACTGTAATAGGAGCAAGCTGATCCTCACGTAAGGCTAAGTCTAAGTCCATACACCCTAATGCAAACAGTACCCTTTGTTTCCATTCAGCAAAGTTTGTTCCATTAAGATAAGGCACAGACCCAGTAAAAGGTGTAAAGAGAGGAGAAACAACTGCAATTTATAAACATGCTCACATGAGATAATGCAACTTAATCATGTACGAGGCAACAGGCTAAAAGCTCAAAGTAATTCTAATAACCGAAAAGAATTACAATCAGTCCGGTGCATCATTGTAATTTCTCCTTTGGGAGGCAATCACAACATGCTAATGGACCAGCTCCCCAGATAGACCGAAATGATAGAACTAACATCCATATATACTTTGATGTCCAGAGAATTTATACCTTTGGGTACCAAATTCCCAAGAGTCGCCGTATACATAAATATCATTCTATCCTACTCTTAACTTAAAAATAAAGCACTCCTTTGGGAGTTGAACTTTATCTCTAAATTAAAAGTACAAATTTAATACTATTCTTATTTTATTTATGAGGATTATTCAATATTTTCTATGTATAAGGCAACTTTGGTGATCTACTCACACACTTCAAATATTAAATCTCCCTCCCTCCAAATAAGAATAATATTAAAACTGCATGCTCACTTGATGCTATTTAAACTAAAGAGAAGTAAATTTTATTATCCCTCATGATTGGTGCCACTTTGGTGATCTATCCAACCACTTAGAATGCAAAAATTCACCACTAAACTATATAACAACATAAAATAATGACTTTATGTGAGCTAAGGACATTTTCATGATATTATTGCAATAAGAAATATTCATGCACAAATAAAAACTTTAAGAGGTCATGATTGCATGCTCAAAATTTCTAACCAAAATTGCAATAATTAATGTCCAACTTCATGCTAAAATTCACTGAAAATAACTTAATACAGAAATTCTAGCAACCTGTTTGCATATATATCCAGTTCTACTGTAGAAATATCCACCAAAATTAATTTTGAATCCACTATTTTGCATACATGTCCCTGTATCCTTTAACATGGTTTTGCTTAATGGATTTCAGCCCTACAAGATACTTAATGGGCCCAGTATCCTATGAACTTAATGAATACTGTATAATCCTTTAACCAAATCTAAGAACAAGGACATTTATCTTTAATACAAAACAATTAACCTTGATGATTTAGAAATAATAAGGATATTTCAACCGGATATGTTAATGGATAATAAATCGGATCCAAACTCAAAACGGATTCGGATCTAATTCCATAAAGGATTCAAAATCCACGTAATTTAAATCCAAATCAGATTTTACTTTAAAGAATCTAAATCCGAATTAAATCCAAAAACCTTAAAGAATACCAAAATGGATTCTAATTTAAAAATAGATTCGAAATGATTCCTTATCGGATCGAAGATCCATTTAACCAAAATCCAAATCTATTTCAACTATAAAATCGGAATCCAAATCAGATTCTAACACCAAAGAGAATTTGGATCAAATAATACCATAAAGATCCAAACACAAAACGAAACCGGATCCATGTGATCCTTATCGGATCCTGAAGAACTTTATGGGGTGTTTGGTTGCATGATAAAGAAGGTTTTATTTTAATTTTTAAAAATTGTAAGAAAACTTGTTAAAAAAGGTGTTTGGTAACCATGACAATTTTATGTTTTAAAAGTGATTTTCTTTTTAAACAAAAAAAGAGGGTCTCACCTCTTTCTTTTTTCTTGTGGTCTCCCACTTTGTTTGGTCATGTGTGGTAGTTACTCTTTTTTGTAATCACATCCCTCCAAACATGATAATTTTATGCCATGAGTTGGTTCACTTTTTATTTTAATATAAATTTTTATCATGAAAGTGTACAAAAAATTATCATGCAACCAAACACCCCTTTAAGATCTGAAAGCAAATATAAAATCGGATTCAAACATCATAAAAAACAGTTTCGGATCCAAAATGGCTTTAACTAAATATACAAATCCAAAAATAAACCAGGTTACGGATCCAATAATAAACCAAATCCGGATCCAAAAATTTAAACCGGTTCCATCAGACGCTTAGTGGATCCAAACATCCAATAAAACAAGTTTCGGATCCAATATATATAAATAACCGAATCGATCCTTACTGGATCCAGACAGGGGCAATATAGTAAAAACGTCTTCTTCTCCCCCACGTTTCTCCTCCACGGAGAAACCCTAACCCATGGATTCCTGGGCGGCGGCGGAGCGAGGGGCAGGCAGATCCCCCTCGCCGGATGGCGTCACCATGGCGGCAGGAGAAGGCCCAGAGGCGCTGTCCTGCGAGGGGAAGAATCCCTTTTTTTTTGTTAAACAGAAGCACCTTCCCGCCGGGGTGAAAGCAGCGCCCGTGGGCGCTGCCGGCTGCCGCCGCCCGCACAAGGGGCGCCAACCGGGGCTCTCGGCCCCCTGCAGATCCTGGCATCCGATCGAGCAAGCAGCGCCATCGGGCGCTGTCAACTGCCGCCTGGCAGCGAGCGGCGTTCAGCGCTCTGCACAGCCGCCCGCCGTGCGCCAGGAAAGGGTCGCCAAGCCCCGCCTTTAGGCCGCCGAGGGCCAAGCGCTGCACCCGCCGCCAACAAAATAAATCCCCAGACCGAGATAGCCAACGAGGAGATCTAACTAGCGACGATCAAAGGGCTCGACAGCTGCATGGCAGAAGCCAGGACCAAGCAAAAGAAAGAGTAATCGATTTCAGACGACAACGAGAGAAATCGATCCCATGCCGTGGAGAAATCGGAAGAACGGTGAAAACTGCCAATTTCTCGACGTATCAAAATCCCATGAATTAAAACACGGACTCTGATACCACATGTTGGAGTTTCTAGGAATACCCGATGACGATCCAAACTCTATCCTGCACTGCGAAAGACAAGAACAAGGAAGATCTGCCGGTTAGGAATCGCCCGTCTCCTTCAGACGACCCTCTGGTTTCCTCTCTCTATTGAGCCTGTATGGTGCAACCGTATGGGGAGTCACAGCCCTGCCTGTGCTTATATAGAGAGGAGGGACCAGTCCGAGTTCGACTAGGATTAGGATCATGCCCATAGTCGGATCCTGGGCCAAATAGGAGATAAGGCCCAATAACCCATGTTCCATCTTATAGTCCTAATAGTGTGCTAAGTCGAGCCTATTAACAAGTGGATCACTTAATTAAATATCGGGTAAACCCAACAATGAGTACTTTCAATTTTCAAAAAAAAAATCACATCTCAACCATTTAAGTGATGTATAGTGAGCTAGTAAGGTATCGACGGTGGTTCAACTCTGTCAATAGCGAATTAACGAGTCAGTGAACCGTTATTGATGAATCGTTATCGTCGTCTTACAAACTCATTACCGAACTTAATACAACTCGTTATCGACGGATAGTGAGTTAGTAAAACGTCGATAGTAGTTCAATCTTTTTCGGTAGCGATTCACCAAACTTGTTATTTAATTGAACCATCACTTAAGTAACATCGGATCATAGTCGATTTTCATTGGGGATTGAGGATGTTTTCTTCACCCGAGAATTGAGATGATCTGAATTTTTCTCTATATGCATCAAGCGATCAATCGCAGACGGTAGTTTAAATTTTTCTTTTTATTTTATTTTTTCATATGTAAGACAAAGAGGCTATAAATACGCAGAAGAGGGTCAATCTCTCTTTGATCCGGCTGTCTAAACTCCGAAGGATGGTGGTGCTCGATGCCCTCCTGGTCCTCTCTTACCTTCTCGTGGAGCTCATCTTATCAGGTCACCGAGTTCTCGACCGGCCGGTGAACGGGGTTCACAAGTTCCGTGTAAGATGTGTGTCCCTCGTCATCTCGGGAGCCAAGTGCTTGGCCACGAGGCATGCTACTCCGCGGAGCATCCCCTCGCCGGCTCCGGCCGAGGAGGGCCGGCGGAGTCTCGGCGCGCGAGACGTGGAGATGGTCTTGGAGAGGATCGCGATACGAAGCCCTCGCGCCGGCGGCGGGGAAGAGGACCGGGGGTGGACGGAGGAGGGCGGCGCCGTCGGCGCCGGCGAGTTGAAATCCATGTTTGAGGAGGAGGAGCCGAGCTTGGAGGAGGTGAAGGAGGCCCTTCTGCGCGTTCGGACGGGGACGGCTTCATAAGCGCCGGCGAGCTGCAGAGGGTGCTGCTGGGATTGGGCTTCGGCGAGGCGCAGAGGGCCGGCGACTGCAGGCGGATGATCTCCGTGTACGACGACGACGGAGATGGGAGGATTGACTTGCTCGACTTTGTGACGTTTTTTTTTTTGAAAACAAAAACTAATGGGGTGTTTGGTTGCATGATAATTGAGGTTTTTATTTTAATTTTTAAAAATTGTAAGAAAACTTGTTAAAAGAGGTGTTTGACAACCATGACAATTTTATGTTTTGAAAATGATTTTCTTCTTAAACAAAAAAGAGGGTCTCACCTCTTTCTTTTTTTCTTGTGGTCTCCCACTTTGTTTGGTCATGTGCGGTGGTTACTCTTTTTTGTAATCACATCCCTCCAAACATGATAATTTTATGTCATGAGTTGGTTTACTTTTTATTTTAATACAATTTTTTATCATGAAAGTGTACAAAAAATTATCATGCAACCAAACACCCCACATGATAATTTTTTGTACACTTTCATGATAAAAAATTGTATTAAAATAAAAAGTAAACCAACTCATGACATAAAATTATCATGTTTGGAGGGATGTGATTACAAAAAAGAGTAACTACCACATAAGACCAAACAAAGTGGGGGACCACAAGAAAAAAAGAAAGAGGTGAGACCCTCTTTTTTTGTTTAAGAAGAAAATCACTTCTAAAACATAAAATTGTCATGGCTACCAAACACCTATTTTAACAAGTTTTCTTACAATTTTTAAAAATTAAAACAAAAACCTTCATTATCATGCAACCAAACACCCCATTACTATATTACGGTGAAAGAAGACATTACAGGTACATCACGTAACTTAGACCAACACAAACTGAAATATGAG
Source organism: Cryptocoryne crispatula var. balansae (assembly GCA_036172225.1). NCBI lineage: Eukaryota > Viridiplantae > Streptophyta > Magnoliopsida > Alismatales > Araceae > Cryptocoryne > Cryptocoryne crispatula. Next base: position 14,096,308 of record CM069920.1, on the reverse strand, counting down.
AGTACCTCAAACAGAAACATCATAATACAGAGACCGATGATAGTAAACATAGATAAAGACCAAACTGAAGAGATGCTCCGAGAATTCATCTTCAATGCGGTCGATAATTGCCACGAAATAGAATGAACATGCAGCTTTGTAAGCTTCAAGGACTCTCTTCTTGGAGTCTGACAATTTCCATGTGGATGGATGATCACACCATATAAGTGTGGATGATGTCCAGACTGACAGCCTCACAACTAAAGTCATGACAATATAACCGACATCTGCAGATAACACAGAGCTAGAACAGAAATAGAGGGAAACAAGATAATACAGCATCTATGTAACCTGAAACTGTCACACCTAGAGCAGACAATAAGATCCCAAAAAGAAGCTCAAGAGGTGGACTACTAAAACAGATACTTAAAAAAGTTAAAACAGTAGGAAATAAACTAAGAGGCCCCGATAGAAGTATGAGAAGAGTTCCGAGATGAAATCTCGCAGAATTCCGGAACCCACAAAAGGGATTTCGAGGATAAAAGAAGAGATTTTACCGCGATAGACAAAGAAAGAGATCGGCCAAGGAGAAAGAAAAAATAGCTACACTAAAATCCTCTTTTTCTAATCCGGCCGTCTATTCTTCACAAAATCGCGACGAAATCCGCTGAAAGGCAGAGCTCGCGCCTTACCCAGACGAGAACGCACAAGGGGAAATGGGGTAAAGGCAGCGAGGAAGAGGCAGAGCGCCTCCCAAGCCGCCGCCCCCTCCCCCCGCGCAGCGGCGGCGGCAACGGCGAAACCCTCCGCCTGCGCCCTCCGCGAAACCCTCCCTAGCGAGAGGAGTCGCCGCACTCTTCTCTGGCTGGTCGGAGTCGTGGAAAGGATCGACTTTGTGACGTTGATGCATGCAAGTTTCAGCTAGGAGTGCGGATCGCCTGAGGAGGGCTCCTGAGGGAGCCCCCTCAGGCCAGACACAAACCCACATTAAATGTGGGTCACATCAAGGTCTGAAGGTGGATTAAATAGCCTGATGTGACCCACATTTAATGTGGGTTTGTGTCTGGCCTGAGGGGGCTCCCTCAGGAGCCCTCCTCAGGCGATCCACACTCTTCAGCTAGCGTTATCACTTACTACTGTTCTGTTCTTTCTTCCCCTTCGCCGTAATTGGTTTCTTCTTCTTCGTCTGCTCTCGTTAACATAATATCCAATCAAATCTACCTTTCACAATAAAAAACTGACCCTAACTAGGAACCTAGTTTAATCACGAAAGATCGTAATAAATCATGACCCAACACTATAGCGTCCGTTTGGTTTCCCGTAAAAGTAGAATTCAATTTCTCTCGTGAAGTACTTTTTCCAAGGAGATTGAAGGCATTACTTATCAGTAATTCATTTTCCTTAAAAATATTTTCAGTTATTCGATGGTTCGTAAATTATTTTTTCAAAAATATTTTTAATGATTTGATTGTCTGTAAATTTATTTCAATGATTTTATATATTAAAATTTGATATTAAAAAGATATAAAGTAGCAAAAATAAATAAAATTAATTTTTATAACAATCAACTATTCTATCCGTTATCATAAATTTTATATAATACAGCATTATCTTAAAAAGAATTAAGTTATTATTTTAAAATTTAAAATGTCTCAATAATTAAAATAAAATATATTCTTTGTATGTAATCAACATTTGAAATATGTGTAAGTAACTTATTAAAAATTATACAAAATTATTATCTTAATATCTTAACAAAAAATAATGTCTAAACAAAACTCAACGAAGGAATGCAGCGATGTGACCTGGAGGCCCTCTTTCTCGAATCCCAGTGCCGTAGCATTCGACGTCAAAACCTTTCTCCGTCGTTGAAACGGACGCGAAACGAGAACCCATGGAAAACGGTGTCTGATCGAAAATTTCAGAGGCGAAAATCACTGTTTTATACGGTCAAAGTAAAAGATATTACGTTGACCAAAATTTTTACGAACAAACAAGTAATAGTAGGAAAAGATATATCGGGAAAACTTGATCCAAAAAATAGTTTTACATGAAAACAAACAGACCTCAAATTGGTTTTCCCGAAAACAGCATGCATGAAGTCCCTTTTACGGGTAAACAAACGGACATTTATGGGGTGTTTGGTTGCACGATAACGAAGATTTTTATTTTAAATTTTAAAAATTGTAAGAAAATTTGTTAAAAGAGGTGTTTGGTAATCATGACAATTTTATGTTTTAAAAGTGATTTTCTTCTTGAACAAAAAAAGAGAGTCTCACCTCTTTCTTTTTTCTTGTGGTCCCCACTTTGTTTGATCATGTGTGGTAGTTACTCTTTTTTGTAATCACATCTCTCCAAACATGATAATTTTATGTCATGAGTTGGTTCACTTTTTATTTTAATATAATTTTTTATCATGAAAGTATTCAAAAAATTATCGTGCAACCAAACACCCCGTTATGCTCTCCGTTTTCTCTCGCTTCGGCAAGAAAGAAAAGGGACAAGTATCAGTTCATGAGATCCTAATTGAGCCACCAATAGTTTCAAGTTGAATATAGCTAGGGGCCCTTGGGGTTAAAATCCTGGCAACGGCCTCTGACCTTCTAATTAAAGGTCTACAAAAGTCTTAATAAATGACCCTAGTTAGGGACCTAGTTTAATCATGAAACGTCAGAATAAATGATGACCCAACACTATGGGCCCATTTGAATGCACGGAAAACTAAATTTACTTGACTCGCATATAATTTTCGGAGATTTTGAAATCTTGATGATCAAATTTGGTTCATTTGATTGTTCAAAAAATTTTTATCAAGTAATTATTTCTCTTATTTAATTATATGTAAAATATGTTTTTAAAATATTGTATTATAATATTTTTGATTACATAGTTCACAAAAATATGATTTTAATCAATAAAACATGCTCATCATTTTTATCAACTTAAATTATAAATAATATAAAATAGTTAAATATTCAATAATTATTTACTAAAATACTTAATTTATTTGATAACATATAAAAATAAATCACATTAGAAGGGATTGTATGTGACAGCATTTTATAGTATATTAAAATATAATCTCTCATTTAATTTATATAAAAATATAGGTTGAAATGCTTATATCAGCATATAAGTATAAATAAAAATAAATTTTATTTAATAAATAAGTTTTTATTTATTAGTAAAAAATTTAAATAAAATATTTGTTTACACTTGTTGAAATTTATAATATTTATTTAAACTAAAATATTTATTTAGCAAAATAAAATTTTGAAATCAACTTTGCCAACTATCTCGGAAAACGGCATCCGTTGGGTACGCGCGGATGTGAAAATAGTTTAAATGTTATGTTGACATATGTTTTACATGGAACCAAATATATCAACGACAATGTTTTCAGGAAAAGTGGCGACATGAAGTAGGTTTTCTAGGTAAACAAACGGACCCTAATTGAGCCACCAATAGTTTCAAGTTGAATATAGCTAGAGGCCCTTTATGGGGTTAAAATCCTGGCAACGGCCTCTGACCTTCAAATTAAAGGCCTGCAAAAGTCTTAATAAATGACCTAGGGACCTAGTTTAATCATGAAAGATCATAATAAACCATGACCCAACGGCCTCTGACCTTCTAATTAAAGGCACGCGCGAGTGTGAGAGAGAGAGGGGGAGGGGAATGGATCAATGATGTATATCTTGGGAGTGTGTGTGTGTGTGAGAGAGAGAGGGGGGGGGGGGGGGAATGGATCAATGATGTATGTCTTGGGAGGGTCTAAAGATACTCTTTGTGGTAAAGAAAAAATAAATAAGAAGTTGTCTTGTATATATTAGATTAGGGGGGGGTTTGGTTGAACCATAAATTGACTTTTTCTTATAAAATATATATTTGAAACAAACTTATTAAAAATGTGTTAGATAATCATTACAGTTTTATCTTTTTTAATTATTCTCAAATAAAAAAGGTGTGTATTTCTTCTTTTTTCTTGTTGTCCCCACCTCTTTTGATTATATATATGGTCACCACTCTTTACATTATCATATCTCCCGAAATATGACAATTATTTACAATTGTCTTTCTTAAATTATATTTTAATAAAAAAATTTAATCTGAAAGTTGTAATGTGTACCCCATATTGGAAAATATTAAGAGAGATTAAATCATTGAATTATCAATAACTCTAGCTAACTATTTTTTAGGTGTCGAGTTAAATTAACTATGAAGTTAAACATAATTTATTGAGAGTAATTTGAGAATGAGTGACTTTCTGAGAAAGTTGCTAATTGATACTATTGTTGAGTAAGTCAACTGATTTAATCATTATATATCGTACAAAACAAGAGTCAGTTGAAAAGTTTGATATGACTTAGTGAGATGTTTTGTATTTGTAAAGATAAAAGATGTCAAGTCTTTAAAAGGGTATTATAACATTCCCGATTAAGAATATGGTAAGAGATTAAATAAGTGAATTATCAGCATATGTGATTCGCTATTTTTCAGATATTGAATTGAAAGAACTGATCCAAAGTTATCCATGCTTTCTTAGGAATAATTTCAGAAATAATGATATTATGTGAAGACTGCTAATTAGTACAATTGTCAAGTTAGTTGATTGATCTAATTATTACATATAGTATTAAAGTATGATCTAGCTAGCTGAAAGGTCTGTTGTGACTTGTATGCGATGTGATGTATTTATGGTCATGACAATGATGTCAAGTCTTTAAGAGGGAATTATAACACCCCAGATTAAGAATCTATTAAGATATTAAATCAATGAATTATCAATTATTTTGATTAACTATTTTCTAGACATTGAGTTAAAAGAATTCCAAAATTTAGTATAATTTATTGGGAGTAGTCTAAGAAATAGTGACTTTCTAAGAATGCTACTCTTTAGTATAATTGTTAAACCAGTCAATTAATTTAATCATTACATATATCATCAAATCATGATCTAGTTGGAAACTTCATTATGACTTAACCATTAATATGTGATGTATGTGTGTACATGACAGGGATGTGAACCTTTTAAGGGTTGAGAGTATTATGTTGAGTTATTGAGTTGACATACCTTCGAAGTTGAGTTTTCATTGTTGGAGTGGTATAAGAATTTGTGATCTTATAGGTGAAGACTGCTCATTAACATCATAGTAACTATGATCCTGTCTATGTGCTAGCATAATAAGTAAAATCTGTGTCAATGAGATTTAAGATTGATTAAGGTAGTAGGGTTGAAAATGGAACATATATAGGGGGAGAATGTCATTCGATGTCAACTCACTTTATCTAAACGAGTGTGACTCCCCTCTGGTGGGCACTTGAGAGGAGCCCCTCAGCTCCTCTCATAAAAGGGTTGAAAGGACATTTTGTGAGAGGGGCTAAGGGGCTCCCCTCAGGTATCCACCTGAGGGGAGTCGCACTCTATTTAAACAAGTAATTTGTATTCCACTTGAATTTGATTCATATAATAATACAATATCTAGTTTAAAATTTCTCTTAACTTGTATTTGATTTCTAAGTGTAATAATATATAAATGTCCAAGAATAAATTTTAAAATAAAAAATAGCATATGCTTATTAATGTCACTTAAGTATATTGGTATGTATTTGAGAATATTTAAGCATATTTGAGATACTAGTTATCATAAACAAAATATATTTGTGTATATTAATGTCAACTAAGTTATCATATATTTGAAAATGTCAACTAAGTGTATTTATTTGAGAATACTTAAACATAAATTTAAACAAATTGATATTAAATATATAATTATATTTTTAAACGCAAAAGAGCAAACACGTCTGCATACATTCCGTTTAATAAACATATAACATTTGTATCTAGATATCCTCTCCGATGCCTAATAAACATTTATGAATCTGAAATAGACTTGGATTTTATCCAGGTATGTAATTGAGGGTTATGCCACAATGTCATAAGAAACAACTGCCTAGTGTGGAGACAAGTGCCTAGGCCATTAAAAAATACCACCTAAATAAATTAGCTTGGCCCAATTACCTAATATTGCAGCCGGGGTGCAAACTAAATTTGATACTCAATCCAGTAAGAATTAATGGATTGGAACATATTTTGTATATCATATAAATTATTGAAATCTAAAACTGTTAATTTGGTATCTATTCATCCAACATCAGTACAAAAATTATATATATAAATATAAATATAGATATTTTTATAAAATATAAATATTAAAAATAAAAAAATATTTTTACATAAAAATAGTGATACCATATTTTTTTAATAAAACTGATATATATTTTAAAATTTACCAAAATATTTTTATTCTAATAACGAATTAAAAAATTAGAGCAAAATCAAAATATCATAATTTTTCTGTAATCAAATGAAAATCACTCAACTCTGAATGGAATTGAAATAAAAAAAAAATACTGCTCCCTAATCCAACCAGCTTGAGGCCCTAATGTTGCCTGTCCCATTCTCTTTCATGGTTGTTTTTAGCCTCCTCATTATTATCCTATCCTAATATGTCACAAGAAATAAATGAGCTAAAATTTGTATTTCGTGTCCAAACTGTCACAAGAAAACAAAAAATTATTTTAACTAAATATGTGAAAGAAACAAAGACTCTCGTACGTTGCTTATTTAGTTAACTTCGAAATTTTTGGAACCGTATAAAAGCAGTTGTTTAGACCATGGAATGTGGGTCATGACCAGGGTTGTGACTCGGGTCTACTGGGTCGATTTTTAAGTCAACCGACCTAATTCCAACCCTGATCTCATGCATGTTTCAAAATTATTATTTTATTATTCTTTTATTGTGAATCCAGCTGACCCTGACCTGATTTGGGTCTCAATTTATGATTGACTCGAGTCAGTTTGAGTCCAATCAACCCAGTCGCGACCTCGACCCCAATTATCTTGATTTAGATTTTCTAATCATGCCACGAGATTTTAATACGCCAATAATAATAATAATAATAATATAAAAATGTTAAAATCTCCAACCTTTTTTCCGCTCTATCGTCGTGTGGGTGACCAGGCGCGCGAGACGGCGTCTCTGCCTCGCTATTTCCGTCCCCGGTAACATCGTAAGCAGATTTTCGCTGCGAGGAAGCACATCCCGTGCCGGCCAGTCGAGGAGCGGCTGCCGGAGGCTCTGTTCAGGTGCTTTTCTCCCCCTTCTCCGGCCCCTTGTCCCTATCGCCCTTTGCTTCGGCCTCAGCTTGTTTTCCCGATCCCCTTCCTCCTGTTTCCATTTGCTGGGGGTCTGTATGTATGGAACTGGGATGAAGAAGCTATTGTTAGAACGGCTGCTGGCCTTTGTCTCTTTGTTCTTCTGGCACATGTGGAAATTTGATTTCTGCTCTCTCTTTCTTGATCGGAAGTTCTCCTTCAAGGAAAAGAACCCTTCACTCTTTCCCGGACTGATTTTTTAATTTTCTCTGATTTCCCTGTTCTTTCACGCCTCTTGGTTTTCGTTGTCACCTCACAGTGTGTGTATGGACATGTTAGCATTTCATTTCCGCTTTCTGCATTTATATGGAGTGATTGAGCTCTAATCCTCGCTAGTCCGCTTATAAATCCACCTCATGTTACTGTACGTGTGTTCCTCTGATTTCCTCGGTACTGGATGGTGACTACAAACTATTGGACACTTTCGATGTCCACGACATGCATCAAGAAACAAATGTTGCTTTGAAGCATCTCCCCAACTTAAAGTTTGGTTCAGGCAGTCTTGTTTGCAGTTCTCTTCTTGATCACGAACACACGACAGCTGGTCAATGCGTGCTTCGCCGTCTTACGAGATTTACTAGGACGGAATCGTGATTAACATATGAAACATTTTAATCGTGGGTAATGTCAATCAAGCTATTAGCATTCAGGTAAGAGGTTCGAGTGAGGATCAGGTCTGGAGATCAATTCAGCACCGTATTACTACATAATCGCCGATCAAAGGAAAGTAAGAATATAGCTAAATGATAAACTGATCGCTCGTTAATCACGAAATAGCATTCTTTTGTGCCTTATAGAATGGGAATGGTTACCATTTTTTTTTTGCAACTATTGATTGGAACTAAACTTCTTGCTTTATGATGATCACTTATACCCAAAACTTTATTTATGGTGGTCACAGATCTTTAATAGTTCTCTTCTATGTTGAGCTTATTCTTAGCCTGTTTAACTAATTAATGTCGTCTAAATTTGATATATGTTGAATAGAGAGCTTCTGCTTCTCCATCCAATTGTGCATTGGCATTTCAATCATGAGATTATAATTATTTGTAACTTTCCCGTATCAGGTTCTATGTACCGAGAGGCATTGTCGGGTTGGAAAGTATTTGTTATCTCCAATGTATTCTAATATTTGTTTGACCTGCATATAGATGCGCCAGAGACTTATTCCTTCTTTTTTTTATTTGCTGGTAAAACATCTAGAACATCCAGCTGGTCTTAGGCTCTTAGCTTCTTCTTCTATTGATTTCAGTTTATTCTGATTCAATTTTTTATAACAGGTATTTATTTTGTTCAAAATCTTTGTTTACGCCCTTTTGTTTCTACAAGCAAAAACTGGCCTTTTATGAAGAGCAGCTTTCTTGTTTTTGCTGCTTGAAGGATTGTTATGTATGCCTACTTTACTCGTGTGAACAATGAGTGATGACTTATCACCTATCGTTAACCGAAATTCAATTTTTCATATGGTTATCATGTTAACCTTGTTGTTTTACTGACTGGGAACTGCTGTATCTGCCTCTAGGGACTTTGGGACCATCCAGTGTACTTTACTAACTGGTACAATGGCAGCAACAATTACACAAGCCCTCAATGTTCATTCAGTTCCTTCATGCTACTCTAAGACCGGAGTTGGAGCACAAGCTAAACCCTTCCATTTGAACTTCAACAAGGCCATTTCCAACTTCTGTGGTCTGAAAGTTTTGTCGTCAGTAGGCTGTGAATCAGAGTCCTCTTTTTTAGGACAGGAAAGTTTTGCTTATCTTAAAAAATCAGTCATCTCAAGGGCAGTGAGACAAGATAAGACTTGCTCGAAGATACTCTCACTCCAAGTCCAAGCTTCAACATTCAAAGTGGCTGTTCTAGGGGCTGCCGGGGGAATTGGGCAACCCCTGTCCCTTCTAATCAAGATGTCCCCGCTGGTATCCTCTCTGCATCTCTATGATATCGCAAACGTGAGAGGGGTAGCTGCAGACCTCAGCCACTGCAACACTCCCTCTCAGGTGCTGGCCTTCCATGGCGCCGCCGAGCTGCCCAGTTGCCTGAAGGGGGTAGATGCAGTTGTTGTCCCTGCAGGGGTTCCCAGGAAGCCTGGTATGACCCGGGACGACCTGTTCGGCATAAACGCCAACATTGTGAAGACGCTCATCGAGGCTGTTGCCGAAGACGCCCCTGATGCCTTCATCCACATAATCAGCAACCCCGTGAATTCGACCGTGCCAATTGCCGCGGAGGTTCTAAGGAAGAAGGGCGTATATGACCCTAGAAAGCTTTTTGGCGTTACCACGCTGGATGTAGTCAGAGCAAACACCCTCGTCTCTCAGAGGAAGAAGAACCTCCGGCTGATAGACGTTGATGTTCCGGTCGTCGGCGGCCATGCTGGTATCACAATCCTGCCACTGCTATCGAAGACGAGACCATCCGTAAGCTTCACCGACGAGGAGGTGGAAGCGTTGACGGCAGTGATTCAGAACGCGGGTACCGAGGTTGTCGAGGCGAAGGCCGGGGAGGGCTCGGCGACACTGTCAATGGCGTACGCGGCGGCGCGGTTCGTCGAGTCCTCCCTCAGGGCGCTGGACGGGGATGGAGACGTGTACGAATGTGCTTACGTGCAGTCGGAGCTGACCGAGATCCCTTTCTTCGCATCAAGGCTCAAGCTTGGCAGGAAGGGTGTCGAGGCTTTTATCGCTGCAGATCTCCAGGGACTGAGCGAGTTCGAGGTGAAGGCTCTGGAAGCTCTCAAGCCTGAGCTGAAAGCCAGCATCGACAAGGGTATAGCGTATGTGAAGGAGCGCGAAGCAGCGGCGGCCTCTGTTTGAGTTTGCCGTCTGCAGAGATAGAACAGCATCAACCTCCTAGGTTCAAAAGTAATCATTTTTCCACTGTTGTGCTGTCTGTTGATTAGCAGGAGCAGGAGAGGGATGTCCATAGTCTATTAGTCCTTCTGCTACCTGCTACCTGCTACCTTTAGGATCACTTCTTTGTTCTTTCCTTTACCTCTGCATGCTGGAGCAGAGGTCGGCATGTAGGCCTGCTTCTATGTTGGGCAAATTGATGTTGAGCCGTATCTTGCGTTGTGGTGGGTCGTCTGCTTCCATTTCTTCTCGAGCTTTCTGAGAGATTTTGTTCTCAAGGCTTGGTTCTTCTTTTGCGCTGTGCTGCCATGTCTCGCGACGGACGTGACATACTTGTTGTCGTTACTTGAATGAAGGGGGTGCAAACTGAACCAGATTTATCGATATTCCAACCTAGTCCAGATAAAATTAACGGAGCATGATTTATATCAAGTTATTGGCGTCAGAACATATTCCGATAGTTTATCGCGGAGTTTTTTTTTAAACTAACACTGTTTTTTTTTATTATAAAACTAACACGGTAAAAACTTTTATTGCAAAACTAGCACGGTTTGTTGAAAGTCTAGTTTTCAAAACTCAACTTTCCCCTTTAACAGTGATTCCATCGGTTGACAGTATTTAGAGTTTGAAAGTAGAGTTTAAAAAACTAGACTTTTGAAAGTAGAGTTATGCATACTAAAGAAAAAAAAGTACTGTACGCATTAAATGCGTACAGTAACGTTACAATTTTTTTTAATCTTCCACCTAAAAAAATCGGATACTCGGATTAAAATTTTTCCGATCCACTCGGATCAATGAATTCGGAACCTTGAAAACTATAAGGTTGAATTTTTAAAATTTAAAAAAGTGCAAGTTTTATCATTGAACGGTCTAGGATGCTCCGATTTAATAATTTAAAATCTAATCTTAAGTATTTCTATTTTCTAAATTTATTGGACGGAACGGATCGTTGAAATTCAAACCCGATAAATTATAATTTAATAGTATAAGTAAAATTGAATTGATTTTTGAAAAAAAATTAATGCGCATGCGCAGCTGTGCGCTGTAGCGCACATTAATTTTTTTTTTATAATCAAACGGTCTTTACCTAAAAAAATTAAATTATAATTTATCGGGTTTGAATTTCAACGATCCGTTCCGTCCAATAAATTTAGAAAATAGAAATACTTAAGATTAGATTTTAAATTATTAAATCGGAGCATCCTAGACCGTCCAATGATAAAACGTGCACTTTTTTAAATTTTAAAAATTCAACCTTATAGTTTTCAAGGTTCCGAATTCATTGGTCCGAGTGGATCGGAAAAATTTTAATCCGAGTATCCGATTTTTTAGGTGGAAGATTAAAAAAAATTGTAACGTTACTGTACGCATTTAATGCGCAGCGTTTTTTTTTCTTTTTTTCGGTTGAAAGTCTAGTATGCATAACTCTACTTTCAAAAGTCGAGTTTTTTAAACTAGACTTTCAAACTCTAAATACTGTCAACCGATGGAATCACTGTTAAAGGGGAAAATCGAGTTTTGAAAACTCGACTTTCAACAAATCGTGCTAGTTTTGCAATAAAAGTTTTTACCGTGTTAGTTTTATAATAATAAAAAAAAACAGTGTTAGTTTAAAAAAAACCCAGTTTATCGCAGTGGGAAACAGTCAATTTCGTATTCTTTTATCATATTTGGATAAAAAATTATATATTATAATAAATAAAAATATGTAAATTATTAAAATATTATATAAAAATGTTAAATTTTAAATTTAAATCATATTATGTTAAAAAATTTATATAAAAATAAAATTTATTTGTCATTTTTAACTAATAATTTTATAGAATTTTAAAATTATCATATTATTTGGATTCCAACATCTGAATCGCAACGAGAGCGAAATTAAAATGTCATGGTGTTTATTTAATCTTAACCGAAAATAGGCAATATTGCCACTGGTTAAATGACAAGGGGGTTTTTCATGGAGTTTCTCTGATAAGCGTAAACATAAAGGGCCTGTTTGGTATGAGATTAGTTAGGAGATAAATCCTCAAAATTTAGGTGATAAACCACGTTTATCCTCCAATAAATCTGGTAACAAACTGACCAAAAGAGAATAACTTTTATATGAGTAAAAAATTTGTTGCTTTTGTTTGGACTTCAAAAAAGAGATTCAAAAGAACGAGGAAAGGTTACTAGGGCTGATTAACCCATTGCAATAACTATTGCAATAACTATATGGAAAACTTACATAAGTAGCCTTATGGCCTGTTTGGTTAGAGTTTCAAATTTGATACTATATCAATATTGATATTGATAATTTTAGAAGTTGGAGTATCAATATCAAAATTGATACAAATTGACACTTGTATTACATATTGTGCTTTACTTTCACTACCAATTTCAAAATTGATACTATCAACCAAACACTTCTTAGTGATTAATAAGAATATCAATTTTAAAATTGATAGTGATAGAGGTGTCAAATAGTGTTACCAAACAGGGCCTTATGGCCCGTTTGGTTAGAGTTTTAAATTTGATACTATATCAATATTGATATTGATAATTTTAGAGGTTGGAGTATCAATATCAAAACTGATACAAGTTGACACTTGTATTACATAATATGTTTTGTTTTCACTATCAATTTCAAAATTGATATTACTAACCAAACATTTCTTAGTGATTACTAGGAATATCAATTTTAAAATTGATAGTGATGGAGGTGTCAAATAATGTTACCAAACAGGCCATTAGGTAATGTTTGAATAGTCCTTAGAATGCTTGATTTAATCTTTTAATTAACTTCTGAAATCATCTCTTATATAGTAACAAGCCTCTAAAAACTAATTTTAAAATTTTAATTAACTTCTGAAATCATCTCTTATCTAGTAACAAACCTCTAAAAACTAAATTTATAAACTCTTTTGGGGGGATACAAGTAGTAAATGATATAACTTAAGACACTCTAAGGTTTGGTTTGATTTGGAGTAAACAATCCCTAACCTTAGATTTGGTTAAAGGTTGGTAGATTTAGAGTGTTTGATTTTTTTGCATTACTTAATCTTTAAACCTATCTCTTACATCTTAATTATAATTATCTTAAAAATAAACTATATGATTTAAATTTTTATTTTTTAGGTGTAATCTCTCATAGAGGAAAAAGTAACATATCTTTAAATTAATATTAGATTAATTAGCACATAAACATCTCAATCAATTTACGTAATTAATTTTATCACAAATAAGAATTCAAATTTTCCGATTAACCTAAATCAGCCGCCACCTAAATTGATTAGCAAGTAAATATCTTAATCAAATAATGTATTCAACTTTACAACAAACTAAGATGTTAGGCATAAAATTAAGCGCTCAAATCTTCAGACTAAGATAAAATAAATGTCACCTAAACTGATTAACATGCAAATATCTTAATCAAAACAAGCACCATAAATTAAGATTTTAGACATGAAATCAAGAGTGCAGGAATTTTATTTAAACCCAAGCAAGCACCATCAAGTTCTTCTCATTGCATATATGTAATATATAGATCACAGACAAACATTTTCTTGATAAAGCTTATTTGAGGTGTTCTCTATTTTCTCTATATTTTAGATGAATTTTTATTTTTTATCCTCCATACCTTTTGATCTAAAAGTAATCTAGAGTTAAGCCTTCGATTACCAAAATTCCAACCGTTATTACTGCGACTCCATCGAGCAGAACTAGAACTAGAATATATAGTCTATCTATTATGCTGGTTAGACGGATTTTCTTTTGCAGTGCGGTGAGCATGCGCGAGCCTGACCACACTTGTTGTTGAGGAGTTCGGATCCCAAACTCCTAAGGGAGAGTACTCTTTCAGTCCCAAATTCAACGAGATGAATTTCATACACATTACATATGTGTGGGACTGACTGAACTAAGTACATAGGGCTCATCCCATTGTGTGTCTGCGGAGTCTCCTTGAGCGTTGTCTGAATGGATCCATATGGTTGTTTGAGTGGTTTTTATACAGGAAGCACTATGTACATCGTTTCTTGCGGCCGGCTGATCTCAGAAAGCAGGAAACTTGATCCGCCCGGACAGGCATCCGCTCCGGGGCAGCCTCGGGCAGTCGATGAGGCGGTCCGCGAAGGCATCGACGCAGACGTAGATCTGGTAGAGCTGGCTGCCCCCCGCCTCGCTCCAGTTGCATCTGATGCCCGGCGGGTGTCCGGTGGCCACGGCGATCGCCCTGCGGATGCGGCCTCTGCCGTAGTACCTGCCGTCCGGCTTGATGCCTGCCGAGACGCGCATGCCGCGACTCCCTATCAACCGCGGAAGCGCAAGGAAGAAGAAAGAAGGGGGCATAGACGGATCGATGGATTGAACTCTTTCTCTCACCGGCGTCTTTAAGGATTCTCAACAGGTCGAGACGGCGCTTCAGGCGGAGGGCTGCCCGGAAGTACTGCCGCTGGTCGAGGACGGACTCGGAGCAGGTGCCGTGCTTCTCCCACTCGTGCGCCCAGAAGTGGACGCCGTCGCTGCTCGGGCATGCCAACGTCGGCCAAGCGGCCTGCAGCTGCCCCAGCATGTCCCTGATCTGCTTCGACACGTTGGAGAAACGTTGCGTGCATGGTGAAGAATGAAGATCACGATCACTTCATGGGGCACATGAGGTTACAACTCGATCAGACCACTCACAAAGTGACGATACACTTGAATGGCCAGCAAGAGCTAGGGGCATTTTAAACCGTAGAGGGGGATACGACAGAGATGCCCCCCTTTCCCCTTATTTGTATTTTTATGTGCAGAAGCTCTTATTTCCATGATTAAGCAACATCAATTGACAACAAACGTGCTAGTTTCAAGGTGGCAAAAAATGGCCCAAAACTTATGCATCTTATGTTTGCCGATGATATAATTTGTTTGTGGCTCAGCAAGTATAGATGAAGTCAAGAATTTGATGGATCTGTCGCAAACTTATGAGGTGCTATCCAGGCATGCCATTAACAAAAGCAAATAAAAAATTATGTTTAGCATGAATGTGCCTCAGTTTGCCAAGATAGTCGTATTTGCAGCATTTTAGGCTTCTCTTTGGGTTCTACGGATGATCTTTATCTTGAAATTCCTATGAGTCAGGTGGGTGAAAAAAATCAAGCACTACGATGGCAGTATTGATAATTGCTAAAGAAAAATAGCTGGCTGGAATACTAGATTATTGTCTATGGGGGGCAGAACGGTGCTTATCAAGGTATCCCTAAACCAATTTTCTACTTACATAAACGCCCGTCAAGTGACTACCTACGGGGGTTATCTCCAAACTTGAACATCCTCTGAACTACTTTCGGTGGGCTAAACTCCAAATGGGAAGAGAAGAATTCATTTCTCCAAGTCGAATTCTATTAAAAGATCAAAGCAAATGAGTGGTTTGGAAATTAGAGAATTTAATATCTTGATTAAAGCTTTTATCATGATGCTTGCTTGGTCCTTCATGCATGATAAAGAGAGACTTTGGGTGAGAATGATCCAAGCAAAATATAAAGTCTGGGATCTTTCTGCACATCCAACTGAGAGCAAACTGTTCACATATATGGAGAACATTCTATATGCTCGATCAGGGTCACAACCAAAGAAGAGTGTGGAGAATTAAATATGACAAGAAGATTGACAACTGGACCAGAATTGAATCTTAGATAGACGTGGGCCACCTATTTTGAGTGATCCAATTAATTTTAATCCTTCAAAGGTCAGTGATCTAATTGTGGATGGCCGGTGGAACACAAAGATTTTAAAACACTGCTTCAAAGATAGGTCAGTGCAAAGGATCCTAGGGACACCAATTTTTAGTCATCTGACAGAAGATACTTTGGCTTGGCCTTTCACTTCAGATGGAGTTTTAACCACTAAAGTTGCTTATAGATTCCTTTATTAGAGAAATAGTCATATGTATAATGTGGAGCTTATGTATAATGTGGCGCTGTGTAGTCACATGTGTTGTTATAACATTGTTTTATTCTGTATATATACTACATCACCCACATTGGGCGGTGATATCCCGATTACAGATAACAGAGTCCTCTAGTTCTTGTTCTGAGTGAGCGAGGTTGTCATCTTCTTTAGCTTCCATTCAGCTATCTATTTAGCAGTTCTTGGTTTCTTCACTTGGTATTAGAGCACAGAATGATGGCGAATCCTGGAAGCTTGTCTCACACGTCGCAAGTCAACCATGATGCTGATAGCTCCGGCAATGTCTTCTTCTTACATCCCTCTGATAATCCAGGCCTTGTGCTCGTCTCTTCACTTCTTACAACAGGTAATTACCTAACCTGGCTGAGAACTATGAAGATAACTTTCTCTGCCAAGAACAAACTAGGGTTCGTGGATGGGTCGGTTGTAAGACTACATCCTGGAGACGATCGTTACGATTCCTGGAGAAGGGTAAATAGCTTGGTATTGTCTTGGATTCTTAATACCATTCACTAAGATATCATACCCTCGGTTCTGTATGCCGAAACTCCTCAACAAATCTGGGATGATCTTAGAGAGCATTTTTCTCTTTCTGATGGTCCAAGAATTGATTCTTTGGAACAGTCTATCGCATGGTTTCAATAGAATGATGATTCTGTCACAAAATACTTTACTGTTTTGAAAAGGTTTTGGGATGAATTAGTGCAATTTGAATCGAAAATGCCAAGTTTCTTGCAAAGCCAAAAGCAATTAATTCAGTTTCTAATGGTACTGAGTGATAGCTTCTCACATGTTAGAAGTCAAATTTTATTGTTAGATCCCCTTCCTACTGTGGGAAAAGCATACTCCTTAATTCTTCAAGATGAAGCTCAGCAAAGTTTTCATATTCCGGCACAGCAAGACCATTCTGCAATGGTGGTTAAGATGTTGAAAAATCTAGAAGTCTAAGTTGCAATGTACGTATTGTCATCTAAATGGTCATTCAAAGGAGCAATGCTATAAGTTAGTCAGTTATCCTCTACATTACAAAAATTTTCGGAAGAATTCTAGCAAAAGTGTTGATAGATCTGAGGGCAGTGGATAGATTCAGTCCAAGGACTCTAGTTCTGGTCATACACTAATAGCTGAGTAGTATCAGCAATTGATTAGGCTTCTTTAATCTATCAATGCTGTCGAACATGTTAACATGGTTTTAATTATGATAACACTTCATTAATAATGGATTCGAGTGCTTCTTGTCATGTTACTCCTCATCATGTCTCTATGGATTCTACTAAAGTATCCCAACATAAAATATTATTGCCTAACAATACTACTCTTCCTGTGGTTGGGAAAGGTTCTTTAATGCTGACAAGAAATTTTAGATTGACAAATGTCTTACAAGTTCCTAAGTCCAGATCCAATCTTTTATCTGTTAGTCAGATGACTAAAGACATGAATTGTTCTATAACCTTTTTTTGGGATCATTTTATTATTCAGAACCTTCAAAGCAAGAAGATGATTGGATAGGAAATTGAGCAAGGAGGTTTATATTTCTTTACATCAGAAAAACAGGAGACTTGTTGCTCCGCAAATGCTTCAATTGAAAGTGTTGAAATCTAACACCGTCGGTTAGGACATCTATCTGAAGAGCAGTTGATGAATTTGAAAAAGTTCTTACCTGCACATTTTAGCTTAAAGAATAGATATACAGTTTGTCCACTTGGAAAACAAACACGTTTGCCTTTTCCGATTAGTAGAACTACTATAAACACTTTGTTTGAACTTCTTTATATAGACATATGGGGACCTTACCATATTGAGTCTAGAAGTGGAGCACATTTTTGCTTGATGATTGTTGACGATGAGATGACAATTTAGCCCATGGTCCATCTGATTGCAGCATTTGGAAATTACTGTGGCACTCTATATCGACCGTGTTTGGCCCTAAAAGCTAATCATGTTCTCGTGGAAAGTTTAATTCCATAATCTCCCTACAAATGAAGCTACATGTCCTTATATTAAGAACCTATGCGGCTATGCTTGATTTGCTGGACTAAAGATGAATCTTGGTTTGTTTCTCCATTTGGGTCTATTGAGGCTTGGATGGAGAGGAACTCATGGTTGGAGTATTTTACACAAAGATGATTAGATCGATAAGACAATGGCGGGTCTTAGCTCTAAGTATCTTATGGCAAATATGGAAAGTCAGGTCCAATACAAATTTTAGAGGATGCAAAGTTAGCTTGTATTGATGCTCAGTACTGCTTATCACATTTCAGCATTTCGAAGAGTCCATCGGAACCTACATGGGAGCCTCTGCCTCTATGCTATAATAAAATTAATGTTGATGGAGTAACAAATGGCCAAATCGGCTCTACTGGCTGTTTAGTTTATTGGAAGGCCAGGAAATACAACTTCATGGATCCTCAGATATACTTGAAGATGAGACAATTTCAGAGGCTTGTTCTTGGGTCCTGTGGAATACGTACTAAAGCGATCATTATTGAGAGTGATGCAAAATCTGTTCTTGATGCTATTCAAGGATCCGGTTCATTACCCTGAAAAGCTCAGCACTTCATAGTCTCTTAGAAGGAAATGGTGACCGAAAAACAGATGGTCGTCTGATTTTCCTGCTTTTCCTTTAGAATGTGTACTCTTGCGGTCTACTGTCCGGCCAAATGGTCTTTAGAATCCCCTCTATTTCCATCTTTCTTTAGTATTCTTTGCCATGTATTGGATCAAGTACGCAAGGACATGCCCGCTTAATGCAATTTATTTCACCTTATTCTTAAAAAAATCGTACATATTATTATGACAGTTGTGGAGATTCAGAGAAGCATTTCGGTCGCTTATGCCTTTCAAAGATTCAATAAGACATGATGAAAAGATTCGTATCCTTCAGAAAATTACTTTGTCATTAGTCATGCCCTAAAAGAAATAACTTAATTTGTTCTGCAGACCCATATATGCAAATACTTCTTGGTTCTAAATCAAATGAACTAGCATGTATATATATATATATCTTCATAATCGTTTTTTGGGAAGAAGAGGAGGAAAACTAGCTAGAAGGAAGCAAGTTAATTTGCTCGACATTTTCTCATACCTTGAATGCGTCGAAGGGACTGCCAGGATCGCAGTGAGATGGGTAGGAACCGTCGTTGTAGTTCGGCCAGAGACCGTGGACGGTGAAGTCCGCCGCCGGCTTCCCCGTCGTCGGATAGCAGCAGCCGCTCCGCCTGGCGCTGCAGTAGGACCCGGGCCACTGACCCCCGCATTCATGCATGCGCGAGATACGATATATAGATGATGATATGATCAAAAAATAAGATCAAATTAGTTCATCACAAATTCAAAATGCAAGTCAAGAGGAGATGTGGGGGTGCTCTTAATTAATTAGTGGAGACGATCCTGAGCACACAGAGGACGCCATGCACGGCGGCGGCGGTGAACGAGGGAAGACCCTGGTCACGGCTATCGGAAGTCTACCTGCAGGACAAAGTAGAAGAAATCGTAGTCTTGCGCAGCCGCCGGGAGAACCGGAGAGAGAGCAAGGAGAGATAAGAGCAGCACGGAGAACGTCAAGGTCTGATTCTCCATCCTCTTGCTTTCCATGTCTGTCTGTCTGTCTGTCCGTCACGATAGATAATACTGGAAGAGGAGGCGGCAAATGGCAAGGAGAGCGTGAGGAAGATGATCATCTAGCTCCTGCATGTATTCTCCCTCGCCTTCGATCGCAAGGCAGGAAGTCGTTCATGACTGCGGAGGAATATCCCTTTCCTCTCATTCCTTCCTCTCGTCGTTGTATATGGATCCTACAAAGTAATGTTTTTAAGTATTAGGTAACTCCACTCAAAATCTTATGAGTATCATTCTTTGTATTTTTGATAGACTCTTCTTTTTTGATGTGCAATATGAGATTACCGGTTAGGCATTTTGGTTGCACAATAATTTCTTTCTATATCTTTATGTTAAAATTTTAAGTTAATGTAAAATTAAGATGCCTAAAGCATAAAATTTCAAGTTCAGTGTGACATGACAACAAACAAGAGTTAAGATCATATTTGATTAGAAAAGGTAGGGGGTACAAGAGAGAGAAAAGAGAGTCCTACCTATTTTTATTGTCCATAATTCTTTCTGCAATACAATTTTATAATAATTACCAATAGGGTTGTTCACCACTTGATTCAGGTCGCGGTTTCAAGCTATTTTTTGCAAAATTGAAACTAAATAGAAACTTGAATCGAACCAAACTGAACCGACTCTACTGTACCCTAAACTAGTGGTTCATTTTGGTTTGATTTGTCCAAAACTAAAACTTGAACTCAAAATCTTATTCCCAAATGATTGTGTTCGGCTACGTGGATTTGTTTTTCTATTTACATGGTCCTTAGCTAGTTCCTCTTGTATGCTTACCTCCTCCAAGTTATACTGAATTCACCTACACCACATTAACTTGGGCCTACCTCTTCGCTTCTTCTATACCGACAACATCAGGATCTTAACTTGTCTGATAAGCTATGCCCAAACTAACAAAGGTTTCCCTTGTTCAGTATATCCTCGATTCTCACAATTCTCACTTTATCCCAAATTCACTCGTTGTGGATTCTATTTACTCATGTGTGGCCACACATCCACCATATCATCCACATTTCAATTATACTCGATTTAATAGTATGTTTCTTCTTAGCGGTTCAACACTTACTATCGTAGAGCATGGTAAATTATATAGTTGTGCGATAAAATTTTTCTTTCAAATTTTGAAGAATGTTATGATCACATAGAATCTCTATCGTCTGTCTCTATTTTAGCCATCTCACTATAATTCTATGCTTGACATCTTCATCACATTTTCTATTCATATGTTAGATTGAACCTAAGTATTTAAATTGTGTATTCGGTGAAAGAATCTTTCTGTCCAATGTTACTTCAATATCTTCAACTCATGAGGTTTGAGTATATCTGAAGTGCATATACTCTATCTTTATTTTACTAATTTTGAACCCCTTAATTGTTAATTCGGTTTTCCATCATTCAAGTTCCTTGTTAATGTCATCTTGAGTTTTATTAATCAGAACAATATTATTCGCAAATATCATAAATTAAAATAAATTCTATTATATATTCTTAGTTATTTCGTCCATGACTAAGATAAAAAGATATGAGTTGAGAGTGGACCTTGGTGTAACCCAAAGGATACCATGAAGGCTTTTGACACCCCTTTTGGGAGGAAACCTGAGTGGTCGCACCTTCATATGTCTTTGATGATGTTGATATACCCACTAGATACCATTTTCTTTCTTAATCCTTAGCAAAGAACCTCTCTTGGAACTTGGTTATAGTTTTTTTTCTAAATCAAGTAAAATGATATGCAGAATATTAATAGGCATTTTAATTACAAGTCAAAATATTAATAGGCATTTTAATTACAAAATAATTTATTTTTATATTTTTATGTATTTAGTTTAATATAAAATTAAGATGCCTAAAACATAAAATTATCATGCTTTGTGTGATATGACAAAAAAAGGAGTGAATATCATATTCTATTAGAAAAGAGACCGGATCCCCTCAGGAGGCCTCCTGAGGGGATCTGGTCAGGCCACACCCATATGGGTGATGTGACCGGCGATGTGATGGGGCATTAAATGGGATGTGATGGCGGTCACATCACCCATATGGGTGTGCACCTGACCGGATTCCCTCAGGAGGCCTCCTGAGGGGATCCGGTCTCATTAGAAAAGGTGTGGAGACCACAAGAGAAAGAAAAGAGGGTCTTAACTCTTTTTGTTGTCCATAATTCTCTATACCATACATTTTTATGATAATTACCAATAAGGTTGCTCACAACGTGATTCCGTTCGGTTTTGAGTTATTTTTACAAAATTCAAACCGAATAGAAAATTGAATGGATCCAAACCAAACTAGCTTGGCTGAACCGTGAACCAACTGTTCAGTTTGGCTTGATTTGTCCATTCAACTGTATTATTTATAAAAATAAAATAAAATAAATTATAATAATTAATTAAAGTAACATGAATATGAATACTTTATTTGTAATATATTATTATATTATTATATTAATTAACATAGATTTATAATAATAGATAATTAAAAATAATATAATATATAAATAAATTGGGTCAAACTAAGAAAACTCATTTATCGGTTCGGCTCAATTTAGAAAAGGTTAAAATTGAATCAAACAGATAAAATGAAATCGGTTTAGTTTGATTAAAAATTTTGAACACCTAAATTCTTGAGTCAAACTGAACTGGTCATTCTAGTTATGTTCGATTTGCCCAGTTTGTTTGACCCCTTCTAACAAGTTTTATTTCATTTTTTTAACAAAAATTTATTTTCTTATGAAACCAAACACTCCACAAATTAAATAGCAGCTGATGTTTTGGTCAATTTTCTGATATAAAATTTAGTACATATCGTTCTAATTCTTTCAAATACGTTGTTGTTACTTAGTCTCCTGGTGTTACCTTTATGCTTGAGCATCCTCGATGGGTATACAAAATTAAATGTTGTTTGCTATTTTTTGATATAGAAAATCGACCAGTTTTTGTCTTCCCAGTAGCCTCAGACAAGTAGCAAGAGGATCCTGTCCATTTTCTCTAACTTTTAGCTTGTTCGCGTCTACAAGATCTTTAAAGACTTCCTGCAGGATCGCGTTCATTTCCTACGAGTACGTATTTACCATGAATAAAATAAGTTGAAAAGGTGTTGAAAAACAGAGATTATGTAATAAATTTGGTGGCTTACCGCACATCACCGTTCAATGCGCCCATATGGTCCTTCCGAGGGCACCAGGACAGCGGAAACTTCAAGAGAAAAGGTCGTATGGTTTGTTTTGGGTGTAAAACTGGCATTATATGTTGGTATGTATTAATGTTTTTTTGATGGGGGGTGTCGTGAAATTCCAAAAATGTACGTGCACTGAGGAGCCATGATATGGGATAAAACCCATTAACACTCTCTCTCTCGACCAGTCACCACCGTCAGAGCCACGATAGAAATACACGAGACAGGGCTGAGCGAAAACAAGAGCAAATTCACCAGAGACACCGGAGAACAGAGCCTACAGCTTGACCAGCTATGATGCCATGTGAAATTCCAAAAACGCACGTGCACTGAGGAGCCACGATATGGGATAAAACCCATCAACAGTTGTATATGTGAGTATGGTATGATATATATAGGGTGAGGTTATAATGTGGTTATTTGAATTTTGAATTATGATTTAATCTTTCTTCATCAATTTTAAAATGAATTTGGTGTTAATTACACTGAAGCGAACTCGACATTTCTTGATTAACTGCTCGACAACACTATCTACGAAACAAAATTGAATACATGAAAATAACATGTGTTTATTTTTTTAAAAATAACACGTGTTTGATTTCTTGAGTTGACTGACGACTTTTCTACTTCGATTTGGTTAGAATTAGGTTGAAGTAGACATCAGGGCTTTCTATTTTTGTTAACTAGAATAGTCAGTCTTTGTTTTCATTAAGAGTGTCATCATGGTTGGATTTAACAACATAGTTTCTTGGACTTCTCATTCATTAAGCGGTATACTCCCCAAAAATAGGATTTGACCAACTTAAAGTGTCCCAAACTAGAATAAAAGTTAGAGTTGTTATATTTTTAATGCATGCTTGTTATTATTTATAAATTCTATTGAAATATGACCGTGAAGTATTGATGATGACTTAACTTTGATGGAATTGAATGCCATTTAACTATGAACTAGACAACATCTAAATTACACAGTTTTGTCAAAAGTCATAAAATAGGAATTCAAGTTTCCAATATGGGCCATTTAAGATCATAGAAGTTATACTTGATCCCAAGTGCACAATAACATTTGATTAGTGTGAATCAATGTTTACGAAGGTTAGATAAATAAATTTTAACAATTAAGAGAAGAATGACCGATTACCATGAAAACATGTGATATTTGGAAGTTGGATAAGCATAATGGATTTAATTAAGATGTAAATTTATGTATAATATTAATTTATCTTATATGAGGTATGGTTATGAGAATAATTATTTTACTTTTAAGGATCTATTACAAGTGTCAAAAGGTTGATGAGTTATATGTACTTATATAGTGGTATGATTGTTAAATATGAGAGGAGCTTTTGTATAAATATACCAAAGGATTAAATGTAATTTTTCAACCCATATGTCTTATAAGGATCTCATTTAGGCTGTCAAATGAGTTTTTAGTTGTGAGGGGAAAGTTGCTGCTAGGTGGTAGAACTATAAATTTATATTCTCCATTTCAGGTAGGTGTGTAAAAGAGTTATGATTAGGTAACATGGCCATTTCAGGTTCTCCATTTCATGCTTAGGCTACTTCTAGGAGATATCTTGGTATAAGAGAGGTCTCTTCAAACAAGGAGGAGGAGGAGGAGGAGTTGAAGAAAGAGATAGGATGTAGCTTCTCTATTCTACTTCTTGTAACAACAGGTTAATCTAAATATTGAGCATATATATGAATGGGGATGTCATATCATTATCAACTAAAATTTATTTTCATAATTTTAAAATATGTTTTTAATATTTTAACTTTATAATTATTTTATTTGGTTGACCATATAAAGAGTTAATGTCAATATTACTAGAACTATAACAAAAATGAACTTGACCTGTAAGGTTTTGATGCATGAATTTTGATGCATGTTTCTTCTCATATTCTGTTAGTCATATCTTTATAAAGGTTGTTACAGAGATACTCTTCCATCTTCTTATGATTTTTTTATAAGTTTAATAATTTTTTGACATGTCTAAGTGCTACTGATTACAATAATATGATTCTGGCAATTTCTGTCTTTTTGGATAGATTCTATAGATTGCACAAATCACCTATTTTTAATGACTTGCCATATTCAATGACTTTTATAAAATATTTTATATTATATGATATACCGATGTGAAAATATGGTATTCTTTTGAGTTAGTTTTGGTGCATTAGTATCGCAAGCAATTTGCAATGTATTATCTGCTTGTAGAATACACTTTACAAAAACTATATGTTAAAAGTTAAGAATTTCGAGTCACTTACGGTCTTACTTACTATGATAGTTCTTCATAGAAAATGTGTGTTATGTATTGAAATGCACTATGAGAAATTTGGTGAAGTTTTACAATGTTGTGATTGGGCTAGTGATTTGTTTTTTAGATGGCTATACAAGGATAAGTCTATAGCGATCATAATATCTTGTTTTGAGATATCGCATTTTATATGTGGTTATGGATACAATTAAGTTATGATTTTTATGAAAATAATGTATATTATACTAATATATCTAAATAAAAATTTATATTTTATGTCCATGTGCTTCTCATATAATATAAATGTGGACATTTTATGCCAAAAATTGGATGGAGTGTATGTTCTATGCAATGTTATTGTGTATTAACCTTCATTCCTACCTAGGAAGGAACGGAAGAGAAGCTAGCAAGGAAGGAATAGTCGGGGTTCGGCCAGCCCCCAACCCGTCCCGGTCGGGCCGGGTTGCTGACCCGGTCGCGACCCAGTCCGACCGCGGCAGTTTTTTTATTTTTTATTTTGAAAAAAATAAAAAAATTAGGAAAAATGCACAAAAATTTTAAAAAAATAAGAGATATGATTCAACATGATTCATTCAACATTCATTCGAACATAACATTAAATTGTTCTTCTACATAATGTATGTACTCTGCCCATGACATTGAGGAAGAGTACGACGTATTAAACATATGGACAAACTGATTATACTCATCAGTGCCTCGTACAATTATCCTACGATAAGACGAAAATGAACCACCGTAACTATCATATGAATACGTACTAGAACTATCAAATGAAGGCTGCATCATCCCATAACCCTGCCCTTGATATGATGGACACCAAGAACCCTATGATGGTTCTAACTCTGCACCATTCCCATGTTGTCTTGCCCCGTGGTCAGCATCCTGTGTTGCGTGGGTATAGTGCTCCTCTTCCGTAAAGTGCGGCTGTTGCTGTGGAGGGGGTGTCTCTGGATTGGTTCTCCCTTGACCAGAAGTGGTGTCGGCGGTGCTTCCTCTGCCTCTGCCATACATGTTGTCATCTCCGTCACTACTACTCTTTGAAGTTGAATCACCTGACGTCTGATATTGCAATCGGATGTTAGGCTCCGGTGTATCTTCCCTTGTCTCGTCAATTGTGTCGAGATTAGCAATATCAAGAGGGTCAGTTGCAACCTGTTTACCTTTGCCCTTTGATTGCCTACTTTGACGAGAAGATTGTCCAGTTTTTTGCCTTTTCGCCACAGAAGGAGGGATCCGAAATTCCTCGGAAAGAGTAACATTGTCAAGTTCCCCTTGAGCCCATTCCCGATCATCGGGGTTGAACTCTGGTTCACCCAACGCCTCACGTTCGTTGACCCAAGCTTCTAGAGGATTTTTCTGTTGAAATATCTTCTCTAAGTCAATCTCCGATTCTTGTACAGTGGGCACCTCAATTCGTCTTCCACTTGCTTGTTGTACCCACCTTTGCTCCTACCTCTGGTTCTCTCTTATCTTCTCCAAATTTTTTAGCTTCAACCTCATGTTATAGTGACAGTAGACTAGCTGCTCGAGTCTCTGTGATATTAGCATATTCCTTTGCTTGGTATGAATAAGGCTAAACGTTGACCAATTTCTTTCGCAACCAGAAGCGGACGTAGTTTGGCTTAGTACTCAGATTGCAACACTAGCCAAATCTTCATATCCCGGTGCCCTTCCATGATCCATCCACCAGTCAGCTGCATATTATCATTATGTCTTAGTACATAATGATATTAATAAGTTAATTATGTAATTATAAAGTTGACTTTATTTAACTATACATACTAGGACTAAGAAGCATAACTGCTCGTTGCACCCTTGCTGTCCCGAAATGAAATAACCTCATCCTATAATCATGCATCTTATTTGTTGCAATAATTGAACAGTCATCGTCCCCAAGAATTCTCCGAATGACTTCTTTTACGCTGTCCAATAATTCATTGATAAGCTTGAAGATTGGACTGTAGCAATATCCTGGGTTGAAAAAATGACCTGGTAATTGACCATGGAAAAGTTTGCTATCAGCATCGACCAAAAAGCTAACAATTTGATTAAGAAATTTTATTTGACTAAATTGTAAAGAGCATACCAGTTGCATGTATAGGATGGTACAACGTTTTCTCCCATCGACGGTCAATGATGTCCCACCACCTGCTAAAATCTGATACCTTTTTCGAAATATCTTCTTTTGCCCGCTCAAGTGCATCATAAAGATACCCCATGTCCGCCTTCTTATCTCCATCGACTATTCGGAGGACTTTGACTAATGGACCGACAATATCCATTGTCTTCTTTACGAGCCGCCAAAAGTCTCCACTCTTCAACGTTTGTTCCACCTTCCTTCCTTTTCGTTTGTCTGATGGATTTGCTCTAGCAATCTAGTTAGCCCACCCCGGAGAAAGTATCATTTAGTTTAGGCAATGCCTATGTTCAAATAGGCTCTCCAAAGATATGTAGTGTGATGCAAACCGTGTAGCCCCGGGTCGTAGGAGCTCTCGACCCTTTGTGTGCTCTCTCATCAGGGTTAGAATGAAATTATGACTATAGATGAAAGATGCAATATATTGGCCGGCCTTGACAACCCGATCAATTTGAGGATCTTTGCAAATATCCTCTAGCATTAAATCTATGGAATGGGCGGAGCATGGTGCCCAATATAACTTCCGTCTCTTGGTCATCAACATTTGGCCGGCAGCTTTGTAGGCAGCTACGTTGTTCGTCACTACTTGGACAACTCGATCCTCACCAATCTTCTCGATAATACCATCAATTAAATCAAACAGGTAAGTTGCATTTTTTACCTGTCCAGATGCATCCACCAACTTCCAAAAGACGGTCCCAGTTTGACAGTAAACGAGAAAGTTGATCATTGTCTTCTTGGTAATACCTATTAAGAGGATAAAATGTTATATCTAAACTTAAAATTCATAAAGATTTTTATCACAATGTTATACTCAAAAGGACTAACCTGTCCAATCGTCGGTCATCAATGTGCATCCACGTTCGTCCCAGGTACGTTCGAACGTCTTGACATATTCTTTAATGTCAGCTACCTCCAATGGAAGATATGTGTTGTAGATCTCCTTTGGAGTTGGTCCCCGCACCCCCCGACCGACGTCTGCTATTGTGTAAATCATGGACTCATAGTAAGGCCCCTTTGTAGCGTTAGCTGGTATACTATTATGAAAGAACCATCTGGAAGTTGCCCGCCCGATCTTCTCCTTACACAACTTCAAGTTCTTTAATGCTGTGTTGATGGTGGTTTGCTTTTGGCGTGGTCGTGTGATGACCAGATCTATAGGGCCAACTGCCGGGTCGTCATCCCGGGTGAGATCGTGGATATATTGTTCAGGGTCAGGATTTGATCATCTCCCGCTTTCGCTTCCATGTCCACTCCCACTGCCAGAACCTTGACCCATAAACCGCTCGGTACGTCGATACATGTCTTCGTCGGTGAATGACCTTCGGTTTGCCTCCATGGTTCTTGCTAAGTCATCTGTTTGCTATGTTAAATACATATATTATTGTAAAATATCAAATATTAATTATTACATACCTTCGTCAAATTCTTGGTATTGACTTCTTTACGGTCGCTCTTGTCCAGTGCCGTATATGTGTAGCGAACGTCTTGCGGGTTCCACAATTTCTTCACACACAATGTCCTGATGCCTCTTTGAAGCTCCTTTGGATCTTTCTAAGACTTGAAGATGCTGTCTAAACTGGGCTCTTACCTCAGGCGGAGTCCGTGTGCATGGTGCAACATCTCCCTTGATACCGGCGAGATGATACTTTAACCAGTAAGTTCCACCGTATAGAACTTTGTCGCAATACTTGCATTTTACTTTTCTTTGCTCCATTGACACGATCGTGCAATGGAGCCAAGTTGGGTCATTCCGGATGGAGCGGGAAGTCTCACGGTTTGGAGAAGACATATTAGAAAAATAATCCACAATATAAATATCACGAAATAAAATTGAGAATGGCAAAGACACCGCTTTGAGAGTGTCAAAAATAACGCTTTGAGAGTGTGAACGACACTAGGTGGAGTGGAAACTATCTGAGTGCAGCGGGAAGTATCATGGCTTTGAGAGTGTCAAACACTACTAGAGAAAACAGTTCGGAGTTCGTAGAGGGGTGAGAATTGAGTGGAGGGACGAGCCGTTGACCGGTGAGGACTGAAAGAGTGATCAGTGAGGGGGGGAGAGACCGAAAGAGTGATCAGTGGGAGGGAGAGACCGAAAGAGTGATCAGTGGAGGGGGGGGAGGAGATTGGTGTGGAGTTGGTGTGGAGTTGAACCCTCCCCCTTGGGGGCTATAAATAGCCCCTTGCGGGGCAATTTCGTAATTAAGTGGGGTGGGTGAGTGGGGTGACTCACCCACCCCACTTAATGTTAAGTGGGGGGAAAAGCCCCCCCTAGGAGGGGGGGACAGCCAAAAGGCCGCCAGCGACCCGGTCGGCCGGGTCGCGGGGTCGCGCAACCCAAAGCCAGGTCACAAGTGTAATATTCTGGGCTTTTCTAGTATTATTTAGGTTATTATTGTGGTGTTTTAATTATTTCCTTACTGTGCTTAAATTATTTTAAAGCTATTTATATATACACGAGTTTATTTATTTATTTATATTGCATATTAGTAATTTTGTAGATCACTTTATTTTATTTCTATTAAGTGTTAATTATTTATTTAATTTCTTTTTAATTTTCTCTTATCTCTCCTCTTCACCCGCTATTACCTCTTTTCGATTTCTT
Organism: Cryptocoryne crispatula var. balansae; assembly: GCA_036172225.1. Taxonomy (NCBI): domain Eukaryota; kingdom Viridiplantae; phylum Streptophyta; class Magnoliopsida; order Alismatales; family Araceae; genus Cryptocoryne; species Cryptocoryne crispatula. The sequence continues at coordinate 14,066,514 of CM069920.1, read as the reverse complement.
CTCCTCGCACCGTTTCCTTCTTTTTCTCCCCCTGCTTCCTCTGCCTAGGCGCCGTCGTCGCTCTCTCTCTCCCTCCTCGCTCCGCTCTCCCCCCCTCAGCCGGTCGCCATCCGCGCCCCGCGTGGCCAGCCGCCGCCGCCCGCGTGCCCAGCGCCGCTCACCGTCCCACCTCACCCGCGCGCGCACATCCGCGGGGTATGCAGCAACGCGCCGATCGCCAACCCTTCCGCCGTTGACCAACGTCACCCCGCCGCCGGTGCCGCCGCTTCCCGCCTCCGCGCGACCCGCCGCCGCTGCCCGCGCACCCGGCGCCGCCTCGCGGCGGCCAGCCTCACCGCGCAACCGCGTCAACGCGCGCCACAGCCAGCCATCCCCGCCCACCTGCGTGCATGCCAGCGCGGCCATGCGCCGTCCGCCCTTGCCAGCGCCATGCGCCAGCCAGCCCCCGCCGTACGCCGCTCCCCTCTGCGCGCCGTGCACCTTGGCCCCTTATCCGCGGTGATCTTCTCTCTCTTCTATTCTCTTCTCTCTCTTTTATCCATGGTGTATATTCCTCTAATTTTCTCTATCTCTTGATCCGATGGCATAAACCCCCCATTCTAATTGTATTTTCCAGCCGCTTTGGAGAAGAGAGAACCCCGTCTTGTTTGAGTGATTTGATTTGTGCGCTGCGTTCTTGACGTCCGGTATCATTTTCTACTATCGATCCCCGTCTTTTCCTGCACCGATCCGGTAGGCATCCTTGACGTGTCTACTATCATTAAAATTCATATTTTAATTCTCCATGATCCATAGAGTTAACCTTTTAATTAAAGGGGTGTGTAGTTACATTTTTACGTAATTTGTGAGTTAACATGGGTTAGATAGATACATGTGTGTAGTATCTTGTGATGTATGTTTATGTCTCTATTATGTGTATATGAGATCATGCTTAGTTAATAGTATAATATGCTTTCTTTTAGCTCGTCATCCTGTTACTTTTTAACATATTTAGATTATGTTAATCTTGCTAAGTAAATTGTGATAGGTTAACAAGATTAGTTGGTGTGGTGATTAATTTTTCCAGCATCTAGTTACATTCATATTTAATCATGTTTAGTTAGTTATATGTGATGTCGTTTCATTTTGGTTCATTTCTAGCATGGTTGTCTAGAATGGCAATAGTTGTGTATATGTTCATTTTATGTTCATTGATCTTGCATATTGGTGGTCATGGCATGGCATGATTGAGGTGGATGCATGATGCATTGAAACTGTGAATGGAAAACTGAGCTACACCAGACTAGTTAGTCGTGACTCGAGGGCAGCGAGGGGTTAGAACCGTCTGGTGCATCCTTCGATCCCAGATCCCGCGGGCATCCTACGTGCCATCACTACCTAGGTGCACTATGGGATTTCGATTAGTATATGGTACTTATATATGATAGATCTGGTGGTAGCTGGTTGAGATGGCAAGACGACGCATTCCTTGCTAATGAAAATCTTTGTAGAGGATATGTGCATCTATTAGAGGATAGGTGCATATGTGTGAATGTGATTCTTGTTAGAGGATAGATGCATTTTGAATGGTATGATATAGGTGGTTTAGTGATGTATTTTATTTTTTCAAGTATCAGGTTGTGTTGCATAGTGTATTTATGGTTTGTCTCATTTGTAGTATATCATCATATGGAGCATATAGTAGGTGTTTATGCATATGTTCATACCATCTTTTTAGGTCATGTTATGATGCATATAGGTGCTGGCCGGTGTGATTATAGGCTTTAGTTGGTGGTGTAAAACACATGGATTAAGTCATATATCTAATGTATTGACTAGCCTATATTTACATATAATTGGTGTAGGTCTGGGTACCTATTTAATTAACATCTAGGGCCTTTTGGCTATCCGATTTGGCGGATGATGGGGTGTCTACTGAGTCATCGTACTCATTCCAATCCTTTTATCAATTTTCAGGTAATCAGGTTTAGCGCAGCAGAAGCGTGGTGGATTGATTCCTGAGAAAACAATTGGATGGTTCTTATGTAATTTAGATGGTAATTAGATTTGTTTAGATTATAGCATAGCAATGTATTTAATTTGATTCTGTGGATGTATAAACTGGGACCTAGTTATCTTCATTTTTCCCAAACCGATGTTTTTACGGGGTTAATTTTCCCCGGCCGCGTCGTCTGATTATCCCGCTGTGCAAGTTAAATTCCGGGGCGTGACAGCGTGACCCCCTGCCGGGCCGGCTTGGAGTCGGCCCGGCAGGGTCGATTTCAGACCGGTCGGCCCGGAATCCAGCCGGGTCGGGCGACCCGGCAAACCATGGAAGCTAGGACACTGTGAATGATGCTTGTGTGCATACTTGGCCATAACATAGACACCCCAATACTCATGAGCTGTGGGGTTCGATCAATCCTAGAGCATAGCGCTTCTAACCCCTTGAGTAGGTCACCACTCAAAGGCCCGTGTTTATGAATGTGTAGAAACATTTTTGGCACTCCATGATGATAAGGAATAAAATGAGCTCATTGAAAACTAGATTAATCGATAAACATGTCCACATGAAATCATTTATGATAGATTTATTTCATATATGCTCTTAGCAATTTAGTCCATAGCTATATGATATTCTTTAATAGCTTATGTGAGTTGCATCATGAAATTATTCAAATCTTGTTTTATTGCATTCTAAATGAGCCTATTGCCAACTGCCATTTTTTTGCGAGACTTGTGTTGTTTGTTTTACATTGGATGGCAGGTGTACCAACAAGAGAAGACAATTCTCATACTAGTACTGGAAAAGGAATTAGAGAATCAAGTGGAGCTACAGAGAACTAGGTATCTTGTTATTGACTTTTGTAGTAGGGGTACTGGTTATGTACTATAGTGTAAAACTACTCTTGTAATTAAGGATTATTACTTTTATCATTATCATCTTTTGTCAAATGAATGTTATGATGTTATGGTGATTAAACACTTGAAGGCTCCACAAATTAAAATATCTTAGAAGGACCATGGGGTGGCTAAGGAGAGCCAAACTGGTTTGTCACATAAAGGGTCTTCAATCATTCATCAAGTGGCATTTTCCAAAGTGGGGCTTGACCGACTTGATGAGCCTTTAGTCGTTTAAATGAAGTTGATAACCATCTTGTGGCATTTCTCCAAAGTGGGGCTTGATCAACCTAATGGGTCTTCATTCATTTATTAAGCAACATTTTTTGTATTAGGTTGTATTTCTCCATAGTGGGGCTTGACTGACCTAATAGGCCTTCAATCATCCATTAAGTGGCATTTGCCCGAGGTGGGATTTGACCAACTTAATGAGTCTTCTATGATTTGATAAGCTTTGCATTCATTAGGTGGTGTTTCCTAAAGTGGAGTTTGACCGACCTAACATGCCTTCAATCAAGCATTAAGCGGCATTTTACTGAGGTTGATTTGACTAACTTAATAGACTTTTTATGATTCGAAAAAGTTTACATCCATTAGATGGTATTTTCCCAAAGTAGGGCTTGACTGACCTAATATGCTTTCAATCATCCATTAAGCAACATTTTCTCGAGGTGGGATTTGATTAACTTAATGAGCTTTCTAAGATTTGATGAATTTGACATCCATTATGTAGTATTCCTCGGAGTGAGGCTTGACCAACCTAATGGGCCTTCAATCATTCATTAAGCTACATTTTTTCAAGGGGGGATTTGACTGACTAAATGGTCTTTCTATAGTTTTCATCCATTACCTGGTATTTCCCACCTCATGCTCAATCAACATACAAGAGTATAAGTAGCATTTAGCAACAACAATACAAAAAAATTACCGACAAGGACAAGTTGATTTATTATGATCTTTTTCTTTATAAATATCACACTAATAATATTGATGATTTACGTCACAATCCATTATCATTCGTAGTCTCTTCTTTTTTAGGTCTTCTAACTTTTTGGATATTATTAGAAGGAGGTAATATTGGAATTAAATTATTTCTATGGTCAAATGAGGGCCAATAACATGCATCAAAAATCATATGAAACTTTGCTTGATATATTGTCCAATATTGTTGAGCTATGTACCAGTGTAGAGCATATTGGTATGGATCTCAATTCATAGAATGCATTGTATACAGCACATGCTTACAAAGAAAGTGATGTTGGGAATCGGTCCAATCAGATTGGCACAGCGGAAAAATTTTGATTCCTTGTATATCAGTCTTGTTCTCGATCAAAACAGAACGATGTCGTCAAAATCGGTATTCGAAAAGATTTCGAACATGTACTTTTGTGGGATTCAAATAATTCCTAAAGACCAGAGAGTTCAGCCACTCAAGTGTGCAGCCTCTAGTCGTATCCACACGATCCGCCTCCATAGTTGGGTTGTCCTTCGCGTCGTACCATTCGACTCGCCTTGGATGAAGTCTCATCGACTCTCGACGGCCATCAGCATGGGAAAACATGAAGGAGAGAGGTAGGGACAAATTTTTCAGCCTTGACTTGTGGAGCTCATGCTCAATTCGCTATTACGTAGAGAATTTGGAGTTTTTCACAAAAATCTTCTCTTTTCTCTATATTTACACACTTGTCCCCAAACTTATGGATTAACCCTTATGTGTGTGACCTACTAGGCCCAATAGCTCATTTGGTTGAGGCCTAATTAAAAGAACAACTTCTTTTAACAGCCTACCGATCATGAAGGGTACAAGCCATATCTTATAATCCCAAACATCTTCGAGGATAAACTCCTCTCCAAAAAGCCTTTCCATCATCGGTTACCACACAGATATAAATCTTCGTCCATCTAATGACTTGGTCGGATAGGAGTACGGCATTGACTATCAACTCCTAAATATACCGACACTATGGAATTTTGTACTCGTAATTGGATCAATTGGAAAACCCTTTTCTATTTATCCTATCTACCTTGGCCAAGGATTTAGAGTACTATCCATAAGACATTCTCTCTCTCCTATCGAGAGTGAACGATCCCCTATTGTCCGCTCAATTGCCTCTACCGGGTTTCCCATATACACAATCCATTAACTATACAAGACCACAATATTAAGTGATCCATAAGTTAATACTCAAAGTACATTGTATGCCCGATAAGACATCTTTGACGACTCGGGTTAAAGATCCAATCGTGCAACCGTGATGATAGAATACCCTGATCAATAGTTCGGTAAGATATCATTCAGGGATTCTATACTGGTCAGTTCAGTGAACTCATTCCTCTAATGAGCACCTGTACATATATCTCAGTGTCCCCACACTAATGACCAATGAGATCAGACATTCTCATCATATGAGAAGATATCATATACGTTAGTCTTATCGGATTCTTGATGTCTCGTCTCGAGGATCCTACGACTAAGAACATTTAGAGTACATGCTTCTACATGATTGAGCTCTTTATCATGATCTCATCATGATTCAATCATCATTGTATGCAACTTAGGACTTTATTACGATATACGCATTTAGATAGTGCAAGTAATGAAAATTATGCCATTTATACTGAATAAGATATTACAAAAATGTAAAATCATATTATATATGATTGGTTTGTAGGGTATACATTTCTATCAAGTGATACACTTGAGATTCACAATAATTGCAATGTAAGTTTGTTGAGTAATATCAACATAGTAAGCATATCCATATGTGTCATTTACTTCCCACTCTCCTTCACTAAGTTAGGCTTAAATTTTTACATCTCTACTTTTCTCTCTCTCAGTTCACACATTAATTACTCAATAGTAGGTGTCAACAACATCTCTAAGTCAGATCCAATCATATGACATTGGAAAAATATCAATCTTAGTCAATGATAAATCATATGAATTAATGCATAGATCGGTAAACCACGATCTATTTTTAAAATATTGTTCAAATATTCTGAATAATTTATGGTCATGATGTCAAATCTCTTACCATTAGTATCATATGACAATGCCCAATATTTAAGTTCTACTTACATTAACATTGAATGGGCATCTCTTCACTTGAGTTGAATGTTGTCCATCTTACTTTGGAAGTTCATTTGAAATGTGCTTGAAAATTTATAATGACAAAGACAAAAATGATATGTAGCTGTGGAAAACCATTGCTATATAGAATTTTTATGCTAATATGTCTATCTAAAATGATACATAATTCATTCCCCATTTCTTTAACAAATGATATCAAATTAAGCATTTGTCGAGAAAAATCTTGACCATGAATGATTATTCTCATTGTTAAGTATAGCAAATGCAATAAAAAATAAACATTGATCTACATCGACACCATATGAAACTAGTCAAATCACGTGCTTCGCACGTGTTTTAAGTAATATGATGTATATTGATTAGATATAAATTCACGAGATAGTTGAAATAAATTGTTATGATATATATATGATATTCAAGTTTGCATAAACTTATGCACGAAGACTCAAAGAGAAAATGTTGAAGGTAAGAATGAGAATGGGATACCAGCGCTGTCTTCCCTTTCAAGTGCCATGAGATGGTATTCCTCGTGCGACAAACTTGCTAAGTCTTAGAACTGGATAAGAGAGCCTTAAATTATTTTTCTTAGACGATGTAATGCTTAGTCTTTGTTCCTCAAAGCCTCCTATTGGACCGGTTTGGAGCGGAAAGGCGGTAACATGCTGCACTTGGTAGTCTACAATTTCGTCTTTGGTTGCAAGTTTTGTTTGGCTCTTTGTTATTGTTATCTCAGTTCTATGGTGCTAAGGGTATATCTTAAGATAAAGGGTTGGAGAATTCATGTGTCATGTACCAGGACGAAAGGATGATTTACGGATTGATGAAACTAAATTCGATTGTCAGATTGAACTTAAAGCATTTTATAAGAAAAAATGTGAACTTTATTTTGTCATCAAAAGCATAATCGCAAGCTGCAAAACTTCGGTATTTTGTCATCAGACAAGTGAAGCCTTTGAAGTCTACATCGGTAGCCTTTTTCCAACGGGTAAATAACTCATGGAAAATTATATTAGTAGCTTTGCATGTGTGCTTGATGTCTATTAGCGTGCACTTCTTTGCTTGTGCTTGTTTGTGAAAGTGGCACTAAGTCACTTTCCTTGATAATATATTCAAGAGGAGGATGCCCTGCCTACATAAAGATCCAAATCCTTAACAAAAGCAATTGTTATATGAAGTATAGTAGGCAGATTAACGAAGTGGTTTTCAAAAGTCCATCGGGTCCTCCAAATGGATCAAAGCAATGTTGGCAAAGTTAGATTCCACAACAAAGTTTTTACAGTCCTTGCTTGTGCATATGTTGTATGTCCTATGCTGGGATACCTTGTTATTTCTGTCACCAGAATAAACCACATGGAGTATTTAAAGTCTAGATTGGTAGGCTTTTTTAGTGTGTAGCTAACTCATGAAAAATTATATTAGTAGTTTTATCTGTGTTTGATGTCTGTTGACGAGTTAATGCGCATTTGTCATTAAACCTTCTATTGTTGTGCTCTGTCCCTATCGACCATCAAGTGGTTGCAAGGAGAACATCTCGAATATCTCTAGATACAAAGTCGGCGATATTCTGGATTTGGATAGAGAAAGAACATTAGAAATAGAGCCTAAGTGACTAAAACTTGTATGCAAAACTATTATAATAGTATATTGATACAAAACAAATGTTCTTGATCTTCCCCAAAATACAGAGGAGCCATGTAACTTCTTTGATCTGTCTTTGTTCCTCCATCTTGTTGGAAGTCAGGAGTACTCACCTAGCATTCGCCTAAAAGAAATTTGAACTTTTGAAGGAAGCATAATTGTTAAGGTGAGAAGATGCTCAAGGAAAATTGACAACTTAGACAAAGGAGGCACCCACTTAAGTTGCCTATCCACATAATTTTTGGATTTGGTTATCTTGGTCTTAATTAGGAAGGGGCAAGTCAAATTAATGAGTAGCTTGGTTTAGTATGAGTAACTCCTACCCAATTGACATAAAAGAAGCCTGGCTCAAGCATAATCTAATCTAAAACAAAGAGTATAATAGCCTTTCTTCGATCATATATAATTAGAAATATATCTTCCATCTGTTATGGTTATGATTAGATCAAGCATGCACCCCAATTGCTATTATTTTGTGGACAAACAATTTGTTTTTCTTTCCCTATTATCTAACTTGAAAGCAAAAACCAGGAAGAAAAAATGACACCTTAAGCAAAAAACATATGTTGTTGTGTTGACATAATCTCAATATTTCTAGAAGATATAATATCAGCAACTGATTGATATAGGTGGCAATTGAGACGTGGGAATACAAAACAAGATAGCCAGTAAACTAACCTTCTTTTCAATACTTCTATTAACTCAAGTCTCAAGCAACGCCTTTCCTCCTGTGGCAATCCAAGAAGGTTGACAGTCTAGCTCCGACAAATTTCAGCAACATTGGCCCTATTCAAAACATCCATCCCTCAATAGAGAGTAAAACATGGATGCATGTAGCAGTAACATCTCATAGGAAAAGAAGGATGGAAGATCAACCGGCCTCAACAAAACTAAAAGAACAATAATCGACTCCGCACTAAAAAAATAATTATGCAAAGGCATACCACTTATCTCAAGGACAACAAAGAATTGACACCTTAAACTCGTTACAAAAACCAAAACTTCTGGTTGCAAAAATCTCTACAAAAGTGTGAATAACTTCAAATTGAAATTTTCTAGCGACTGTGAAACTATGTGAATGAGGCATCCTAAAGGTAATAAAAATAAGAATACACCAATACTTCCCACCAAGTATAAAAATACACATCAAATTCTTAAAAAAATTAAATAAAGATTGAGAGCTACATATAAGTCATGATCCATGACGTAGGCAAACTTCCCTAGAGCACTTGGAAAAAAATTTCATTCTAGATGCCCAAGAAATTGGAGGTCACATAAAAGGATATGTTGTTATACTGGTTCAAGGGTTGATAGATGCCAAGTGTAATAAATTGTCATATTCTTATGACTTTAATGTTAGGATATAAAGTAGATTCTGCCCATGTGATGCCATAAACATTATTAAAACCACATTTCAACAAATGCATCATATAAATCAACATTATAAATTGAAATGAATTCTATCATACGTTAACTTCTTGGTAGAAGAATAGCCAAAACTGAACGTATGTTATTTCTTTGTTCCCAAGGAAAGTGAGGATCTACATGTAAACTAAGGTTAATCATAATATATAAAAGTAGGTTTTACAAAAAATTACATACTCTTTCTTAAATTTCATGTTAAACAACTAAAAATTGTGGCCACATTGTTCATTCTTGTATACCCTGTCTTATACCTAGGGACATTATTAAACTAACCTAGCTGGTTCTTTCTTAACATTCTATTACATTAAGCTTATTAAATTTGTACTTTGACTGGTCACTGACTGTTGGGGTGCATTGGGGTGCCTTTTTATCTTTGAGGTTACCTTGAATTTGATTTGCATTGGTTGGGGCTTCAGTTTCATTTTATTATTATAGTCTAATTTTTTTTGGTATTGAGATAGGTCGTATTTATTATTATGTTTTTGCTTTAGATTTTCTGATCTAAGTGCTTTCTTTTCCTTTTTTGAGTTCAATTATGAACATTAAGCTAGGGGGTTTAGAGATTTGGTTTTAATATCTGATTTGTCATGCCTTTTTATTTTATTTTTTAATAGGATTTGATGTATTGACCCCTGGTATCTTGAGGATGATATTCTGATTCTGGTTTTGAAGTTGGGATCCTTTTAATTTTTATTTTCAGAATTTAATTTGTTGGGGATTATCTTTGACCTCAATTTTTTGGAGTGCGATCTTGGAACTAAGTACTTAAGTTGGGAGCATAAGATTTTAGATTTTTATTTAAAGCCTGAAATTTTGGACTTGATGAAGGTTTTTGTTTGGCTTGTCAGAAGTTGTATTTGGGGATTTAAGCCAAATGGTCAACGTTTTAACCTCACTCACATTCCATGCATTTTCGATGGCTTTAATTTAAGTTTAAGTGTTGGTGGATTTCGTAATTAAAGGGTGGGGTTGCGAGACTATGAGAAATTTGAGAATTGAATTTTCATGTCTCAATGCATTTTTCAAGTTTGGGATTTTGAGTTTGGACTTTTCATATTAGAAAGTTCTAAGGACCGAGACTCCCAATCCTGAGAATTCCTTAGCTTTAGAGTTAAGATTTCGGATCTAGAGCCTTTTTTTATCCAACTCCTCGGACTCTTTGACCTTTAGATTTGTGCTTTCCCCTAGTTATTGGATAGGTTGATCTAGACATTAATTTGAATTTCAACTTTCAGATTTCAAATCCAAAGCATTAAGCTATGGGGCTCTTGGTTTCAGGTTCTTATCAGTTTCTGTTCTTGAATTTCAACTCCTGTGAATTGTACTTTCAAATTTGCAAGTCTTGGATTTCTGCAAAGTTTGTGAATTTTTGCTTCCTTTCTATTCTTCTCTTTCTTTTGGTTACAGTTTTCCAGCTTCGCAAGGCTATTCATGTTCCTCATGCTATTAAATAGGACAAGAGTTTTATCAATGAGTAGAAAGTCAAAGATTTTATCCAACACTTGAGAAGGGAGATAGAGATGTTAAATGCCCAGGGTGATATCAGGAAGGTGGCTGGTACAAAAATACATCAAATACTTGTTTATTATATTGTATTATTATAGTATGCCTCGTTTTACGATTGTCTATGTGCATTTACGAATGCTAAGAATTTAGACAATACATGGTTGAATTAAATCCTCGATAGGCTCCTTAAACCCATAGCAGGCATAGCACTCAGAATGACAAGTCTAATTAGGACAGACTTGGCCGATTTGTAGAAGTTTGGGCGATCCAGGTAGCTATTGATGCTAGCCTATCACCGTGGCAATTACAACCTTGTTCTGGATTGTTGTATGAGAACATGTATCTTTTACAAAGTTTTGTGTTTGTCAACTAATTATTAAGCATGAAAATGTAGATGAGCCTTGCCAAGCAAATGCATTGTCAAATAAATAGATGGTTTTAAGGTTTTCCCATATGACACACACGAACCGAAGTCAATTTAAAAACTTCTATCGGCAGGCCTTCAATGTCGAGCCTTCTCCTAAAATTTAAAGAGAATGTGCCATCTACAACCAAAGAACATCTTGTTAAGAAAACAAAACCAGATATTAGAATAGTAAATAAGACAAAATAACATATTAATAGGTGGTAGATGGGCCTTCTCCAAGAAAGGAGATCAACGATGCACAGCAACGTTGAAGGCAGCCAAGTCATCCAAGCCTGGTGAGGTGTAGAGACAGTCTCCAAGCAAGGTTTTTCCAGATGGGAATGAGGTTCAAATGTGGTGTAGAAGATATTTTATCCTAATCCTAATGTTGTGAACATTGAGTATCATCCAGGTACGTAAAGAAGAGACGGGATCGAGGAGGAAACCGATGGTTACGTAAGAGAGGATGAGGGCACGGATACGGCAAATGGTTGGGTGAGGAGGGGGGGGGAGGTCGAAACCGTCGGGTTGAGGGGGAAGAGGGCAGAAGCTAGGACTTTTGTGAGGGGCCGACTACGGTGGCGAGACCATCAGGCTGAGGTGGTGGAGGGCGGAAGCCGTCGACGGCTACGATGGATTTGTAGGAGGTGATAGGGAGGTCTGGTGCAGGGTGAACGGCTGGCTACGGTGGTTGGGTAAGAGGGCTGTCACGCCCCAGATTTTCTAACCGGCGCAGCGGAATAAATCCGGGTACGAGACCGGGGAATTAACCCCTAAACTACGTCGGTTTGGGAAAAATTGAAGACTAACAGGTCCCAGTTAATAAAACAAATGATTCAATCCAAATATAAATCATACCTGGATTCAACATAAACAATTCATAAACCAATTTCTCTAATCACTTCTGCACTAATCCTGATCCACTACGCTTCTGCTGCGCTACTCTGATTTCCTGAAAAATGTTAAACGATTTGGAATGAGTCACTCGGACTCAGTAGGGCTTATACCCCACTATACTCATATACTAATCAATCTAACTTCTAATTATAGGCTTAAACCAGACTCATCAATTGCTATAATATCATATAGGCTAATTATCATGTTTATTTATTTAAATGAGATTTCTTTCACCAGATTACCCATTTAAATATGTCTCTACATGGACTTGACTACCAACTAAACTAAACTATATATTTATGCCATCTAGACCTGTATGAGCCAACTGTGCATGCTTCCATACCATTTCCATTCCATGTGTCTGAGTAAATCATATGCCATACTTGGACTTCTCAACTCCAGCTCTAAATATATATAAGAAGTACCATATAGTAAGCTAGATCCTTAGTACACCTAGGCATGGCGTACTTAGGATAAACCGCGGTATCCGGGATCGAAGGATGCACCGGATTCACTACGTCATCTGCTGCCCCATGACCACTAATGTAGGCTGGAGGACCTCAACAAGTAAAAGCCATATATCTACTCAGACAAGCCAATTCAATCAACCAGATATGCCAATTATCAAGTCATGCACAACCAGTTCATTATACCAACAATTTATGCCATAGACCTAATCAGAACAGAATATGCAATATCATATCAGTCACATAATTCAATCTTACACCAATTTATGCCATTGACCCAATCAGAAAGGAATATGCAACATACTTGAACATATTAACTTCAATTAATCACAAGTCAATACCAATTCATCAAATGATGCATATTACAAATTTATGCAACCACTAATATTATTCAATTATGCTACAGAATTACCATGTCCAAAATAATAATATTTATGACTTAAAATTATTCTTGACATGAATCGAATTTAAATATTAATAGCAAAGGTCATAATTTTCATTTGCATAATTTAATACAATCAACACAATTAACCATCAATAATATCTAACTAATTTTTGATAATTACAACACATAATCAACCACATTTATCTCAGACCAATGCAATTCGTGAATATAACTAAAACTATGCATGAATGACATGAATGATATTTAATTAAACATATGCACACAATTAAAAAATTTCACCACATCATTATTCATCATTTTCTAACTAATAATCTAATAATCATATTTTAACACATTAATTATAATATCATGTGCTAAGGATAAGTTGGGATGTCTACCTCAATAAAGATGATAATTATTACAACTTGGAAAGTCCCAAATACGTTAACCGCGGTGTTAACCGCGGTTCAACCGAGGCTAGGATGAAATCTAGATATCTTGGACCCTGTTAACATTAAAAAGAATAAACTAATTAATTAGGTGATAAAAGAGAGAGATACGTAAGGGGGAGAGAGAGAGAGAATGTGAGAGGAAAGAGAGAGAAGAGTGCGGCAGAGGGGGGGAGGGGAGAGGCGGGAGGGGGAGGGTGTGTGGGGGGGGAGGAGAGAGAAACAGGAGGGGGCGCTCTGCGCCGCCCTCTCAGCGGCATAGCCGCATGCGCCAGCGGCGCTCGGCCGCCCACGCGGCACGCACGCGAAAACCGCGCGTGCGCGGCTGAAATCTCGGGGAAGGAAGGGGGGAGGAGAGAAGGGAGAGAGAGAGAGAGGGACGCGGCGGGCGCGGGAGAGGGAGGAGCGGGAGAGAGGAGAGAGCGGCGGAGGGGGCGGGAGAGAGGGGCCCGGTGGGGGCGCGACGCCCGCGACGCCGGCGAGGCACGACGACGGCGATGGCCGCGACTGCGGCGGCGACCATGGTGGGAGGGAGAGCCAGAGAGAGGAGCGCGGCAGCGGAGGGGAAAGTGCGGCGGGGGGAGCGGTCGACGGCGGCCCTCCACGACGCTGCGACGGCGGAAGAAGAAAAAGAAGAGGAGGGGGGGGGGGGGGGGGGGGGGGGGGGGAACGAGCGGGACGCGGCTCCGGTCGCGACGGCGGAAACGTCCCCGGCCAGGGAGAAAAGAGAAGAAGAGGAGGAGAGGCGGTCGCAGCGGCGACGGCCGCGGCGGGAAAGAGAGAGAGAGTAGAGTGGAGGGGGGGCACGGCGGCGACCGCACGGCGGCGTCGGGCACGGCGGCACAAGAGAGAGAGGGTCAGGCGGGACAAGGGGGCGGGGGTCTCGCGGCTGCACCGCGTTTGCGCGGGCACGACGACGGGAGAGAGAGAGGAGAGCAGGGGAAGCGAGAGGGGGGAGCTAAGGCGGCAAAGGGACGACGGCGAGGCGATGGCGTGAGATAGAAATAGAGAGAGAAAGAGAGGCAGCGCGAGGGGGTGGGATGGTCGCGGTGCAGAGAGAGAGAGAGCCGTCGGGGGGGGGGGAAGAGCAGGGGAAAGGGAAGGAAGACACAGAGAGCTGGGGGGAGGGAGGGAGCAGGAGCGGGAGGTGGATGGCGGCGGCGACCTCACGGAGACGATGGCGCGACGGCGGGAGTGGGAAGGAGAGAGGGAGACGGCCGCGACGACGGCGGTGACGCGGCGTCGGCTGCAACAACGACGACGACAAAGAAGAAGAAGAGGAGGAGGAGTGGAGGCGGGGTGGCGACGGTGCGAGGGGGGGGGGAGAAATCAGGTGACGGAGGAGGCGAAGCGGAGGCGGTGGCGAGGAAGGTTCTAGAGAGAGAGAGGGAGGCGGCAGACGGAAGGCGGTGGAGGGAAGTGGGGTACGTGGCAGAAAAAGAGTTTTTTTTTTTTAATGTGGCGGACGTTACAAGGGCGGCAGATACGCAGGAGGTGATGCACGAAGGAGCATACGGTCGAGAATGAATGTAGACGGTAATATAGCCAGGTGCTTGTCGATGAAATTCACACTCGCACTTCTAATAGATAGATAGATAAGTAATGTGTCACGATACTTTTCATGCCAAAATGTACCATCTACACTAATGAATGGACGACAGTGATGCCATCTATCAATATTTGGCTTAAATCTCCAAAAAATATCAAATGTGATGTTTCGTTCTCATATGCATAGTTGTATACACAACCTAGTATGACACCTCTCACTGTCTCTATATATCTAGAAAGATGGTTGTATGAGCTCTCCTAATCTCTAAAAAGTTTTTAAAACACTTTTGTATGACCATTCCAAACTTTTGTATAAAAAAATCTAATCGAATATGTGACTTTCACAAGGTCAATAATATCTCTTGGACGTATTGATAAATGAGAACAAATTATAAGAATAATCATCTAATATATAGTAAATGATGGTAACAGTTTATGACCTTGATTTTGAATTGGTGTACATCATATGTGAGTACTTCCTAAACTCATGATTCTCCATAATCTACCAACTTGTTTGCTAACACACGTATACAATTTCTATTTACAACGCTAATCTTTTGAAATGCATATTAATGTAAGTTTTGATCTTGTAAATTGATTAGTACTATTTTGAACATTACATTTTAAAGCCTACGTAGAAGTTGTATTTATAAGATCTTATTTTGAAATAAAATATATCAACAATTTTATTAATATTTTGACCTTTATTTTGAACAACTAACTTATCCTCTTCTTCTTTATTTTCTTCATCATTCTCAAAATAACAGTTACTAGCAACTTAATACATAATGTATTCTCATGTTCATGAAGGCTATTGATTACATCAATACTATTAAGCAAATTATGTGATATTTCCTCGTTATCATTCGTGAACTTATAAAAAAACCTCTTTGTCCCTATATACTACATTCAAATCTAGTTGATGTTGGTTAAGACTTTGTGTTTCAACAAGACATATTATGTTACTCGATCCAATATCAAAGTTTCATGGTATACTTGGATAGCATTGACTTAATAGTTGCATCAAACTAAGTATATTATAATATGTTGACCAATTATTTTTAGATTATAAGCTACCCCCTATTGACTCATTTTTAACAAATAAGAATATAGTATCTCTATTGCACCTCTCTATCATAACTCAGCATGATTCAACATCCATCACATTTACCAAATGTCCATAATAGTTATAACTCAATTTTAAACTAATTTTGTCTCGAGTAGAGTTTTATATCATGGATAATATTTTTTACTCTTCAAATGATAACATCAAAGATATACGAATATGACTCTAATATCCATCGTCATAATAAGTAACACCATTATTGATGAATTTAAGAAATCTATCGTATATAATTGTGATTGTCACTTTATCCAAATACATGAATGAAAATTTTATATTACCCTAAAAATATTTAAAATAACTATGATCAGTAATAAAAAAATAACTATGCTAAGTTTAAGAGAATATCACTAAGGTTATAGATATATGTTGGATGAGAAAATGAGAACTTGTCGAAAAATCTATACCACGTTCCTTGTGTTGTTGAGTATACTATTTCTTTTGATCTTGAAAATTAAATATATCATCAAGGCAGAAAAATAATAGTGGGATAATCTGGCAAGTGTATTTTTTTTTCTTTCTTGTGTCCGCTTCATTTAGCTAATTGAATAATATGTATCATTTCTTTCATATACAACTAAGATATTATGAGTCGAAAAAAGATAATATAACTCAATCTTTAAATTGAGAGAGGATATGAATAGTATCATGTTCAAAATTTTAATCAAATTTTATATGACTACTATATATTAATAACATATATATTTATTTTTATTGAAAATTATTTAAATATATTAAATGGAGGGAATCTTAAATAGAGCCGATCTTATAAAACATATTTAATTATATTTTAAAATATAATTACTTTAAATATATAATTATACATATTGTTTATATTATAAAAAAAACTTATTCAGAGTATATCTTAAATGGAGGGGAACTTAAATAGAACATATCATATAGAGAATATTTAATATTATTTTCATATAAAATTATTTTAAATATAAAAATATATTTTGTATATATTATAAAAAGCCTATTCAAAGCATATCTTAACCGGAGAAAATCTTAAATAGAGCATATCATATAAAGTATATTTAATTATATTTTTAAATACAGTTATTTTAAATTTATAATTGTATATGTTGTATATATTGTAGAAAGCTTGTTCAACTATATTTTAAATGGAGGGGATATTAAATAGAGTATATACAGAATATTTAATTATATTTTAAAAATAATTATTTTAAAGATATAATTATATATATTGTATATATTATCAAAAATTATTCAGAGTTCATCGTAAATGGAGCAAATATTAAATAGAGCAAAATTGGCGTTTTCATATCTACTCTAATTAACGTTCGAATAACATCCATATCATATCCGAATATTCACACTAGCACATATCTTATAATCGGATATTATTCATTTAAATATATACTAATCTGAAATGAATGTGACTTAATTTATGCTAAGAATGCAACTTAATATTTTATAATATGGAATGAATGCGACTTCAATTAGTTTCCATACCTACCAAAAGAAGAGAATGTAAGCCCTCGTGGATAGAGAGAAATCATATATGTTATAATTTGATATTTTTATAAATATATTATTCAATTAAATAGTTAAATTTTTATCACTAACTCTTATTAGATGCGTACATCGTAATGAAATCTTTGATCACATGTAATAATGATTAAATCACGATGAGATCATAATAATGAGATTAATTATTTAGAGATATATGAAATAAATGTTCCTAACCATATGATCCTTAAGACAGGACATCAAAGATTCGATTAGACTAGTGTATGTGATGGCTTATCACACGATGAGAATGACAGACATCACTGGTCATTAGTTTGAAGACACTGAGATTCACGTGCAGGTACTCATTAGTGAAATGAGTTCACTGAACTGACCAAATTAGAAACTTTGAATGTCATCTTATCAATCTATCAATCAAGTTTTCTATCATCACAATTTCATGGTTAGACATTTGACCAGAGTCGTCAAAAATGCATTGTTGGATTGATCTTGTGTTTTGACCATTGGCATATGGATTGCCAACTCGATGGTCTAGTATAGTGATGGATTAGGTACAAAAAAACTCGGTAGAGGTGATTGAACGGATAATAAAGGATTGTTCATTCTCAATAAGTGAGAGTGGATATCATATGAGATAGTACTGTAAATCTCTACCCAAGCTAGAAAGGATAATTAAAAAAGAAGTTTTCCAATTGATTCAATTCCAAATACAAGATTTTATAGAGTCGGTATACTAAGTAATAGATAGTCAATGTAGTACTCCTTTCCGATCAAGACATTGAATGAATGAGATTTTATATTTGTGTGATAACTAATAATGGAAAGACTCAACAAAGATAAAATTCTCTCCATAGTCATTTAGAATCATATGATGTGACTTGTATAATAGGTCGATTAATATATTATCAAATAATAAATTTAATAAAATTTAATAAAATTATTTTATTTTAATTAGTTCTCAACCAAATAGGTTATTGGGCCTAATGTGTCACACACATAAGGATATCCATAAGTATAGAGGCAATAACATAATTTATAAAAATTTAAAATTTTTATGTAAAATTCTAAATTCTCTATAAATACTAATGGTTCCAATTAAACCTTATTAAATCAAAAGTGAGAATTACCTCCTCAACTTTGTTCCTATCTTATCCTCTCTTTAAAAGATGTCCATGAGTGATAAAATTTTGTTTGAGAAGAGTTGTCGAATCCAGTACAAATGATGAACTTGTTATAGATAAAATTCATATGAATACCCCACTAGAAAACGATTACTTGAACGGTTTGAAAATCTTGAGAAATTATTCCTCTTCCTCTCCAAGAGATTACAAGAATCCCTAATATGTATAATCGATCAAATTTTAATCAATATTTAGTTTGTCATTCAATTTCAATCAAGACAAAATCAACATAAATATATAAGAATCGTCGTTTTTACTGCACTCAATTTTATATGTCAATTCCTTACATTAACAGCAAGTGGAGGATGGCGAGAAGAGAGAGAGAGTATATATAAGCGTTAGGAGAGAGAGAGGAGGGGTTGGACTAGAGCAACAGGCGAGAGACTATCAACATTAGGAGACAGAGGGGGGGATAAACGAGAACGTAAAGAAAGAGACACTACAAGAAAATAGGTTACTAGGGACGGCTGTAAGCCGTCTCAAAAAACCAAAAAGCCGTCGCTAATAAATATTAGCGACGGCTTCAAAGCCGTCGCAAACGCGTCGCAAATAACGCCGTCGCCAATAATATTCGCGACGGCTATTGTTAAGCCGTCCCGAGTACGTTTATTGGCGACGGCTCGTAAGCCGTCGCATAAGTTATTAGCAAAATGACCATTTATTGGAGACGGCTTAAACAGCCGTCGCCAATAACTTTACTGGCGACGGCTTAAGCCGTCGCAAACGATAAGGAGATTAGACGGCGGATGAAGTTATTTGGGACGGGTTAAGCCGTCTCAAATAATCTTATTGGCCACGGCTAACCAGCCGTCGCCAATAAATGTAGTTGCGACGGCCACGTAAGCCGTCGCAAATGGCAAGCAGAAACCCCACACCCCGGTTCCCGGAATTTTTCTCTGGTATTGCGCCGTCGCCAACAAAAGTCGACCGTTCAACGGTCACCATGTATTAGTGGCGATGGCTTAGGCCGTCGCCAATAATATTATTAGCGATGGCGTATGAAGCCGTCGCCACTTTTCCGAGGAAAAAAACACGCACGGGGCGTTTTCTGGGTATTGCGACGGCTTAAGCCGTCGCCACTAATATTAGTAGCGATGGCGTATCAAGCCGTCGCCAGTTTTCCGAGGAAAAAAACCCGCACGATCGTTTTCTGGGTATTGCGACGGCTTCGATCGCCAAAAACATTATTTGCGACGGCTTTATTTAGCCGTCGCTATTTACCAATTATTAGCAACGGCGTTAGGCTTAAAAAAACCGTCGCCAATAACCCGTCGCCAATGACCCAGTTTCCTGTAGTGAGAGAGGGGGGGATGTGCTCGATCAAGGAGAGAGAGAGAGAGATGCAGGATAAGGGGAAAGATGGGGGAGGTGGCGGGGGGGTTTTAGTTGTGGCCCGGGAAGGCGGACTCATGGGAGGTGATGTCACAGGAGGCATCCGCTCACGGGGTGAAAGCCTACCAGGTTGAAGTCGCCGCCAAGGTAGCGACTTTTAGTTTTAGGTTGGAGTCGCTACCAATGCCCAAGTGTTTTAGTTCCACAATTTTTTTCTTGTGAGCTATTTTTGCAAATATTATTCTTTAACAGTGTTGTTTTAAAACAATTTCGATCAAAAAAAAGAAAGATGATTACACCGCAGGAGCTCTGATTAAAATTAAAACAGCCGGTGACCAGAGAAATGAACAGAGCAAGCTTAATTATTCATAGCAACTTCTTCGTCAAATTATCGTCCTGGTGGGGCAAACAAAAGCCAGAGGCCAGACGATCAGAATGCGGGGAACTCGATCCTGTTGGACGAGCAGCGGCTTCTCGGCATGGTGGGGCAGTCGATGAGCTCGCTCCCGGAGTTGTCGACGCAGAGGTAGATTTGGTACAGCTGGTTATTCCGGGCCTCGTCGACGTTGCACTCGATCCCGGGGGCGTGCCCCACCGCCTCCACGATCGCCCGACTGATGCTGCCGACGCTGTAGTATCCGCCGTCGGGCTCGATCCCTGCCGGTGCCGACGGGCTCAGTTTCAGTCAGCAATTACACGGCCACGGCAGGCGAGAGAGAGAGAGAGGGGGGGGAGGGGAATGAGGCGCTAGCTCTCAGCAGGTGGCAGTACCTGCGTTTCTAAGGATGCCGAGGACGTCGAGCTGCTTCTTGAGGTCGAGCGCCCTCTGGAAGTAGGCGTGCTGGTCGAGGGCGGACTCGGAGCAGGTGCCGTGCTTCTCCCACTCGTGCTCCCAGAAACGGTGGCCGTCGCTGCTCGGGCACGCCAACGTCGGCCAGTCGGAGGCCAGCCGCCCCATCAAGTCCGTCACCTGCGTTGCGACGTTTCAGGCGGAAGATCGGCCGGCCGTGAAATGGAGGACCATGCGTGCACGAAGAAGGGGAGGAGAGGAGTGGAGTGGTGGGCGTGGCGGAGACGTAACAAGAACAAAGGGAGAGTTTTTTTTTTTTAACAAACACTTTTTTTATTTTAAAATTAACACACTAAACATTTTATTTACAAATCTAACACACATTAGTTTAAAGTGGAGTATCAACAACCCAACTTGTTCACTATTGAAGAAACTCTACTTTCGTATAACTGCAACGTCGTCGTTATTTAAAGTGGACTTTTTAGAATGTGTTAGATTTACGATTTAAAATTTTAATGTACTAATTTTAAAAATAAAAAATAAAAAATAAAATACGTTAGTTAAAAAAACTCGAACAAAGGGACCGTTGTCAGACCGCTGGACAGTCGCACACTTGCCCCTATCGATCCCGGGGTTGGTTGGGGCCGAGCCTACGACCCTTCCGAGAGCTCTCACCCGAACTACCCTGCACTAAAATTATCCATTCGATTTCAACCTGCAGATCGGTCTGCGACGGTTCTTGGAAAGCAAGGCAAGAACCCTGAAAGAGATTTCGGAAGACACAACCGTGGTGTTGCAGGCGACGGCGGTGTCTTCTTCTAGCTCCCAGAGATTCCGGAGACGGTTGGTCTTTCCTTGGGCCTGAGAAAGAGAAAATTGCAGCGAGCGAATGCGCCTTTGCGTGTGCGTACGGGCACGGCAATAAACGGTAGAGCCGGCGGAAGAGATGTGAAAGCAGGGTGCTGGCCGGCCGCACGCGGATCTGATTGCTTCAGACGCGAAGGAATCGAAATCGTCGGCGGAGAGCCGCTTGCTAGCTAGCTAGCTTGCTTGCGTACCTGAGAGGCGTCGAAGGGACTGCCCGGATCGCAGTTGGACGGGTAGGACCCGTCGTTGTAGTTGGGCCACAGCCCGTGGATGCCGAAGTCCGCCGCCGGCTTCCCGGTGGTCGGATAGCAGCAGCTCCGCCTCGTGTCGCAGTAGGACCCCGGCCACTGCGACACCACGGAGCCAGGGCCACATTAATCGATCATGAGAGGAGAAAGGGTGTTCCCGATAGATCGGCGTGCCTAGATGATTACGTACCTGTAGAACGAAGAAGAAGAAATCGAAGTCCCGCGCAGCGGAAGAGATGGCGGGGGCGAAGGCCAGGAGGGCGAGCAGCAGCAGCATGGGTAAGGGGTAGCGTCCCAGCTTCATCCTCTCCCCGTCCGATCTGCAGATACCGAGAGAGAGAGAGATAGAAGAGCGCGATCGACGGATGATGAAGAAGGAGAAGGGGTGCAGTGATTAATAAGAGCGGTATCCGTCGACGCCGCCCGCTCTCATTAATTTATAGGTCGAAACATGGAAATGTTAACCGGCACAACGGCATATTCCGCAAGATGGAAGAGGAGGAGACGAAGAAGCAACGAGAATATGAAGAGACAGATCGGCGTGGTTCACGACGGCCCTATACAATATTAATCCGGTGACCAAACTGTGCGGCTTCCATATAATGTGGCCACCCTCTCCTCCTTCCTTTCCTAACTTGATTGGGGTTTACACGTCTTTTTAATCGTGTAGAACTTAATTATCAGGTACGACAAATATATATACTCTGATGATCGAATTGTTTTCTAACCCCTACGGATGAAATGCTCACCCCCCTCCCCCAATAGGAGTTTGAGGATGTTCTTGATGGGGTACCGTTTGTTGTATGACTAATTGAGTTTTTGCTTGATAAAAAATGTTTGGTAATTGTTACAAAAATATAATTTTATAATACATTTCTTCTCGGATAAAAGAAGTTAGATCCTCCTTTATTTATTCCTTGTGGTCCCCCCCACCTTTTATAATTTTGCATGGCTTTTACTTTTTTTTCTTAATCACATCTCACAGAACATATGTAAGGACTTTGCCTTAAATCATCTTACATTTATTTTAATATAGCATTTTGTCATTGTGCAGCCAAACATCCCATAAGACTTCTCTCTTTAATTTATCTCGCTGAGTTTTATCTCGCTGAGTTTTACATAGCTTAATGCCCTGTTTGGTAACACTATTAGGTATCTCGATCATTATTAATTTTAAAATTGATATTGATAGGAACTATTAAAAAGTGTTTGGTTAATTGTATTAATTTTAAAATTTGTAGTGCAAACAAAACATATTATGTAATACAAATGTCCACTTATATTACTTTTGATATTGATACTCCAACATTTGAAAATATTAATATCAATATTGATATAGTACCAAAAATGAAACTCTAACCAAACAGGGCATAATAGTTTATATTCAAATCATTTAACAGAGACCTTAATGGCCTGTTTGGTTAGAGTATCAAAAATGATACTATATCAGTATTGATATTGATATCTCTAGAAGATGAAGTATCAATATCAAAATTGATACAAGTTAACACTTGTATTACATGACATGTGTTGTTTACGATACAAATTTTAAAATTGATACTATTAACCAAACACTTCAAGGTGATTACCAACAATATCAATTTTAAAATTAATAGTGATAGAGATGTCTAATAGTGTTACCAAACAGGGCATAAAATTATGAGTCTGAATTGCCTCATGCTACCGGAGAAGGGAGCTGGTGCGGGTGTCGGTTAATTAACTGGTGGCCACGATACCCATTTTCTCAAGTGAAATATTTTTCAGGGTCATGAAGGGGGGCAAGAGGAGAGAGGGCGCGGCCACCAGTGATGGTAAAATTATATAGTTCTTTCTGTATGGACTTCTAACACGGTACCATAAATAGGTAGTATTCGATAGTGAAATTACTATTTTGATTTTGATAATTTTGAAATTATTATGTTCAGATTTTGATCTGATTTAGATTATCGGAATCGAAATCAAATCTTATAATTTTCAATATACATATTAAATATTATTTTTTATTCAAAAAATGAATTAATAATTTACATATAATTATTAAAATTTGATATAATCTTTTTAAAACTTTTTTTATTAATTAATATATTATAATTTATAATTAATTTAATTTAATTTATATATACTTATTTTTATCAAAATTGAATTAACAAAAACAGGATAAACTGATTCCGATTTCGATTTCTATGAGTTACCAAAAAATTTTATTTCGACTCCGACAACTTATAGAATACAAAAATAAATTTTAAACTCGTTATTTTTTATCGAAATAACAAAATATCAGATTCTGTTTACATCTCTACCCACTACTTTTTACTAAGATGACCTTATCTTTGGATGATCCTAATTCTATATGAATCTCCCGCTTGTATACTTATAGTCTGAAGAAACATTATAAATGATTTACATGTATATATAACTGAAGTTGGTCAGTTCTAATCTAAGTCCACTTGTCGCTTAAAGATCAGCACTCGGATTTGTTGACGAGTTCGAACGATCTTAAGCTAACACAAGCCCTGTTGAGGCCTGTCATCATCCATACATGAAGCGTAATACACACTGATCCAAAGATGGAGTGATCACTTCGCGAAGTCAGACGATGTGACGGGTTATCGTGCTGAACGGCACCCAACTGCATTTCACTTGCCTTTCTTACCTGCTGCTTGCCAAGATGAAGCGAAGAAGCCAGCGCACCCATTCATCACTTGCCGCCCTGAAAGCGACGTCAAGAGAGAGAGAGAGCTGTCGGCAGGATACATATATAGATACGTATATATATAATACGGTTTTTCTTCTTGGCATGCCACCTGCCGCTACGTACGCTTGACGTATAATATACGGAGACAGCCGACACGTATGCGCACGCCTATATGCGTGGTCGGACGGAGCTGCAGCTTGATAGCTTCTGTGTGGTGGGCATGCAAACTCCTCCTCCGCGTTGCCATCAGTCTGTTGTACTGTTGTGATTGAGGGCTACTGGACGCATCGGAAAAGATCGAAGGGGCCGGCCGGTGACTGCTGCCCTTCGTCTCTGGTTGGAAGCCTTTCACATAAGAGATTCTTTCAAGCAAGATAACAATAAAAGGATTTCGGACGTGTGTACGTCGGTTGGGCGGCCCATCGTGCAGCTGCCTGCTTCGTCGTGTTCAAATTGGTCAAGCTTTCGTGCTTGCTTCTTTCTAGGGGTGCAAACGAGCCGAGCCGAGCAGAGTAGTACGGTGTTCAAGCTCGGCTCGTTTATTTTACACGAGTTTGAGTTCGAGCTCGAGTTTTAGCGGGTATGTTGAACCCTTGTTCAAGTTTGGTTCGTTTATTAATCGAGCCGAGTCAAGCTCGAACTCGAGTAGTAGTTAGACTAAAATTCAATTCATATTCAAACTTAAGCTATATACAAACTCTTTTATAAACTCAAAGTCAATGAAAAATTATTTGTGAAACTTTAGATTTAACTCATTTATGAAACTCAATCTAAGTTTAAACTCAATTTTTGAATTATTTAATATATTTAAGTGACAATATATAAATATTAATACTTAAAATTTAATTTTTTTAAAAAATATATAATATAATATTTAATCGAGCTACTCGCGAGCTTATCGAGCCGAGCAGGAGTCTGTTCAAGCTCGGCTCGTTTAATGAGTCGAGATTTATTTTTTGTTCAAGCTTGTTCATTTAACATAATAAACGAGCCGAGTCGAATTTTTATCGAGCCGAACTTCCAGTTACTCGTCGAGTGTATTGGTTCGTTTGCACCCCTACTTCTTTCACAAGACATGCCGCTTTCTCCCAGCTTCTCCCGCAAAAGATGCTTGAGAGAGATCTCGATACCCACACGAGAGTGCACACATGCAGAGTATTAACAATGTTAATGTGGTGTTTGGCTGAGTGATAAGGAAAGTTTTTGTTTTAATTTTTAAAAATGGTAAGAAAACTCGTTAAAAGAGATATTTGGTAACCATGATAATTTTATGTTTTAAAAGTGATTTTCTTCTTAGACAAAAAAAGAGGGTCTCACCTCTTTCTTTTTTCTTGTGGTCCCCCCCACTTTGTTTGGTCATGTGTAGTAGTTACTCTTTTTTGTAATCACATCCCTCCAAACATGATAATTTTATGTCATGAGTTGGTTCACTTTTTATTTTAATACAATTTTTTATCATGAAAGTGTACAAAAAATTATCATGCAACCAAACACCCCATAAGCGTCTTCTCTCTCGGTGTAAGAACACCCTTCTAATTAAGTACCCATGTATATAAATAATATTGCCAGCTTTTACTTGTTCCTAACTAATGACCTTGTCATATATGGCATAGAAATAAGACACTTGTTTTATTTTGCAAAGTACCACAGTAAAAGTTAAAAACTTTAAATTTGGAGAATAACATGGTTCCTAAGAAGTCGGAGCAGGGGAGCTCCGTATTTAGGGTCCATTTGGATGCTTGTAAAATGTGCTACATGGGCTAGTTTTCGGGAAATGGCCATCATTTCGTCAATTTGGTTACAAGTAAAATGACAATCAAAGAAAAATGTGTTCCATTGACTTGTCTAGCACCTGAATTTTGGCATATGAGAAACTTCTCCTAACGTCGTTTTCGGTTAACAACACACAAGAGAAAATATGTAAATCTATATGAGATAAAGATGGTTGTTCCAAATGAAGCCCAGTATATTGAAAGTGTCGAGAAGTCAAATGACATGATGCCGACTTCATTAAGGAAGTCGCACTTATCACATCATTTATGCCCTAAATTTTATCCTTAATTTCTTACCCCGAGTGGTGCTTCGTCATGGCTCTTCTTCCTCGGACGGCGCAATACTTTTCCTTCCCTAGAATGGAACGTTGGGTGCATTTGGGAACGTCCAAGAAACTCTTTTTGACCATTTCTCCTTCAACGAAAAGTCTTCTTTTTTTAAGGAACCATTTGGTTTCACACAGTACTCACTTCCACTTCTCGCCGAAAGTAGAAAT
Source organism: Cryptocoryne crispatula var. balansae (assembly GCA_036172225.1). Classification (NCBI taxonomy): domain Eukaryota; kingdom Viridiplantae; phylum Streptophyta; class Magnoliopsida; order Alismatales; family Araceae; genus Cryptocoryne; species Cryptocoryne crispatula. The sequence goes on along the minus strand of CM069920.1, from coordinate 14,039,823 downwards.
CAGAATATTAAAGATTAATACAATTCTACCCTTGTTCCAATCACATATGGACAAGGATGGAGTTTTTGGAATGTTCCTACCACTATCGACCTCTGGATGGCCAACCAACAGAGGATTGTTCACCTGCCCATTGCGTCAAGAATATTTCTCCGGACAATCGGAAGATTGTAATTTTTATTTTCTTTTCACACATTCTTTGTAACAATACAGTGAATAAACATTCTATAAATAGCGGTGCTCCATCATTAATGAACAGGGCACGAGTATTTGTCCATCAATCATCTGTTCCTTCGTTGGTGCGACCGAGAGACCTCTTCAACTCGGAAGAAGATTTTTTCTCCTTCCACTACCAAAAATTCCCGAAAGTATGCATATCCGAACGTGTGCTGGACGTGGGTGTGTGGAGAGAGAGAGAGAGTGATGATATATATTTTAACTTTAATAAATAGATGATAATAATATCATAATGTGTGGAGAGAGAGTGATGAGTTTTGGATATTAAATAATAATAATATCATGGGAACAGAAATGATATTTATTTTAATTTAAGAAATAGATTGTCTAAAAAATAAAATTTAATCATACTTGTTTAGAATGAGATTATCTATGATTAATAAGTGATTTGATTTAATGAGTTATTTAAATTTAATAAATTCTTATAAATATTTTAAGATAAATATAAAATTTATGTATATATTTTATATTTTATTTTAAATATGACATTCAATATGATATAAAATATAAAAAATAGGAAGTCATTTTCTTAGATATTAAAAAATATATAAAATTATTGTCATAATTTGACTTTTATATTATTTAAATTTTAGTTTCATGTGCAGAGAAATATTTTCAAGTTGTTATCAAATAATTATTACTTTCGTATGACAAAAGTATTTCTAGTTAAAACACGTTCTCGTAGTAGATACTTCTAACGCACCTGTTGCCTTCTTCGTCTTCTCCTCCGTTTGGTGCCTTCTTCTTCTTCTTCTCCTCCTTCCTCCTTCCTTTTCACCTCTCCAGTTCCCTTTTACTCCCTCCACAGTGGTGACAACAGAGCAACATTTGTAGGTGCACGGCATCAAGCGGTGGTGAGCGACGGTGGCAGAGGAACGGGGTGAGCTTTTTGGCCGAACGTACAAAATTTGTAGGAATCCGTCCGTCTGATTCAATTGATTAGAGCTGCAGTGATGTCGAACAGATAGATCCACTTCAAGGCAGAACAATTAAAAACCAACTGAAGTCATACTCCGGATATCCAACTTCATAAGTCAGTGTGCATATCATCGACGTCTAACTCATAAGTCGGGGATTAATTAGGAGATCGACTTCTAATGAGGACTCCGTCTAGAACTAGGATTATTTTATAATGTTCGACTCCAACTTTCAGAAGTCGAATTACAGAAATCTAACATATAATTACTTTGCCTTAAAAGTCGTTTCTTTATCCGGCTTCTACCAACACTTAATTAAAAGTCGGATTTACAATACCCAACTTCGTAATTTTATTAAACATAGGATCATTAAAAAGTAAAACATGATTTTATTAAGTCAGACGATGCTTTTTTAGAGACTCTAACGGAAGCCGGTTGTATATAATCCTGTGCGACATCCAGACGGTATCTTTAACATTATATCTAAGATTTGCTAAAAAAAACAGCGTATCTATTTAGACTAGTCAAGAAGACGTGCTCCGCACGTGTGTAAGTAAAATATAATATATTTGTTATTAAAATATTTTAATATAAATTTAAAATAAAATTTAAATTAGTTAAATTAGTTAAATTTGATATTATGTATGTAACCTTAAATCGTACACCTATTAATAAGTGACAATGTGTCAAAGTACCATATATTGATAATTTTTAGTGTATTATATTTGTTACGACTCACGCATGCTTATTCGGAACCAATTTTAAATAGAGTGAAACGGATATTTCGTGTTTGCACCCGTTAATAGTGGGATAATATCCATTTCCAAATATTTGTTTCGATAGGTATATCGTAATTGGATAATATATGTATAAACAGATATGAATCTCGAGCAACCTAGATGTATTAATTTACAGTTCCCTATGGTAAGTAAGACATGGGTCATGGTCAAAGAGTAGATCCGACAGCTTCTAAACAACTTAGATTGGTTAGTTAGGATCAACCTATTCATTTTATTTCGGTCCAAATGATGAAATTATTTTAATTTTAAAAATTAAAAAATTAAAACTTTATATTTATTATCATTGTAAGTAAAAATATTATTTAATGTCCTATTTAGACCTCTACTTTGTACTGTACCCACATTAAAAGTTAATTGATCACACATATTTAGTTATAGAAAAAAATTTAAATATTTATGTTCCTCTATCCAGAATGCATGGTGACACTTTCTCTTATCAACAGAACAATATGCTATCTGTGCATAGCAGAAAATGTATTTGGATATTTGGATACATTGTGATGTCTCAATCTTGATCTTAAAACAAGCTTGAACAAACTACAAATGACTCTTCTCAGTGATCCTGCTCCGGATTGACTAATATTTGAGCAACTGGACCGATATGGGTGAAAATTGGTGGTTGTATCAGGGACCCTCCATTGGATAAGATCAACATACTTAGTCTGGGATTGATTGATCCTGCAACCATGGCCCGTTCAAACAAGAAAAAGACCTGAAATGAGCCACCAATCTTCCAATAATTAAATATGAGATTCTTCACTAACCATAACTCCTCAAAAATGGCGAAAATCCACGACCCTTCATTTTCGGCAGAAGGCTCTTAAGCAATGACCTAAGCATCTCATCTTGTGAGGATGGAAACCCCGTCTCGAAACCTTCACAACAAGACATACTTCCAACCATTCATGATGCTGAACCACCTCTGACACCGAAGGGATATCAATAGCCTCCCGTAACTCAGTCACACCACAAGGCCACCTCTGATGGGAGCAGAGAAGCCTGCCATTCCCTACCAAAAGACTTGGAAAGGACCTTCTCTCTCAAGTTGCAGATGTGGCTCTGATGCCCGCTTTGGCAGTAGCCGGGTATTAAATACCATTACGGGACTCCGCAGCCCAATGCCCTCTGCCCAAGCACCTCATGTAGATATCAGTGCAGGAGTTTGTCATGCCTCAGAATTCTTCTCAATATTTTCAGTTGGACTTGGAGGCTCTAACCATTATACTTTTTAGTCTTTATGAATGGCAAGAAGCAGAAGAATTTTCAAATGGGAAGTCCTCTATCCAGAGCATGTTGTTCATTCATTTTGCATAGGTGCAACGAGTGGCTTTCACCTCTATGTAGGTATCAAAAGCAAGAGGGTGTATGTTCTATTTGATGCATTTGTAATAGGGGTTTCTTTTGTGGATTGATTTGATCATATTTACAATTTCATCCCATTTAACCTTGTACACTGTTGTATCGGGACTCAAGAATTCACCTCAGTCACTTCCTTCATTTTATATCTTATATATACATTATACAAGTATGGATGAAAGACAGAAAGAGCATTCACATCTAAAAGTTGGCTACATCTCCGTAACTTAGAAGGAAATGAGCCCCCAAAAGAATATTTGAGGAAAGAAATAGAAGAAAAGAAGAGTAAGCTAACATAGAACCTACGTTTATGTAAGTTTCACCATAAAAGCCAAAAATATTTGAAGCCTTTGGGATGTTTCATCGTACCAGTATAACTTGTGAACTATCAGTGGATCAAATCTACACAACCTTTGTCAACCCTGAAAGAATGCATGGAATTCGAGACATTTTACATTAAGATCCGAGCCAATAAATAAAATCACATTTTTCACTTGACTATTTTGGCATAGGAGCCACCGCTACGGGACAAATTCAGAAACATTATTCTCGAACTACACGCATATAACTGATAATGCTTGCCCGCATAAATCAACCCTAAACAAGGCGAGGAATAAAAATAATGATGTTTCGGACGGAAAACTATTATTCCAAGCTAGGCTGTTGAGAATGCAGGGACAAGCCAAAATTCTGTGTATTTCACTCAACAATTTTTGTTCGGATGGACTAAAACATGCTGCATAGGTGCGATTCCAAAACAGAAGCGAAGAGGTAGGCTGGCAGTCAAAAAAATTCCAAGAAGAAAATTACCCTGCCTCCAATAGGAGCGGAGTTCCGGACCACTTGGCACGGAGAGAAACTTGGACGTTTCTAGGTTGGCCGCCTCCGGCACCAACAGATCTCGTTACGAAGTTCAAGCCAATGAGGACGATTAACAGATACGCCGTGTAGAACTTCCAACAAGATCTGTTCTCCATTTTATTCTCCAAACCCAGTGAAGTACTGCTCGATCACACATCCAAACTCGGAGCAAACGGCGTCAGATGAGGGGGCGAGGGCGAGAGAAGAATGCGGACGGGATGAGGACTTCTCCTCCGAGGGTGTAGAGGCGTAAATAAAGGGTGAAAAACCGCGAATCAGAGGGGCCATCGGATGGTCGAAAAATAAATTGTGAAAATTGAACGGTCACAAGCAGAAGGACGAAAAAACGGGATCGCCACTTCTATATACTAGGTTAGATTAACGTTCCTATTTGATGAGATTAATGCCCAAAGCATGTTGTAATATTCAGAAAGTATTTAAAAATAAAATAAATAAAAAATAGAAACCCAGAGAACCACCGGCCGCCCTCTCTCACCAACCCACGTCTTCCTCTCTCTCCCGTCACGCGCACACCCCCTACCCAGCCGGCAGCCGCCCCTCTCTACCCCGCTCTCCTCTCCACCGCGGGCAAAGCAACGCCCCCATGTCCCTCTCGATCTCCCTTCCCACCGCCGCTTGCCGCTCCCTCTCTCCTTCCATCGCCTTAGCATAACCCCCCCCCCCCCGCTCTCTCTCTCTCTCTCTCTCTCTCTCTCTCTCTCTCTCTCTCTCTCTCTCACTTGCTATCTTCTCACTCACTGCACGCAGCAACCGGCCCCACCTCTTATCTCTCTCCCTCGCTCAGTCGCTCCTTCCAACATCGCATCCCCCAGCCGATTTCTCTCTCTCTCTCTCTCCTTCCAGCGCAGCACCTCAGCTGGTCACGTATTGTATGGAAATTATATTCGTATATAATTTGATTAAAAAATTTTAAAAAATGACTGTCAAATATTTGAAATTTTTGAGTTCCGTACAGGGGTGGTGTCAATGGGCCCGGCCTGGGTCGGCCCGTTTACGATTCGGTCCAAAATATATTGGCTCAGTCCAAACTGGCCCGTACTACATTGTTGGCCCGACACGATTCGACCCACAAAAATTATTAACTTAGCCCGACCCGATCCAACTTTAAGTTTTATAAATAAATATTTATTAAATATGATAAATTTAATTATTTAAGATAACATTATAAAATTTATAGTAATTTAATTAAAATATATTTTTAATGAGTAAAAATGATATTTTTGACATAAAAAGTTGAAAATTATTTGGCCCGCTTTGGCCCGCATCGGCCTGTATGTCGGCTGACTAAAGCCCGCGAGCTAAAACCTTTGGCCCATCAAATGACCCGTAGTCGGCCCAGCCTGCGAACCCGCGAGCCGGCCCGGCCCATTGCCACTCCTGGTTCCATATATTATACATATGGAGTACAATAAGAACATATTTTAATGATACGTACCGAACATATGGGACATACAAATTTCCAAATAAAATCTTAAAAAATTATATCTCTACAATTATAACAATCATAATAATACATGATACTTAAAATCAAGGAAGGAATAGTCGGGGGTCGGCCCCGGGTTGGTCGGCCCCAAAACTGACCCGGGTCGGTTGGGGTCGCGACCCGGGTCGGGTCGGGGTCGGGTCGGGGTCGGGGAAAAATATAATAAAAAATTCAATTTAAAATAATAGCCGGGTCGGGGGTCGGGGCCGGGTCGGGGTCGGTCGGCTCAAAAAGCGACCGGGTCGGGCGACCCGGCCGACCGGGTCGCCGACTCGGCGAACCATGCTTAAAATTATAAAATAAACATTATTTGAAGAACATAAAGTTCATAATACGAAAATGGATCACATGATCATCAAAAGTCTCCAAAGATAATAATGATATTAATGAATATATAAAAGAGAAAAAATTAAGTAACTTAAGTTCATCTAAAATAAGTAACACAATTCTTTTGTAACTAAATAAATGAGTCAAGAAAATAATGTCCATCTTGAGTTTCCACTAGATCTTGAGTTGAATCTTCATCTTGACTATTATTAATCAAGATATCTTCTCATTCATATGTTTCGATGACATAATCATCAACAAGTATATCAATCTTGTCAAAATCAATTGAATTCAAATCTTCTTCTCCATGATCTTTAAATTTTGACATCATCAAAGAATTTATTCTCATGTAAACCAATTCTTCAAGCATTTCTTGAGCTCATCTATTTCTTTCTTTGTTTGAGCAACTTCTCATGCACTATAATTTCGTTCATAAGCTGACAAGCTACAAGGTTGGCTAAGAATTCATATAACAATTCTCTTGATGATTTTCATCACTTCTTACATAATCTCACCAAACATCTACAAAATATCACACAAAATAAAAATAATATTAATAATAAAAAATAGGAAAAGTAATCTTAGAATCGAAAACTTACATGGATGATTCATTTCCATCAATGTCAATTAGTGTAGGTAAATAGTTTATGAGATTTACTACGAGATGCCATAAATTACTTGACAAAATTTGCTCACTCATTTTCTTTAAGCATCTTTTTTCAAAACATAATCAATGTCATTTTTTATGTCACCATTATCAATAAATGGTACTTTACAAATTAAGCTGGGTTAAATTGTAGCAACTATATGAATTGGATGAAGTATATTTTTATCTTTTCTTTGATCAAATAATTCAAGTATTGTTTTGTACTTTGATTCATTAGTTTTTATGTGTAGTCTCAATGTCTCTCTAGCTCGTTACATAACATCATACAAAAATCCTATAGTTAGGGATCACTATCAACTAAACAAAGTACTTGAATAATAGGATTAAGAAACTCAATCACCTCTTTAGCCTATGACCAAAATGAATCATTTTGAATGATAAGACTTGCTTGTATCCCTAGTGGAGATCTAATGTAATTTACACCTCTCCATTCAATATATGCTACAAGAATTCTCAAATGATTTTTTACGTCATTGATTGAATCAAAAAATTTGTAGCAAATCTTGTCTTGCAAAGACTTTTTAATTCTTTTGCTCTGTGTATTTTTTTCATCATCTGTAAAACAAGAGTATACTTATACATGAAGTCACCAACTTTTTTCCATCAATAATAATATTCTTAACCTAGAAAATTTCTCAATAAATGTCTTTCAAAAACAAGTTAATACCATGTGCCGCTACACAATGAATCTTATACAAGTGAGAATACTTTCTCATCAATATATTATTAGCAGACTCATAATTTGATGCATTATCTGTAACAATTTTCACAGTATGCTGTGGATCAATTTCATCAATAACACCTAATAATATATTTAAACGATATTCACTTGTCAATCTTTCTTCAAAACATTTAATTTATAAACACTGCATCTATTAGAGAATATACAATGACATTAACCAAAGATTTTCTTCTTGTATCACTCCATGAATCAGCATTATTGTACATTCTGTTCATGTTCATGATTTTTTTCACATTAAGAACACATTCTTCGGCATCTTTTCTTGATTCTGGAATTAATCTAGTACATACGTAAAGTTGAATAACTTGACATTATAAAATCAGTTTCATAATCACCCTGAGCTCTCATCATTCAATAAATGATCTTGATTGAATCACATTAAATAAAATATTATTCATAATAAAGAAATTTACAATCTTCTTTTCTAAGTTCACGTTATCCTTCTTATGATTCAACTTTGGAATTGTAAATTAATTTGAGTTATTATTTGGAGCTCTAAATAAAAAAGCAGACTTTGCTCTACTTTTGTGGATATTTGATGAAGATGTTGAACTTACACTTTTTTATTACTCCCATCAATAGCTAGAAAACTTTAGCTTGAACTTCTTTCGACACCTTTGAACATATTTGAATATGACAACCTACTATGCTAGCTAAATGAGATTTTACATGAGTAATCCTTCCGGAAAACTCTCTTTCTTAAAATTTGCATTTAAAATGGCCATCAAGATCTTCAGCATAATCCCAAAATTTTTGTTTTGGTCTCACCATCTTCTTATGATACATAAAATAGGGACATCACATAAGAGAATTAAACTTCAGCATGGTAATTAAGTATTGATATAGTTATATATGCCAAATATAAAAACAAAATACCTGAATAGATTTGAAAGTATCGATATGCTCTTAGGAATTCAACTTCCTCCATCTTGAAGAACAAGCTAAAAATACCATTTCGCTCAACTTTTTCTAGATATAAAAACAACCACGTACTTATAAAAGCAAAGACACCTCTCCAAGAAAACAACAACAAAAGGTCAAAGGAAGAATAGTAAAGCAATATACTTTTCTTTAGTCGTAGAAAGATCTTATTTTTGTGTGCAACAGAGTGTTGACGCTGGCAATATACTTTTCTTTAGTCATTGTAGACACACAAATTTGACATAATTGTATAACTCAAAACTCTTATTTTATCCATAACACTTCATCTTAATTTCCACCAAAATAATGTGATTCATCCAGAAAGAAAACTAAATTTTTTTAAGAAGACATAATGCTCTGACAAATGGAGTGTCTAACGCTGTAGGAAAGGAGGCATCAAATGCCCCGAAAAAAGGACCATTAGTCTTTCCTATCCAAACCTTGCACATTCGATAGTCGATTTGACCATGACATTAAACGAGATCAAGTAGGGCTAACATCCTGATGGCCAGGGCGTTGGGTTTCAAGTGACGAATTTGACCACCTAGTACAAGCATGCATGGCAGCATTAAATGGGTGTCAAAGTACTTGATGCTCCCTTTGCTAGGGTGTCAGGTTGAAAAGCTAACCTCGTGCCATTCGCTACCAAATTTGTGGAGGTCAACGCACACATCACTAAATGTAGTTGTAGGTGCCCCATTTATTGGAACACCAGAAACTCCATCTATTGAGGCATCTTGTATTAAAAAGTGACTAGTTTCTTAGGCCTATTAAAGGGAGCCATCTTCCAACATTGAGAGGGTTCTAAGAAGCTTTCAAAAGTCCTAGAGAGATCCAAAATTGCCCTTCTACATCCCAACCTCTCCCCACACCTCCAAGTCACCTCAAGAGCATCTTCATCCACCCACCACGTCAAATTTGGCCTTTACCTATGTGAAAATCCATGAGTGTAAGCCATTTTTCCATAGGTAAATAGATTTACTTACGAAACCTCTCGTAGAAAGCTCCGTTGGGCTACTACATATAGATAAAGTTTTACCCACAAGGGGATCCATAGGTATAGTGCACCTAGAGACCATATTACCCATAGGCAAATTTTAGAGTCTCGTCTGACATGTGTAGGTAAAGAATGCTATATATACTCACAATCCTACTTGTACCTATAAACACTCTCGTAAGTAAAAGTGGTTATTTGAAAAAAAATATTTATAAGCTAGTTGTTGGTATTACATTTACTTGTGAAATTTGAATCATTTGTAAATAAATGCATATATTTATATAATCTACACCTCTTCCATTTACATAATCTAGACATCTTCCATTTACGCACGGCAAACAACAAAGTCACAATAAATATATCTGAAAATAACATAAAGTCCCAACACAGTCAACTTGAATTTCAAAACCTATTAGATTTTATAAAGAATTGAGTGAACATTCAAAACATGTTTGGTTTCACAAAACGTAACATTCATAATTTGCCTAAGCACAAGTCATTTAATTTCACAAAACTCAACATTCACACATTTTTTAATTACATTCCATTTGATTTTGCAACAACATATTAACAACCTAATTAAGTTTTGTTTGCTAAATAATAGCAAAAATAAAAATATTTTTTTTTAAAAAATAAACATCCACGACATATACATGAAATATATAAAAGTTTTAAGTGTTTTAAACTTCTACCACAAACAAAGTACTCATAAATTATATTTTTGAATTGCTTCTTCATATACATAAGAATTTTCATCAATCTATCTTGAAAACAACTTGTAATGATAATAAAAGTACAAAAATTTAAGTATTCAATTTTATGTTTGTCACTACAATAAATTTGCATGAACGATGATAAGACTGAGAAGTATCAAAAAACTAATAAATAATATTATATTGGAAATTTAACTCTAACTCCCTGTAAAATTATCTAATTAAATTTAATCTTTTTAATTTAGGACCTTCATATTCTGATAAATGTAAACCTCTAAATAGAGATGAATCCAAGCTATTGTTATGAGTTCTACTAAGGTTGATTTCATAGTTAAATCTAGCAACCACTCAAGGAAAGAGCTTTCACACTCCTCTTACAAAGTGGGCTGAAAGATGATGGGGTTTGAGAAAAAAAATGGAGGTAAATAGCAAGGATAGAGAGCCAATGGGAGAAGGGGCCTGATCAGTTGGGGCATGATAGAGAATCTTCAAAATCTACTGAGCAACAAACCACTTGCAAATAGCACATAAAACGAAGTTTGTTCCACTTAGCACAAAAGCACCGATTCAACTTTTTGTCGCTTCTTTTTGCATTTTTTTTTCTAAGTTGGTAAGGATATCTAGTATTTTTGTACTTATCCAGTGCCTCAAAAGAAACACAAATTTTGATGCTATATCAATTTAATAAAAAAGCATGAGAATAAAAATTTTAATATAAAACCCTTAATATTACCTTGAAACCAATCATGAAAATTTGTAGTGTTATTGTCAGTTTAATATCCTTTTGTGGTGACCCCGAGCATGCATAGGATCTTCTCAAATTTTTTGCTCATCTAGGAATCCATCAAGCTCCAAAGTTTAGAAAGAGATGACACGCTCTTATTTTTAAAGATTAATATAATTATTATATTATATTTAATATTTAATATTATATTTACCTACCTAGGTGTGTAGTTAACAATATTTTCTTATAGTGAGTGATCGAGTGGGAGATTGATGAGCATGAAAAAATTTATAAAAATTTATAAATTTATATATATGTAATCATTTATATATATGTATTTAATATATTATATTCTTACTAATATTAATATATTATTTTATATTACTATCATTTTAAATTATATATTAACATATTTCTCTTAAATATTAATTTAATTATTATATTATATATTATATTTATCTACGTAGGTGAGTCCGTAGTTAACAATTAGTAGGTAAAGTTATTTTTTTACAATGGGTGATGAGGGGGGAGATCAATGACCATGAGAGAATTTAAGAATATTTACAAATTTATTTATATTACGTAAATTTAATATTATATATATTTAATATACTATATTTTTATTAGTGCTATTATTAATATATTATTTTTATTATTTTTATAATATATTATAATATGCTTTTATTTATATTATTATATTATTTATTTTTATTAATGTATGATGGACTAACGATAGTCATTGATTTATTTGATTAGACAGTTGGGATTAATCTATTTTATATTATATTCTTCTATTGAGGCAACTCGATAGTTAACAATTAGAATGTAAAGTCATTTTCTTGTAGTAGGTGATCAGGTAGGAGATTGATAAGCAAGAGAGAATTTAAGAATATTTGAATATATATAAATTTATGTAATAGTATATATATTAATTTATAATATAATGTTCCTATTAATATTAATATATTATTTTATATTAGTATCCTTATTAAATTATATATTAATATATTAATTTTAACATTGATATTTATTATATTATATATTATAATATATTATTAAATTGTTATAAAAGTATTTTTATTATCATATTATGTTATTTACATTATTGTGTTATTTATTTTTATGAATATATAATAGATTACTGATAGCTATTATTCTATTTCATAGGACGGTTGAGATTGATCTATTTAACATTATATTTACAAACTGAGGTGAGTTGGTAGATAGGCCGTCCGTATTAATATATTTACTTACATACCATTATTTAGTAGGAATAGGAGGTTGGTATAAGATACATTTACCTACAGATTCTTACCTATGGGTAGTGTTTTGGTAGGTAAAGGTCAATTTTGACATAATGAACCACCCTTACACATCCAAGAAGATCATACCACCTTTCATCTTCATTCCGCTCTATTTCCCACTGACCCCATCACCATTTTTGTCATCGATGAGTGCTGTTGGAGGTCTTGGAGGTCTCCTTGGAGTGGCAAAGCTATTGGAGGAGTTTGAGGTTGGTTTAGAGGCCGAACGAGGTCTTCTTCGTCAATTGGTCAACAGACAGTCTAACCATCGAGGCGTTAGATGGTCCAAGAATTGGGACATCGGGATCACCAAACAACTATTCTTGAACCATTCTTTCGCAAGTCTATTCTTTTAGTCATGTATTTTATACACTAGCATCACGTATCTCCACCCCTCTTTAGTTCTAATCTTCTCTTTTATTTGTTTATTGTTTTCAATTGAATCTTGCAAGACAAGATCGAATGGATTGGGTTACACTAGCACCGAGCGATCAAGAGTGAAAGGAACACCTTGAGCTCCTTCAACTTGGCCAGCAGAAGAGAAAGAAGTTAGAATATACAACATATATCCTCGCAAAGCAAGGTACACAATCATCCCAAGCTCAAACCCTCAAGCATTTCCATCTTTCCTTTTCTTTTGAAACCCATAGCTTTTAGCAATAACACTACACACACTCCATGGTTTCACACTGACTCTGTCATTTTTTCTCTCTTTTTATCTTTTCCTTTTCATCCTCCACGTGACCCAAACTACTGCTTTGGCAACCAAGTGACATTGAGGATCAATAGTTTGGGGATCAAGATGAGTGTGGAGAGGGAGAAGAAAAGAAAGAGGAAGGAATAGTGGGGGGCACGAGGGAAGAAATCTCCGTCCACATCTTCGGTGACAACCATTTCTTTAACTCTTACTCTCCCTCTTCTTTCCATTCCCTTGTTTCACACGACCTAAATCATTTCTTTGGTATCCAAGTGATACCAAGAGTTGAGCATCTGAGGATCAAGGTGTGTGTGGAAGAAAAGAGAAGTGAAAGAAAGAGGGCGCCTCCATTTAAGCACCAAATGAGTGTATCCTTGAAATCCGTGCTCACAACTTTTGAGAACCATGGTAGGAAATCTCATGTTTGAGGAGTTCCTTTTTGCCATTGTCTTGATTCGGTTGAAGTATCCAATCCTCCCCCATTTCCTAATCTCAAGTTAGTCACCTCCTAATTTGCATCTTCATGAGTTGATCACCTTATTTCCCTTGTTATCTTTGCTCATTTTCATTTCATCTCCCAATTTTTTACAAGCTTTGCACTTCCATTTACCCATTTACTTTCAATCTTTCACCTTCATTTGCATGCCCATTTACTGCTTTCCTTTTAATCATTGCACTTTGCTTTTCATTGACCACGTGAGCTTTTCATTGTAGCCCCCACGTGGGTCATTATCTTTTACCATTCCATCCCTATGCAGACAACCCCTTTGCTGGTCCACATGTTGACCATTATTTACCTTTCCAAGTTGCATACTTGCACTCCCTTTACCTTTTTGTTCCCTCCACAAGGATAGTTTCTATATAAGGACGTGTGCAATTTTTTTGGATTTCCAAGTACCCTCTCTAATAGAGTGTCAAACGTCTAAGTCATCAAGGCATTTTGTCTCAAAATTTTGTAGCTCCAACTTTTAGCTCCCACACAAGCCACATTACCTTCCTTAAAGTCTTAATCACTCTTCGTGTCTCCTTTCATTAAATACTATTGTCATTTCATTGCACTTTCCTTCTGTCCCCACTAGACACTATTTTTCATCAATACCTATCTTGTGTACTTTCTGATGCCCTGATAGATGGAGTGCTGAATGCCTCCCCTAACAAAATGTTTTATTTTCTAGAAAACTTAATTCCTGCACTATTCATCAAATTAGCTTGGTCACTTCAACCAACTTCATTACTTTACAATCCTTTAAGCTTTAAATTTGCATGTTACATGTCCCCTTAAAATATTGCTTGATTTGTTGTTGTTTCTTTTACCGTCTAGCATAATTTGTGATTGTTGTATTATTTTTTATTATAATTGCTTGCCCCCTCATCATCATCATTTATTTGCATTAGAATTGCATTGAAGTAGTAGTTCATCGACTCTGTAAGTTATTCAAGAAGATGAGCTCATCTAGCTCAAAGTCACTCATCTAAACACCTCTTTTGATAATTACAAGCTTCTCATTCAAGGACCCCCTCTTAGATTGACTGGGTTTGTTCTTGCCAAGACCTCCATAAATCTTCAGATATGAAAAACTCTCTCTTTATTGATCAGGTTAGTTGTACTTTTTATCTCAAAACCTAAAGTATGTCTTACCTATCCATGTGAGAAAAGTGTAAATTTTGGATTTGTTCGACTTATGAGGGCATAGGATCCAAGCCCTCTTGGTGTGGACATTATCCTCTTAAAATCCACTAATTTAAGGTTGAAACAAAAAGTTGTGTTGATCATTTCAAGTTTTTGATTTTAACTTATTTTTGCATAAAAATTGAAAATCCAAAAATAAAAAGGAAAACTCTTTTAAGAAAAGACCAAAAAATCAAAATAAATTATTGCTTGACATAATACTTCGTTATTTATAACAACAAAAAAAGAACCCTTAAGAACAAACCTAAAACAAAAAAAAACTAAAATAAAATTTTGATTTAGGTAATTCTTGTTTTTTAAAAAGTTGAAAATTCAAAACTAAAAACAAAGAAAAAAATTAGAAGACCAAAAGGAGAAACTTGTTTCTTTATCTATCTATCTCTTTTGTGCCTATGTCCCCTTCGGTCCGGACACGTTGTCATGGCAGACTATACAAGGACTATGGGGCCCACTATGACCGGCAGGAGGGCATGTTGATTTACGGTATGGTGGTATGGTCAGCTGACACTCCAAAAGCTCATGTGCCATCCCCAATGAGTTCGAATCACCTCAAATGTTGAGGAGAGAACTCCCTCAATCTCCAATAAGAGATATCCACAACCCCAGCCACTTAAGTGGCAGTTAAGGGGTGAACCAGTATGAACTGTTACTGAATCAGAATTCATAATGGGTTACATTGTGATGCGTAAAGGTTCAATCCTTGTTTGTAATGGTCCACACTCACCTCCACCTAAGTCCTGTAGACGAGAAGTTGTCGTAGGGAAAAGTGTCGTGAAGAGGACTAAATTGTTTGTCAGTCGAGCAGTTTCGGAAAAAAAGAGAGGTCAATGCCTTTTTTTGTTTTTTTTGTCATGGGATCGAGCATAAAAAAATTGTAAGACCTAACAAAAACATTTTAAAATACACTTTTACTTTGATTTTTAAAGATTAAAATAAAAATGTATGTTATCATACATCCAAACACCCCCATTAGATATCATCTCAAAACAATGTTTGTTCACTGTGTGACAGAAGAAGTTTAATAACAAGAGTAGTCATGTATGTAGTGTACACAGTGAGCAAAGAAAGAATTCTTGTCTCAAATTGGAAAGGGTTAACCAGGTATCAAGATCAGGAACAATGTTGCTACACTTTTGGAACATTAAAATGTATAATGTCTAAGATCAAATTAAGACACCCATTGCCATTGATGCTGCAATAATAGCAACATAATAATTGGGTTCCAAGAGAGATACCTGCTCGGATATGATTCCAGAGGACAACTAGAAAATAAGAAATATTCCTACTGGTTAATCTAAAGAACAACTAGAAAGTAACCAAGGGAGCTTCGGCCGCGAGGAACGGACTTCTTTTTTTTATTGGGATTAAAGATGATATTTTAATCATGACTTATATTTGAAAGGAAAAGATATCCATGAGCATCTCTATAATCTATTTCTTGATAGCTTTAGATTAAATCTCTCTCTCTCTCTCTCTCTCTCTCTCTCGTTAAAAAAAATTTAGTTCAATCATTACAAGCTAAAAGTAGAAAGGATAAAAGGTACTTTTGGTATGATTATGTATTGTTAGATATTTCAACTATTATAATCCCCCCATAATACTAACCAATTACAGTCCAAGAATCGATTCTAGATATTATCAATTATTACAGATTCACATTTTAAAAGGTGGATTAAGATAAAGATTTATTTTTCCGAATCTCTTCCTCACACAAATCAGACTGCAAGCTTCGTCACTGTATTACGGAAGCTCCCCCGTAAGCAGAACCCAAAACCAAGAGAATGGCGCTCGTGCGCGTCTTTCGTCGTCCGGATATCGGCCGCCGAGGTCCATCCGAGATCCCTGCCGGAATTTCCTGCCTCCTGGCTTCCGTATGCCTCCGCTTCTTGACTCTGCCAAGCAGCGATGCCTCTCCCTGCTCTCCTCCGGCGGCTGCTCCTCCAGCGAACACCTGCGTCAGCTCCACGCCTTCCTCGAGACATCCGGCCTCCTCTCGGGCGACAAATTCCTTGCCGGTGAACTGGTCCGGGCCTTCGCATTGTCCCCTTTCCTCGCCGGAGGTCCCTCCCACGCATGCCGCATCTTACTCACCCGCCTCCCAGCCCCTTCCTCCGCCGCCTGGAATCACGTCATCAGGGGCTATGCCCGCGGCGAAGGCGGCCTTGGTCCGCAACCAGCGTCCGCTGTTAGTGTATTCCTGGAGATGCGCCGCCGGGGAGGGCCGTCGGCTAGGCCCAACGAGCTTACTTATCCCTTCGTCCTCAACGCCGCCGCCAGTCTGGGGGATCTCCGCTTTGGCGGGCAGGTACACGCTGACGTCACGAAGAGCAGCGCCGACGGCGTTGTCTATGTCGGCAACACGTTGGTGCACCTCTACGGATCGTGCGGCGACATTACCAACGCTTGGAAGGTGTTCGACGAAATGCCTGCTCGGACTGTAGTCTCATGGAACACAATGTTATCAGTATTAAACAACAATACTCACTATGATGAATCGGTGAAGCTTTTCTGGCGGATGAGGAGCTCCGAGTCTGAACCAGATGAAACCACGTATGTAGTCCTGCTCTCTGCAGCCGCTGAGGTCGGAAACCTAAGCTTGGGTAAATGGGTTCACTGCCAGGTGATTGAAGGAGGGACAACCGCGAACGTGCAACTTGGTACTTCTCTTGTCGACATGTATGCGAAGTCAGGGGCCGTTGACTACGCTCGCCAGGTGTTTGAGATAATGCCTACAAAAAATGTATGGACGTGGAGTGCCATGATATTGGGTTTTGCTCAACATGGATTTGCCAGAGAAGCATTGGTGCTCTTCTCCCAGATGAAGAAGGCGGTAATCAAGCCCAACTATGTGACATTTCTTGGCGTTCTCTGTTCCTGTAGTCATGCAGGTTTGGTTGATGAAGGATACTCTTTCTTCCAAGAGATGGTGCACGACCATGGCATAGAGCCAAAGATGTCACACTACAGTGCGATGGTAGATGTTCTTGGTCGCAGTGGCCGCCTTGAGGAGGCTTGTAAATTCATAGAGAGCATGCCCATAGAGCCTGATGCAGTTGTGTGGCGAACGCTGCTAAGCGCCTGCAACATCCACAGCACGGGCAATGCTGGCGAGGTTGGAAGCTACGCAAGGCAGAGGTTGTTCAAGCTGGAGCCAAGCAGGAGCGGGAATTATGTGCTAATGGCAAACATGTTTGCCGAGGACGGCATGTGGGATGAGGCCGCAAAGATGAGGAGAGCAATGAAAGATAAGGGCATGAAGAAGATGGCCGGAGAGAGTTGTATTCAAGCGGGTAATAATATGAAGAGCTTTCTATCTGCGGATGAGTCTCATGTTGTTGTTCATGAGGATATCTATTGTTTGCTTGATGGATTGAACATGAACATGAAAATAAATAGCTGCATTGCCTCCAAAGACTTCTTCCCATAGAGATGCTTTTGGTGTGATTAACTTGTTTGTAGCAACCTGACAGACAAGGCATACAGTAAGTTCAGCAAGCTGTTTTGATCTAGGATGGTACTATGATGGGCTAATTATCTACAACATCCAAAAGAACTTATAACTTGCCCTTTTTACATGTAAAACGGATAAGGCGTGTAGGAAGACAGCATGTAAAATGGATTAGGCGTGTAGGAAGACAACATGCACTTTATAGAGTTCAATGGAGTGCTCATACCTTGAATATTTGTCGGCCACCGGTACAATTGGTTAGTTCTTCAGATCATCAAATAGAAAGTATGAAAGCATCATTCTGTTCATAGAAAAGCCAATGGCCACTCGCCCAGGAGTATCTGTACGCAAATTCTCCATCGGGACATAAAAATGTGCTATTCTCTGTCCTTGTTCTGGACCAAATCAAAGCCTGCTAGAGCATATCAGTCTTATCTTCAGATCTCAAGGTTTAAGCATCGCAACACCAGCCTGTGTCTCGAGAATTTGCCACAATTGTCAATTTGACCAGAAAGTTCTTCGCATATGGTGACTCCATTTTTTGTGTTAACCTGTTATCTAGTGTTGTCACTTATCAACTAGAAAGAGAAGAGGCCTGCCCATCCACCTAGAAGGTATCACCATGACTCTCATCTCTGATGACTCTGTTGAAGCTCTCTGCTGTAGAATAAATTTCAAACGCAAGAGGATGTGTCCTATCCCCTGAAAGGAAGACGTGAACACTCCTCTGCAACTCAATCCAGCTACACCCAGGTTGCTTTCTGACACCGTTCTTGTCCATAATCTCCCTCACTTCTACGGCATTCTCCCAGCTGCCCATGTCTGCATGCGTGTTGTACAGCAACACGTATGGTGCAGAGCTGCTTGGATCAATCTGCAGCAGTGCCTCCACCGCAGCTAGAGCCATGCTGGCATTCTTATGCGTCCTGCAAGCGCCAAGCAATGCCCCCCACACAGCTTGGTCTGGGGCAACAGACATGCTTTCTATCACACTCATGGCATCCTCTATCTGGCCATACTGGCCAACGAGGTCCACCAGGGATGCATAGTGTTCGACATGAGCTGAGATCCCATACTCATGAATCATGGAGTGGAAGTGCCGCCGGCCTTCGGCCACTAACCCTACATGACGGCATGCATTCAAGACTGAGATGAATGTAATGTGGGTAGGTCTCACCTTCATCTCTTTCATCTCCCTGAAGAGCCTGAGAGATTCCCACGCGTACCCATGTTGTGCATAACCTCCGATGATAGCATTCCAGGAGACAACATCCCTCTGTGTCTTCATCATGTCGAACACAAGCCTCGCACCAGTCAAATTACCACACCGGGAATACATGGTGATGAGGGCATTGTTCACTGGGGTGTCTGGCTCAAATGTCTTGGCGATAAGCTGATGAATCTGAGCCCCCAAGCTGCAAGTTGCGAGCCATGCACAGGCACCAAGCACCGAAGAAAGAGTATGTTTGTCTGCTTTCTCGCCCTCTGATATCATTACGGAGAAGAGTTTCACAGCTTCCTCGTAATCGCCATCTTGCTCATACCCTGCTATGATGGTATTCCAAGATACAACATTCCTATCAGGCATTTGGTCGAAGAACTGACGTGCTCTGTCCATCTCTTCCTTCTGAGAAAACCCGGAAATCATGAAATTCCAGGTTTGCACGTTGGGGTCTGGCATCTTAGCGAAAAGAGACGTAGCCTCCTCCAGGTTCTGAGATTGCACATAGCCGTTGATCATGGTGTTCCACGAGAACTGGTCTCTATCTGGCATTGCGTCAAACAGTTTCCTGGCTGCGCACATGTCACCTGCTTTCGCGTGGCACATGATCATGGTATTCCAAGAAATGACGTTCTTCTGGAAGCGCCTAGCATGGCCATTACTGTTGCCCACTGTTCCAACTGAATGCAAGGATGGGATCATGTCAAACAGGCGCCGTGCTTCACAAAATTCCCTCCTCTGTGCAAAGCCAGCGATGAGAGTATTATACGCATCGACGTTCCTTTCTTCGCTCCCGAGTAGGACGCGCTCCGCATCTTGCAGCCTGCCATTGTGAACAAGACCAGAGACTAGCGCGCTCAGGGATGCGGAATCACGAACTGGCATCCTGTCGAACATAACCAAGGCCTTCTCGACATCCCCAATCCCCAGGAACCCCGTCAGGATGGCGTTCCAAGAAACGGCATTCCTTTCGGGCATCCGCTCAAACAGGTTCAGCGCGTCGTGCATGCGCCCGCAACGCGCATAGCCACTAATCATGGTGTTCCACGCGACGGCATCCCTGATGGGCATTTGGTCGAAGAACTGCCTGGCCTCATCGACCTGACACAGGAGCGCGAAGCCCAGCAGCATCGAGTTCCACGATACGACGTCCCTTTGACCCATTTCATCGAACAACTCCCGCGCAGCTGTCAACTGCCCGTGACGGACAAGGGCGCCAAGCATGGTGTTCCACGTCACAACGTTGCGACGCCGCAGGCCGTCGAACACCCGCCTGGCCTCACGGAGGTCTCCCCGGCGGATGAGCTGGGCGAGGGCCCTGTTCTGCCGGCGGAAGGATTGTTCCTCTCCGGGATCGCCGAAGTCGTTTCCCGAAGTCGCCCTTGCCGCCGCGGCGGTACACACGGCGAGAAACAGCGTACCGCGGTGGCTGTGAGAATAGGAAGCAGCCGTGAGGAGTAGGCTGCCCGCACCCGCCGTCCTCCTTGAAATCGCAAGTGCGATGATCATATCCCTGCAGCTGCCGAGTCGGACCCGAAAGTTTTGACATGATGTTCGATCAAATGCCTCTTCTCTTAGAAGCCGGTACCGCCGTCGTCACAAGGTCGGGTTGAGTAAGTGAAGGCATCTCCCCCTTGCCGTTGGTGCTCCGCAGAGATCCAAGAGGGGAGGTTCCTTTCGTTGCAGATGGATCCCCCCTCTTGTTCTTTGGCGTCGAGCATCCGACTACCCGCACAAACTGAGAAGACCACATTGTGGGGTTTGTCGTCCCATCAGATCTGTCCCCGTTGAGGCGTGTCTTGGTGTTGGCCGAAGACTGTTGAATGTCAAGACGACGCTGGCGCAACATCTCTTAGACTGTGCCTCGCCCCACTCGACGCAACATGGTCGGCCAATGACCTCCACTGCTAAGGATGAAGATGTGCCCTGGAAGCATACATAACCCAATTCCAGGAAGCATGCTTGCCCTAGGGTGTCCTCTGATGCCTCAGCTATATCCCCCAACACCCTTGATAGGTACGTTACGGGGCATGGCTATCACAGTTGGCGATGTAGTCGGTTTCCACTGCCCTGATTCACAACCTGCCGGCTAGTATTTTTGACCGAACACAACTTCTACAATGAGGAACACCACATCAGAGGACAATAAGAATGAATAAAAATGAATAACTGGTGATAGATCTCAAATGACCATGGCATAAAGAAAAGACATCCATATAGGCGGCACTGCCAAATCTTGAGGGAAGACAAAAAGAAAGAAACCCCTACTCCTAGTCTTGGATGATCACCGTCAAGCTCAACCAACAAAAGAGAGCTTGGTGTACCATTTTTGAAGAGAGAGCCGGGAATCCCCTCCACCTCCTCATGTGTCCCATCCAAGGGATCCAATCAAGAGGTTACTCAATGATAGTCCAATCTTTGTAAATGACCAAGATGCGGTGCCTTGGGCCACCCTAAAGCTTCTGAAGAATTTCCAATGCTCAAATGGCTTCAAGGCCCATTTGCACAAAAGCCTAGCCCATGAAATTACACGTTATAAGAAGGGAAACAAATCAAAGCAATGTCATGAAAGCCCTTATGCTACAATCAGGTTCATTATGCTACAGTGAGGCCCATTATGTTACAAGGGGCCCAACAGACATCAAGCAAGCAAGGCCTGAAATCAGGCCCAATAAACTATAAGAAGATTCGAAAAGGGAGAAGATTGTCGACAATCCCACCCGAGGAGGATCTTTGTCGTTTGATTCATTTGAAGACTCAAAGACATAGCCATCGGCAACCCCTCCAGAGGAGGACCTTTTTCATTTAGTTCATTTGAAGACTCTAAGACTTGACTCTTGGCAACCTTCCCCAAAGAGGATCGTTGTAGTTTAGTTTGTACATACATTGAAACATTTAGACCGAGCAAGAAGCATTGGGCCAGCTCATCCATTTTGAAGCCCAAATCAATCACCACCAATGAGACAATCACATCAAGGCCCATTTAATCAGAAAAATGCAAATTAACGAATGAAAGTCAGTTCAAGACATATCAAGCCATAAAGACCCATCATGCTACAACAAGCCCATTAAGTCACATGATTGACAAAATTCTCAAAACACAAATTAAACCTAATTAGGTGGAAGGTTGCAATGTCAAGGGGATTGGGAAAACATACAAGGCTCATCAACTCGATCATTCCCAAGGTGGGTAGAAATCAATTGACATCAATCATTCAAGTTCCATCAACTCGAGCACGCTAAGGTAGGCAAGTACTAGTTGATGGATCACACCCAAGGCAAGTAAATGCCTATCGATGGATGACATCATCAATCATGGAAACCCAATCGACCTTGTTACTCCCAAGGTGGGTAAATACCAATCAATAGATGACATCATCAATCATAGGAGCTCCATTGACTTGGTCACACCCAAGGTGGGCAAATATCAATCGATGAATAACATCATCAATCATGGAAGCCCCCATCGACCTAGTTATGCCCAAGGCAGGCAAAGACTGATTGATGGATGACGTCATCAATCATGGAAGCCCCATCGACTAGGTCACACCTAAGACGGGCAAATACTAGTCGATGGATTACATCATCAATCATAGAAGTTCCAACAACTCAGTCACACCCAAGGCAGGCAAATACCAATCGATGGATGGCATCATCAAACATAGAAGCCCTAACGACTCAGTCATGCCTATGGTAGGCAAATATTGGTCGATGGATGACTTCATCAATCATGGAAGCCCCATCAACCTAGTCATGCCTAAGGTGGGCAAATACTGGTTGGTGGATGACATCATCAATCATAGAAGCTCCATCAACCTGGTTCATCCCTGTAGAAAATATCAATTGATGGATGAAATTATCGAAGCCCCATTAACTCAATTCAACCTTATGGAAAATATCAGGTAATAGATGCAATCACTGAGGCCCCATCAACCCAGTTCAACCATGTGGGAAATATAGGTTGATAGATGAAATCACTGAAACCCAATCAACTTGATTCAACCATGTGGGAAATACCAGTTAGTGGATAAAATCACTAAAGCCCCATCAACCTAGTTCAGCTCTATGGTAAATATTGGTTGATGGATGAAATAATTGAAGCCCCCATCAACCTAGTTAAGCCTTGTGGGAAATACCAATTGATGGATGAAATCACCAAAGCCCCTATCAACTCGGTTCAGCCCTATAGGAAATATCAATTGATGGATGAAATCATTGAAACCCCATTAACCTGATTCATCCCTATGAGAAATGTTGGGTAATGGATGAAATCACTAAAGCCTTGTCAACCCAATTCAATCTCGTGGGAAATGTCGATTGATGGGTGAAATCACTGAAGTCTCAACCTGAAGGGAATCACTAAAGCCCCCATTAACTTGTATTAGTCATCTGGGAAATATCATGTAATGGATGAAATCATTGAAGCCCCATCGACTTGGTTCAACCTTGTGGGTAATACCAGTTGATGGATGAACAGTCACTGAAGTGGTTTAGCACTATGGGAAATACCGATCGATGGATGGCCTCATCAATCATAGAAGCCCCATTGACTCGATCATGCTCGAGGTCAGCAAATACCGGTTGATGGATGACATCATCAATTACAAAAGTCCCATTGACTTGGTCACATCCAAGGTGGGCAAGTATAGATTAATAGATGAAATCAAAATTTATTCAGGTCTCACCAACTCAGTCATTCCTAAGGTGGGTAAATACTAGTTGATGGATGAACCAAAAATTATTGAAGTCCTATTGACTTGGTCAAACCCTAGGTGGGAAATGTTCGTTAGTTAACAAAAAAAACCAGCTAATTCGATCATGTCCCGATTGAGAAACAAATTAATTAGTGAATGATGAAGAAAAGTCATTTCATGTCATCAAAGGTAACATTACGAAGGCCCATTAATTTGGTTAAACCTGATTAAGCTAATACCGATTTGTATATGACAAAAATCAATCAATGACATCATGAAGGTCCGCAAACTCGATTAAACCTGGTTAGAGTAATACTAACTAATGGATGAGAGAGAAAAATCTAGCCCAATAAGTCTCAAGCAGCAACAAATTAGAAAGCATCAACACACATCAAAGCCTATTAATTGGTTCAACCTCAAACTGGGGAAATACCGAATAATAAATAAAGTTCGGCTCAAAAAATTCAAAGAATATAAAAACTGAGCAACCCAAGCCCAATAAGTCCGTAGAAACTCAAAAGAAATAAAAATTAAGTAAGTCTAGCCCAACTAGGCCCAATAAGCGTGAAAATAGAAGAAGATCCGGCAAGTCAGGCTCGATGAATCCCAAGAAGCTTAAAGAAGAACCAATCAAAGAAAATCAAGGAAGCAAGCCCAATAAGGTCCAAGAAATTCAAAAAAATGAAGATCATGCTAATTGAGCCCAATAAAGCCCAAAAAGATCAAAGAATTGAAGACAAAGAAGTCAGGCTTGATAAGATCCAACAAGCTCCTAGGATGAAGAAGTCAAGATAATGTCACTAAGGCCCATTAAATCAGTTAAGTCTCAAACTGGGAAATACCTAGCAATGAAGGAAAGTTGGTTCAGAAAAAACAAAAATCAAGCAATTGGGCCAAATCAAGCCCAAAAAGCTTCAATAAAGAACAACTAATCAAATTCAAGAGATTTTCAACTCCATTGACACTTCATCCAGATCAAGCAAACTAGGCCTGATAAGGCCCTAAAAACCAAAAGAGAAAATTCAAGTAAGCAGAGCCCAACTAGGCCCAAGAAGCAAAAGGATATGAAAATCAAGTGATATAAAGCTCAAAGAAACATTGAGCAAAGAAAATAAAGTGAAGAAGCCCATCAGAATATGATCAAGGCCCATTACTGAGTTTGGTCCTGAAAAATTGATTAATGGATGAAGGTTAATTCCAAATTATAAAAATTAAGCAAATCGGGCCTGATATGGTCCAAAAATTCAAAAGAAATGAAAATCAAACAACCAGGTCTAGTCAAGCCCAAGAAGATTTAAGAAAGAACAGACAGTCAAATTCAAGAAATTTTCAAGTCCGCTAACTTCATGATCAAGCATAGCAGACTTGATAAGGTCTAAGAAATTTCAAGAAATGAAGATTAAGCAAACAAGTTCGATAAATCCTAGAATAAAAAATGAGCAAGCTGGGCCCAAGAAGGCCCAAGAAGCTTAAGTACAATAAAGAATTGAGCAAGTTGGGCCCGACAAAGCACTGAAAGTTCAAAGAAGGTGAAGATAGAGCAAACATAGCCTAATAGGGCCCAATAAGCTACAAGAAGACCCAAGAAATTCAAATAAAAAATCAAACAAAGAAGTCCATCAGGTTACATCAATAAAGCCTCACTAACTCAGTCAAGCCTTGATCGAGAAATGCTGGTTGGTGGATGATGAAGACAAATCATTCAAATCATTCAAACCATGAAGTCCCACTAACTTGGTCAAGCCCCTATCGAGAAAATGATGATTAATGGATGATAAAGACAAATCATTTCAAAATCATGTAAATTATGAAGCTCCATCAACTCGGTCAAACCCCAAGTGGGTTGTATCATGTAATGGAAGAAAATATCCAAGGCCCACTAACTTGGTCAAACCCCAAGTGGGTCATACTAGGTAATGGATGAAAACTATCTAAGCCCCATTAGCCCAATCAAACCCCAAGTGGGTCATACCGGGTAATGGATGAAAAATAACCGACGCCCATTAACTTGGTCAAACCCCAAGTGGGATATTGAGTAATGGATGAAAAATATGCAACGCCCATCAACTCGCTCATGCCCTAAGTGGGAAATGTCGGCTTATGGATGAAAGAGAAAGTCATGTCCTAGGCCTACTAACTAGATTAGACCCAATTAGTAAATACCAATTAGTGGATGAAAGAAGAAATCCCCAAAAGATCAAACTTGTCCAAGACCCAATCACTTGGGCAAGCCCTAGGCAGGAAATGCCAGGTAACGAATGAAGCTTGTCTAAGACCCACTAATTTGGTCAAGCCCTGCTCGGGGAAATGCAGGTTAATAGATGAAAGTAAAAAATCACTCAATTGATGAAGATCTGCTAATGCAGTCAAGCCCTAGATAGAGAAATATTGGTTAGAAGATCAGAAAAAATCAACAAAAATAAAAAAAATCATCAAAAGATGAAGAAATTGTCCAAAACCCACTAATTCGGTCAAGCCCTAGTTAGGGAAATATCGATCAGTGGATGAAAGAGAAAATCACCAAAATCAAAGTCATCCACATCGATTTGGTCATGCCCCAATCAGAAAAATATGAATTACTGAATGAAAGAGAAAGTCACCAAAATCAAAGACATGCAAGACCCACCAATTTAGCCAAGCCTCGAGTGGGAAATGTCTATTAGTGGGAAAAAGAAATGTTATCAACAAAATAAAGATTTATCAAACCTATTAATTCATTCAAGTCTTACGCAGGAAATGCTGATTAATGAATAAAAGAAAAAAACCAACAAGAAAAAGAAAAAACATCCAAGGCTCATTAACTTGGTCAAGCCCCAAGTGGAAAATGCTAATTAATAGATGAAAAGATTGATGAAGACTCACTAAACCAGTTAAGTCTCAAGTGGGAAATGCCGATCAGTGGATGAAGAAGAAAAAACCAGTTCATCAAATCAAATAAGCCCATTATGTCGATCAAGTCTCACCTCAAGAAAATACCGCTTAGCGGATGACTTAAGACCCGATAAGTCAGTCAAGTCCCTCATTCCGAAGAAATACTACTTGACGGGTGTAAAACTCACCAAAAACAAATGAGCCCCATTAAGTCGGTCAAGTCCCACCTCAAGAACATGCCACTTAATGGATAACGGAAGGCCCATTAAGTTGGTTAAGTCCCATTTCAGGAGAAGATCACTTAATAGCTAATTGAAGGCCCATATGTTGGTCAAACCTCACCTTAGGAAAATGCCACCTAATGGATGTCATGCTCATCAAAACCAAATGAAGACCTGTTATGCGGTTAGGTCAAACTCAGATGACACCTTTAATTAGAATGAAGACTGGCAGATCTGATTCCCAAGAGTTGAAAGTCTCACCGTCTACAAACAAAATCTAAGTAGAAAAATTGCCCGTTTGCTCAAGAGCTCATTCAAATAAATCCATGTACAAAAAAGAGTAAAAGTCGAGAAAAGTTGACATGCATATTCATTCGGTGAAGACACAGAAAGATCAAATACATATCGTTTTTCAGCATTCATTTTCCACTTGTAGATATGTTATCCTGGTAGTTAATCAAGAGTTACTAAACCATCGCTCAATGTAATTAATATCAAATCTATTCGCGGATTGATAGAGAGAAGTCCAATTAAATTCAAAGAACTCACCATATCCTCACCATATATTTTTTAACTTATATCAAAAAAATCAAACTGGAGATACCATCCCCATCGTCCCCAAAAAGATATCTGTGCTGTATAAAAATAGACCAATATTTTTATCCCATATTTTATATATTTTTATAAAATTGTAGAAAAAAGTGAAGTTTTAACATCCAATCACACGCAGGTCAACTAATTGATGTCACATTGTTGGACAACAATCCAATATATTGTAAAACAAAAAATAAAAAACATACAAATTCTAAGCCTTTCGTTGAATCAAAATACCGAGCCATGACAATGATTGTTGCGGAAATACAATGGTTGAATTACATGATGGAGGACTTTGGAATACAATTAGGCACAATGAAATTGTTTTGTGATAATCAAACAGCCATGCATGCAGCTAACCCGATGTTCCAAGAAAGGACAAAACACAATGAAATTGTCATCACCCAGGGGATTTCAAAATATAACACCATTTGTACGTCTTAATTCGAAGATTAGCTCGCAGACATGTTCACGAAAACTTTGGCTAAAGAATCATTCAGATTTCACAGATTTCACACAAGCAAGTTGCTTCATGACCTTCACTCACCAACTTGTGAGGGAGTGTAAATTTTCAGCTCTATAGGGTATATTTATAATATCACACATTTCATATTTTCAAATTATGGTGTACACTCCGGCGAAATGAATTGGTCCGGAGAGAACGCGTTGCATACCCAGCACACCTATCTATCTATCTATCTATCTATCTATATATGATTTTACATCAGTCTCAACAGATCGTGCTGCGTGAGACTCTCTCCCTTAACCTCTCAGTCATCACTCTCTTGCTTCTTCTAGAACAGAATGCATTTGTCCTCAGGTTCGTTTGCTTGCAGCTTATCCTCCGTTGCTGGATTGACGGTCGTCCGGCACAGCCGCTGCATCCCCTTCTTCTATCAGCTGGACATCAATTGCTAGATCGACGCTCTCTCAGCACAGTTGCCGCGTCCACTTCGTTTACTTCCTTTGCTTCTTTGATCATCACATCACAACACTTGTTCCTTAATTGTGACAATGTGAGGATCACTTCAATTGCTCTTTTAAGCTTTTAAACGTGTAGGGCTGTTCACCACCTAGAAATATAACAACCCATGGAGTTATATTGAAATTTTTAATAGTAATTGCGAATTAATAAAATAAGAACAGAAGTAGCAGGTTATGGCCCATGGCCAAAATAGCCAATACCGTAGAGACATCTCACCTGAGCGGGCACTTGAGCGAGAGCAGAGTATCGTAGCTTACAACACTTCGGTTAATCAAACGACTTTAATCAGTCCAAGTCCAAGATAAGACCATTGGAAAGTCGTTAATCCTAATATACATGAATACTTATTTTGAGAACCCAAAAAGCAGACAAAAAGAAAACAAGAGTCAGTATCAGTGACGAGTGACTTGCACTAGAGTAGTATGACATTTTTCACATTGATATTTGGTTTCCTACAAATCGTTGACATACATAAAAACTGAGAAGGAAAAAAGACTGAAAATGTTATTTTCATGAAAGAAGAAAATAAAAGGCAAATTTTTTATGATTATTTTATAACTTACAGTTGATTACTAATGAAACAATGAATTTATTCATTTTAGAATTTCATAGATGCATTTGACATGAAAAATAAAAATAAAGGATAATGAAATATGAAACTCAAAACTCGAGCACCGAAATTTAATCTTTAAAATTAGAACTCCAAACCTAAAATCTTGAATCCTAAAGTTGTCAAATCTGAAATTCTGAAAACTTAAAATCCCACACCCTAAAAGTTCAAAAATCTAAAAAGTTGATAAAACCCAAATCCTAATAAAACCCAAATCTAAAATCTTCAAAACTTAAACTTAAAACTCATAAACAAACCCAAATAAGAAAATTCACCAAATCTCTAACTGAAATTGAAATGTTCCAAAATATGTCATATATGAATGATAACAAATCTAACAGATCGAAACCAAAAACAACCCGAATTCAAGAAGACATCAAATTTTAATCAAATCACCTAAAAGACATGAAGCTGAACCCAAAAAGAAATCAAAATTCAAAACAAATTCTAAAAATGAAAGACATTAAGCCTTGACAGAATTAAACAACCAATTTAAAAACAAACCAAAAATCTAAAAAAAATGAGTGAAACCTCAATCAAACTCAAAACAAACCCTACAGATAAAATACACCAAGTTTTAATCAAGCCAAATCCAAATAAAATATGTCATAAACAAAATCCTAATCAAAATTCAAAAGAAATAACTGAATCAAAAAACATCAAGTCTTAAAAAAACAGAACCAAATTGCTAAATGAATTGTTTAAACAAATCAAATTAAATCCTAAAGCAATCTCAAAGATAAAAGACACCAAGTCTTTAGTCAAGACACCAAGTCTTAAATCCTCAAATCAAACCAAACCAAAAATGCAAAAAATGCCAAGGTTTGCATCCCAAATAGGTTCATGGAGCCATTGCTCCCACATGTTTATTTTTGTGGATCTATAGCTTCTATTCACGAATTGTTGCGGCAACTAATACTGTATTCGACTATTTGCTTGATACAATTAACATTGGTAATTCGCAAGTTCAATAGGAGAGGTCAAAAATTAAAAAAAAAAATTCAAAGAACACCAACAACCTCGATACATTTTTTATCATACCTTGAATAAGCTAATCCTCCTATGGAATAACACCTATTTCCATAATTGTCAAAGCTAAACATAAACAAAAGATCTGAAATTCTTTTTTTCCAAAAAGGAAAATGATGGATTTTTAAAATTTCAAGGTTACAAATAGGCTTCTTCATCTTCGACCCCTTCTTTAACAGCGCAGAGCAGACGGAGCCGAATAGGAGTCATAGAGCTCTAAGAAAGTTCGACTGTGATGCAGGCTGCTTCAACGAGTGGGATCTTCGCCTGGTCCAACTAGCAGCAAGAGGAGCTGGAACCAGTGATGACAGATGGTGCGACGTGCGAGGATGCTGGACTGGAACAAGGGACAGCAGAGGGAGATGGCCAAGGCACGAGGGTGCTAACAGGGTGGCTGCAGGTGGAGATGGGGGGCTGATGTTGCAAGCAGGGGTGGAGGAAAAACAGAGGTTGACGATGATGATGGGATGGTGGGGCATGTGGGAAGCTGGGGAGGCTTCTGGTGGTGATTCCGTCTGAGAAGAGAGAGAAGACAGGGAGAAGACAGAAGAATAAGGGCTGAGAGAAGAGTAGAGTCGAAGAAGAGGATGATTTGAGAGGGGGAAGCCAGACTCGACCGGGGTTGACAAGGTAGGGCCGGAAAGGTTGGGGCCTTCTAGAGGTGGAAGGAGGAAGAAGAATACGTGGTTCCATGAGAAGAGAGGGGGGGCGGGGGGACTGAAGAGGCGGTGTTTCACATTTTTTTTTCTCAATAACATGTTTGGTTATAGAGGGGTTGGGTACTACACATTGATCCTCAAAGCAAAAATTACAAAATGATCCCAACAATGTACTGTGAAACCTCGAAAGATTATACATCTCCTTCCAAACTACATAGGA
This sequence comes from Cryptocoryne crispatula var. balansae, assembly GCA_036172225.1. NCBI lineage: Eukaryota > Viridiplantae > Streptophyta > Magnoliopsida > Alismatales > Araceae > Cryptocoryne > Cryptocoryne crispatula. The sequence goes on along the minus strand of CM069920.1, from coordinate 14,008,816 downwards.
AAATAGGTGATAGCTTTTAAGTGTATTAAATAGTCCGATGATGCATTTTAAAAATTATAGAACAAAGGTTATCGGTTTCTATGAAAAATATTTTATTTTGACATCTTCCCATTGGATGGTGCAAAGATCCGATGTTAGATTACATCGAGCAACTATTCGAAAACCCTTGAATAACTGACATAACAACTCGTGTGTCAAAGTACACATCCACGTAAACAAATGAGCTCAAATGGGGCGGTAGCCCTATGGGCTCAATAAGATTGCTTTATGTTTGTTTGAGATTGATTTTAATTTGAATTACTTGAAATTCATGTTTAAGTTGTTTATTTTGCTGTTTTTGTTTTGGTTTATTTTGATTTTTTTATTTAATTTTTTATTCTTATTTGAAATTATTTTAATTTTTAAGGTTTAGTGGGTGAATTAAGTGTTTTAAGATTCAATACACTTGGTTGACATGTTTTAGATGAGAGGTTTTAATTATCACTTTCTTATGTCGGTTTGCATTTTTTTTGTTGGTTTAAATGTTTTTTGAAGTTTGGTTTATGTGTTTTAAGTTTGATTAGAATGTTTTAAATGTGTTTTGGCTTGTTGATTTGAAATTTGGTTTAGCTTATGATCTGATTTTTTGTTTTGAAGATTGATTTTGGTGTTTTTTATGTGTTTTGAATGCTGTTTATTTGATTTTTCTTGAAATCATTTAATTACCACTTGGTTTACGATTTGATCCCATGAATTAGGTGATTTTAAAATAAAATTTCAATTTTTTAAATGATTTATTTTAGGCATTTCAGATTTGATTAAACATCTTTAATGTTTGTTTTATCTTGTTTATTTTTGGTTTGATCCGCATCTCATTGAGTTTATCGGTGTAGCATCGAATGCCCATGCATTTGAACATCGGCTCAGCACTTGAACTTCCTTTCATTGATTGTATGCCAGAAGATAAAGTACATCGGTTGACATGTTGGTACATCGGTTGTCATTTCAGTACATCAGTTGATGTGATGGTACATTGGTATGCCATTGACATGAATAGGGGTGTAAACGGTTCGGTTCAGTTCGGTTTGGCCACTTTTTTTTCAAACCAAAACTGAACCGATAAGGCGAATCAAACCGAACCAGTGAGCCCTGAACCGATTGTGGTTCGGTTCGGTTCGGTTCGGTTTGGTTCGGCTCATCAGATTAATGTATATTTAAATAAATAAAAACAAAAATAAAATAAAATATACATTATAATAATTATTTAAGATTAATATAAAGACCAATACTTTATTTATAATATATAATTTTATCTTTATACTAATTAACTTAAATTTATAATAATATATATTTAAAATTGATATAATATATATTTAAATATAATATAATATGTAAATAAAGTGGGTCAAACTTTATCAAACCGGGTCAACCGGTTTACCGGTTCGGTTCGGTTTGGGGAGGTGCCGAACCGAACCGAACCGATAAGAAATTATCGGTTCGGTTCAGTTCAAAAAACTGAATACATAACCTATCAAACCAAACTGAACCGAACCGAACGGTTCGGTTCGGTTCGGTTCGGTTTACCGGTTTATCGGTTTTAGATGAACACCCCTAGACGTGAAAGCAAACCTAGACAGCCATGATGGCATTCCTTCCTCAAGTATCTTCATAAGATTTAAGGGAAGAGTCGACACGACGGCATACATAGCTCACCCTCGATCAAATGATATTTACCTCCTTTGTAGTTTAAGTTTTTCAACCCACAACATTAGGAGAAGGATGCAACGACAATGAGAACTAGCCCATGCCTCCGTCCAAATGCGATGAACCGGGTAGACTCAGAGTAGTCGTCCAATGTGAAGTGCCCAAGAAATAGATTAACCCCTTAAGTTAATTTTCATTTCGTGTTCCGAATTTAAATAAAAGTTTCTCTTTTGTTCATGGCCTAATGAGCTAGTTTAAGTCTTCTCAACCCAATTGACTAGTCTTCAAGTCTTGTTGGGCCTGGTTGGCCCGCTTTGCATTTTGTGAGCCTAGATGGCCCACTTAGTAGCCCGTTCTTCACCTCGCGCAACCTATTTTGGGTAGGAAATGAGGGCCCGCCCACATGTATAATTGTCACGTCATATGGATTCCAAGAGGACCCAATACATCGCCTTCACTTAAGACTCAAGGGGAGGTGGAGATGGAGGTTTTAAGGACCTGTTTGGGGTCGGTTGTGGGCTGAAAATGGAGCTGTTTGGGTGCTATTCAGGACTGTTGAAAGGAGTTGATCGGGACCTATTGTGGGGTCCTCATAAGGGACTGTTTTAGGAGACAGATCGAGGACCTGTTTGGGGTCCAAACAGGAAGTAAAAATTAGATGAAAATGGGGCTGAAATAGAGGTATATTCAAGACTGTTTGGGGGACCAATCGGGACCTATTGTGGGGTCTGCATGGGGTACTACGTTAGGAGACCGACCGAGGCTTGTTTGGGGTTCAAACAGGGACTGTTTCATAGGGGTTTAAACTGGGACTCTGTGGGCTCCGGTAAAGGGTAAAAGTGGGGCCACAAGGGGGCTAAAGTAGGGGCCAAACAGACCCTGTATAGAGCTGTAAAGGGACAGTTCTTAAGGGGTGTGCAAGGGGTAGAAATGGGGGCCACAAAGGGCTGTGGTAGGGCCTGATGGGCAGGGCTAACCGGGCTGCTGTTCAGGGGTCTGTTCAGGTCAGAGAAAGCGGAGTCCGCAGAGGCTGTTTTAAGAGGCTGCAGATAGGGGTATGACTGGGCCAGATAGGGCCACAACCAGGACAGCTTAGGGGGTTCTGCAGGTGACTAGAAGTCATAGTGTAGCCCTTAGGGGTCTGCTGCAGTGTGTGCAAAGGGGGCTGCAGAGGGTTAGCAGATGGCATTTTAGGGGACCTATGGCAGGGATAAAAAGGGGTCTGCAGAGGTGGAAGAAGGGGACCGACCAGACCTGTTTATGGGTGCTGCAGGAGACTTTTTGTGGACCTGCTAAGGGGAGCCGGACAGGGGCTAAAGGAAGGCAGAACAGGTAAAGTAAAAAGGGACCGAAAGGGGGGGAGGGGGTTAATAAGGTGTTTGGTTATGTTATCAAAAAGGATAGTCTTATTTTTGAAAATAAGATCATATTCTATGTTACTTTTAATTTTAAAATTGTAGAAACTTGACTCTTATGTGTTCGGCAAAAACGTCATAACTTTAAAAAAAGATGATGTGGCATTTGACAAAAATTTTAAAAATATGACTCCAATGAAAGATGTCACAACTATGCCGTGCCACAGCTTGCGCCCCCCACCCATCGACCTTCCGCCACCAACATGGGCAAAGAGGGGCAGCAACAGGGAACAGGTGACTAGCTTGGCCCCTCGCCAGTGGGAGATGGTGCTGAAGCGCTGTCCGGCAAGGGGGGGACCAACGGATCCATTTTTTTTGTTTGTACTGTGGATATATTCCCTCGCAGTGTTTCTTGTGCCGGTTGAGAACAGCCGCATTGCAGCATTGCTCCCATCCAACCACAGCAGCCATCGCAGGCACTGTCTGGCACTTCTCCGCCACCAAGGCTAGGACTTGCTGCAGCGCCCAACCTTGCACGACAGCGAGGATGAGAACAGGGCACTGGGCGCAGGTTGGATATCTCTTAAAAATGATCTCCCCGCGGCCCTGTTCTCGCAGGCGACTACAGCCTCATGAGGGGCGATGTTCCGCCGCCCAGCAACCCGCAAGAGCCACTGTTAGCAAAGGCACCATCGCGCTGCCCTGCACTTGCCACCCGTCGGCGGGGGAGGGGCGGCCGGGAACGCACGGAGTCCGCCACGAAGGGGAGAGAGAGGGGGGTGGCTGAGAACAGGGACGGCCGGGAACGCACGGAGTCCGCCACGAAGGGGAGAGAGAGGGGGGTGGCTGAGAACAGGGAAGGCCGGGAACACTCAGAGTCCGTGACGAAGGAGAGAGAAAGAGGGGGGAGGGGCAGACGGTAATGCACAGAGTCTGCCGCGAAGGGTAGAGAGAGAGGAGGGGCGGCCAGGAGGGGGAGGGGGTGGCCGGAGGTTGTGCGTCTGCACGAGGGAGAGAGAGGAGAATGCATCCCGCCCGCATCTCTCTCAGAAAAAAAAAACAACTATTCCCTTGTTTTGAATTCAAAAGAGCTATATGAAGAAGGATACACTATTTTTAAAAAAGAAAGAGAACTTAAAAACTGTAACCAAACACCTTGTCTCTTTCATTTTTAAAATTTAAGTAAAAAAAGAGAAAAAAAATGTAACCAAACACCCTATAAAGGACTACAGGTGGGGTTTAATGACTGATGAGGGGTTGCTAGAGGGGGACCGAAGGGACTGGTTAAGGGGACTGATGAAACCTCAAAAATTGTAACTTTCCTTTTGGAAAATAAGTTTTGTTTTTGTTTTAAATTAGCTTTGAACAATTAGAAAAATGAGTAGTATTCCATAAAAATATAAACTAATTCAATGATATGTATAATAATATTTATTGACGTTGTTGGGTTCTATGATTTTTTTTTTGACATCTCATCGGACTTGCGAAGTACCGATGTTAATTATATCAAACAATGACTCGAACAATCTTGATTAACCATCATCACAATACATGAATAGAAGACATACATCCATAAAATAAACACATTTGGGAGCAACGGCCCTATGAACTTGATAGAATACAAACACAGTGTTTTTCAATTTAGGTTTGATTTGATTTTTCTTTTTATTTAAGTTTGTTTGGAGATTTGGTTTCTTTTAAGTTGGTTGTTCATTTTAATTAAGATTTGATGTCTTGAGGATTTTTTTTGAATTTGATTGATTATGTTTTGAGTTTGGTTTGAGGGTTTTGATTTGAATTTGGATTTTTAGTGGATTTACAGGTTTCTAAAACTTTCAGATTTCATATTTATTTGAATTGCATGGGTTTTAGGTTTGTTTGTTTGGAGACTTTTCATCCTAGTTTCTAGATTTTGGCATCTTTTTTTATCTTTATTACTATTTTTTTGGTTAACTGTGGGGCAGATCTGAGCATCATATTATTTCTTTTCTTGGGTTTTCTGAATCTAAAGTTCAAATTAATGCTCCAGGCCCCTTATCCTAACTGGCTGGGTATGATGTGTCTTTCGCGTTTGGCCGATCCCTCCTTGTGTAGCTTGACACTTCTTGATTCAATGGGTTTTAAAATGGAATGGGTTTCAGATGTAGGTGGCTGATTTCTTTCTTCTTTCCAAAGTTAAGGCTTAGTTATGTGGTCTCAATTCAAATCGTTTAGTATTAGTCCTGTTTTGAATGTTGTTTCCTTATTACGGTGGGATGTTTTCTTAGAAAAGACTTGATGTCTGTTTAGAAGGTTTGTTTTGAATTCAAATGATTTTTATTATTTTATTTACATCTGGTTTGAATTTGCTTGGATTATTCGTTCATTTCTTATTAGGACTTTAGTGTTCTTGGGCTAAAGGTTTTGGTCATCTTTGGTTTTCTTGGTTAGATTGGTTCAGGAGTCTCAAGTTTACTTTTTTTTCTCAGATTTCTGAATTTACCAGCATTGAATTTTCCGATGCTTGCTTTCTTCTTTTTGATGTTTGTGCCTTAAAAGATTTAGAGTTTTGTGTTTTGAATTGGACCTCAAGAAATTCCAGATTTCGTAATATTTTTGTTAGGGGTTCAAGCCTCCCAAGTTTGAGGAATTCTTCTTTTCTTATATCCAGATATTGGGTAACACGGTTTCATCTTTACTCATGCCCTTGATCCCATTTTTTTATCTCGAAGTTCCAGATTTCGGCTAACTGGGCATGCTACCAGATTCCAGCACTTTTCCTGCTTCCTCATCTTCTTTTGTTTTTTTTGTTTTTTTTTTCTGGAAGACCGACCTTCAGATATTTCAAACTTTCTAGGCTTCCTGGATTTTCTGCTAATCCAGTGACATTCAGATTCAAGGACTTCAATCTAACCACCATTCTGATTTTTTTTTGTTATTTTGAAGGGACTTTACAATTTTCAAATTCCTGACAGACTTAGCATTTTTATTTTTGTTCTCCAACTCTGCAGAGCGATGTATTTTTTGATTTTTGTTTTTGTTAACATGTTTGCTTGCATTCTTCCAAGTTTACAAGGCTCTTCATACTCCTCACACCATCAAACATACACCGGACATGAAATTTTCATTGCTTGAGTCAAAATGAGATATATACATATATATACTGGGAAGACATAAAAACCATGATTCCCATGAATAATGATGAGGATTGAACACCTTTTAATCTTTAATAGGTATGAGGAAATTTATCCCATAGGATAGAATGCAATCGGCCTCTAATAGACATATGGGGATTCTTCCCATTGGTTGATGCACCTTACTAACACATGGTTCAACATGTCGGCATGTTAAACACGTATGGCCTTTCCGTGGCTTAATATGTATATTGCTTTCTATTGAGGCATGGTAAGACATAAGGGTCTTTATTTGACCGTTATATGCCTATCTTAAAGACGTAGGGGCGGGCACAAGACTGACTCTCCAACTAGTTCGTATGTTAAATTTCTTTTAAATCAAGCCGAGGTGAAGGGGTAGGCATAAAGCCGACCCCCAACTAGTCTCGATTGTTGAATTAATTCATGTATTTTTATTTAAGTTCAATTGAGGAATAGAGTGTGTCCCTACACCTTAGTATCATCCTCAACAAATTGATTGTTTATTTTAAAAATTTTATGATCTCACAATCTGGTTGAAGCAACGTTGGGCACAATGAAGTTGGTTGACAGTCCTATTTCCCTACTTATCCTTGCTTGGATACCGCCAGATGGGTCTTTCCTCCTTTTTTTAGAAAACACACTAGGATAGGTGAGCCCCACTTGAACTTGAACTTGAACTTGAAAGTCTACATGCTGTCTGATGAAGATGCAATGACTCCTGGGAACAGGGCCTTGGGAATTTCTTTGATGGCGACAGCCTTGCAGGTGCCCTCGGCGCCCTACAGGGGTGTCTTGGCTCTGGTGGATGGAGCAACTAACCCCGACGACCAACACAGGAAATGAAGACGACATCGACCATCACTGCAGGCAACACCGGCAGCCTCGATGGTGTTGGCAATCAAGAACAGGGGTTTTGTCGGTGACCGCAAACAGTGCCAACAGTCTCACAACAGCACTGTAGGAGGTCCTACAGATGCCAGTAGTGGGTGAGGCTAACCCCGATGGTGAGAGGGGAAGTGGCCAAGCCCAGTGACTCACGCGGACGAAGGAGATGACTTCAACAGAGAGAGGAATAGCGCTCGACAACTAGACCTGTAAATGGGGCAGCAGGATCCAAAACCTGACCCGGATCCAAAACCCTTAACATTCCTATGGGTTTACGTTAACCCGAAATTTTTCTTTTTGGTAAACCCAATAACCCGTAAAACTCTGTCCCATCATGTTGGAGCTCACCCCGTCTAAGAACCCGATAACCCTTTGAACCCGTCGGGGAGGGGGGAGGTGCTTGGAATCAACTCGAGGAGGCCAAGCGGATCTGTGCTGTCGACCTCATCCTTATCGCCTCCCCCAACGACGCCGATCCTGCGGACAGCGATCTTGCTTCTGTCATGCGGAGCTTGGAGGAGGAGATCACCTCCTTATCACCTCCCCCGGCGGACGACAACAAGTGTCTTGATGACGGAGGTGTCTCCTCGTCTTCAAAGGACCGCCGAGGTTCCGACTTAGGGTACCTTCTCGAGGCATCCGACGATGAGCTCGGCCTCACGCCCACCGTTATGACATCCACGTCAGAGGAGGACGGCAGGAAGGGTGACTCCGGCGACGAAGGCACTAAGGCGGCAACTGGATTCGATCCAATCTGGGGTCTTTCGAGCTGCTATGACGCATTGGATTTTAGGATATTCTTGGCGGAGGGCGGCGTTGTGGGACAGGGGAGTGGTCATCTTCAACGCCGAGTTATTGACTCCTCGGCCAAGCCCTCCAGGTAGACCTGTAAATGGGGCAGCGGGTTATTCAGGGGGCGAGTCCGAGGGATGCTGGGGAGGGCAGGGGGATGCCGTCAGGGGGGAGGAGGGCGAGTCTAGGGGATGCTGAGAAGGGTGAGGGGATGCTGTCAAGGGGGTCGAGTCCGGGGTATGCTCGGGAGGGGGGCGAGTCCGGAGGATGCTCAAGTGGGTGAGGGGATGCCCTCAAGGGGGTCAAGTCCGGGGTATGCTCAGGAAGGGGAGGGCGAGTCCAGGGGATGCTCAGGAGGGCGAGGGGATGCCCTCAAGGGGATCGAGTCCGGGGTACTCGGGAGGGGGGTTGTCGTCAGGTGGGGGGATGCCGTCGCCGCCGAGGAGGATGTTGTCATTCACCGTCCGTCCGCGGGGGAGATGCCCTCGCTAGCCAGAGCCATCTGTAGCTGTCGAGGGATCGTGGAGAGCTCGGAGTTCGGAGCTGCCCCCGAACCCGTGAATGTAATCGGAGCCAGGGTGTGATTCGAATCCGATAAATAAATTATTTCGGTTACAAAGTCAGTTTCGGATTATGTCTATCGAATTCAAATTCGGATACTAACAAATCCGATCCAAACCTGACCCGTTTACACTTCTATCGACAACGCTTGCAACAGACATAGAAGAAAGATATGATGATTATTGTAAAATAGAGGAGGCGGAGGTTTGTAGACGACGATGGGATACTTTGTCGGTGATGGTAGTTGGAAGGGGAGGACCCAGCGTCACCGTTGGAGGTACCGGAAAATGCAATGGCACTGGCGGATGTCATCAACAGCGAAATAAGATGTTGACGGTGGAAGGTGCAGCAGCAATGGAGGGTGTAGACCTCGACGGCTCCCTTTCTTCTCTCTGTCTATCTCTCTCTTTTTCGGAGCCTCCTCTTTGTGCGGCTGCCTCTGGAGCTTCTCCTCTCCACCTTGTCACTCTCATCCCTGCACGACGATGCCATTTGAGCCTTTAAATAGGCCACGGGGCAATGTTTTTGTCAGGGTGGAATCCCGATGTCTTCAGCTGCCTTGTATCTCAATTATGGAAGTATTGGGGGATTTTTTGCCTCCACGATCTTTGGTTGTTGTTGGCACCAAAAAAATTCATAAGCACCTAAATATGTCAAGTTTTGGGTAAAAGTGTAAGGAAAAAATGAACAGATAGAGATGACCCACATTATACCACATTTGGGACCAACGAGCCGAACGGACCTGATAAGTCTTATTGGGCTTTATCAACCCGATGACTGGCCGATAATGATCAGATACCACTATTTGGTTTGCCTAACTCAAACTTGAGTAATGCCGTAGTTGGATCTGAAATCTGATTTGTATTCTACAAGTTACAGGCGAAACAGTGAAAACAACTTCCGACTGGCATTCAGTAGGCTTAATAGGTCCAAATAACAAAATAAGTGGGTCCACAATATTGTACTGGTCAAGGCCTCTGCAATAATGTCTTGAATGCCAAAATCTGGTTCTGGGTGACATAATGACCATTTTGCCCCTATTCGGCCCGGGCAACCAAATGCCAACCCAGCGATGATCAGGCACCACCATCAGGTCCGCCTAGCTCAATGTTGAGCAATGCCAGAATCAGATCGGAAATCTAATGCATATTTGGAAAGTTATGCAGAAAACACCGAAAGTCAATTTTCAGATGGCCTTATCAAGGGCATATCAGGTCCGAAAGGCAAAACAAGTGGGTCCATGAGACTGTATTTGTCGAGGGCTTCGCAATGATACCTTGATTGTCAGAATCCGATGTCGGACGGACCTCGAACGATAAAATGGCCTCTTTCGCCCTTGGTAGGTCTGGACAATTCGGGACAGATCTGATAACATATTGACACATCATTGGGTCTGCCCAGCTCCATCTTGAGCAACGTTGAAGTCAGATTGAAAATCCGACTAATATTTGGCAAGTTATGGGCCAAAACACATTAGGAGGGTCCAAATGACCAAAATGCCCCTCCTCGGCCACATTCGGTTCAGAAGGCCCGGACTTGGCCCATTAACAAACTTGTAAGCTCATATGATGCAGGAAAGTTAGTACATGCGGAAAACTGATTCAGATCAGAAAGTTGACCCATATTCGGAAAGTTATGGAGAAAGATTCAAAATTTGTGCTTCTCGCCAACCCACCAAGTCAGGGACAAAATGGTCCAAGTGATCAAAAAAGGATTCAGATAAGCCAGGATTGAAGACAGATATCAGATATATTGATCAGAAAATTCTCGAGCCAAAAGAATATTTTTGTACGTCTCTCTGCATATAAAAATTGAGATTAAGTACAAAATTCATTAATTTAGATTATTTGGGACAAATTATGTTGCTTCCATTATGATCATGATACAATTAATGAGCTCGAGATGATAGATCGAGAAGATACATGAAATCAAGTCTGATAGGAGCTAATTATGTCTCATATCATGTTTATTTGAATATTTACATGATTTGAGAATCATATAAAATGAAATAACAAATATAGGCCATTGGATCGGCCATCAAGATAACGATGGAGACGGAGCATCAATCCAAAGGGCTGGATGCGTATTTATTAAGTAATGGAGTATCTCTTATCACATCTTTAATGAGAGCCGTTGGATGTGATGAGATGTTAGGTCAAAGAGGATAGCTCCACGTACATCTTCCTGTAGCTACGTGACCGAGTCAATCTCTCATCAGCTATTTTCTCTCCCCATCCTCCCACGATCAAAGGTGATGGCCCCACTTACAGCCATGTGCAGAACTGCACGTACAGGCACTTTCCCCCCGGAAATAACCCTTCGTTCGGCAGTCTATATAAAGAGGTCTCTTCATGAACTAAGGGAGAGGGAGGACGGGAGAAGGGAGGAGCGGAAGCTCTGTCTGGGTGCACCACCGAGGCAGCAAAGAGAAGCAATGGAAAGGATGGTCTGATAGTGTTATTTGGAGAGCAGCAGGGTCAGGTTTTGAAGGAAAAAGTGGGAAAGAAAGAAAAAGGTAAGGTATCATGGAGATTTCCTAGCCCTTCTCCTCTCATCGAACCCCATGTCTGTCTTGGCCCAAATTTCATGATCTTGCTAACCTCTCATCAGCATTTAGAGGAATCCTTTCATGTGTCCAGCTCATACATGCCTACCCCATGCAATCTGTTACAGCACGGCAGTTCCCCAATCTACCGTGTCCATATTTTTCTTTTGAGACAATTCCTCTTTATGCTTCTAATTTCCTCCACCATCGTATGGATAAGCCTTGTTCGGGCCATGTAGATTCCAGACATCCTAAGAGCCTGCGGGGCCCCTTGTCCATCAAATCTAAGATCCGGGGGGGCCTATTTTCTATTTCCAATTTTATGATTTTATGGACCACATAAGATATATGCATAAAGAATTCCTAAATCCGGTGAGTGTAAGGACGGCACCCAAATACCATATGTCCATGTTCTTCCGATGTCCTTGAACAACTCAAGATAGCATCCAGGTGGTTATTGACATGTCTGATGACCATCCTCTCCACTTTCGGTCATGCATAAATTTGACCGTGTACAAACACATACCATAACCAGTCCTTCCCATAAATAATTTTTAACTCGCCCCATAAATGACCCGTCCCATCTCACATACTTTGTCATATAGCCAAACCCCCCAGATAAAGTCATCCCCTCAATATCCATTCCAACGGATCTCTCCTCCCTGGGGTCCTGAAGTCCAGTTTCAGAAATTCCCAGGAGACAGTGCTAGGAGATCTCCATACGATTCATGCAATGCTATGAAGGCAAGGTTATACCCGGCACCTTTGGAACCCATACGATGGGCCAAAGGATTTCCCCGGGTAACCTTAATGAAGCAAAAGAGCTCCATGAAGCTGAAGATATGAAGCCTATAATGACATGGCCATCCGGGCCTTGAAGAACTCAGAATTTGGTTATCCTGAGCAAGATGAATCTGCAGTATGATGACAAGGGAATCATACAGCCCAAACAGTGCAACAATAATGAACTTCAAATGCTGAGGCATACAGAATGATGAAAATATTCAATCTGCACTACTTTCAGGCATATGATTAATATATTGGATTAGACAAACACCGGGTACGTCCTGGTATGGCTGATTCGGGTGAGGATTCCGAGCATGCAATCGGTTTTCTTGACCCATCCCATTGTGAGAGAGTTTATGAATTCAACTCACTTGAGAAATTTTCATCTCATATAGAGTGAGGACAATGATGAACCGAAGTCCTATGGATGAGAATGGAAATTTACTTGGGAAAAGTCCACACCTACATGAGGCAATGGATGCTCTCATGTTGTGGATATGACATAGCATTCTCTTTGACACAATGTAATCTCAAATATTTGAATGACATTTATATATTAAATGTCTACATTGTGATGAACCGAGGAGAGTTTTCATATAACCCACCTGTTTGGCAAGGGATGTAAACATGGCATATCTATATATATAAATAAAACTAGAATCCCACGGAAAGATAGAAAGCATGCATGCAGCCATCTCCCACTGATGCTGTGCCCACAGGGAATGGGGAAGGAAGGTATGCTGCTGTCAATTCTGCACTAGGAGAAGGGGAGGTGAGGGTGCTGCCGTCAGATCCCCTTTCTTTGGTGCTACTGCTGGCGCTCCTGGAGGATTGAGGAGATGCTCCTGTCCAAGGTGCCAATGGAAGAGAATGAAAAACCTCCTCCCATGATGCTGCTGAAGCAGAAGATGAAGAGGCAATGAAGGTGGACTGTGGCCCACATTTTTACACAAATAACCTGCTGATTGAGAGCTGCAATCATCGCCCACCCATCTGCCCATGAATGAAAAATGAGGAGAGGAGGAGATGGGGCTGCAGATCGTCCTACCAGGTTGATATGGTACTAACGGCCGTTGCCATCTAAGACAGATAAACCCATGCTGTCTCTTTGTTCTTCCTACCATGCCCACATATCCAATCCCTTATCGATCATATATATGTCACGTATCAACCCATATACAGGTCACCTTTTCAGCCATCCATGGACCCCATAACAGGTCACATATCCAGCCCCTATAAACTCCACACAGGTCATATACCAGTCCCCTGTCACCTCATACACAGTCCATATATCAGCCCTTGTTCGACCCCCCATACACAGGTCATATACCTGCCCCCCTCATCACCCCATACACAAACCATATACCAACCCCCTGTTCGACCCATATACAGGTCACTTTCAGTCATATATTGACCTCATAACCGGTCACATATTCAGTCCCTATCGACCTATATACAGGTCACTATTTTTAGCTATATATCAACCCCATAGTCGGCCATATATCTAGCCTATATTGACCCCATATCAGGTCGTCTTTCCCAACCCATACCGACCCCATAACAGGTCATATATGCAGAGTCTATATCAACCCCATATAACAGGGGGAATGAAGATGGGCTGCAGCCAAGAGATAAGGCGATATCCGGCCCCCTTAGAACTCATACGATGGACTAAGGGCCACCCCGGGTAGCCTCAATGAAGCCAAGATACCATGAAGTTGAAGATATGAAGCATATGAAGACATGGCCAACTGGGCATAGAAGATGATGAAGACTTGGTCATCCGGACCAAGATATGACGATGACATGATGACAAGACCAAATGTGGCCCAAATGACATAAAAATCATATATCTTAAATATTCTGACACAAAAATATTTAAAATGCATAATATGAGACTATACTTAGGCAATATTCATGATACTTGAACAAGTATTATCGGGTACGTCCCGAATTGTTTGTTCTGGATGGGGCTCCGAATATGCACTCAGTGTCATCGATTCATCCCAAAGTGGGAAGAGTACATACACTCAATCCATTAGGGAAATTTTCACTTCATCTAGAGTGAGGTCAATTATAGACCAAAACTCTATGGTTTAAGTGGAAAGTCCATGTCTACATAAGACGGGAAATTCTCAAATAAGATGTATGAAATGACATGGTATGATGGGATTATGGCTATGTTTAAGCCTCCCCACATGATGATGTGATTATGTTTTGTGGATGACTGTTTCCTTTTGTATGAGTTGCTACGACGGTTAATCAAGGGTGTTCGAGAATCTCGATGTAATTAACATCGAAAATTCGCAACCTCCGATGGAGAGAGGTCCAAAGACAAATTTCATGAACCCTAATCTCGACATATATATTTTTTATGCATATCACATATTTTGGTTAATATTTTCTAAGAAATATCATGTATTTTCATAGTAACCAAAGGTAAGATGACGAAAGTTCATTTCCCAAATAAACGGAAGTCAAATGAATTTTCAAACCATGCCATACAATACATATATTCTTATATTTTATATAAATCTCGAGGTTTCACAGTTGCCTTGTATCTCGATTATGGAAGTATCGAGGGAATTTTTCCTCCGCGATCTTCAGTTGCCTATCCTTCAAGATCCTTGTGAGATCCTCCTTCCAACTTCACGTTGGATATGCATGCCAACCGACCTCCGCGGTGGCTGTACTTGCCATAGAAGAATTTTATTGCTACCAGGACCTTCTAACTTATCCCCCAATTGATCTTGATCCTTGAAAATAACTAGGGGAGGCATCAGTTAAGCCAACTGAGATGGCAGGTAAAGAGCTGGAATTACGGGCTACTAAGAGGGATATTAACTTGGCTATGAATGGGCCTATTTAGAAGTTGTAAAATAGCCCATTAAATATGCGAGAGACATACTAAGAAATGAACATCATATTGGGTTGTTGTTAGTGGACAAAGACTGCAGTAGAGCATTGGATAAGGCTAATTATTCTCCAATTAAGACAAAATGAGAATCAGGCCCAATTGTGATGTCTTTTCTTGTTCAAATCATTCCCCTGTAGTATTTTTTAAAAAAAAAAAATTAGGTGCCAATAGGGACCAAGGAGGCTGTGGCAGTAAGTGAAAAAGAGGAGGCCGATGGAAAGAAGAAAAGAAAAGTGGGGTGCTGCGGTTTTGGAAAAGAGAGAAGAAAGAGAGGGAGGGTTGTGGACAGAAAAATGAGGAAGAAAAGAGGAGGAAAGAGAAGGAAGGAGGAGAAGAAGAGGTAGCTTTGAAGGGCTACATGACTAAAGGGTTACTTCTTCTTCTTCCTCTTCTTCCTCTTCTCATTCTCCTTATCTTCAGCCCCTTTTCCTCCTTGGATTTCCTGGATTCCAAACCTTATGGGTGTTGGTACAGGATGTCTTCTTATAGGAGGATGGGAAGGAGAGAAAAGAGGTGAAGGATAGATACCAGATAGCTGGCCACGGCCAGCATTTCCATCCCCCTTTTTTTTTGAATTCTTCCAATCAAGATAAATGCTCATTGATTCCCTTCTTAATTGCAAGCATCCAATCTAGGGAAGACTTATCCTTGAAGCTCAAATTAGGTCAAAATTTCTAACCTAATTCTCATCAAGACAGCATCAACCAGACGGTGGAAAATACTTTTCACCCAAAATTATTTAAATTCATGATATGTGACTGGATGATGATCTAGAAGTGCTCCGATGACCGTAAATCACATGATCCACCAAGATCTATAGCTGAGGACTTCCGAATTGTATCAAATCTATGATTTTCATGATCATTCTGATTGGTGTAATCTTGATCACCAATTATTAAGAAAATTGCATAAAAATGTAATTAAATCAAAATTTGCCTGGACCATGGTCTTTTTGTAAGAATGTGCTTGGAATCATCATTATGTACCCAAAATTTCAATACTGAGTTGGTGGGCCTACTCCTTGGTCATTTGGATTGCTTTGCCCCTAAGAGGATTGGGGTAAGAGTCCCATCCAAATTCAATTTTTTGATCATAACCTTCTGATTGTGGGTTGGATTTTCGATCCGACTCTGACAATGTTCAACTTTAAGTTGGACAGCCCTTATACTGGTGTGCCACTTTCTTATTGGGCCACCCGTAAGCCACTTGGGCTTAATATAGGCAAAAAGGTCATTTTGTCGTCTGAAAATAGTTTCTAACATTCGGGGCACCATTGCGAAAGCCTTTGTTGGTATTGACCCATAAGCCCACTTGTTTGCTCTTTTAAACCTATTAAGCCCTGATAATGCTGTTAGAAAGTCAACTTCTAGTATTTTGTCCGTAACTTGTCGGATATGGGTCAAATTTTTGATCCAACTCAAGTGTTGCTGAAATTTGAGCTAGGCAGACTCTATGTTGATGCCAATCATTATTGGGTCGACTTTTGGTTGAATGGACCCAATAAGCCGTAATAGGTTCATCCGGCCCATTGGACCCAAATGTGGGACAAAGTGGGGCCCACTCCCCCAAATTATTTCTATCTTGATTTTGCTCAATACTTGCTTAAATTGGGTGCCATAACCTTTTTTAGACACCAACATTTACCTAAATACACATATATCACAAACTTAATATATTTAAATATATATCCTATTTTTAACCCTGATATATATTTATATATATCTAAACTTCTAATTAATTTAGGATATTCATATACTCTTGATATATAAGATTCTAATACTATTAAAACAATATAATTTTTGTCAATGTCTATTGGATCCAATTAGTGATCCAGGTCTTTTGAATCTATCTTCTGTACATACAATCCAATCGGCACCGCATCATTCCCCCAATAAAAACTCATCCTCGAATTTTGTAGTGCCGTATAATCCATATAGTCTCTACAAATGCAAAGGATGATAATGACACAACCAATATAATGAGGAAAAAAACATGACCCACAGGCTCTGAAGTGACCGCAAAAGGTGATCCAAACGGTGTCATCACAGCTGTCAAGTGTTAGATCTGGCTAGGTACCATGTGAAGATATCTTTAAGTAGACCCTTAGTAGTTGGTATCTTGGTCACAGTCTCAATGGTTAGCTCTATCAACACCTCGATGATCTGTCTAGTCAACATGACCACAACAACGTTATCGGTTTTGACCTTCTATAGGATGTCGTTGCTCAGTCATTCGCTCAATCATAGCTCGGTAAGCTGCTCAGTCAACTCCGCCTCAACGGCTTTGTCAACCTCATCTTCCATAGCATGATCCTGCTTATACTCTACAGCAAGTTAGGAATCAATCTCATAGTCATAGATGACCTTACTAAGTGTGAGGGTTTGCTTCCCAATACTTGGCCGCTAGGGACAAGTGTTATTGATGTAAATCAGCTCTCTCAGTGATATATACTCTTGGGCCACAAATTAAGCTCTAGAACATGTCTAGATTGACATACCAATTGACTATCCACTCATATCCCAGAATAATATAGTTTCCATAAGAAATAATCTCACACTAGACTTCATCCACGTACCTCGATGATATCGCTTGGGGTCTGGCAACACATAAACTAAACAAATGCCTAACTATGCTCAATCGTCTGATATTCTAGAACAATCAACTCGAGTAGAGACTATGAGATATAGTTGTCAGAATTATCTGGACAAGAATATTATGGCAAGTATCTCCCATGACAATGTGACATGAAAATTGAAATGTTGATATCCTGCAGAACACAAAGATCCCAACTCGTTGAAACAAGTCAGAGCTGGCTCTAGTACCAAACTGGTGTGAGATAGGAAGGTAAGACTCATTTTAATGTGTCGAATTGATTAAATCAAATTGAACCACACAAGTCCCATCGTGCTACCACTACACTCTGATGATGTATGACTAAAACCAACTCGATCTATGGATCTATGTGCTTTCTACCTCTGGTAGTTGTTCTTTTTCTTTTTTGAAAATGACAATGAACTGTGTTATATTTGCTCTTTCTTTCTTTTCTCTTTTTTTCCTTCTTTCTATTCCTTTTGCCCTCTTGTCGTCTTTTGCCCTTGTCGCCTTCTCATATAGGCGGTGGTGTTTGCGGCTCGTTGAGGGCAGTCAACCAAAGACAAAGCGGGGGAGAGAAATGACAACGAGGGAGGGTTGGTGAAGGAAGAATAGGGCTGCCAGTGGGGCGGGTTGGCCTGTGGGCCCTTGGGCCAAGCCTACGTTGGATTAAATTTCGGGCCAGCAAGATAGGCCCGCAGGTTAAACGTGGGTTTCCGTTCGGGCTACGGTGCTAGCCCGTTGAAGTGACAATATGCCGGCAAAAAAAGGTAAAATGCAAAATGTTAGAAATTTTTGACCTGTGGGCCCAATATAGGCTGTCGTTTCTGCTCGCTTCAATGTTCATATATTGTCCTTTGATATGAATTGTATTATAAGTTGGATAATGTTTGATTAATATATTTAATATTATAAAAATATGTAAAAATAAAATTTAAAATATAAAAATTATGATATATTTATTTTTCTTATGTCAACATATTTGTTGACAAATTTTGATTTTGATTCTCATTAAAAAAATTGTTAGAATGTCTCAACAATTATGATTAAATTAAACATGTGATATTCTAACTTTCTTTTAACTTCTATTTTGACCAAACAAATCAGATAGTTTTTAAAATATTCATTATACATATTATATATATTAAATTATACGAAAAAAAATTATAACTATTAATAATTGATCTAATAAATTTAGAATCTTATTTTTGTCTTTTTTAGTATTCCATACGTCATAATTTTCATAATTTATCTATTTTTTTCTTATTATATTGATTTATATATACTTAAATTATGCTTTATTTTAAATTTTAAAAAAAATTGATTCTGATTTATTAATGGATAACAAATTTATTAATTTTTATGTAAATTAAATCAATATTTTGAAAATTTTCGTTAGCATCCTACACTTATATTTTCTAATAATTAAATAATTTAATTAATTTTACAAATGGTTAGGTAGTATTTTTTTCACAAATCTGAAGACCACAATTAGGTTTGATGTTTAAGAAATTAAAAAAATTGATATATATACCTTATAATATGTTACAAAGATCGGGCCGGGCCGGGTCGGGCAAAAACATAATACGGGCCAGGCCGGGCTAGCCCATTATATTTTGGACCGGGCCTTGATTGGGCCGGTGTTGGACCCAGCCTGACCCAACCCATTGACACCCCTAGGGAAGAAGCTAGTGATGATGATGACAACGCAAGTGGCATGGGGTGAAGATGACAGTGACAAAGAAGATGACGGCACGGGACATCATGACTAGTGGAAGTGGACAGTGGACCGGCAGCATGTACACGATTGGAAGATGAAGAGGAGACCCGTGGGCACCAGCCCCGAAGAGGCTTCTTTGTCTTTGACCCTTTCTTCGACCACGCTGAGCAGACGAAGCTGGAGGAGTCATGGAGCTCCTGGGAAGTTCGACAGTGCCATAGGCAGCTTCAGTGAGGGTGGGATCTTCATTTAGCCAAGCCGGCAACAAGGGGAGCTGGAGTTGGTGCAAGGTGCTGAACAAGAACAAGGGACGGCGGATTGAGATGGCCGAGGCCTGAGGGTGCTAACAAGGTAGCTACAGCTAGAGTTAGAGGTGGAGGGGGGAGTGGTGGTTTCGTGAGTAAGGGCAAATGAAGAACAGAGATTGCGACAACAATGAGATGGTGGGGCTAGCAGTGGAGCATTGTGGGAAGCCGGGGAGCATCCTTGTGGTGGTTCCATCGGATAAGAGAGAGAGAAGACAAGGGGGGAGACAGAACAAGACAACAAAGAAGAAGAGTTGGGAGTTAAGAAGAAGAGGACTAGGGAGGGGGAAGCCGGACTTGATAAGGGGTAAGAATGTAGGGCTGGACAGGACGGGGCCTTTCAAAGGTGGAGGGAAGAAGATAAGGGGTAAGAATGTAGGGCTGGACAGGACGGGGCCTTTCATAGGTGGAGGGAAGAAGATAAGGGGTAAGAATGTAGGGCTGGACAGGACGGGGCCTTTCAAAGGTGGAGGGAAGAAGATAAGGGGTAAGAATGTAGGGCTGGACAGGACGGACGGGGCCTTTCAAAGGTGGAGAAAGGAAGATAAGGGGTAAGAATGTAGGGCTGGACAGGACGGGGCCTTTCAAAGGTGGAGGGAGGAAGAAGATAGGGGGGTTCAGTGAGAAGAGAGAGAACCAAAGGGGTGGGGTGTTTCATAATTTTTTTTCTCAATAACATGTTCGGTTACAAAGGGGGATCCGGTTCTATAAATAGATTCTCAAAGCAAAAATTACAAAAAGATCCCAATAATTTACCTAATTGCACTTGCCTCAAACCTAATATATTTGAATGTATATCATATTTTTAACCCTAATATATATTTATACATCTAAACGACTAATTAACTTGGGATATTCATAGACACCTAATATATAAGATCCTAATACTATTAAAATAATATAACTTTTGTCAATGTCGATTGGACCCAATTAGTGGTACCGGTTTGTACATACGATCCAATCAGTATGGCATCAAAGACAACATGTAGTGGGCAAGAATTATCACACCCTGAGCAAAGAGGAAGCCAATCCATGCCATTGGCATCTCTGAACAGGTTTGAACTTGAGTGGAGCTCACGTCTGGGTGTCCTCACCTACATAATGGGTTCACAACAAGTTATGTTGACAAACCACTATAAAATCCATGCTTTTCTTGACATTTTTGTATGCCGTAAACAACTTCTAAATTTTTAACCCTTGTCCTCGTCTGTTGGAGATTCCAACCAGGATTATTCATTTTCATTCAAAATAGGCAAGACTACAGTACCCCCCCGGTTGACATGTCAAATGGGCTCTTTAGGCTATACTTCATAAATTACTGTTTTTTGCATTTAGCATGCAACCAATACCCTCGTTTGGAATGCCAACATGGACACTTTCAACTGCATCTCAAAAACTCTTCCCTAAAATCATGGTGTTTCCGCACATTCATGGCCCTCAATGTGCAGAAACTTGATTTGTGTAAAACAATATATAACCTTCATTATTCATTATATGTCAATTTAATGCATGTTCAAACTATTGGGTATTTCCAGTTCCTGAAGGGAATACTTGAATTCAACAAGCACAAGTGAAATTATGGAGTCCACATCTGCTTAAATCACCTATGAACTTCACATTCTTACAGGAAAAATTGTGATACCTTGAGTGCAGAATCGATCTACCAACTAATGTCCCCTGCCATGATTCACTTGTCTGCCTACAGAAGCTACTGGACCATGGTGTCTTCCTTTTCATTCAATCATAGTTATTTTAACATTTATGCATGCATAGCTACACTATGCATAAATATATCAAATTGAACCACTTTATCCATAAAAGGCTTGCTCTCCAGTTTCCACCTTGCTTCTCATGCTTAACAGCCTTAGCTTGCATAATCTATTTGTAAAGCCAGCTCCATAAGAGAAATTGTTGATGCTATGAAGCAAACTCATTCTCTGACTTTAACCAACACTATGTTCAAGGGGGGAACAAAATAATCAAAAATAACAGGGGTTCCTATAAAACAATTTACTCATAACCATGTGTAGCAGGATGATAAGTTGTAGACTTGTAGCTACTTGTTTTCTAAATAACCTAGATACCAATTTTCTAAGACAATAGATATACATGTTTGTGTATATGTTGACACCCAATTTTGAACAAAAAAAAAGGGAAGAGAAAAGAAGTGAAATGAGATGACAAGGCCGACTCAAAAAAAAACAGAAGACGAGAAATGGCCTGCTGGACAGACCCCATGACCAGCCCAAATAGGCCCAATTCAGTCCATCTCCAAGGCCCGGAACAAAACCTTGATTAACTCCAATTCAGCCGGCCGGAGAGTCATATACAAGCCATCTCTGAAGCCCGCAGGCCTGCTCAAAATGGGCCGGATAATTCTACTAAACAGGCTAGCGATTTAGTCCACGTGTCTGCTCAAAAAGGGGGGGCGCTCGACAGAAAAAAAAGAAGGAAAGAGGATTTGGTTGAACCGGGCAAGAAATCATAGCAAAGAACAAATCCGCATCAGTATATTGACAGGCCAATAAAACCTCGATCGGTATCCAAATTGATGGCAAGTCCGAGTCCAACTCGGCAATGAACGAGGCGGCGATCGACGGAGGCCATCCCGGTTCAAAGGGATCCCGATCTCTTGCTGGATTTGGGGGGAGGAGAAGGTGGCAAGTTCCGAGTCCCTCTTGGACCCGGAACCACCTCCCCGTCTAAAAGCAGACCGGCCGGAGCCTATATAAGGCCAGCCGGTGCCGCCGCACAGAGGGACGGAGGCCGCAGAGGGAGAGAGCCAGAGAGAGAGAGGCAGAACGGAGAGGAAGAGTGAGTGAGGAGGAGCCTACCGAGTCCGATTGAAGCCGCGAAAGCCTTCTTCTTCTTCTTCTACCGTCTCCTTCTTCTTCTGCTAGCGCCGGACCCCGCAACTCCTTCCGCAGGTTGCTTGCGGCTGCCGTCGGACGCCGTAGAAGCCGTGAGCCCTTCCCCGCGACCCGGTGAGGCCTCCTCCCCCTCCCTGTCGCCGTCGGGGCCTCCTCCCGCTTCCTCTGGGGCTGTCGCCGTCGAACGATATCGAGCCGTCGCCGGAAGGGCCGCGCTGCCGCCGTGGTGCCGTCGAGCGCCGGGAGAAGCCGAAGAGAAGCCGCGCGAGCACCGTAGCGCGGGGAAATATGTCCCACCGGACCATATGCCAACGTGGAAAACCAAGTGGGGCCCACCGGTTGAAAAAGGCACAAAAAAAAGAAAGAGGCCAGCGCACGGCCGGCCCTCTCGCGGATGAACCGCCGGTCCCGAAACAGGTGGACCGGGCCCCCCTTCTTGACCAGCGGCTCCCCTGCGCACCGCGCGACCTCCTTCAAACAAAAAAAATGTTTTAAAATAAACAAAACAGTGGAAATTAAATAAAAATTTACATTTAATTCAACTCCGCCCCTACGTCTGGGCTTAACTCAAAATAATTCAATAAACCGGACTAGTTGGGGGGTCGACTAACCATCCGCCCCTACGTCTCGGCTTAACTTAAAACAATTCAACAAACCGGACTAGTTGGGGGGTCGACTAATCATCCGCCCCTACGTCTCGGCTTAACTTAAAAGAATTCAAAATATGGACAAGTTGGGGGGTCGACTAACCATCCGCCCCTACGTCCTTAAGGTAGACATACAAATGTCTATAAAAGACCCCAATGTCCTACCAAGTTCACCAAGCTATGCAAGGCTCAAGCATAATCAATATGCTATCACACGGTCATATGCTAGTGGAATCATCAAAATAGTGGGGATGCCCATAAGTCTATCAAGACCGGGTACGTATGCCGCCCCGGATCGACAAGTCCATCAAGGACTCAAGAGACTGATTTTCCAGTCAGATCACAAATTGCCTCATGAAGAGGAGGGAAATACCCACAAGTCTATATCAGACCGGGTGTATTCCTTTCAAAGGATCGACAGACACCACATCATCAAGAGTGGAGCAAGAACATTCTCAAAACAAGTTGTATTTTTCTGGACTATGAACGTCCAAGACACACAGTCAAGAGATTGTACTTTTCAATATATCATTGAAGAGGAGTCAATGATCTCATTGATCCGGTGGGATGCAAAGCACTTAAAAAAAAATAATAAAGAAGAGAAAAGAGAAAACAGAACATAAAATCTGTAATTTAACTTGGAATTAAATTTTGTCCAACCAGGTTTGGTTTCACATTGAAATTTAAACCCCATAAATCACATTCCGTAGAGGAGCTGAGCTGAAGTCCAGGGATTTGAAGCAGGCAGAAAATTGAAGAGAACAAGTCTGAATTGCAGGAACTTCTGTGAAAGTTGGAAATCTGGAAATTAAAGATCAGGAGTTAGAAAAATGCACGAATCAGAAAATCTGAGGTTGTAAAATTCTGCAGGATGATCGATTCTGGAAATTCCAGATCTGAAGGAAATCAAAATTTTGGACCCGTAGCTTGTAAAATCTGCAAAATCAGACCGGAAACTGAAATTCAAGACAGGGTCTGAAAAATCTGGATCCATGTGCAGAATTCACAGGAAGCCTGAAACTTGAAAGAAGTCCGAAATTCTGCAATCTAGAATTTGAAGATTCAACATCTGAATTCCAGGAAATCTGGAATCTGGGAATTGGGAGAGAAACAAAATCTGGAATTTGGAGTGGTGCAGAATCTGAATTCTGGATCCGTACACAAATCTGAATTCTCAAAACTTAAGGCCAGACTTAGATTTGTGACTCAAACCTGCAACGAACTGAAAATCAGAAATCAGAGCTCATTTCAAAAATCTGAAATCTAGGAGATCTGGAATGCTGAAATATAAAGTCTGCAATTGGAACATCTGGAAACAGGAATAAAAAATCTGAAGTGCAGAAATTTGAAAGGGAGATCAGCAATCTGGATTGGAGTTTCAGAAATCTGAATTTCAAAAGTTTCAAAGTCTGAACACCATATTCCGGACGTACAGCAAAACTGAAGCCTGGAATCTGGAGTTTGGCATTTGAGGAAATCAAAAATCTGAACTTTTGCAAGGAACTGAGGCCTGTGAAAAAAAAAGAGTGCAGAATCTGCAAGGGAACCGAGGCCTAAAATCTGGAATCTGAAAACTGAATTTGAATCTCTTTAAGAGTCTGCAATCTGGAAATATTTGAAATACAGTCTGAAATTTGAAATCAGTAAGAAATCTGGAAGTTTGAAAGACTGCAAATCTGAAATGCAGAAATCCAGAGTTTGATGTTTGAAGAAGCAGGAAATCTGAACTTTGCAAGGAACCGAAGCCTGTAGAAATTGCAGAACCCAGAATCTGAAAATTTATGAAATCTGCAATCTAAGTTTAAGCCAACAACTTCATTGTGAACCAAATCTGGCTTAGACAAATCAACTAATTCAAACAAGGTTGACTTCAAAACAAATAAATCTTCTAACTCAAATAAACCAACCCAATTCAAATTGAATTCCCCAAATCAAACAAATTCAACTGAATAAATTCAATAAAACAAACTCAAAACAAATTTAATCCAAAACAAATCATGTTCCATAAGTTAAGCCCAAATCCCCTTAAAAATCACTCAATAAATAAAGCTGTCTTAAATTTAACCCGAATTCAATCCATTCCAACCAAACTTAAAACAATTCATCATCTGAAATTTGCACAAAACCACAGAATGTCAAATTCACCCCCAAACTCAATTTAACTCAAAATTCAAACTAAAAGCAACTCACCCAATTAAACTCAAGTCAAATTTAATAAAACAGATCAAAATTCATCAAACAGCCAACAAATTGAGTTTTAACTTAAACAAATCTAAAGCAAAACTGAAATTAAATCAATTTCCAAACTCAAATCAAATCTTAAAACAACTGTTTTCAAGCTCAAACCAAATCCAAATTGAATCAAACTTAAATTAATAAGCAACTCAAAAAAAAATGAACAAATTAAATTCAACTCAAAACTAAATTCAAATCAACTAAAAGCAATTCAACTCAAACTAAATTCAACTCAATCAAAATCAAACCAACAAATTCAATTCAATTCAATTCAATTCAAATCAAATTTAAACTAAAATTGAGTGCTTGCATTCCATCAATTTTATGGGATTGTTTACTCCTATGTCCATGTGTGTGAATGTTTATTGGATGCATGTTTTCTATTTTCATGGATTGCTATGACGCTTAATCAAGGGTATTCGAGTTATCTCGATGTAATTAACGTCGGATCTTCGCACTATCCGACGGGGAGAGATCAAAATAATTTTCAAAGAACCTAACAACCTCAACATAAATTTCGACCCTAGTTAGTACTTTTATGAAATATCATCTATTTTCTTACAAAGTCAATGCTAAGGTCTAATTCAAATTCAAAAGGAAAATGAATTTCCAAAACAAAGAGAATTAATCTTTTTAAATTTGAGGTTACATCAGTATACAAGGATTTGATTCATTCAAATCTACTGCCATTAAGCTTATTCATTCCACAGATTTCTTTTATATAGAGTGACAATGACCAAAATCAAACTAAAGAAGAAACTGTGTACATCTAACTAAATGGGATCCACAACGACTTAAGAAAAGGAAAAACAAACTAACGTCACCATAGATAGGCAACCTCCAAGTTTAAATGAGTAAATTCCAATAAAGCACGGGTAAGGCTTTTACCAGTCATGGGAAAGGATGTGACTGATTTCCTTAACATGCATTTCCTTCATTAACATTACTATATACATTGATGTCAGCAAAAATGGTGGAAAGGCTATCCTCTGATTCACATTGTAATGAACCTGCCAAATGTACTTTTGGTAAACAAATACGCAACCAAGAAGAGGAAGGCAAGAACTCCATAAATTAGGCTTGGCAAAAATATTAAACGAAAGTTACCTTTTATTTCACTCTTTAACCAATGCTGCGCACATAGTAAGCCCTCTACAACTGTTGCATCTAAACAACCTAGACGTTGATTTAAGCTTGTGCCAACATCACTCATTGATGCAAATCCAGAAAGTGGGACAGCTAAAATATCACGAGCCATCATGGATAGAACAGGATACCTCTCTACATGCTGCATCCACCAATTTAAGACACTAAAATCTTCATCTTCCACAGTGATGACTCCTTCCTCTAAATATAAATCAATATCTGTCTTTTCTGCTTGAACCTTTGAAGCCTCTCGAAGCAGCCGTCCAAGGCCCTTGTGCATAAGTTTCAAAAGATTCCTATTTGAAGGATGAGCAGGTTTACCTTGTTCACCTTCTGAATATGAACCATCATGTGTAGTTGTGTGAGAAGCCCCACTTGAAACAATGCATTCATACTGAAGGACGTACCTTTCATATAGCTTGGTAAGTGATTGACGGATGTCACCAACCCTCTTGTATGCCTCAAAAATATTATCAGAATATATTTGACTAAACACATAATCTATTGATTTCATCTTGAAACGTGGATCTAATATAGAAGCAATTGCTGGAAGAACATTAGCTTCATCCCAGTAATTTCGCAACTTCTCCAACATTTCAAGAGTCATTGACTTTAGACACTGACTTGAACTATCATGCCACTCCTTTAACTTCATGTGAATAAAACACAAGTCAACAAAACAAAAATTGATAGTTGAATACTTTTTATCGTAGAATCTTGATGTCAGTTCATAAAACAAAGATAGGCAATCAACAATAGCTTGGACGTTCCCCCAATCAACTGTTAAAGCGCTGTAGGAGCTATCTGGCAACTGAGTAAACACATTTTTGAACTCCAAAGAGGTCTCAAGCATTAGGTAAGTAGAACTCCACCTCTTTGGTGTGTCAAGCACTAGCTCCTTCTCTGGTGCTCCAAGTTGTTGCGCACACTTATAGAAACTTATTTTCCTAGTTTGACACTTCATAGTGTGCCTCACAATTCTCCGTATCCCTTCAATGATGCTGTTCACACATTTCGCATTCAAGCCCTGGAGCACAATATCATCAAGACGACGGGCAAAACAATGCATGATACAGAAATTATCCTCTGAAACAGGCTCTGACCAGAAACACCATTGTCCAAGAAGCTTAGTAATGGCTGCATTGCTCCCTAAGGGATAGCCTAATACAAAACTAAGCAACTTCCCACTAATATGCCAGTCGGAGATTTTGTCCTTGATGACCTCAGTCAATTCATCAAAATCATGCAAGGACTTGACATTTACCAAGTTCAACATTCTTTCTTGAAGTTTCCAATCATCATCAATGAAATGGGAAGTCAATGATAGATAATGCATGCCTTCAACTGTTGTCTGCACACTAGCGGTCAAGCTAATTCTTGAAGAAATTCTAGCAAGCACTTCAAGCAATTTGTTCCTTTCACATTCATAAAATTTCATGCAGTCTGCTAGAATGCTACATTTGGGTGTCAATTCAAACAGAGGCTGAAGATTCTTGAGAAACATTCTAAAACCAATATGGTCCACAAAAGAAATGGGATAACCATGTAAAATAAGCATATGAACAAAATCTTGTCTACTTCTTTCTGGATCAAATTTTAAAAAACCTGTAGAATTTTCCCACCTTCTCCTTTTCTCTTTCGGTTCTAAGAGCATCTGTCCAGCATCAGCTGGATTGCCCTTGGACTGCCTAAAAGCATGACAGAACCTCAAATGATTTCTCAGGTGTGTAGTTCCCTTTGCACTGCTTCCCACCATTCTCTTTTTACAATGATTGCACGTAGCAAAATAGCTTCCATCACCTCTATGCTCCTTGGTCATGTCATTCCACACTGCAGACCTATTCCTTCGTCTTGATGAATTGGGAAATGACCCTTTAACTGGCATATTAGTTTCATTCTCATCAATTTTTACATCTGTTTGACCGCTTTTAGAATGTCTAAAGGCATCACAAAATTTCAAGTGACTTTTCAAGTTTGTAGTACCTGTAGTATGCATCTTCCTTTTACAATGATTGCAAAAGACAATGTAGCTCCCATCTCCAGAATGCTGCCTTGTCATATGATTCCACACAGCAGATCTCAATTTCCTCACTTTAGGTATCTGCCTACATGGCATTTGATCTTGCACATCACTGTCACCAGTGTTCATCTCTGTGCAGTGCTGCTATGTGAGTAAAACTAGAAATGGCTAAGCTTATTCCATATAACAGTGCTTGTGGTCCAAAAAATAAGAGCAAGATGCCTGCTTTTTTCAAAAAAGTGGATGACATCACATATGCCACAAAATGAAAACGAAGATGAAGAAGAATGCACAAGACCATTAAAGAAAAGCTACGACCAGCATTTCCATCAAACCTTCCTCCCTACAACATAAGAAAAATAACAATGTCCTCAGTCCGCACTGTTAAGAAAAGGAGACATATATTCATTCAATAAAGTCCACAATTTTGGAAGCAAATATAGATTCCTGCTTGAGGATCCTTCTACTCACTATGACCAAGTACATTGAAAAGTTGTATGAAATGTAAGATGCATATCATGTATAAATGGATCCTAGTCAAGGGCCAAAATGCACAACACTCCTGATAAATTGATGAACCGGAAAGCTTGCTGAAAACAAGTGAGGGTGCTCAATGTAAGCCAGGCATTGTAAGATTTTCAGAGTCATGTTGCACCATTCTGGATGCCATAGACCAAAACTTGCCTGAAAATATATATTTTTCCACTAATTAGTGTTGTGAGGTGGAAATGAAGAACAAAGAATATAAACCATAGAACATGTTTGTAATTCTGCATTCCAACTAAAGAACAAAGTGAATAACAGCACAAAACAGACAAGATAACATTTACACCAAATACTCAAAACTTTCCAGCAGTCAGCAGTATGCTTGTCCATAGTGCTCAAGGAACAGCACAGTACAAATGTGCTTATTTATCAGTTTAGTGGAAACGTGAACTCTACATCACCCAAAAACTAATGTTTGCAAAGACTGGCCGTTGTGGTGAAGCATTTTCCCAAAACCTCATAAAGCACAAGCCTCAGGGTATGCAGAGGTGTAAGCCATAATTTTACAAAAAAATGTATGACAATTTTATAGGTCTAAGCTATATATAAATATCTATTAACTAATGATAAACAAAGTAAAATATAAATAAATATCATTGGAACATCCAAACAGTACAGTCCATCAATACTCAAGCTCCACAGGCCCATTTGTCTTTAATTACCGTTTACCGTCTGACCATGGACCCTATTTGCAAATCATTCGTGGAGATATGACCTAGCCTCATGTTTAAGACAACATGAGGTTTCATCTTGAGGAAGACTGTCTCAAGACACCTCACAAGAAAAAGATGTAAACCCCACTGCCCTACTAAAGCCTTGTACATATGTGTAATTTAACCGTCACACCTTGAGGTGTCACTTTAGTGTCTTAAGATCCTTTTTTAAACTCAATTCCACTGATCAACTATAATCTTAGTTCCAATTTTTTTGAAGTCAATCATACGGATTCTCTTTCTCTACTTACACCAATTTTGAGTTATTTCTTTAGAGATGTATAAATCATTCAAATCATATTAAATTACCGTTCCCCAAGTTAACTTAGGTCTATAGCATCCCTTTTTGTTTGTACTATCTTGGTATTTTTATTTTCTAATAAAAGCTTCCTTAACTCTATGTTTAATATATCTAACCCATCCTATCACCATCTAACTTCTTTCAATTTGTCCACATCTGCCACTACTCTCACCTTTTCTTTAATATAGCTATTATGTATTTTATCTAATCTTAGTATATCTATACATCCAACTTAACATGCTCATTTTAGTTACACTTAATATATCCAAACCATCCATGATCCATCTATTTCCATCCCAGCAGTCTTGAATCAAGCTTTATAACTATTGAATTCCAGCCTTTGCTTCTTAACTTCTTGTCAGATGGTAAAAGATATAAATATTGTAAAGGGAAAGTGCCTATTCTGATCCCCATGCTGGATGCTAGATTGTCAATCTCATGGTTATCCAGATTTTTACTAACCAGTTCACTTTTCACGAAATTAACTTTGAGATCAATTAAACTATGGAGGAGAAAGAGTAAAGGCTTTATGTTCCTGATGGGGACACGGTCCGGTCTATTTTGGGATTTATTTACATTTCCATCCTTTTGGAGATATTTGTAAATATTTGAATTTTATTTGTAGTATTTTCTTTGTATTTGGGTTCTCAAGAGAACATGTATGTAAATAGTCATCTTGAAGGTCTTTTTGTAAAGTTGGCTCCTTTATTTAATGAGGCCCATGTGTTGGAAATAGAGAGAGCGTGTTTGAAATTTTTTGAGTCCTAGGGCTGGTCCAGTGGTAGGGGCACCGCCCCATTCCTCCCACCCCCTCCTTGAATAGAGGTTGTCTTCTTCGTCTCAGGCATCGAACGGCTCAATCCCACATCCGATGGTCGGCCCTCCTCCTCCCTTTGGCCGGTAAGCCTTCACCCTCCCCTTCCCCTCCAATTGGCCTCCGTTACCTTCACCTCTCCTTCCCCCTTCACTGGTCCCAGTTAAACACCTTGTCGACATTCTCTGTTCTTCCCGTCACCATCCGTTTCGTCTCCAACATCGTCAACCGCCACCCCACCTCTGGTGATCCCCAGAGTACATCTCCACCCCCAACAGTACTCCCTTGCCACCCCTCTATTTCTCCCTCGCCGTGAAGGTCCCCGCCCAGTCACCTTGTCCAGACACGTTGCGCCTCCCACCCAGTGGCAATGAAGAACAAAGAAAAGGAAGAGAACGAGGTCAAAAAAGACGTCGGCCTGTCAAGCTCCGCTGGCCCCTTTTCCCTCCTCCCACTGCTATGACTGCAAGGCCGCGACGACCTCCTATCCCCATCTTCACTTGAAGATGACGTGGCCGATGGGTAGGTGCCCTCCCGCCCTTCTTCCCCATGGCAACATCGGCCGACACCACCAGCACCTCCAGCTTCTCCATCAAATAGCAGCGATGGCGATGTCGGCACCCCATGCTCCATCTTCCCCTCCCATATGATGCAGCACCACAGACGAAGACCCCCGGCCGAAAACCCTCGTGCCCGCACGCCATTGAAGACCCCTGCCCCCCGATGCGGTACGCGACACCGGGATAGCCAGCCGTGACATGCCACCCGTCTGCGAATCACAGCTGGCCACAACACCCCCTAGGTTAAGTGGCACGTCCCAAGCCAGCGTCGGTTCACCCATGCTCAACCGGCCTGCCCACCCAGCCAAGGCAGTCCAACTGGGTCCAAACCCCGGTTCAACCGGTCCAACCCAATTCAGGGCAGGTTTGGCCCGGTTCAGTCGACCAGAGGCCGATTCAAGGCCTAAACCGGCCGGTTAACCCCAGTTTAGGGTGTTTTGGCCCGGTTCAAGCCTGGTTTAGCCATTTTAAGATTGGTTCGAGCCTATTTTGAGCAGTTTTTGGATGGTTTGGGCCCAGTTCGACATGGTTTGGATCCGATTTTTCCGATTTAAGTCTAATTTTCTTATTTTTCAGCATCCTTTAGGTGTTTTGAGCTTCCTAACACCGTTTTTCAATGTTTAGCCATCAATCCACTTGTGCCATCTCACATCAGTTCCTAAGCTTCACATTAACGACATCAGAGATGGGATATCATCCCCATACTAAATGTGAGATACAGCCTGGCAAATGGGCTAATATTGATACCTTCAATTAGGCCACAAGCTTTCACTCTCACCCATAAAGAATGAAGGACTTGAGAAATGAGGATGAAGGGATACTAGGATAGGGAGTCCGCTTGGCGGATGCCTCTAGATGATTTAAAATAGCTTGACTTTCCCATTTAGCATAATAGAGAATACAATAGACTCCAAAAAACATTTAACCCAGTAGACCAATTGATCATTAAAATTCATAAGTTTTAGTGTGATGTATAGGGCAATCCAATTCACCTTATGGTCCTTATCATACTTATTTCCGAAGTCCAGCGTCAAAACCACACCTTTCTTCTTTTTCTTTTGAATAGCATAGATGAGTTCATGGGTTGTCATGAAGGAATCAATTATCATCCTAATCTTTAAGAAAGAAAATCAAGATTTGTCTACTAACTTGTTTATCCACTTTTGAAGTATGTTGGCCAATGTTTAAGTAAAAATTTCATACATCGTGTTAAGAAGATTAGTAGATTACTTTGATTGTATTAGGATTTTGTTGGATATCCTAGATAGCCTCAACCACTTCTTTGCCAAACAGGTACTAAAAGTACTAGAAAAAGTACTAAAAAAACTTATAAAACTGATAGGGAGCCGGGTTAGTAGGTCTAAGAAGTCATTAACGTTTCTATCCCCATAGACTTATTTGTAAATATTTTGAAGTTGCTTTGGAGTCTTTTCCTTTGATTCCTATCCTGAGTAGATAGAATTGTGAATAGCTTCTTTAGAGGTCCGTTTTGTAAGGAGAGCTCCTCTTTATAAAGAGCACCTTGTGTGAATGAAAATCAATGCAAATGTGAAAATTTCGAAAGAAGTTGCAAGGGCTGGTTGTGAACAAGGGACTTGGCCCCCGTATCTTCCTTCCTCGTCTCTGGCACCGGCCGACTCTATTTCACCTCCAACATTGGTCGGTTCCAACATCTCCTTCCTTCTTTCTGTTGGGCCTCTATGTTTTTCCCCTTCACCTTCCCCTTCCCGATTACGAACTCCTAGCGGCATCCCTTCAACAATCCCACCTCCAATAGTTTCGACGATATAAAAGAAGTTATTCCCTTTTGCATGGGCTCCAGTTAACCCTAGAGTCCCAGGGCAACTATGTCATCCTCTGGGTAGCATCGAACACCATCACGCAGCACCTTCCCGAACCTCCCAACTTCGGACGGAGGTCAGCACAACACTGTAGACACGCCAATTTGGCCTTATTTAGAGCTTAAACCATTATTCCATTGGCAACATCTCTTTTAGACCATCAAAATCATGATGAACCACCCTTTTGGATGAGCTGAGGTGCTTATTGAAAATATGAGGATGATTTTCTAATTTCTAATCAAATCCGTTTTTGCCGAACAAGAGACTCTTGGTGGTGTGCCAGATTATGCTTTTTCCAGCATATCCTGTATTTGAAAATTTTTCAAAGGATCTGTGGACTTTTAATGAAGAAGTTCTCAACATAAATAATCTTCCCCTCTGAGTCCTCTTTTCAATGCAACAAACGGCATTCAATTCTGATTTACGATTTGTCCGCAGCGCCTTTTAGAAGTCAGATGCGCAGTTCTGTCCGCACGCAAAGACCAATCAAGCCCTAATTGCATGCAAGCCCAGCCCATCGGGCACATATATGACCAATTCACGACCTTACCTTTCCTTTTTCCTCCTCCATATCACTTATAGCATCCGGAAGCTTCACGGTCGAAATTAGCATCATCTAATGATGGCAATCCAACTTGTTGTCTTGTATATCAAGACTTGCCATTTTTAGACTGCATTTGTTTCCTCTTCAAGTGGAGACATATTTTGAAAGTACGGGAAGGTTATCCACGGTTTCCAATCTCTCTCAATCAATTAGGCAAGTTTCTAGATGCCTCAAGATGAAAATCAAGAACATTAAATGGAGGAAATCCAACCTATGGTCGGATGTATCAAAACTTGCTATTTTTCGACCTAGTTCTCATCCCCTATAAAGGGAGACTCACGCGAACGACCTAAGAAGGGCATCCCCATCCTCCAAAGATTCTCTCTTCGTCCTACGTACACCCTAGGCTCTTCTCAATCTCCCCAAATAGTTCTATCTTCGTCTCCGGCCCTGAGATCATTCCAGTGCTAAGAAGCCGGTCTATGCTCCAACGTGCCGCACCGCTGATCATCGGCTTCTGCCGTATATTTATAGTCATTTTACGGCCTGAATTTCTTCATACGAAGTGTGGTTCATCAAGATATATTTCATCTCCAACAAACAAGAGATCAATTTCGATATTTCCTTCGCTTGTTATGGCTTCAACACCGGCGCTGCACGTATCGATCCGAAGTCTTCTTCTAAGTCATCATCTTATCACCAATTTAAGTACATTTAATGGTGGATTCAACCTATGCATCCTTCATAGAAATTGTTACCCGCGAGTTATATTTTATCTCCAACAAGAATCATTCAATTGGATATCTTGGTGCCCATAGCATGTCCTACATCGACATTGTGCCGGGAGTTTCCAGTAACTTCACCGCCAAGATCCTACTTATCAAAATTCGTATTACTTATCATAATATTCAAAGCAAACTTGTCTTCATATCAAACCACCCTCGTTGAGTTATCTTTATTTTTAAATAAATTTCACTTGATTCTTACATCGGTGTTGTCCTCTACGGTCTCTCGCATCGAGCCGCGTGTTTACATTAATCTGTCCAACCCAAGCCTGCCACTTTGCCCGGGTTGTGTTGTCTTTAACCATTTATATTCTTTTTCTTCATTCAAATCATTTAGTTCATATTTAAGCATCATTTTTATTCTATTTTCATCATTTCATACATCATCAAAAAACCAAAAAAAGGGGTTAGGCTAACCCCGAATCCGGTGAGTTTGTTTCCAATTGTCGTTTTATGTTATTACTTTTACAAGTTACTACACTTCACTCGCCTCTAATCCTTCTTCACTTGTTTTCTTGTCTTATTGTCTTCTAAATTGCAAAAATACATCAAGCTAGCATTGGTTGGACTCTCCCTCATCGGCCGGCCGAAGAGGAAGAAGGTTGAACTCACACACTCTCTCCCACGCTAAGGTACACGGTCAAAACAACTCAATCTTGTTGTTATTCTATAAAGCGGAGCCCGCGGCTCCTGGCGACCACCTTTCATTCATCTCCTCCTCACTCTCCTCCCACATGACCCGAACCGTCTCCGGTGCTCGAGCGACGCCGTGAGATGAAAGTTCGGGGATCAATGTGAGTGTGGGACCGAGGTGAGGATCTTTTACAGCTTTCCGAGTGTTTTGCGATTCACTCTCCTATTCCCATATTCCATCTTTCACCTTCTTCTCTTGAGGTGCCGATCCAGAACCCGTTTCTGGAGTCGACAAACACCACCACCCTCCTCTAGATCTACCAGAGGGCCCGTTTAATCTCCCTCACCTTCGACATCTTCTCTCCTACTATCCAATTTTGCACAACAATGGCCCGGTAGAGCTAGGAATGTCCAACAATCTCCGAACCTCCTTCATGCCTCTCGCACACCATCATCTCCCTTCCCCAATTCCTTCGGACATCGTCTACTCTTCTCCATCCCCGACCAACCCTTTCCCGCGGCCCTCTCCTCTATCTCCGGAGGTCAGTGACAAAGAGGGAGAAAGGAGACGAAAAAGGAAGGGACAACGGCGAACGACTGCCGAGAGCTTTCAGCCATCTTTGACCATGTATCTGCCACCGCCGGTGATGCTGCCTAACCTTCCCGCTCTGGCATGCTTGTCTAGATGTATGTGCGGTGAAAAAGGAAAAACAATGCCAACGAAAAAGGGGCTCGTCGCTCTTTCTGTCAAGGACAAAAAGAGCCCCAGCGGGCTTGTCACAACCTACTGCTCACACACCTCCAAATGGCGCTGCTGATCATGCCACGGCCCCCCATCAGAGGATGCCAATGATGCTACGATCTCGTAGTCCCACTTTCAGTTGTGCAGCTCCTTATATGCATGCACAGACCCTCTTGGTGCAGCCACAAGACCCCTCACCTATGGGCGTCTGCTCACAGTCAAGCCGCGAGACCGCAAGCTAGTTGAGCTGGTTTAACCGGGTCCAGACCCGGCTCAGCCATGTTCAAGCCCAGTTTGAGCTAATTCACACCAGTTTAGTACTCAAACCGGCCAGTTCAGCTCAATTTAGGATATTTTAAGCCGATTTGGGCCCATTAAGGCCGGTTTAAGTCCGATTCA
Organism: Cryptocoryne crispatula var. balansae; assembly: GCA_036172225.1. Taxonomy (NCBI): domain Eukaryota; kingdom Viridiplantae; phylum Streptophyta; class Magnoliopsida; order Alismatales; family Araceae; genus Cryptocoryne; species Cryptocoryne crispatula. Next base: position 13,972,745 of record CM069920.1, on the reverse strand, counting down.
CTTTCATTTCAGTTCTTTTATTTTATTTTAATCATTCTAATACCTTTTCGCAGTGTTTTAACTCGGTCCACCCGTGCCATTCCACATCAATTTAGTACCAGGGCCCAATATCGGCCCATTCTCATAAGCCAATTCTTATGATACTTCTAATGACTTTGGCACTCCGTGGATAAATAAAGGCGACGATGTTCATGATGTGGTGTTCGAAACTCGATAACGAGTTTTTTCCCATTAGGAGAGAATGATAGGGAACCGGTTCTGAAATTTTGAGTCTATTTACATTTTAATCCTTAGGGACTTATTTGTAAATATTTTAAAATTCTTTTTGAGTCTTTTCCTTTGATTTTCTATCCTTTGGGGACAAGTATGTAATAAGAGTTTTAGCAGATCTTTCATAATTAAGGCTCATCTTATTTAAAAGTCTGCCTACATTAATACGTGAAGACAATGAAAAAGTAAACTTTTGGTAGGCCTTTCTAAGCACCCACCCACCCCTGGCTCCCTTTCCCCTTCCCCTTTCCTTTCGCTTTGATATCATCGCCAACCGCCTCCCCGAGCTCCGTTGTCACTGTCCTCTTCTTCTATCTACCCACATCTTCCTACTCCATCATGACCGGGTGACGACAAAGGACAAGACAAAGATGGCAAAAAGGAGAAGAGGATTGCACTACGAGGGCGTCAATGTCGCCACAGCACCATCTGCCACCCCGTTGGCTCCACCTACTTGACTGCCTGCAATGACTGCACTACTGCCACCACCGTCTCTGCAGTGCCCTGTTGTGCCCTTGTCAACCAACACTCCAGATGTTGCAAGGACGAGAGTGTGCTGCCCAAATGTGTCACAACTTGCCATTCACATGGACTGCGTGTCTTTACACCAAAAATGCCCTGATGCATGTCACAACACCCTCCCAAACTTGGGATTCCGCCATTGTCGCACAGCCGCGCATTGCTTCCACAACACCCCCCTGATCTTCCTTTTCATGTTGTCCTCATACGAGCACAACTCGCACTTCATGCACTTACGAGCACTTCACGCACTCTTAGCACTTCACGCACTTGCGTGCATATCGCCAATGCACCACGAATCCCTCCAGTTAGACAGCCTTGCCAAGACCACACCTCCTCACATGCATACGTGGACCGCCTCCAATGCACCACGAACCCTGGCGAGATCTTCTTCAAGCAGCAATCTTCTTCACACCAAGATCGCAAGCCGCCACGAACCACCACCAAGTGCTCCTCTTTACGCAGTTGTCGGATGTTGTCACAGCCATGACCCCCTAGGGGTGCTCCTTTATGCAACGGTGGGCTTCCCACAACTGGCCATGACCCCATTTAGGTTCTAGAGATAATGGACCTCAATAGTGGCCAGTTCAGCCGGCTCACAACCCAGTTTGGCTGCTAGACTAATCGGCTCCGGCAATCCTCAGACCAATTCAGGTTCATTAAGAACAGTTTAAGTCCAGTTACTTCATTTTTGGTCTGTTTTAGTTTCTTTTAGTGTTCTAACATCATTTCGCAGTGTTTTAACCTAGTTCGCTTGCCCCGTCCCGCATCAAACACTTTTCTTCTACTTCAAGGTTGTCATTGCATAAAAATTTTAGTATTTCTATCCCTTTATTTAAGCCACCTTTGATTCTTTATTTCCATTTGGTGTGTTCAAAGCACACCATCATATGATAATTCTATTCATTTTTTAGCTCCATCTTCTTCAAACATCCTCTTCCATAATTATTACTTGTTTCATTTTCTCTCAATTATATCTATTTCTGACAATAATTCCTGGTATTTGATTTTTTTTCTTTCAATCCAAATCATGTTGCCATTTTTTGGGTGGGATCTCAAAGTTTTTTGTTTGTGCTTAAGATTAAAAACTAGATTCTTCCCTGAATCCACTCTTGCCCACCAATTCTCCACTAATAGGGTGTTTGGTTGCTTTTCCAAAAATTATGCAATCTTATTTCTAAAAATAAGATCATCTACAGTTTCAACTTTAATTTTAAAATTACAAAAATATGACTCACGTGTATTTGGTAAAATTGTCCCAATTTTTAAGAAAACTAAAACTGTGTTTGGCACCATGCTACTCTTCCGATTTCTTTACTTGGAGTCTGCATAGAAGGAAAGAGGGAGGCTGCGAGAGGGAGGGAGGCCTACCATGCTACAGTGTGATATAACACGTTACCATGTTCTATCTCATGGCAAAGATACATTCAAATCAATTTTTGTATATCCATCGTCAATGCACAACTTTGCAGGGACAATCAAACCTATTTCGATTTCTATCATGGTGTCGTGATATGCATCGAACCGAAACAATGACCATACATTATGTTGCTCAAGGCTATCGAGCCCTTCGATCGTAAGTGCCCCGCATCAGATTTGGATTTCCTGTAGGGGCAGGAGTCCGCGGCGGCCATTGGATGGTGCCTTGGTGACATCCTATTCTACATTGACGCAAGAGTTTCCTCGTTGGATGGTGTAGAAGCGCCTCTGGGTGCCATCTCGACGCAGCGGCAAGGTAGACATCACCTAGCATTGTCTTCATTGCCACCATCCTCAGTGCAAAAATACCTATGGTTCCTCATTTAATACGTATTCAGCAAGGAGGCTGCGGTGGATGGTGGCCCTAGATCAACCATTGAAATACTATGGAGAGAGGGAGGCTGCGTTGTGGGAAGAGATGACGGAGGGAGGAAGGGAGGCCACGAAAGGGAAGGAGGGAGGGAGGTCTAACGCACTGCGATGACAGACGATGGAGGGATCTGGCCGCGCTGCGACGAGAGGTTACAGAGGGAGGGATGGAGGTTGTGAGAGGGAGGGAGGCAGAGAGAGCATGGCGCTGCTGTGATAGACGAGAGAGGGAGGGAAGGCAGCTGTGGAGGATGGTGGCGGTGGGTTCGTAGGGGTCCTTCCTGTCCAGGGGCTTGCGCACGAACCTAAGGTAGTTCTGGAAGACGATGAGCATGTCACCCCTCCGCATCACCCGTCATGCTGGACAGGGAAATTAGGCCCGCACACATCCCACCTTGGCATCCTTGTCATATTGGAAAGAGAGAGAAAGAACCGCCATCTCCGCGTTTATCTTGAAAAAAAAATAAGTCTTACCTTGTTTTTATTTCAAAAGAGACTATGAGTACCGAGTATTCCACTTTTAAGAAAAAGATAGATGATAAAGAGAGTAACCAAAGACGTTACCTCTTTTATTTTTAAAATTTATGTAAAAAAGAGAAGAAAACATGTAATGTAACCAAACACCCTATAAGGCCTTAAAGCTATCAATCTTTAGCCAAGCAAATTCAAGCCTGAAAGGTCAGTGGGTCCTCTTCCTCAAAATCTTAGCTAACAGAAGGATAGGCCTATAGTTGGTAACCATGGCAGGAAAACACCACTTGAGTCTAGGAAGAAGGTAAGCAAATTGGAGTTTCAGAAGACTCTATCAAGTTTTAGGCAAGAAAGACTATTGGCCAAGGTGAATTTTCCATTTGAGGGGCTTATCTCCATGAGTTCATTGTCCGAGATCTATTGATTAAAAAGGATATTTTCTTAAACCATCCACTAGCATTTTTCCTATCCCTAAGGTGTCTCACAATGTCAAAATCTCCAAGGATAACCGTTGGCATAGCAGTAGACCACAGGAGCACACTGATCCCTTGAGAAAAGGTCACTCTCATGGTCAGAGGTAGGACCATAGACACTTGCAAGTTTCTTAAGGTCCTCGTTACCTTTTGGTCTAAAGATGATGCCTAAAGATTGCATTAAGGTCCCCCATGGCTCTACCCTTAGTCAGGATACTTATCAAGTTGTAAAGTCATGGCTCAATTGGGTTCAAAAACTCTGATTGTTATCCTTCTAGAGCTTAGATTCTTGTAACAAAGAATGTCAATCCCATTCTCTCTAGACATTCTTTTGATTTTAGCAACGTCCCTATCCCCCCTCCCCCAACCCATGAGCATTTTATGAGAGGATGTTCATCTAAGAAAGCCTTTTTCTTCCCTCCACCTTCTTTCATTTTATGAGAGGATGTTCATCTAAGAAAGCCTTTTTCTTCCCTCCACCTTCTTCCTCAATCTGTGGCCAACATCCAAATTTTCACTAGCAAGGAAGAATGTGGACTCTCTCTTGTTCACCTTTCCACCTTTTTTGCAAAGGATTCTAACTCAGATTTAGGCTGAAAGAGTTTTGCAAAGTGCAATAAAATTCAAGTACCACTTCCTTATTACCCTTCACGTCGACTCCCAACCCACAGCAAAGGATCTGATAAGCTCATCCATTAATCCAGGGAGGACCGGAAGGGGGATTTACCGCAAGTGGGGTAGGGTCAAGAAGGATGGCCAATTGAAACTAGGGGAAGAGGAATCCTATACGGGTGACGAAGATAGGGATAAGGGTTTACCAGAGTGAAGGGCAATAGAGAGCAAGGGGACTCCTGAGAAAGAAAAGGAAGAGTTGACTTGGAAGGATGGTGTTGGGTGGACTGGGCCAAGAGCATGGAAGGTCGGTTTATTCAAGTGAAGGGCAATGGAGAGCAGAGGGTGGTGAGTAGCGACGGCTCTTGAGAGAGAGAGGGAGGAGCTGACTTGGAAGGAGGGTGTTGGGTGGACTAGGCCAAGAGCATGAAAGGCCGGGTCGGGACTAAGGATTGCCATCTTGGATCTCAACTTAGTCTCGGGGGGTGAAAGAGAAGAGATCTCGAAAAACTCTCAGGAGATTGGATCTCAATTTCTTGGATCAAAATGTATTTATGTATAAAACAAAACATAATATTTTATAAAAATATGAGTACATCAATGAATTTACATGAATATATATAACACAATTTATACATCAACTGTGCGAATGAACAATTACAAAGTATTTTCAATACCAAAAAAATGATCTTTGTGCTTCTAAAATTTTTAAACTTATATATAATCTTATTTAAATATTAATATGGTATTAAACTTATAACACATTTTTATGTGATAATATAAGTGATAGTAAAATATATTAAATATGTTTACACTATCATAAATGGGGCACAGAGTAGTCGCAAATCGACTTGCGCGATTAGGTCACAGGAGTCAAGGGGACAGTGCCCCTTATGGGGGGTATCAGTATCAAGGGGGCAAAGCCCCCCAAAGAAAACTTTTTTATGGACTAAGTCTACATGAAGCGAGATCTTGGTGATCTCGTATCTTGGCTCCTTGGCGAGACTAAACTTCTCGCAAGATCTCAGCGAGATGGAAAACCATAGTCGGGACTAGGTCACCCAACCTAATCAGGCAGCATCACCGACAACTAGCCCATGGCTTGGGCAAGCTGTTGGGGGAACCCTTAGGGGTTTATCTCCCCGCACCTTCCCCTCTCAATCTCTTTTAATTTATCTCACTAAAACTCTCTCTCTAGTGTTATTGGTGAGGTTATTCTAGGATAATTGAAAGAGTGTAAAATATAATGAGCATGTGCACAATTTCCACTCTATATACTCCTCCCAAATATCTTGAGAAAAGTATATAAGTTAAGTAGAAGAACAACAAAATATAAGATTTGAATAAAAATGACTCAAATTTTTAATGCCATTTTGTTTATTTTTTTTAAATCAAATTTAAAATTTTTTGATTTTTTTCGAAATGATTTTGCATTTTCAAATTTCTTATCTTATCAAGTCCAATCAAACCCGGGTCCAACCAGGTCAGGCTTGGTCGGGACAACCAAGTCCCAACTCCCAACCCAACTTACCTTGGCCAGAAGGGCTGAGTTAGGAAAGGTGTGACCTAAAGAAGAGCAATCGAATGGTGGGGAATGAGAAGGACATGTGACCGATTTAGAAAGACCCTCAACTAGACGCCAGGTGATTTTGAAAATGTGTCTCAAGAGAACACAGGGAAGGAATGTAAGGCTAAGATGGTGGTACACAAATTGGGTGACGAAGGGGGACTTGAGATCCTGAACAGTAGGTAGGATCAAGGCAAGGTGAGAGATACTTGTACTTGAGTATCGTCTAAAAGTGTCTTTGATATAGAGATCGACAGTAGACTCCATCAAGGGTGATGATATCCCCAACTTAAACATCGAGGCTCCATTTGGCTCTACTCAAGTGGCTTCCACTTGTATCGATTGACCAACCTCTAGCAGCCTACAAGCAAGGGCGTACTGTTGCCCAAAAACAGCAGCCTTCCATATAGACATGAATCTTCAACGGCAAGCATGGAATGTATTCTCACGAGATCTTGCAAGAATCTTGGTCTTATGGGCTCCATGAGAATCTGAATAGCCAATGCACTGGCCACAATTGGGCAGAGCTGCTGCAACGGCTCCACTACCATCTTTCCCACCCTCAGGTAGGGAAAAGGCCTTGTTTGGGTCCAAATGAACTTGGTATGATGGGATCCAGTCACTCCAATGATATCGGGTCCGATCCATGACTGGATCCCATCCTAACAGGTCCACTTGGACCCAGTATGAGGCATCTTCCCTGTTTAATTGAAAAGGGAAGACGCACAGCAGAGCTGCTACATAGTGTTGATTCAGACAGGAATCTATCTAAGAAGGTTCCAATGTGATTATATTTAGGTTATTTTTATTTTATTTTTTATATATTTTTTATGTAATATATACCTATGTAAATTGAATATGTGATCTGATCTCCGAAAATTTTTCTAAAAACTTGACAATATCTCTTCTCTTTCACCCTTCTAAGATAGAATCGATATTTGATATGGCAATCTTTGGCAGTAAGGAGACTTATGGGTGGAGTTCCATTTTCAGAACCCACTACTCCAAGCACTCAGACCAAAGATGTAGCAGTACATGATAAAGCTTCCTCCACAAGGGAGTTGAACTCCAAAGGGAACTGGAACTTGGTGTGGTGATGTCACCGCTGGGGAGTAATGGTGAATCTAGGATTTGTGGTCAGTGGAGTCACTTCTTTTAAAAACTTTTAATATAAAATAATTTGGTAAAAAATATAGCTAAAGGGGAGGTGCAAATTTTCGACTAGAGTGACCCATCTCCTTGCATAACTAACAAACAAAATTGTTGTAGCAAGAAGCAACTCAATGTCTCTTGCCCAAGAAGCACCTACCGGCAGGGCCCAATTATTCATGGATTGCAGAATCGGCCGATCCGGATCGAGATCTGCCGATTCTTGGATCAGATCGGTACCCACCGATCCGATTCCAGCCCGAACTACCGATCCAGCTGGGACTCCCGGCTAGATCAATCTGAATCGACTGGATCAATCGATCCTGGACCGATTCAGGTGGATCGATCAGGGAATCGGTCGATCCGGACCGATTCCTTAGAACCCGAAAGGGTCCAGAATCAGATCGATTCAGGACCCGATTCCGGACCATTTTCTGGTCCGATCCCCCCCAATAAGGGGGAGATCGGACCGATTCCCCCTTCCCACCCCTCATTCTCACTCCCCCCCCCTTTCATTGTCTAGGGCTCCCCCTAGCCCCCCCCCCCTCAACAATCCACCTTAAACATTGGCCGATCCCCCTTAAACGAGTAAATTTAGGGGGGTCCGATCCCTTCTTCCCCCTTCCCTTTACCATCATAAAAATAATTTTTCTTCGGGGGCATTGCCCCCCGATACCCAAAGGCGCCGCCCCCGACCCCGCGACGACCGCGCAGGTCGATCCGCGACTACTCTGCGTCCCGCTGATGATAGTGTAAACATATTAATATATTTCACTATCACTTATACTATCACATATATAGAAGATTCATATCTATATATATTATATACTTAAATTTACATAAAGATCTATTTAACTCTTTTCTCTCTCTATATATATATAATAATTTATACTTATATGATAGTTTCTTGAAAGGAACTTACGTTGTATGGCATTATTTGATAGAATGTCATCCATATTATTTTTTATTTTTTTAAAATTTTTTATTTATTTCTATAATTTTTCCTGATTTTTTCTAATTTTTTGAGGATTTTTATGATTTAAAAAATTTTAAAAAATTTGCCCCGATCCAGAACACCCTTTCTTCCGAAGGATCGGCCGATCTGGAAACCGATCCCGATCCCGCGATCCTTGATTATGTTGGCAAGGAAGCTGACGTTGGGTCAGGTCGAGGACAATGGTTGGGTCATCTGGCAGTGGCAATGTCAACGCACATCCATCCACTCTAAAGGAAGGGAGAGGGGGTCCCGGGGGGGAGGTAGTGGAAAAGCAAATAATTTTGTTATTTAAACATTAAAAGTAACGGTAAAAGTTAATGTATTTAAGCCATATGTACCGCAATAGAAATAAATCAAGAATTCAGGGGATTTAAAAAGTTTGTCAACATTACATAGACATATTTGAAGTTTCGAACGATTTTAGAGATGGATATGTATAAAATCCCAATTCTTAATCACCCAATTCATCCTCTTTGTTGATGGCTAATTCTCATAGATCTTAAAGGCACAATGCTGCATACTTTTGAACCAAGACAAAACCCGATAAACATTTTAACACAAGTATCACCCATTAGCAGTCCCATGCAACAATTACGGCTCCCTTGACACAAAATTATTCGCCTTTATATTGGAAATCTCCATAGCTGTTGACAAGATCTTTAATTAAACAAATATACATGTCCAGGTACAAATTACTATGGTACAATTTGGTTGTCCCAGCTCTCTTAAGCTTCTAGGTAATCCTAATCCACCACTCATCACTGACAATTGTTGAAAATAGAAGAAACAACTTTTTGTTGACTGTAAATAAATATGAGAAACAACGTTCGGTTCCTTGCAAGCATTGCTTAAAAAAACTCTACCTTGAGGCACTAAGGCTTACACCTCAAGGTGAAGCTGTTCACTACCTTAGTGAGGCTTACGTCTTATTGGTAAAACATGAGGTTTATGTTTTTCTCCATGTAAGGTTTACACCTCAACGCCTCACATGTAAAAAGACACATGCCTTAAGGTTGAAGGCATTTTGATAAAAAGTGAGAAAAAGAATTATTAAGTGTCCACGTATGCAAAGAAAAATAATTTCCATCTTTGTGTTGCAAATTTTTAACATTTTTTCCTCTTCATTGATTTTATTTTTTGAGCATTTTTCCATAATCTATAGAATTTATTTGATTGCAATGTCCATAAAATTAAAATGTCAAGTTTAAATTGAATGCATTATTTAGGTTTAAATGTTATTAAAACAAAGTTTTACATGTTCTACACTCTGAAGTATAAAACAAACTTTGTTTATCCATACAACATAGAAATTTAAACAATTAATAATTAATTATATTTTATTTGATGCTTGTTTTTTAAATAGTTCAAGGATTGCATGATTATTTGTTTAAATATTAATAGATTATAAATTTTCTTAAGTTGGGAATGTCTCAATAAGTTTTGAGGCTTAATGTATAAAACTACACAATTATTTATTTAAATGTTCATATATTATATTTTTTTATTAAATTGAGGCTTTCACCTCGTGAGGCCTTGGCAAAATGTCTCAAGACCGCATCGAGACTTTACAAACATTGATTGCAAGTATAAACAGAACCAGACCGTCCAAAGGTCAAACTACTCTTCCTTCAGCTATAATTATTAGCCTTAGATCAAATAGAGTAAAAACATCATGATAATGTTAGACAAATTTTAAATTGAAGAAAAAGGATGTCTTCTGCTCATTAGATGCAACATGCAGAGCAATAGCAAATATCTGCACTGCAAACACTCATTAACACACTCAAATTGAATTATTTAAAAAGCTTGGATCAGAAGAACAACTATGACAATCTATAAAAATATATAATCATGCAAAGCATTTCAGAAGCTACATAGCATCAGTTGCAATCTTATTCCTACATTTCAGATGGAGTGAGTAATTTCCAATGACTTCATCTATTGTAACCTAATTTCCATATTTCCACAAACATAATGTGCACTTATTCCAACTTTGGCCTACCTGCAACTTGATGGGATTTGATAAAGAGCATTGGATTATTCTCCTCTCTGCCTTTCTTTGGGATGTGTCAACAGCCAGAAACAATATAAGGTTTACAGACGTTTTCAATTCTCCTGTGATAAGTATATGATGGTGTCTCACGCTGCTCCATTAGTGGACTTTGGCGGATTGGAAAACTTGGAACCATCATTCTCTATTCCAAGCTGAGGTGAAGGGTGGTGCTCTCCTGTGCTATGGCTTATCTCTGGTCCTAATGATTGTACCTTCTCTTACTTCCTTTCCCTGTGTTTTACTTCCTGGTAGCATACATAGCCCTCTCTGTTCATATTTTTTCCTTTTTGGCTTAATGAATGTGGCACTAATGTGATCACCTTCAAAAAAATTACTATTGTAACTATACAAACTCAGCTATTATTGATTTGAAGCTTTAGACACTTTTTATGAATGAACAAGTGTGAGGAGTGGTCTATTTAATTCATCTGACTTAAATACAAGTTAATTAGTAAAATATTTAATTTCTATTAAAAGTCCAAACGGTAAAAGAAAGATAGATTTTGGTTTTTAACCAATGGATCATTTGGTGCTAAGTAATTGTTAATTACATAAACTGTGACTACTTGGTAGAACCGTGATTTTGGTATGTAAAACTCGAGCTCCATTGGAGGTCGACTGGGAAGAAATGTCTACTATGGTCACTAGAAGACTTAAATAGAACTAGAAATAACGAGCATGAAACATTTGGGACACCAGTCATCAGAATAGGCCAATTTCCGCTTTTCTCATCAACCAACCAGCCAATTTGCTAAGTGCGGCAGACAGACAGACAGACAGACAGAGGGACATCTCAAGCGGAGTACAGAGCGAGAGTGAGATAGATGGAGATCATCCTTCTCCAGTCAGAAAAAAAAGGAAGAAACAGTTGGCACAACCACAGAAGTTCATACCCCATTAATGTGAGAAGAACAGCGAGCTCCTACATCTCCCATAAGCTTCCACACCGTCGTCTTCTCCATAGGACGAGCACCCGAGCCATGATGGGGATTGGGGACCACAAGCTCCACTATGGACTTCTGTAAATAGCCTAAAATGTCCCCAACGCAGAGAGGGAAGAGGGAGAAGGTATCAACTGTATGGATAGACAGAGATCGAACGAAGAAGTCGGGTTTGGCGCTGGCGCGGGGGGGAGTGGATTAAGAGAGAGAGAGGATGCCCGACGCTCCTTGAAGATAAACACAAAAAGGAAAAGATGATTCCGGATGCCCGACCTTATCCACTACTATTATCCTCACCTGTTCGGTATCACATATTCCGTATGTAGGGGTGCAAACCAGCCGAGTAGTATGGTGTTCAAGCTTGGCTCGTTTATTTTACACGAGTTCGAGTTCGAGCTCGAGTTTTAGCGAGTATGTGGAACCCTTGTTCAAGCTTGGTTCGTTTATTAATCGAGCCGAGTCGAGCTCGAACTCGAGTAGTAGTTAGACTAAAACTCAATTCATATTCAAACTTAAGCTATATACAAACTCTTTTATAAAGTCAAAATCCATGAAAAGTCATTTGTGAAACTTTAGATTTAACTCATTTATGAAATTCAATCTAAGTTTAAACTTAATTTTTGAATTATTTAATATATTTAAATGACAATATATAAATATTAATACTTAAAATTTAATTTTTAAAAATAAATATATAATATTTTATCGAGCTGCTCGCGAGAGTCTGTTCAAGCTCGGCTCGTTTAATGAGTCGAGCTTTATTTTTTGTTCAAGCTTGTTCATTTAACATAATAAACGAGCCGAGTCGAATTTCGAGCTACTTGTCGAATGTATTGATTCGTTTGCACCCCTATCCGTATGGTACCAGATTATTTAGAAGATAAATGATATTTAATTTTAAAAATAAACTAGATTTATTTTTTTTTGACATTGGCGCAGTGGTCTGCGCGCGCCAGGAAGCCGTCCTCGGGGCAGACGCGATTCGAAACCGCGAGCTACCGCCCGGGAGGGCGATGGCATCCGACTGCGCTACGAGCGCGGGACAAAGATAAACTAGATTTATCCTATCTATCGGCCCTCATGGCGTGCGTTCAAGATGAGATTTGTTAATACCAGTTTTGTCCTTAAGCAGAAATTATTTATTTTTCATAATTAAAAGATAGTAATCAGATTATTTAGAAGGACGTACATTTGAAAAACATGAGTTTGTGAGGTGAATATCAGATAGCATGAAGACTGTATTTAATTTCAGTAATTCATATCGCAATAACTGTTAGAAGTAGAGATATATATATATGTATGAGCTGTCCTCCTTTTCTTTAAAATTTAATTAAATTGCAATAATTTAATTAAAAAAAGATGTTATGGATTGTAACTTGCGAAGATCTTAAATGGTTAGGGTACTGAAAATGATACTACTGTAAATTAGATAGTAAATCAAAAAATAAAATTTTAATAACGAAATTCAACAGTAGGTCCAATTCAATGAACTCAGTTAGCCGGAGGTCCAACTAGCATTTCTCCTTTAACAGAAAGTTTTATTTTTTTTATTTTTTATTTTTTCTAAATTGAATGAAAGTGTGAGGATGATGTTAAACGAGATGTAAATGACTTTTTTACCTGATCTTATGATGTAAAAGTAGAATTTATCACATTTCTTTCTGATAAGATATTCTTTAAAGTATTGTTCATGTTTGGTTAAATATGATAACAAAAAGTGAATCATTTATAATAAAATTTAGGAGGTCAAAAAAAAGATTTCACATCTTTATTGAGCTTTTCTTTCTAGGTTGACTGAAGAAGGAGAAGTTAGGATCTACAAACATCAATTTTTATATTTTATTTACATTCAAAAATTGCACATTCTCAACGACTACTCTTTCATTTCTCTTTCACCTCTCTCACTCCTCACGACCTAAACCGGTCCTCAAGCGTCCGAGTGACGCTGAGGGTCGAAAGTCCAAGGGACAAGGTGAATGTGGAATGAAGTGGATAGAAGTAAGGATTCAAAATTTAACGCCCTGTTTGGTAACATTATTAGGTACCTCTATCACTATCAGTTTTAAAATTGATATTGATAAGAACCATTAAGAGGTGTTTGATTAATTATATCAATTTTAAAATTTGTAATGCAAACAAAGCATATTATGTAATACAAGTGTCAACTTGTATTAATTTTGATATTGATATTCCAACATTTGAAAATATTAATATCAATATTGATATAGTACCAAAAATGAAACTCTAACCAAACAGGGCATAAGTCAACATCTGTGGCAACCACGGTAGGACGAGCTCTTGCTCAAAAAATTGCTCTCAATTTATTTTTTGCATACACAACATTGTGTCTCTAAAGTGCCTTGGTCCCACGTGCATCCACTTGAAGGTGCTTGGCACCCAAGTGCATCTACCAAGAGTCACAAGTTTCTCTTTTCTTTTTGGTTTCCACATGAATCATTGCATATTTCTAGCTTTGTTTTACTATTTTATTGTTTTTAATTTAGTTTATTTGCATCATGTATCTCCTCTTATCTCATGCGAGGGCACCTCCTTCCCAGTTTCATCTTGAGCCAATTTATTTTGTCAAACGCACCCTAAGACTAGGCATATGTGCCCTAAACCAGGGCACTTCTAGCATGTTACCAAACAGGTCTTGCTCTTTCCATTTCCCACATGAACCAAACTTGTTCTTAGTATTTTAACATGCTATCTATTGCTTTCTAGCTTAGTTTTGTGCTTGTCTTGCATATTTTTACATCATTGCTTGCTCTTCATTCTTGTCATCATTCTTTGCATTAGATTTGCATTGGATATTAGCTCGTCAAGCACATAGGTCATCCGATATTGGGAGGGTCTCTTTCCCTGGACATTCAACTTCCAAAACACTCTTCATGGCGGTTTCATAATTCTCTTCCAATGATTACCTCTCGGTTGACCAGGTTTGTCTTCACCAAGGCCTCTATAAGTTCTCAAACATCAAAGATTCCCTCTTTGCCAATCGGGTCGATTGTACCACTATCCCAAAACTTGAAGTTATCCTATCACCTGTTCATGGCAAGAAATGGGAACCATATGTGTGTGGTGTTGGTGGAGCTTAGGATCCTGCCAATATTGAGTGAACAACAATTTTCAAATCCATTAACCTAAGGTTCAACTAAATTTTGTGTTAATTATTCAAGAATTTGTGTCATAATTTCTTTACAAACAAAACTCAAAACAATATAAAAAAAATCAAAAGCCACAAAAATAACAAAAAATAAACTTTGTTTTTAAGTTAAAGCTTGTTTGTCCACAAAAATTGAAACAACTAAAAAAGAATATGAAAATCATAAAAATTGAACAAAAAGAAGACTTCTACTTGAGGCTTGGTAACATAATTTATATGGAATTAAGATCAAGTAGGATGATCATCACCATGAGCTACTACACGGTAAGCAAGCCCAGAACATCATAAAGAGTTGTGTAGCAACTAGCATTCGATCTTAGTCCCATCTTAGGACTCATTACCTCTAATATCACTCTCGATCAACTCTATATCATCCAAACCATTATAAGTAGATCACCCACTGGCCATGCCTCCACCAAGCATGATCAGTGCACCTCTCCTCCCCCTCAATGCTTCACCAAACAATGCATTCTTAAGTGATTGCCCTCACACTAGTCATGTTGTCCCTTTTTTTCTCACTCCCATTCAAGGATAAGCCTACCTCACTTGGGTTCAACCTATGTCAGTCTATCTTGGCCTTCAACCCATGTACCTACTGTCTCTCTCTCTCCTTCATATTTAGGAACAACCCTAGTCAACCCAGACTGGGCACATGCCAGTCTATCTTGGCTCTTGTCCTATGCACATGTTGTCCCTCTCTCTCCTTCTTCTTCAAGGACTTGCCTTGTTGATGCAAATTTGACCCATGTAGTCCATCTCAACCTTCGGCCCATGAATCTATTCCTACCCTTTTTGCTCAGCCTCCACCTCCCTTACCACCAAGTCCTACTTACTTCATCACATCGGCTTACCTCACACCCATTTGAGTACCTTATACATGTCTTTTGGTGCATCCCTAGCTTCCTATCGCTCAGAAAATCTTGGTCGATTAGGCCAGACTGACTAGCTCAATCAATTGAATAAAGAATATAAAGAGCTCAAGTGCTTGATAGATTCTTAAGTGACCACCAATATTTCTATTCCTTTCCTCTTTGCCTTCTACATACCTTCATCGAAGGTGCTAGTTTTTCATCTTTATGACTGTACCGATAATCCATTTGTTCATGTCAAGGACTTCTTGTATGAGTCCTCTTCATGGCAGAGTGACTTGAGAGCCCTAGACTTCCTTTCTAGGACATCACTATAAGGCCCAACCCTAAAATGGTTCTTTTCTCCCAACCCAATAGAGGTAGATAACTTTAAGAAAGTTAGAGCTAAGTTTTTACAATAATTCAAGAATTATATTGAGCCGGCCTATTTGATTATCAATCTAATGGCCTAAAGGATGAGAGAGAAGAAAGGTTTTGTTTACTGTGTTGTTAGGTGGTGGCTAAGGGTTGAAAAGATCAAGGATGCAATCGTTGAGCCAAAGCAAATTAAAATGATTATTGCTAATGTGGTATTGGCTTTAAGGAGTACTTTGGCCTTGCATTTTCTCAAAAATATACATGATTTATATGAAAAGGTACGATACATTCAAACTTAACTCGAGGATACATTGATCATAGAACTATTTGATTCAGAACATCAAACCCTTAAGGAAAGTAGGAATACCCGTGTCATGGGGAACCTGATGGGAAACCATAGGCACTGATTGAGAAGCCCTCAACCTCATAGGGTCACCCCTCAACAACTTTATTAACATCAATGTCCTCCTTAGCCGATTGCACAAGATTTGACTTCTCTACCTCAGCTTGTTATGCAACTCTTGGCTCCTCAGCAAACTCCACAATCGGTTGCACATGATCAAGCTCCTCCAATCTTTTTGTGCATCTACCCTAGAACCCAATCCTCTTATCCACCATCATGTCATTTCTATATCAACACAAGAGCAAGTCAATTAAGAACAAGATAAGCAAGTGGAGGAATCTAAAATTGAAATCATTGATCCTCCCACATATGAATATTAGCCAATCTTTTCTATCTCTCGAGAATCCCTTGAACCAAAGACATTTTCCATCTCTGAACATCCTTGAGAGAAGCCAACATTAGACAACAAAGAGTGGAAGATTATGAAGGAACACAAATATCAGTCTAGTAAAAATGTAGGCAAAGATTTACAAGGGATAACTCAGCCTGTGCCACCACAAAGTTAGTCCCAAGAGCAAGGCTTGGCTTTCAAGAATCAACTTCTGAACCAAGCGAAGATAAAATGGGGGCTTAAATGATCTTTCATAAGAGGAAGCATACAATCTGGGATCGAGGACTAGGATAGAGGCAAAGAGATCTTAGGACCTCCAACTTGGTAGAGCTTTCTTGCATCAATCCTCAAACAACACCTTGTTAGCCTATCTCCTTCAATTAATCCCACTAGTCCACACTCATTCTCGATCATGCCCTTGCCTATTATACTCAATCAAGTCCTCATGCCCATGTCCCCAAAATAGGTCCACATGCCCAAACTCCCTTTTCTCAATCAGGCCCACACACCCATCATACTCATAAATAGGGCCCACACACCCAACATCCTTCAAACTCAGGCCAACACACCCACTTCTATAATTCTGGTTCACACACCCATCCTCCTTCTAAATCGGGCCCATCTACCCATGTTTCTCAATTGGGCCCTCATACCCATACTACTCGATTAGGCCCATAAATCCTTCTTCAGGATCAGGCCCGTGTGACCCTCTTTCATCATCATTGTCCATCCTTGAGCTGTGGCCCCCATTTTGCTGACCGTAAATGGTCCAACCACCCCTCCTTCAACATCAACCATCAATTCTTGGGCAATGGTCCCCATTTCACCTCTCTCAATTGGGCCCATATACTCATGTCTTTTAACCAGACTCTCGTGCCCATGCTCCTAAGTCCAGCCTTTGCACCCACCATTTTTTACAATCAGGCCCGTGTGCCCATCATTCTTCCATAACAAGCTAGCATGCCCATCCTTCTTTTAAATAGGGCCTCACACTTATGTCTCCAAACTAGGCCTGCAAGCCCAATCCTCTCCTCTACTACCAAGCCCACACAGCCACTCACCACCTCTACTAGTGAGGCCACATGCCTCGTTTCTTTCTCTTTTACTAGGTTCACCCCCCATTCCATCAACCAAGTATGAAAGCCTAATCATTGTTTCTATTATTGGACCCACACACCCCATTCCTTACATTGCTATTGGGTACATATGACCATTCCTATCCATCTAAATTGGGCTAATGGGCCTATCTCCATTTGCTGAATTGAGCTCTCATGCCCATGCTTTTGAAATTAGGATCTCGGGCCTAGACTCAAACAACAAGCCCACGGCCACCCTTTCTTGCTTGTACTCTCAAGCTTGTTCACACTTCTTAAATCAGGCCTTTGTACCCATCTTTGTCACTCCACCAAGCATATGTGCCCAATATTCTTCTAAAGCGGGCCCTTGCACCCATCTCTTTCAATCGTGTCTTGCGTGCCCACCTTTTTAAATTCAGCTTTTGAGCTCATTTTTGTCTTAGTTTAGGTAATGCCACCTTAGATTTAGCACTCATGACCCATTTTATTCCTTTCAATCTAGGCAACAATATTTTATTCTAATAAAAGAAGAAAATTTTCACGATGACATCTCAACCCTTGTTTAACACCATCATTGATGCTAATCTTGCAATATCAAATCAACTCTTTTACATCTTCCCATCATCGTGTTGACTCAAGTGATTGATCTATTACCCAATGGGAAGAGACAAAAACAACAAAGCAAGTCAAGGCATCATCAAGTGTCAATAACTCCATCATGGCAATGCTCATCAGTTGCCTGCCATTCAACTCCTATTTTATGATGTATTTTATCTGTCTAACAATAAAATCAGGAAGACACATTACGCAGAATACAATTTTCGCTGGAAATGGACAAGATGATCTGACTATATGGTTTCATAGAAGAGGATTTCTTTGGAGACAACTATGTTTTTTATTATTTCTGAAACACTTGTCAATATCAAATATCTCATCTATTTTATTATCTCTAGATATTTTTAACATATACAACATATTCTACGTGCGCATCCCTAATACAACTTGGGGAAAATTAACTTCCGCTCCATTTCACAAAATGACTTCAATCATTAGTCCGTTGACTAAATGTTCATTATGAATAGTCCAAAGACTGAAAAATCTCTAACATCCGATCCATTCTGTCACTTTCAACGTTAAAAAATTTGAAAATCTCAATTTTGCCCATACGACAGTATACTCTGGCGGTTTCTGCTTCCTCAATTAAATACTTGACTTTGGGGTTAGATTAAAAAATCTTTAAACTTATTTATTTTGTATAGAAAAATTATTATGTATAATTTAAATAAATATTTAGAGCGGGATATTGAATAACAATACATTTTATAATGTTTGGTTTTATTTTTTTTTATCAATTGAGTATGTTAAATACGAGTAAATAAAAAGTATTTTAAAATAAGTAAATATATAAATTAAGTGAGTGAGAAAAAGCAAAATCATTTCAATCTGTACATATCATTTGAAAAAAAAAATTGAACTTGTACATATCTTTTAAATTATTATCAATATTTTTCTTTTATATTTGAACCTGGAACATCTTGTTTGAAGAAAAAAATATTACATGGGTAAAAGAGTCATTGTATCCATCATCCAACATTCCGTGGACGTTATGGTTGAAAATTGGAGTGAAAATTTTAAAAATTCAAAATACTGGACTTATGACTAAAACATTTCTGACAGCGGACCATGTGTTAAAAACAATTTCTAAGAATGGATCGGGAGTGAATTTTCTCTACAACTTGTAAACAATATTTCTGTTCACCGAAATATTTTTTTTTCATCTGCTGACATAACACATGATTTAATTTAGAAAATTAAGTTTTTCTAATGTATTATCATACGTAGTTCTAACTAAAAGTACTTCATTTGATAAGATTAGTTTCTCGCATCACATAAATACAGGTTAAGGATAATAATATTTGCTTCATAAATAAATTTGTTTTGACTCATAAATTTGATTTTAAAAAACTAAATTAATTTATTTAATATCATGGGCTTCCTTTTCGTTGATATTTTTAAGCTTATATAATTTTTATAGAACCTTTTGACTTTTGCTTATGGTAAATTAAATCCTCTTTGGGTGAGTACAAGCTATATATAAAATATAATTTTTTAAAAATGGCATGTGCTTTAGTTTAAGGGATGCCAAATTTGGGATTTAAATCTAGTCAGCTGAATTTAGTTTTTGTTGATATAAGGTATTTAGTTAGACGATTAATTGAGTTTTTGTTACAATTTAATTAATATTTTTGTCATAAAATTTGTTAAAGAAGCATTTTGTAACTATTACAAACTTACGTTTTAGAAAAGATTCATCTTCAGATAAAAAAAGATACGAGACCCTCTTCTTTTTTATCAAGTGGTCCTCCACCTTTTCTTGGTCATATATGGTTTCCACCCTTTTTTCTTGTTATCACATCTTTCAAACCTCACAATTTCACTTGGGTGTTAGCTTACACTTCATTTCTTATATAACTTTTTGTCATAAAAATGTATAAAAACTTATCAAACAACTAAACACCGTGTCAACTTTTACAGGATAACCAAATAACAATTTCAACTAACATTTCCCCAAAGCTAAACTAGCCATGGAGACATATAATCTTACCCGGAAACAAATGCAACCGACTACTTTCCCTGGAACGATTTTTGGATAACCTCTTGATCATTTCCTCGGGTATCCAACATATATATGTATACATACATATATACGATCTTTGAATCATGGAGAGGCCGAAGAAATATCAGCTAAGAGCACGATTAATGGAGGTGGAGGTTCCGATGGAGTCGAAGCCGATGGCCAGGAAGGCGATGCCCTGCAGAATGATGTACGCGAAGTAGCCCTTCTGGGAGACCAGGAAGTCGTAAACCCCGCAGAGTAGAAGCAGCACTCCCAGCGCCATCTCCACCAAACGGAACCTTCATATATATTATCATAATATTCATGAACGCAATTAATTAAAATGTTAATTAATTTAGCACCGCCACCAAGGGGATATTGTAGGGGTGTCAAAGTACTGCAATTGTCTACATTTCTTAAATTAAATCCATCGATAACCACACTTAGCTATAGTTTTGAACTGAGACCATTAATGTCTTAATTTACTAGCTAGCTAGCTAGCTAGATAGGGTGTTTGTAGCGTCTTGATGAAATCAGAATCAAATATAATCACGATATAATTTGTCAGAATTAGAATATGTCAATTTTATATCTGTTATTATTTTTGTAACATTTTAATAAATATAGTTAAACGTTGACATTATAATAAAAGTAGATACATTATAAAAACTACGTACGACGATAAAAATAAAAGTTACTGTGTCAATTTTTAGTAGTCATAAAAGAGTTATTAACCTAATTATAAATAAAAATAAAACATTATGCATATTAAAGAAATTGTCAACTTCCATTTTTATCAAAAAAATCAAAATCAAAGGAGAATCAGAGTTATATAGTTTTAATTTAATCAGAACCAGCTTTGAGTCACTTTGTTAGCAAATCTACCAAAAAATTTATCTTATGTGTATCATATAATTATTGAAATCGGAATCAGACAGTCATATCAACTATCTATTCTAATAAGCATTTGAATTTATTTTCTTGATTTTGATAATAATATAATATTTCTATAAAAAACGATAACATAATACAATATAGTAAATATAAAAATTAAGTCATATAAAACGATAATAAAGTAAAAAAATTAAAATTATCTTGTCGAAATTCTGTAGTTATAAGATATATATTAACTTGTTTTTAAATCAAAATCGAAATCACTTAACCACCCATGGAATCTAATTTTTGTTATCGAGTCAGACAAGCATTGATCTTCGCGTTTGGGAGGCGCCGAGTTACGTAAGTGTGGCGCTTGGTGGAAGTTGCAGGCTTACCTCTTCCAGAAAAACCTCTCCGTGTCTTTCTTCCTCTGCTGGAGGACGGAAGGCGGCGTAGCCTTCTCAGCGCTGCCGTTCTGGTCGCAGCAGCTGCTTTCAGCCGACGGCCTTGTGGCCCTGTTTGAATCTCCCGACTTCTCGGTGACGATCCACTCGTTCGCCCTCCTCGCCTCCAGCAGCCCGGTGAATGCCGCCTTCAGTCTGTGCAACGACATCGCGTTCTCGAACAGAACCCAGAACACCACCAGGTGAAAGGAACTGCAACGCGGGTAGATGAGAATTCGGGCGTTTCAAACATATCTAGCCGATCGACGATCGTCGATCGATCGATCGCCATGATGCTAACAGCTGCTAATATATTGTACCGTGGAGTCTCCGCAGCTTTGCAGAAGGTTATCACGAGAGGTACGTAGATAATGCCCCACTGTGGGATGCTGGCCTCGGGGACGAAGACGGAGAGAGGGATAACGACGCAGAAGAATATGAATGTGAGCATATGAACCATAATTTTCCCCATGATGAAGAAACTGCAGATGATGTAGAACTTCTTCCACAGCGACACCTTCTGTATATATATAGACGTACGTAGACCAGCCCCGTTTGGTTATTCATGCGATCAAGACAGTGCTATATATATAATTAAGCTCATCACGAAGAAATTAACAAATTAAGAAGGGCGTGAGATGCTGGCCTTGCAGGTGATGACCTCCGCAACTATCTTTCTGAAGAGATTTGCAGGTCCGCAGGACCATCGGTGCTGTTGATAACGGTAGGCCTTGAATGAACTTGGAAGTTCGCTCTTCACCTGCGCGCGTCATGCATACAGATCAAGAAGAGAAGGTTATATCTAGCTATCTGCAGTGTGCAGCCCCAGATCAGATGCAGGGTACGTATATAAGAATGCAGCAGTTGCGTCGGTAAATTGTTTAATCAAAAGAAGTGCTTTATCTATGGGCGATAAGATATATCGACGCTGTTCTACTGTTTATATATCATCACGTGTATCTCCCCAGTGATTAAATTGATAGCTGATGAATTATGTTTTTTCGGGTCAACCAACTAAAAATTAAGAACCCTGTCTGCTACAAGCTTAAATTTAGCGGGTAATCAAGTTTATCTTTTAAATAATCTTTTACAAAATAGGCCCTAATTAGGATTTTAAGTGGGGGCAGGTACCGCCGTACCACATTTATTTTGTCACACAATCTTTTGTATTACTTAATATGAGATTACTCTAACAATATGTCCATTTACATGTAGGCCGATGTTTATCAAGTAGCTAGCTAGTTTCTTTCACCTAAACCACAAACTGAAATGCACGTGTGCGCGCAAGATCCATAGTAAATCTGTAATGTTAAATTTATTAGGTCATCCGACTCACAAAGTTACTAAGTAAACGTAGATGCTGTATTTATATTCTTAATTACAAACTATTTTATGTTACTCAATATGTGAGATTAACTTTCACATGGTGGTCGAAATTATTTTAAGTAGGCCCTATCATATGGACAACAAATTGAGATGCTTGCAAACAAGGGCCACGTTAAATCTCGGGTTCTGTTAAATTTATTAGGTCACCATAGTAAAAAATTTGAAGGATCTAATTAAGTGAAATAGGTATATATCATGCATGTTTATTCATTCACAAAGTCTTTTATATATAAAAACTAACATAAGATTACTCTAACAAGGGCAGTATGGTATATACAGGACGTACTTTGACGTCTCCAACATAGACAAACTTCCATCCTCGGAGACATGCCCTAATCGACAGATCCATGTCTTCTACGGTTGTGCGGTCGTTCCACCCGCCTGCATCAATAATCGCGGATGCTCGCCAGACACCGGCAGTCCCTGGATAGAACAGGCACGATTAATCAGGATCAGCCGGCAGAGATCAGACGGCTGATTAGTTAATCGACGCAAAGAATGTCCTTCTTATATATACACATATATATGATGCAAATAATTAATTAGAAATTCATTAACTTGGTATATATACCATTATAACCGAAGAAGGAGAAGGTCGACGACCCTCCCTCTTGCTCCACCTTAAAATGGTAATTCAACGACATCTCCTGTATCCTTGTCATGAGGCACTCGTCTGTGTTCACTGCCATGTGCCAGCGTCATGCCTATATATCAGCATCGAAGAAGAAGAAGAAGAAGAAGAAGAAGAAGAAGAAGAAGAAGAAGTATATAGGATCATACATACCGAACTTCCAACGCGATTGAACAAGGGCGACCTCCGGATTGTGGATGAGGAAAGGGACGGTCTGCAGCAGGAAATCCGGCTCGGGCTGGAAATCTGCGTCGAACGTGGCGATGAACTCGCAGTCCCGCACGTAGCTGAACATCATCCCTTCCTGGAGAGCGCCGGCCTTGTACCCCCTCCTGTTGTCCCTCACCACGTAGTCTATGGTCATCCCCTTGGCCGCCCACTTCTCACACTCCGCCCTCACAGACGCCTGTGCGCGCGGCCAGAAAGACAGCATTAATCAATTAATCAGTTTTTAATTATAGTGTGTAAGAACGTTGACATTCTCCATATATCTATAGTAATAATCACCATTATTACCAAGAGGGTATTTGGTTGGACAATAAACTTTCATGATAAATTGAGTTTTCTTATTAAATTATATTTTTATAATAAAACTTTGTTAGAACAGAGATCTTTGGGAACTATTACCAATTCATGAGTTTGAAAACTTTTCCTTCTTTGGATAGAAAAGAATTGAGACCCCTTTTCTTATCTTGTGGTCCTCCCACCTCTTTTGGTCATACTTGGTTTCCACCTTTTCTTTATCACATCTCTCTGAACATCACAAATTTGCTTACATTTTATTTTAATATAATTTTTTACCATGAAAATATACAAGAATGTATCGTGCAATTAAACACTTATTATATATTTTTACGATAAAAAGTTAAATTAAATTAAAATTTAAACTAGTCAATAACATAAAATTATCATGTTTGAGCCATACTTGTTAAGGAAAAGAAAATAGAAATTATAAACGACCGAAAGAGACGGAGATCACAAGACAAATAAAAGGGTTTCCCCCTTCTTTTTTTTTTCTTGTCCAAGAAGAAAACATCTTTAAAAACAAAAAATCTCTGACAGTTGACAACCATTTTTTTAACAAATTTTGTTACACAATCATAACAAAGACTAAATAGTTAATTACCCTAATTTTGTGGTCCGTGGAGTCATCCAGGACTTGGACTATAATTCGCTCTCTGGGCCACGTGAGCTGACAGACTGCGTCGATCGACAGCTGATAGACCTGCAAATTTTCCGTCAAGATCAGGTGGGGCATTATATTCAAATTAAAAAGCCGCCCGGACTCCTGCAAGATTTCCCTTCAAATTAAAATGCGCAAATGCACACTAGGTCCATTTTAGAGCATGCGCTTTCATCGTAGATCCATTTTTGAAATCACTTTACCACTAGGTCCATATTTTTGAAATATCATCACACCCACTCCATTTTGATTTGAAAATGTCTCTTTTACCCTTTCAAGATAAAGAAAATTCCCAACGTAAATTTCTTCTTGATATTAACAATGAAAAAGTAAAATAAATATTATTTTAAATAAAAGAGGTTAAAATAAACATTAAAATAATTTGTTAAAATAAATGTTGAAATAAGCGTTATTATAATTCGTTAATACTTAAAAAAGAGATTAAAGTATTTAATTAAAATAACGTTGAATGTTTAAAACTCTTAATATCGATCATAATTAAAGATGACGGCATTAAACTAACATTGAATAAGTATTATTTTAATATTTAAATGTTTTAATTAAATTAATGTTAAATATTTAAAATACGTCATAATTAAAGATGAAAAAAAAAACGTTGAAATAACCTACGGACATTAATTTCTGTGTATGCTCACCGCCATATATTAAAAAAATCAATAACACCTATTCATAATCATCTATTTAATTTGGGAATAGTGATTCAGAAAGGTCTACATTAACGAAGCTAATCCGATTCCATACATACGCGTCTCCAACAATTAGGCGTTTGTATTCTGAAATCCAAATCATCAGAAATCAAGGCGTTGCAGTGCGTGGACACCACCTTGCGACTGGATGGGAACAAAATCGAAGCTGGAACAAGTGTGCGGCCGACTCCTCTGGTTGGATGGGAAGCAGCTTGTCTGGAACAAAGACCCATCGCACCTGAATAGAAATCGTCTGGATAAGGCTCCTGAAGCTGCTGCTCGTAGACCAGAAGCTGCTGCTCGTCCCCTACGAAATACCTGATCAGCTAGATGCGGCTCAAATGAGGAAACTGGCCGAGTATCAGCAGAGATCAAGGAAGGGGAAGAAGATGAACACGCACCAGCCAGAGTTGAACCTACCTCCCCTGGAACACTGTCAAGGCGGAAGATTCCCGTCACATTCTTGAGGTGGCAGCTCGTTGGACACCAGCATTATCTCTGGTAGCGCGCTGCCATCGCCGCGGAACGGAAGGTCGGAATCTGGTCGTCCGCTGCAGTCGCCGTGGAACGGGAGGGACGCACCGAGCGCCGCCTGAATAGGTGGGAGAGAGGAACGAATGTTAGGGCAAAGGGTAGATTTGGGATTTGGAGATCGAGTATCACGAAATCGGACCGGGTGACAAGGATTTTCGATGTCAACGGACCGAAGGGGATGATAATGTAGTCAACGGAGTTTTTAGTAAATTGATTTTCTTAAATGGACCTAGTGGTAATTTTCCCAATTAAAATTGACCCAGAAGATCGAGCCGCTACCTCTCCCTCGTTGAACATCGGGATCTGAACGAGCACCATCGGATAGACCCCATTACCGGTCTCCTCGTCGCCGACGATGGGCTCATACTTGTACATCTTCTCCGGTTTCCGGCGGCGGAGCTTCACGTAGGCGCTTACGGCGCCCATGAACAGCTTCTCCACCATCTGCATTACCAGTAAAACCAGGCACAGGGCGATGGCGCCCCTTAGCAAGGGAGCGACCACCGTCCCCCTGAATCTCCTCCATACCGGCCAGAGCTGCCCCGGCCTGAGGGCTGTAACGACTGCGAAGATCAGCTCGTCTGCTTTAACGACCAAGTCCGCTAGGAACTGAAGCTGCCCGTTTGAGAACCCTGCAAGACACATTGCTTCTCAGTGTTCGGTAACTTAGCGCGTATATATATATATATATATATATATATATATATCAGATGATAAATGCAGTAAATTAAAACGTACGAATTATATGTATACATTCATTCTACGGGCAACGTCATTTAATTATGACGAGGGTGAGAGATCGAAACATGCAAACATGGTTAGTATAATCAGCTGAATACAATACATATATGACTACAACAAACATACTCTTCTTCACTTGTTCTATATCCATGTATGTCGGAAGCGAAAGGAGAGCAAAATAACAAGTTGGGGATTGCTTCCCCTGGAAATCTCTACTCCAGAAGGGGAGAGGGGTGGATACTGGTGAAGAACTCGGCCATGCTCTGATGTGCTTCCTACCCCCCTTTGGATTTCATGATATATATGAAAGAAACCAGTCTCAATCGGCGAGGAAAACATGCAACACGCGTAGAAGGAACCTAAGGCGCGGCAACATGTTCCATGAACTGTTTCCAACCTATATTGATGGATATGCTCTTGTCTACTCCATGGAAAATTATTAAAACAAAATAAAATAAAATAAGAGGACCTGAGCCTTTTTCTGTCCAGCTGATCCCAAGCCTTGTTCGAATCGGTGCCCACCACTAGTCTCTGCTTCCATACGCCGCGGGACATGACTCTTCTTGGCTTCTCCTTCGAGAGCAGACAGTGATCTTCTCCATCACACTAGGGTAAATTAAAAACTAATTAACGCACGTAAGGGGACATCCAAATTTATATAATTTGAATCATTTGCTGCTTAACCCCAACAGCACATTAATACACGGGCATCCAGAATCGGAGTGCAACTGCGGCTGCAACCTGTTTCTTCAATTCATTCCATCAAGGGTTTGATTATGATTCCAATTCTGATTAAATAATTTTGATTTTGCCCTGATTTTGATTCCATTCCTGGAATCGTGATGAAATTTGTTTATTTTAAAATTGCACATTATATACTGAGTTTTATTCAAAAAATAAGTTAATAACTCTCATTTAACTACTACTTTTATTTATCATGATATCAATTATTTAGATATATATTAATGGTTTATAATGGATACGAAATTGTGATGATTCCATTCTAATATTAGCTCGAAGGATATAATACTGGTTATGAATCCGTTAATTCTTACCGAATAAATTAATTTAAAATTTGAAATTTCTGATTCAGTTTGCACCCGAAGGTGCAACCAATGACCAGCGTGGGAGGACAGTGACTTTAATAATAATACCTTTCTTGCTTGTATGCTTACGAGCTGGCGAAAATGGCTTCTGCGAGCAAGGACAGAAGCAAGATGGCTTCTGGGGGGTATTTGAGCACACTACCTTCACTGCAAAGTTTCTTTATCCCACCTTTCGTTTCTTCCCCATATTATATAACTCCATTTCCTTTTCCTAGGAAAGCGCCTTTTTTTTCTTATTTAATCTCATGATCTGCATAGGCAGACCCAGACCTCGTCTCTTCTGATATTCTCCGCCAATCCAAACCTTCTAATATTTCTACTCCGTTGATCTTCAGCTATGCTAATCAAATTACACCTAAAATTTGAAATCCGATGAACAGTTCATTAATTTTAAAATTGATATTGATATGAATCATCTTTGACTAATAATATCAATTTAATTTGAAATTTGTGGTACAAACAAATCAACTTATGTAATACGGGTGTAGACTTTATCAATCTATTATTGATAATCTTCTTGAAATATCAATATCAAAATTTGACCAAACAGGTCATAAACTACTAAAGTTGACTGTCTACCCCAACTTCTTGCAGAAAGAGCTCATCAAATACAAACCAAAACTTCCTCACATGCGCAGAGTAGATTTACTCCATACACCAGAAATGGAGACTAGTATCAGTCACGTAGATCCAATGGCTTTAAAATCTCGCTACACACTCACACTACCCTCAACATAACTTTAATTGCCAAACCCAATTGTGTAATGTATACAAAGCTTGTGCCTTAATGAAATACCCAAAGTCTTAGAGTAAGTATTTTTATTGCTTTTACTGCCTAGACTTCTTTAACAACATTCCAAGAATTATTCTTGAGATTATAAGTGGGAGAGTCCTTGTGTGCGACTTTCCTGTATCCGTGTCTTTCTGGTTATAGTTTTTTTTTTGAACAAAGGCATATTCCATTAACAAAAAACAGTCATCCAGGCATGTCTTTACAGATTTGGTCTCTAAGCGAGACCGGCCATTCAGGGAAAGGAACAAAACAGAGGAAACCAGCGCCCATTTAGCCAAAAGATAGGCTGCTTGATTGGCAGTTCTAGGTACAAAAGAAACACTGATCTTAGGAGACTTGAGGATCTGTTGGCAAGAAGATACAGAAGCGTGAGGTTGCCATAACATTGGAGAAAGGTTGTTGATTGCATCCACAACTATCTTGGCGTCACTTTCAATGGTGCAGACGTAGTGACAATCAGAGGCCCAAAGACAAGCTTCAAGGATGGCCTCAGCCTCCAATATTTGAGGGTTGGTAAAAGCTGAGGATCGACCCTTCCAGAAGATTGGACATCCGGCAGCATCCCTGGCTAACATACCAATGGCCCCGGAGGAGCCATTAACAACACAGTCCACATTAATCTTCACACAATTCTTTCTGGTTATAGTTGCTACCCCTTTTCCTTAGTGTAGAGGGTCTACTTTTTTTTTTACTTTGTACTCTGGTAACAACTTGGTATGTGGTGCCTCATGTAACATCATTTAGTATCAGTGGGTAGTGTTTCTTCCACCTACCAAAATAAGTCAAGGAAACAATTGGAAGCCTGATCGATATCAAAAGTTACAGACGCAGAAACAACCAAATGAAATCAAAACCATCAGTTTGCCACATTTTAGGATATTTGTGTGCTATAAAAGCGACAAATAGTAATAATGAATGCAACATTGTTGATTTGCATGAAAATCATACAGCATATGATATATCTCTGTAATGGAACTGATGAACGGTACCGGCAAATTATTGCCCAAAGCAACCTACATAAGTTCAAGGCTTCAAGCCCTCTTCTTCACCATCTGTCATATATGGTGTTCACTGTTATGCATCCCATTTCATGTTGGATTTCTTCCGCTCTTAGAAAAATTGCCAGAAATGTATATGCAATTTCTAGAAGTTCAATAACATGGTGACTCGTTGAGTGCAGCAATTGCACTGCTACACAAGGCTCTGCAACCACATAAAACATCATACTGATTTTAGAAGAATCTTGAACAAAAAAAAAGTTTAGAAGAATAGCTTTAAGGCCGGTTGCACATACATGAAACAGTCTCTAGGCATCGATCTCACCAGAAAACTGCTGCTTGACATTCTGCTTGACGAAGAATACAAAGTTCAATTTCTGTCACTCCTTTCCATTTTTCTCTGCTTCCCAGACTTATACATCAACAAATTATCTGATGCTCTGGCCAGTTGAATGTTGTCTGACTTTAAAGAAGTAGCAAATAACCACAGAGGGCATCCCAACCAAGAATCAAAATCTTGGCCATCATCCAGGATATCTTATCTACAATGGATCAGCATTTTTCTCTGAAGGAGTTTCTATGTGAGTTTAGAAATTCAAATTTCCAATCTCCACACATTTCCATCCACCGAAGCAACCATTGGATCTTGATATATTGTTGAAGGCAGAGTTCACACCCATCAGAATCAGGAACCGAGATTTAAGAGGTTGCCCTTTTTTCTGATAGGGAGAGAGGGCATTTTATCAAACAGGGAATGCAAGAGCTCCCTGTTGTCTGACTCTACCAGGCTACGTCCAGCCTCCTTGGGGACCCCCCGGCCATCCATCAGCTTCCTCACCTTCTGTACCTCATCCCACTCCCCCATGGCTGCGTAGGTGTTGGAAAGCAGAATGTAGTCGCCGCTATCATCCTTGTTCATCCTGAGAAGTTGCTTGTTGGCACACTCTGCTAGCTGCACATTCCCGTGCAGCCGGCACGCACCAAGCAGCGTCCTCCAGATGACAGGGTTGGGTTCGATGTCCATCCCTTCTATGAACTTGAAGGCCTCGTCCAGCTGCCCGGCACGGCTGAGCATGTCCACCATGCATCCAAAGTGTTTGACGTTGGGCTCAATGAAAAACTCTTCTGTCATGAGTGCAAAGTACCTCCGCCCATCTTCCGTTAATCCCCCATGACTACATGCAACTAATACTCCAACAAAGGTGATCTCGTCTGGCCTTACTTTCTGCCTCCGCATATCCTCAAACAACTGAAGACACTCCATAACATGTCCATGATAAGCCAGGCCTCCGATGACAGAATTCCACGTTGAGATGTCTCTCTCTCGCATTCCGCCGAACACCTTGAGAGCCCTGTCAATGCTTCCGCACTTAGCATACATATCGATGAGTGCGTTGCCAAGGATCACAGTAAGACGAACATGCCGCGATCGAACCATCTCCAAAAGTGAGCCGTGCATTCGCACTCCAATATCTAGGATCCCCAGTTCCGCGCAGGCAGACAACAGGCTAAGCATGGTGACCTCGTCCGGCGTTTCCCCCGTCCGCGTCATCTCCTCGTAAACGTCCATTGCCTTCTTGTATGATCCACATTCGACGTAGCCAGCGATCATGGCGTTCCACGAGACGACGTCCCTCTGCGGCACCATGTCGAAAAGCTCCCTCGCCTTGACCATCTCACCCCTCCGAGCATATCCCGTGATCATGACATTCCATGATATCAAGTCCTTGGACGGCATCTGATCGAACAGCGACCTCGCAGTACCCAGTTCCCCTCTTCTTGCATAACCGGAGACCATTGCCGACCAGGCGACGACGTCCCTCCTGGCCGACCCCTCGAAGAGACCGCTCGCCGCCTTCAAATCACCGCAATTGGCATGAAAGTTTATGAGCCCGTTCCTCACGAAACCATCTGCTTCTAGCCCGAATTTGACAATTTTGCCATGCATCTGGTTGCCCAGCGATGATGACCAGAGCCTGACACAGGCCTTGAGCAGGAAAGGAAAGGTGTACTTGTTGGGACGGACATCTCCATGGCAGCTGCCATACCGCTCCATGAGCATATAGAGGGAGACAGCGTCGAAGGGGCGAGGACCATGAGCGGAACCGCGGATGAGAGTATTCCATGTAAAGAGATCCGGTTGGGGAATACGGACGAACAGTTGGTGCGCATAGGCGAGAGCCCCCGGCACCAGAACCGCAGCGCAGTAAATGAGCTCCCGGACGGCAACGGGGTCAGAATCGAACCCAACGACGACCATACGAGCATGGGCCTGGCACAGCAAGCGGACGCTCCGGCATCGCCGCCAGAGCTGCGGCTGGTGGCGCTTGTGGCCGGACTTGCGTATCATAACTTGGGGATCATTAGGAGTATGAGTTGCGGAATAAGACGACGCTGTCTTCGACGGGACCGGATCCTCTGTGCACCTCGGTGTGCACCTCAATGCACACCACTTCTTAAATTCATCTAATTATGTGATCAAATTAGTTATTTTAATCATTTTTAAGACCGTGAATATACATATATAATATGTGATGTTATATTTTATGAAAATCAACATTAGATATATTTTATACATTTTATTTAAATTAAAAATATAATTAATTTACAAAATAGTATAAATTGAAAAAATATTAATATTACTTCTTTTTTATCAATACATAATATATATTTATATTCACAGTCTTAAAAATGATTAAAATAATTAATTTGATCACATAATTAGATGAATTTAAGAAGTGGTGTGCATTGAGGTGCACACCGAGGTGCACAGAGGATCCGGTCCCGTCTTCGACGGGCACAGAACCCACCAGGCAGGATGGAGAGACTCCAGAGCAAAATTTTCTGCAATATTGGACCCAAAATAAAATAAAATAAAATAAATCTGCGCAGAGACTTTTGTTTTTTACTTTTTTTTATTTGCTAAGTACGACTTTTTTTTTGAGAAAACAGTACCATATTCATTCATACTAAATTAAGAAAGATACGGAGTTTACACATCCATGGAGATACAATAGTGAAAACACTAGATCGAGTTAACAAGAGAGTTATCTTGAAAGAATAAATTTTCAAGAGATGATCGTACCACCAAGAGAAGACCAACACACACATGTGCAAATGTGGTCGGGTGGTAGAAATAGGAACTCATTCGTAGGAGTTAGACAACTGTGTCAAGACCGGAAGATCACTCCAAACGAGAGTGGATAAAGTCCATACAAACGGTCTCGAGAGATGCTTAGTGTCTAAAACGCTAAAAAAGCAGATGTAGAGTCATAACTCGGTCGTTAGACTACTAACATCGACGAAATAAAAGAAAATTGAGATAGACTTAAATAACCCGAGCTCTACAATTCCAATACAACAAAAAGATGCAAAATACCTAAAAAAAATTTTAGGCAAAGTGTTGGAAAAGGGAGATTGAGAGGGAGGACCATCCCTCCCTCCTTTGACTAAACCGACCTCAAACCGATAATGCTAAAAACACAAACAAAGGATCTAACACCGACAAAGAGTGCACTGGCTACAACGAAACCGTCAAGAGTGCCGCGAGGGGATGCCGCCGCAGGGAGAAGCTCTGCGCAGATGATGCCGCCGGCTAAGCTTCCGGAGTACGCCCCCGTGATGGCTTCTGCGAAGTTTCTGGTTTACGCCAAGGGGTGCCGCTGGGCGAGGGTTGCCGGGCGCGAGGGGTTTCGGGGGGGGGGGGTTTCGCCGGTGAAGGAGGTTGCCGGGGAAGGAGGCCACCGTGCAGGGAAGCTGCACGCTAGGGGCTCCGCCGGGCGAGGGTTGCCGCCAGGGGGGTTTCCACTGGATAAGGAGGGCGCCGGGGAGGGAGTCCGCCGGGGAAGGCAGTTGACGGCCTTGTGGCCGGGACCACCTAGAGGTAGGGCTGTTAGTAGCGGTGGCAATAGGTTGGGCCGGCCACGAGTTCGCGGGTTGATTCGACTGTGAATTATTACACGGATCAAAAGTTTTAATCTTCGGGATTCAATTCAAATTAAAAATCAAATTTATTTGATATTTTTAAAATCTCAAGTCAACTGGACCAAAACATATCCAAAATTGTTTTGGTTTGACCTCTTTGATAGTTTAGGCCATTTTGACAAATTCAAACAAGAAACGCTAATGAATGTATGGTTATGTAATCAAATTAACATGTTTATGCAATCAAATCCTAAATTAATCATATATATTAACTCTAAACTAACATACTTATACAATCAAAATTACAATTATATAATGTCTAAAGTAATCATACGTATCAACCAATTAAGATTAAAAACAAAATTAAATAAACCCTAAAACAACCATAAAAATAAAAGTTAAAACAATTCTAGATAAATAGCTAAAAAAGAGTTTATAAATACTCTAAATCAAACAGAGCAAACCTGATGTATATAGCATTGTATACCAGGAAAGCAAACGTCATATATGCGGCTTTGTGAGCCCAGAAAAGCAAACTTTATACACACGGACACACAGACAGAGTTTTTTCTAAAACAACACATTTTTTAATTTTAAAAATAGCACGCTAAAAATTTTTATTGTAAAACTAGCATGGTTTGGTCAAATCGAGTTATGAAAACTTGATTTATGAAGAAAGTCGATATCACACCGCTCGACTTAAACTAATGACGGTTCGGTCGAGTAAGCGTTACCGCTTTGAAAGTCGAGTTTGTATTACTTGACTTTCAACTTGGAAAGTCGAGTTACTAAAACTCGACTTTTCTTCTACATTTAACCACCCGTAAGACCCTTTTCCCCTTCTACATGTTACTGCGACCGATTTACCTGAGGGCAACTGGCTTGGGCGACGACGGCAGCAAACTCGACGGAGGCGGCAACAACGTGACTCCACCGCAGCGGCGGCGGCGTGTGCGGCGGGTGGTGGGCGGCGTCGTGCTTTTGTGGCGGCGACGGCAACGGCTAGGGCGGGGACGAGCACTGTGGGTTGGTCGGCTCGCCGAGGTGGGGAGGACTCTGGCTGAAGGTCTATTTCTGGCGGGATGGATCCGGCTGAAAAGGTGGACGGCAAGCATTTCGACAGGAGGGCTCCGACAGTTTCAATTTCAGTTTGGTGAAAGCATCCAATGTTAGGACTTAATCGGTATCAATTAGAATGGAAGGTAAAATTACAATTTTTATTGTTTAATTTATTGTTAGTGTTTGGTTTTTGTTGTTTTTTATTTGATTTAAGATGTTTTTTAATTATAGTTTGATTATGTTAAAATAATAGTTGATCTTGATTTTATTGTGTGAATTGCTTAAATTTGGTTAGAGCTTGATTTAGGTGTTGTTTAATTAGTGTTTAGTTTTTGAAATATTGTTTATTTAAAGTTGTTTTAGAAATGTTGTCTAATTATAGTTATTTTAGGATAGTTCCTCCGAAGTAATCTATTTTTAGATGTTGTTTTATTATAGTTGTTTTAGGTTAGTTCCTCCGAAGTAATACATTTTTAGATGTTGTTTAATTAGAGTTAGGTTTTAGAATTCTTTAATTAGAATTTGAATTGTTTTATTGAAATTAAAATAGATACTAGTTCTTTTGTCTATGTTTAATTAGAAAATGTGGTTTATAAGCCACTTGTGGTTGGGTTTAATTAGATTACTTAATTGTGTTAGACATTACCTAATTATATTTGGGGGGTTTTGATTTAAATGGGGGTATTTCTATTACAATTTTTTCATTTAGAATTTAAATGGGGGTACTTTAGATGGGTGTAAGTCCTCAATGATTGTAGGATCGGGATTATGATCAGTGGGGTGCAGATAGGGGTGTAAACGGAATCCGATATTCCGATATTCCGATTCGATATCGATAAAAATTAACGGGTTTGGAACTTGTTTTTGTATCCTATAAGTTATCGGAATCGGATATTCCGGTAGCTTATCGGAATCGGAATCAGTTGGTTCCGTTTCCGTTAATCCGATTTCGATAAAAAAATAATTATATATAAATAAAATTAAATAAAACAAAGTTAAATAAATTATAATATATAATATATAAATTGATAAAATAATAAAAATAAAATTTTAAGAAGATTATATCAAAATTTATTAATTATATGTAAATTATTGACTCACCTTTAAATAAAAATTAATATTTAATATGTATTTCGGATTTTATCGGATTCGGTTCCGATTTCGATAACGGAATCGGAATCGGATCGAAATCGGAACATAGTGATTCCGAAATTATCGAAATCGGAATCGGAACCCCTTAACCCTTATCGGAATCGGAATCGGATTCTGGTGAATACGCTACCGAATCCGACCCGTTTACAACCCTAGGTGCAGAGTACTTGTGGATTGACCTACATGGTCAAGTCGCGGGGGTTCTGAATTGATCCAATGCAAGACCATTCCGGGTTCTATGGAATCGATCTGAATCAACCGATTCCCGAATTGATCCACCTAGATCGGTTGAGGATCGACCGATCTGGTCGATTCCGATTGATCCAGCCGCGAGTCCCAACCGGATTGGTAGTTCTGGTCGGAATCAGCCGAGACGGATCCGGATTGGCTGATTTTGCAATCCATGGTACTTCTACTTTAAATGATAGTACTTTAAATGGGGTTACTTCTAATTTAAAATGTGGTATTAATCAATGGCTTGATATAGCAAGTTAGAAAATTAACGATTTGATATTTTTAGATTACTCGAAGAAAATTTAAAGATATGGCATTAAGGATAATCAATGTCCGTATAATGCTTGATGGGATGCTTTCAATAAGCAACAATTATGCTTACTATTATGGTGGATATGAATGCAATATTAAGATATTGCGAGGAGGTAGTTATGAATACCTCAAGAGTTATATATTCGATGCAACTGGGTGTAACCTAGGATCAATTAATTTGAAGTTAGTTTATAATTATTTTGATAGTGTCAATGAGGTTGTCGATGAATCAACCACTTAAACTCTATTGACGAGATATGTTGAGGCCAATAATATCGTACTATATATTGTAAAAGAATACGTTGACATCACAACCCAGGCTAGATGTAGTACTTGGAATCAACAAACTTATAATTAACCATCAATGAGTCAGTTGTAATCTCAAGTTGAAAGTAATATTAGTTCATGGAATGTAGTAAGTGGCCAGAACACTGAAATCAATTTGAATAAGCAATATGAAGCACATGATGAACATGATGAAATTGAAGAGTCCTCAAGTGATAACGAGGAAGTGCCGCATGAGATGGTCAATAGTATCTTGACTGTCAATGAATTTCATGGGGACGAAGATATAACATGGATAAATAATACAATTGCAAGAAATGTGTATATAGACAGTGATGAAAACGATGTTGAAGGGAAAGATACAATTGTAGTAAGAGGGGAAGAAGAGAATCTTGATGAACTTTCAATCGGAGATGTTTTCAGATGCAAAGAAGATCTTATACAGGCTGTTCCTACGTGGGCATTGAAACGTAACGTGCAACACAATGGCGGATCTAGGCTATGGTTAGTGGGGTCAAGTAGGGATGTCAATGGTTACCGATTATCCGATTATCCGACCCGTTCGTTAGTTAACAAACAGTTAATGGATAGTTAAAATTTTCCGAATAAGCTATCCGCGTTCGTTTACCGATTAACCGTTATCTTAGCGGATGCGGTCATGGATACACCATAAACCGAACCCGACAACCGTTATCCGTATTCGTTAATTAATATATAATACAACAACTCACAATTTATGGCATCTAAACATATATATATGTCCCATCTATAAAATTTTATTGTCCTTAACTCACCGGTTCACCCTCCTCCTTGAGACCTTAACATTCGACAAACCTTGCCCTGACGTCCTCTTCCGCTTCTTGATGGTGCAATCCATGTACACACTTTTGTTGCAAATCGACTATCTCATGTTTTATGTTAAACATGTATTATTTTGAATATGTAATTAAGATTTTTTTTCTATCTCATATTTTGTGCTGCACGTCTAATTATTTATCACAGACTAAAAAATTATTGTTACTATATACTTGTAAATTATTTTTTGTATCTCATGTTTTGTGTTAGATATATAATTAAGAATTTTCTTTTTGTTCATTGCTATAAATAAATGTTTTGATTGTAATATATATATTTTATGTGTATTTTCATCGGTAAAATTACCTTTACTTCTTTATTTTGCTTAGTTGTATCATACACATGTTATCTCTTTATATATTCGATAACCGTCCATTATCTGACTGTAAACCGTTTTTAAGCGGATTGAACAATGCGGTTCGCGGATACACCCGATGCCGATAGTTAACGAACAGCAAGTGGATACATATTTTTCTTATAGGATACAGATACGAATAATACTATTATTCGACCCGTATCCGACCCGTTGACATCCCTAGGGTCAAGTGACCCCACTAAAATTTGAAATTTCTATTATAAACTTCTAAATATTTTATCAAAATACTTGATATTATTATGTTTTAAAAAGAGGTGACATCACTAATTTTATTTTGTGACCTCACTATGTACAAATTCTAGATCCACCACTGGTGCAACATGAACCGATATATCAACGAAGACTAATCTTACATTGATATGTCCATCAAGAACCGAAGGGTGTAACTGGAGATTACATGCACATGTTAGCACTAGAGTCGGAGGGTCATGGAAAATCATTAGTTTCGAC
Source organism: Cryptocoryne crispatula var. balansae (assembly GCA_036172225.1). Taxonomy (NCBI): domain Eukaryota; kingdom Viridiplantae; phylum Streptophyta; class Magnoliopsida; order Alismatales; family Araceae; genus Cryptocoryne; species Cryptocoryne crispatula. The sequence continues at coordinate 13,934,981 of CM069920.1, read as the reverse complement.
AATAATCACACTTGCTCCACTCTCATTCATAACATGGCACATAGACGTTGACATACACAATAATTTGTCATCTAATCATGCCCATTGTTCGATCCTGTCTAGATATCTGACCAAGGGACATCATAGATATGGTGCAAGTTAAATATTCTCTAAAACCTTCTTATTATAAGGCTTGGAATGCTCGTAGGAAAGTCTTTGAAAAGTTGTTTGGTGATTGAGAAAGTTCTTACACACATTTGTTAAGATACATGGAAGCAGTAAAAATGACCATGCCTAGGACAGTGCATACCTACTTGTGTAAAAGTGATAGTAAAAGATTGTTCTTTTTCTTCTAGAGTTTCATGCCTTCTATTGAAGGATGACAATCTTGTCGCCTAGTTATAAGTGTGGACGGTACATTCCTTCATGACAAATACCGCGGTACACTTTTGGTTGCTTGCGGTGTCGATGCTGACTAAGGCTTATTTCCTATTGCATTTGTTGTTGTAAACAGTGAGAATGATCGATCATGGTCATAGTTCTTACAACAACTATTGTACCATGTTCCATCTGTAACAGAAAGACGTCATGAACTGTGTATAATATCTGATAGACATGTCAGTATTAAAAATGCAATTGAACGATGGTTTCCTCTAGTAGCAAATCGTTATAGTCTTCGACACTATCGTCAAAATTTTCAATCTCATTTCAGTGGTAAAGAACTATACAGAAGGATGTACAATATAGACATGGCTACTAATGCTTTCGATTTTAACAAACGGACGGATAACATAAAATTGCGTTGTCTAAAAGCATATGATTGGTTATTTTAATTAAATCTAGAGTATTGGGCTCTAGCCTTTGATTCCAATAGTAAAAGATAAATTATTCTGAATGCTTTAATAATGTTTTGAAAATAGCACAGGGTTTGCCCATTTATGTTTTGGTTCACATGACGTACCACCGACTTAGACTTATGTTTTATCAACGTCATACGTGTGGCATGAACATGGAATCCCGTCTTACCACTAAATTTGAGAAGAAAATACTAGAGTTGAAAGAAAAAAGTTGAGAGATAATCATTCAAATTTGAGTAAATGTTGGTGAGTGAGATTTGAATGATGTTTATGGCCGTGTATTCCGAGTTGACATTGACCATAATTCAATTGCATGCACATGTTATGATTCTTTGCTGAGACATTTCCCATGTAAACATGTTTTAACTGTTATCGGGTTAGTGAATTGTGATCAATATACATACGCATCCAAGTGGTACAGTGCTGATTATTATCGATCAAACTATGAGCATGAATTTCACACTATTCTAAATGCTACTTATTGGCGATTGGCCGTCATTTGATCCAGATAGGAACATAATACTATTGTTACCACCTGCTAATGTCCGAAAGAGTGGTAGACCAAGAAATAAACGTTTACCAATGGTGATGGACCGTGAGCCAAGCAAACAACAGAATAAATGTAGTATTTGTAAACAACGAGGACACAATCATTCCACTTGCCGTATGAATCCATAGTACGTATAGTTTGTAATTGAAATTAATATTTAACAACTGTTTGTTCAAAACTTTTTACCGCATATTTAGTTATATTCTTTTAAATGTGGTTCGAATATTCAATTACCTACATGTTTAAACTTGAACTATAGATATGGAGCGAGGTCCTCGTGATACTTCTCTGTTATGGGATAAGTCTTGCCATCGTTTGACGAATCCTAAGGTAAACTTTACTTTTATACACCTTTAAAATTATTACCATTTGTTTATGTTGTTCCCGCATGTATTTAAATTGTAGTTTCATCATATTCAAGTTTACAAAGTTTTGATCTCGTAAGTGACATTAGGAGATACTTTAAAATTTTATTGCATTCGTGTTATGTCCTAATCCTTTTTTATTTATTAAATTTTGTTGCAGGATGATACCACTCTTGTTTTAGTCTCTCACTTCCGTCAGATGTCGTTATGGTCAATTGAAAATCCTATAGTTTTGGAGTTATTTGAAATTGGTGGTTTTGTCCATTTACATCATTTACAGTGGTTTACTTTAGATAGACAGTTGATTACGACCCTCGCGGAGCGATGGCGTCCCGAGACGTCTACCTTTCACTTACCCCGGGGAGAGATGACCGTCACACTTCAGGATGTATTCATCATCATGGGTCTTAGGATAGATGGTGCCCCCATCATTTGCCCACCTCGGGTACCATCTAAAGAGTTCATGAGCTGGGAGGGTGTTTGCCTCCGATTTTTGGGTGAACGATTGATAGAAAAGGATGAGATCGCACCGTATGGTCAAAGTTCATCTACATTACGGTTGCAGTGGTTGTATAACACATTTGGGTAGAGGGCGGGTGAGTTACCCACCGATGATAATGAGGAGTCTTGTACCGTATGTGTATATCATACTAGGGCTCTTATGCTCATGTACATCGGCACACTACTACCAGATACCTCGGATACCAAAGTTCATATGTAGTTTTTTTATGGAGGATTTTGAGGAATGTGAGAGCTTGGCATGGGGTGTCGCGGTATTAGTCTACTTGTATTGCCAATTATGTGCCGCCACGGCTATGAAGCGCAAACGAATAGGTGGATGTATACATTTGTTACAAGTACGTATGATTTTATTAAAAAATAAATATTATCAATTTTGTGTTTGCATAACCCGTTATGTTAACTTCTTTCTTACATATGGTCGTGGGAACACATCCACGTCAGTCGGCCTCATATGCCACTTCCCGTCCATGTTGGCGAAGAAAGGCGACTGCTTAGATACCGGTAAGGAGCGGACATATCTATGTTGCATCTGTATTTTTTATTATTCGTATTGATGACTTTTCATAATATGTAATTTATACATGTGGAATCCACATCCAAATCGACCTCAACATAGATTTACACTTTTATTTTATAGAAATGAACTTGACACCGAGGAGGCTAGCCAGGTATATTTAAATTGTCTTTTGAATTATTTATTCTAATTTATCAAATAACGCATGAGTTGATAATTTTTTCTTACATTTGTTTTTGATATAAATTACGTGGGAGCCTTATACACAAATTTTAAAATCTGTACTTACTATGTCGGTAGAAAACACCCGACTTTGGCTAGCCTCGGTACCTCTCTTATGTTGTTCGGTCATGGAGGTCCATGCACCTGAACGTGTGCTTCGGTAATTCAGCCTCGTCCAAAGAATGTCACGTAATAGAAAACAATATGAACGCAAAGATGAATGCGGTCGTTGGGGGTACTGATTGGACGCAAGTATATGCATATTGGATTGATCGGTGGAATCAACGGGAGGAATTTGTTTATCAACCTCTTGAGGAGGAGATTGATATAGTTTTACAAACACAACAATATGAACAATGGTATACGAAAAGAACTGTCCTATATCTTGTTCAAGAAACCCATGATCCTCCCGAGCAATATTATCCGAGGGGTCCTATGGAGCGAGAATTGGTAAGACTATGTTATTTTGTTAGAGCGTAATAACTTTTTTTAACCTTTATTGATTTGATTGTTCGTATAACTTTTTTTCAGCTACAAAGTCATCACGAAATCCAACGGATACTTCAATCGACTAGGCCATATTAGCTAGAGCAAGCAAGGGATGACATCTTGGAGTTACAACATATGCACGAGAAGCTCCATATCACGATGCCCTCATATGAGTCCAGTTTTGATCCATCGCATTCTTCATCTGGACACCGCCTACAACCTCCTTTCGGTTGGAGTGGACGAGAAGATGCCGTATCTTCAAGTGCAGGACCGTCTACAGGAGCGAGACTGTCTACATATGTGCGGAGAAGACCGCGTGATCTGTCCATGATCACTCTGACTGACGCCGGCTATGGATATCAAGAACAGGACTCTATTGACAATCCCACTCCATCGGCACCGATGCGGCCGAGTCAACATGGCGAAAATGTGGTGGCCGATGTCCGGCCTAATAGATTAGAATTATCACCTCCCGAAGAAGAGGAAGGGCGGCTTGTTCGGAGAAGACTTCGTCCAATGAGAGGAAGGGGAGGGTGAAGTCGAGTTTTTATGGATATGATTGGGTAGACTTTTCATTTACGCAATCGGTTGACTGTGTATTAACTTATATTTTCATATCAAAAATTGCATGTCTATGAATGTACGTATGTGAATTGAATGTCTATTTGTGTGAACCCAATTTTGAGAAAATGTATGTGAAATTGTATGTCCATATGTTCATATGTGCGAGTTACATGAATTCTACATTTTTTATGTTATAAAGTGTTGAATGTTGGTATGAATGGATTTGTTTTGAATATGGTGATTTCATATAGTTAGTTGTATGCTTGAAAGTGTCCTCCATCCCCATCCGAAAGGAGAGCTTCTATGTTATTAAGTGTTGATTTCATATGGTTAGTTGTATGCGAATTGTATGTATGCTATGTTTTCTGTGTCCTAAATGGTTGTGTTTCAAAATGATAGCTGAATTATGTTGAATGAAGTTCTGTTGAATGAAGTTCTATTTGAGACTTATAAGTCTCCTTCAAATTGTATTTTATTGAATGGATTTGGATAAATTTCAATTGTATGTCTCGCAGGTGTTGAAAACTACACTCCAAACTACTGCAGTTTTTTTATGTGCTGTGTGAAAGTCAAGTTTCAGAAACTCGACTTTCACAGGTTTACCAAAGGGAAAGTCGAGTTTTAGAAACTCGACTTTTACTTTGGTAACCCCGCAAATGCCTGAAATTGAGTTCTGTGGGAAAGTCGAGTTCTAGGAACTCGACTTTTACTCTGGTAACCTTGTAAACGCCTGAAAGCGAGTTCTATGAGAAAGTCGAGTTTTGCTTGGTAAAACCTGCAGCGACCAAAATTGAGTTATGTGGGAAAATCTAGTTTTCAACCCCGCTAAAGTTGAGCAACCAAAAGTCGACTTTACACTAATTCGTTATTTGTCGTCATTAGGCATCCTAAATCGATTTTCTTTATAAATTGAGTTTTGGAAACGCGACTTTACCCAAATAACGCTGGTTTTACAATAAAAAATTTTAGCGTACTACTTTTAAAATAAAAAATGTGTTATTTTAAAAAAAACTCCAGACATATATTTGTATATATACACACTTGAAAAGTATCAATTTTTAATTCCTTGAAAGTGGCAAGGGGTTGCGTACTCAAGGAGACTCACGCTTACACAGACGCCATGCCTTTCTCTCAGCTTCTATCTGTGCATGGACACTCTAATGAAAGTCGGGTATGGTAGGGCTGTAAACGGAGCGGATACGGAGCGGATATGCCATTTCCGAATCCGCTCCGCTAGTCAATTCGGATATCGGATATCCGCTCCGGTTAGAATTCGAATACGGAGCGGATCTTCACAATCGGATATCTCTCGGATACGGAGCGGATACGGATAATATCCGCTTCGCCCCCCCCCCCCCCGCACAACTAGGCTCCCCGTTCGCCGTTCGGCTCCTGGTTGACGTAGGCGAAGTCCGGAGGCGCCGCCGCCGCCGGCCGAGGGGGGGGATGCGGAGGCGCCGCCGCAGCCTCGGCCGAATGGGGGGGTGATCCGGAGGCGCCGCCGCCGCTGGCCGAACAGGGGGATCCGGAGGCGCCGCCGCCGCTGGCCGAGGGGGGGGATCCGGGAGGCGCCGCCGCAGGACAAAGGGGGGGGGTGATCCGGAGGTGCCGCCGCCGCCGGCCGAGGGGGGGGATCTGGAGGCCCCGCCGCAGCCGCTGGCCGAATGGGGGGGGGGGTGATCCGGAGGCGCCGCCGCCGCTGGCCGAACAGGGGGGGGATCCGGAGGCGCCGCCGCCGCCGGCCGAACAGGGGGATCCGGAGGCGCCGCCGCCGCCGGCCGAGGGGGGGGATCCGGAGGCGCCGCCGCAGACAAAGGGGGTGATCCGGAGGTGCCGCCGCCGCCGGCCGAGGGGGATCCGGAGGCGCCGCCGCAGCCGCCGGCCGAATGGGGGTGATCCGGAGGCGCCGCCGCCGCCGGCCGAACAGGGGGGGGGATCCGGAGGCGCCGCCGCCGCCGGCCGAGGGGGGGGATCCGGAGGCGCCGCCGCGGGACAAAGGGGGTGATCCGGAGGCGCCGCCGCCGCCGGCCGAGGGGGGGGATCCGGAGGCGCCGCCGCAGCCGCTGGCCGAATGGGGGTGATCCGGAGGCGCCGCCGCCGCTGGCCGAGGGGGGGGGGATCTGGAGGCGCCGCCGCAGGACAAAGTGTAACGACCGATTAAATTAGCTGACTGGCCCAACAATCATACTAATTAAGAGCCTTCCCAGGAGGTCACCCATCCTTGGCTTACTCCCAACAAAGTACGCTTAACTTCGGAGTTCTTTCAACTCAACCTCCGAAAAATGGTTAACCGGTGTTGTTGGTAGTCCACTGATTTAATCTTTTAACATATTCACAAATCGGGGTATTACAATCTACCCCCCTTAAAGACTTGACGCCCTCGTCAAGATCACACACATCACATACCCAGGCGAGTCACACCGGACCTTCCGGCTGGGTCATGCTCTGATACCATACTGTCACGACCCGGATTAAATTAGCTGACTGGCCCAACAATCATACTAATTAAGAGCCTTCCCAGGAGGTCACCCATCCTTGGCTTACTCCCAACAAAGTACGCTTAACTTCGGAGTTCTTTCAACTCAACCTCCGAAAAATGGTTAACCGGTGTTGTTGGTAGTCCACTGATTTAATCTTTTAACATATTCACAAATCGGGGTATTACACAAAGGGGGGGGGGTGATCCGGAGGCGCCGCCGCCGCTGGCCGAGGGGGATCCGGAGGCGCCGCCGCAGCCGCTGGCCGAATGGGGGGGTGATCCGGAGGCACCGCCGCCGCAGCCGAACGGGGGGATGCTGATGTCGTGCCGCCGCCGGGACGCTCGGGAGGGAGGCCGAATGGGGGGGGTGATGCTCGGGAGGTGCCGCCGTCGCAGGCCGAACGGGGGGGGATGCTCGGGAGGCGCCGCGCTCGGGAGGCACTGCGAGGATGCGCCGATGCGGGATGTCGGGATGGGGGAGTCGGGCACTGGCCGGCTGGAGGGATTAGGGATTCGGAGGTTAAAGGTTATGGTTTAAAGATGGCCGTTGGATCTTACATCTAATGGCTCAGATCGAACCGAATCTTAACCGGAGCGGATCTACTGATTCCGAATCCGCTCCGTTTAGTTTTCGGATAATATCCGAATCCGAAATAACTATCCGCCGGAGCAGCTTAAACGGATAATATCCGCCTATCCGAATACGAATTCGAACCGAATCCGGATTTTATCCGGATCCGTTTACAGCCCTAGGGTATGGTTCATAGCCAAGCAGCTTCTCGAGGACCTGTATGATGCATCCAATTGTTGACGCTTCATTTAGTAATCAACCTGCTACTGGGTCATTTAGAGATGATATATAAGATGACATTAATAACTAACCTCTAGCAAAACAAAGAATGGAGCTACCACGACTGCCTGGGGAGCCTTGTTGACAAGTGTGGGTGATCTTTTCTGCATATGATGAATTAATATATGCCATGCAAACACTTCAGATACAGAGATACAGGTGGATTAAGGCCCAGCACCATAGGAGTCGAGTGACGGTGGATTCGAGCTCGGAAGCGAGCTACGTCGACCCTCGTGGGGAGCTCGGGGGTGAGAGAGGGACATTACGAAGCCACCCGTCTACTAAGTCAACATGCCTTTTTATTAGGTTCTCTGACCTTGTCACCATGAGATAGCGGAAGCAGGCCCAGCAATGATAATTTCTTGAGAGAATATGAAGTCGCCCATCTACTTACTTAGGGTCTCCTTGCTTGGATGAAAAACGAAAAATGCTGAAAAAGTTTTACTAGGATTTAATTTTTGATGGAAAAGTATATGCAAATTTGTTGTTTGGTTGATCAGAAATATTTTTTCTGAAATATTTTTATATAGTAACTTTAAAGAAAATAAAAACATGTTTGGTAACTTAATTACGTGTGTATTTGTTTTGAAAATATTATCTCACATTTAAATTCACTTTTATAAAAATATTTTTAGTTGTTATCGATCATTTTACAAGATGTAAATAAGTTTTTTTATTTTCTTATTTCATATAATAAAACAGCATGAGTTTTTAATTAGTTATTTTTATCAGAATATTTTAAAGACTTGCAATTAAAACTATTATGTAATAAAATATTATTTAGAAGTCTTACTTTAAAAAATTACATTTTAAAAAAATTAAAAATATAATAAAATGTGTACACTATTTTTTTCTTAGAATTTACAAAAAATTAGAATTTTTAAATAATAAAAATTTTACTAAATATTTTATTTGACATGATTTGTTATAAAAATATTTTATTTAAAATATAAACGTTTTACTTCATACTAACATGTTTTCATTTGATTCTCGATGTTTGTATGAGTATGAACACCGGTGGAAAAATGGTTTACAGACCATTTTGGCCATTTGGGGAATGCCAAATTCTTGGCTTTTGGGTAGTCAATGTAGATTAGTTTACGTTGGCCTGTCATATGCATGGAACCAAATAAGATCATGAATTGGGTTTTTCTGAAATGTAACGCATGCATTGACTTTTACGGGGATCAAGGACACCCTTACGTGATGTTTAATAATGTGGACATTTTAGATATCTAAAAATTAATATTTAAAATTGTTTGATAACACATCTGAATATGATAACTAAATAAATTAAGATTGTTTGATAAAATATTTGAACATGAAATAGAATATATTAAAATTGTTAGATTTAAATTTTATATCTAAATCAAAATATAATTAAATTAAGCATAACCTAAGTTACTTTACCTGATAGCTAAGAGTTAAAATAAAAAATAAGACACGACATAAATCCTAGTTGTACCGGCTTAAAATTCTCATTTTATTGTCAAAAATAATTTTATTGATAACTTAATTTACATATATAATAATACTTTTAAAAATGTTATTATCTTAAACTTAACCTAAAGTAAAATGTATTCTTTTGAATATAAAATTTCTGTGTTGAACTTGAAGTACCGCATATTATATAAGTGAAGTCTGTTTAAGACTGGTAATTCCTTGGTGTATCAACACTTTGAGATCTTGTACTTGGTATCAAATCAATTAGAAAACTCATTTTTCCAATTATCGTCTTTTTACCCTGGTTAAGTATTTAGAGTACTATCACGTAAAAACTTGTCTCTTATTTATCAAGAGTGAATAATCCATTGTTATTTGATCAATTATCTCTACTATATTTCTCTTGTACTTGATCTATTAACTATATTAGAGTATCGATTGAGTGATCCGTAACTCATAGTCAAAGCACAAGGTACATCCGGTAAGACATATTTGGCAACCCGAGTCAAAAGTCTAACCGTGAAACTGTACTCAATCTCAAACTCAAAGCTTTAGTTCCAAATGATTGGGGTCGGCTATATGGATTCCTCTTTACCATTCTTCACGATATTCCACTAGCTCCTCCCGAAGGCCTAGTTCTTCCAATTCATATTAGATATATCTATGCCAAGTTAACTTGCACTACCTCTTTGCCTCCTATGTGTCAGCAACATCATGGTCTCAATTTGTCTAACATACATCTCAAGAGGGTGCCAGCAGATATGCCCAGACCAACAAAGTCTTCTTTTCTTTACTATATCCTATATTCTAACAACTCTCACTTTGTCCCTAATACACTCATTGCGGATTCTGTTTACTTATGTGTGGCCACACATCCACCTTAACATCCACATTTTAGTTACACTCAATTAGATAATATGCTTATTCTTAGTTGTCCAACATTTACTACTGTAGAGCATGACGAGTCTTATAGTCGTGCGATAGAAATTTCCTTTTAATTTTAGAGGGATTTTATGATCACATAGAATCCCTGTCATCTGCCTCTATTTCAGCTATCTCACTTTAATCTTATGGCTAACATCTTCATCACATTCTCCATCCATACATAAGATTGAATCCAAATATTTAAATTAGGTGCCCAATGAGACGACCTTTTCGTCTAATGTTACTTTGACCTCTTCAACTCTTGGGGTATTGTTAAATATGAAGTGTATAAATTCTATCTTCGTCCTGCTAATTTTGAATCCCTTAACTTCTAACTTAGTTCTCCATCATTCAAATTTCCTATTAATAATTTCCTAAGTCTCATCAATTAGAATAATATCATATATAAACTCTCTTGTATATTCTTAGTTATTTCATCAATAACTATGATAAAAGATACGAACTTAGAGCAGATCCTTGATGTAACTTGATTAACATAGGGAAGGCTTTTGATTTCCCTCTTGGGGAGAAAATCTCGGCGATTGCACCCTCGTACATGTCTCTGATGATGTTAATGAATCCACTATGCACCATTTTCTTTCTTAACACCCACCAAAGAACCTCTTTTGGGACTTAGTCATAGGTTTTTTTTTATAAATCGAGAAAACCATAAGGAAATCTCTCTTTGGATCTCTATATTTCACCACTAGGGATCTAGCTAGGAAGATAGCTTCCGTAATCGATCTACCTAGCATGAATCTAAATTGGTTTCCTAAGAGCATAGTACACTCACGAAGTCTCCTCTCTAACAATCAACATAATATAATTATGTGAAGTTATATTATGTGAAGTCTCCTCAGAGTAGATAAGTTACATTTTATAAAAAAAAATTACACTAACAATCAACATAATATAATTATGTGAAGTTATATTTATATGTATAAATCAATTCATTAAAAATTTGTAATTTTAAAATATATTTATGCCTTTGATATCAACTTTGAAACTAAACAAGATAATACATAAAATTTTAGCGAAACAATTTTTTTAAATTTTTTATCATCTTTGAAAAGAGTAAACATTTTCATCTATTATTATCATTTCCTCTCTCGTCTAAGAACCTATGTTAACTACTGACGGCACATGCAAAAGAATTGACGGACGCCTCTAATGGCAGGGAATACGTCAATATAGTTTCAGTAACCGGAAGGGATATCGCTGGTCTACTGACACGATCTCTGCTCCTGAGAGTGGAGACGAGGGTTTGAGAGCTATGAGCTCGTCACCTCTTGGGGGGTAGTCATTTGTGAGGATCGAGTTAGAGTTCGATCTTTCACTGCGTGCATAAGTAAGGTGTCTCCGGGTCAACTGGGTCAACGTGAAAATTTTTTTTGGAAAGACTATCAAACAGTCTTCAATGACATATTATCTGACCGAACCAGATTTAAGAGCATATGAAGCCCAATCAAACCGCCCCAACACGCCTCGTGACCCCTCCCAAAGCTAAGGGTGCATTTGGATCCATGTAAAAGTTCGATCAGTTGAAAATATTTTACATGTAGCCGTTTTTCCGTAGAAAAGGAAAACCAAATATCGTATTTGGTGTCCAAAAAATGATTTTCCTAAAAATATTTTTGACATTTTTATTATTTTTAAATTATTTTCAGGATAGTTATTGTTTAACTTTTAGAAAGTAATTTATATATCATGATCAAAATTTTATTACCTACAAATTCTTTTTCCCGAAACATGAGTTACTCATGTATTAGAAATATGTTTTAACAATAGTAAAAATCATAATATATTAGGTTGATGATCAAATTTTAAAGATTTTTTTAACTTACTTTGTAAATTATTCTACTATGTTTTTGGCCACTTCTACTAAAATTGTATTTAGTTGTAAATAAAAGTTCAAAGTAAAAAACAATTCTGTATTTGATATTTTAATTATACTTATTTAAATAATGTTTCTTTGTAAAAATTAGTTTATTTTAATTTAATTTATTTTTATTTTTATAAATATTTACCATTTATCATATATGTAATAATTTAAATTTTAATCTACATTTTTATTCAATAAAACTTTGTATATTAATAGAAATTTAAATTTTAAACAAAAATATTATTAAATATCTAATACTTGATTTGCAATATCGGTGCAAAATAAACTGTGCATCGGAAAACAGCATCCGCTTAAATTTTACGGATGCCAAACTCTTGATTGCAAAAAGGTCAAAGTAAAATATTTTACATTGACCCGATATTTACATGCAACCAAACAAAGCTCTGTCATAATTAACCGGGAAAACATCATGCGTGCAGCATATTTTACGGTGAAACAACAGTTGACCCTAAATGGACCTTATCACCATGGGTAATAATATAGACAGAGGAAGACGTCACCAGTCTATTGTAATAGTTGAAACTCTTCTTAGAAATATTTCAACTTGTTGCGTGACCTCACCACTCGAGCGGATCAGGTCAGAGGGGAACCAGGCTCCTCCTTAAATGGTTTGAGGATTCATAACGGCGCGGGATGACTGGTCTAACCCCAATGTTCCACGGGGGCTTCGAGCAAAATTCCTAACTGCTCCCTCTTTAATTAGTTAGTCAAGTCAGCTGTCTACCGTAGAGCTACCCCCCTGGCCGGCGGTGTACGCCTTAATTATCACCGACACCGAGTAGATTAATTACTACCTCTTTAATTGGTCAGCCAAGTCAGCTGTCTACCGTAGAGCTAATCCCCCGGCTGGCGGTGTACGCCTCGTCACCAAGTGGAGAGAGTGGACAGTATCATATTGATTCGTACTAAACTAAGAACGATACAGAGTTTGTACATTCATAGAGATACAACAGTGAAAATACTAGATCGAGTTAACAAGAAAGTTATCTTGGGAAAATAAATTTTCAAGAGATAAGAATACCACCATGAGATGACCAACACACATGTGCAAACGTAGTCGGATGGCAGAAGTAGGAACTCCTTCATAGGAGTTGGGCAACTATGTCAAGACCGGAAGATCACTCCAAACGGGAGTGGATAAAGCCCAGACAAACAATCTCGAGAGATGCTTAGCGTCTAAAACGCTAATAAAAGCATATGTAGAGTCATAACTCGGTCGCTGGACTACTAACATTGACGAAATAAAAGAAAAATAAGATAGACTTAAATAACTCGAGCTCCACAATTCCAACACAACAAAAAAAGACAAAATGCATAAAAAAAAAATTAGGCAAAGTGTTGAAAAAGGGAGATTGGGAGGGAGGACCATCTCTCAGTCCCAAGACTAAACCGACCTCAAACCGACAATGCTAAAAAACACAACCAGAGGATTTATCACCGACGAAGAATGCGCTAGCTACAAAGAAACCGTCAAGAGTACCGCAAGGGGATGCCGCTGCAGGAAGAAGTTCTGCACAGGGGATGCCGCCGGTTAAGCTTCCGGAGTACGCCCCCACGATAGCTCCTGCGAAGCTTCCGGTTTACGCCAACGGGTGCCGCCGGGCGAGTGTTCCCGGGCACGAGGGGTTCCGCCGGGGAGTTTCCGCCGGAGAAGGAGGTCATCGGGGGGGGGGGTTTCGCCGGAGAAGGAGGGCGCCGGGGAGGGGTTCCGCCAGGGGGGTTCCGTCGGAGAAGGAGGCCGCCGGGGGGTGTCCGCCGGGGAAGGAGGCCGCTGCTAGGGGTTCCGCCGGGGAGGGTGTATACCGGGGAAGGAGGCCGCTGCGGAGGGAAGCCATGTGCGAGGGGTTCCGCCGGGCGAGTGTTCCGCTAGGGGGGTTCCGCCAGAGAAGGAGGGCGCCGAGGGTGATTTGATTTGACAATCATATGAAGTGGAGTCAATCATTAAATTATTATCAAATCGTTATCAAATCATCTTCTCTTGTGAGAGAATTGAGAAACTTCTCTCAATCGGTCAACTAAGGAGATTTACCCTCCCAACTAGACAATAAATAGAGGAAGAAGGCCCTATCCATGATAATTGCGTTGTACCGACTTATGATAAAATCTTAAAAGTTAAAATTTTCTCACAAGAGATTAAAAAAATTGGTCGCTAAGATTCTTTCTCAATGAATGGTCAACGTCTTGTTATGGCTTATTTATAGCTTGCCACTATAAATTAAAAGTTCGGATCATGTAAGTTTTCCGTTGGAGGGAACAATCTCAATTCTCAATCAGAAACGATCACAACACCCTGGTCACTTAAGTGACGGTTCAGTAACTTAGGAGATTCGCTTTCTCAAGTAGATAGTAGATAGAGGAAGAAAGATTTTTTGATGACAATTGTGCTCTACTTACCGATAAAACTCATCTTAGAAATAATCAACTATTTATGATAAAATCTTAAATTTAAAATTAGGAGTCCAGATCACCTAAGCTCTTCGGTGGAGGAACAGTCTTAGTCTCTAATTAGAAATGATCACAACTTCCTGATCACTTAAGTGATAGTTCAGTGAATTACCACCAAAGTAATAATTCGTTATCGTCGATAACGAGTTGTATTAAGTTCAATAACGAGTTACTAAAATGTCGGTAACAATTCAACAACTATTTAATTTTTTTAGTAACAGTTCAGTGAATCAGGTTACCGACACCTGAATAACTCGCTACTAAACAAAATATAACTTGTTATCGATGGTAACAATTTATCATTTTTTAATAAGAGTACTAAACTATAAGTGATTTAGAGGTTGCGATGATTTATGATTAATCTCCACTATAAAAAAGAGGCGATGAGAACTCATAAATTGATCCTCATCTAAACTTGTCACAGCGAGACTCGTAAAAATGGCTACCCGCGTGCCAACACCTTTGACCACGCCCCTGGCTTCTTCTTCTTTTTTTGTCAACGGCCACGTCCCTAGCAGCGTCCCCAGTTACGGCTTATTTATGGTCTGCCGCTGCGGAGCAACAGTTCCAACAGGCGGCGATACGTGAATCAAGAGGGAAGATGACAGACGCGGAGGCAGCAGCGACGTCGGAGTCCAGATCCCTCCGCCATCGGCACCTGAACGCTCTCACCATCCCGTCGGCGTTGTCCCACATCCTCCACCTGAACCAATACCAGGTCCACCATGCAGACGGTAGCGCCGCCGGGTCGAACAGCACCCCCCACCTCCAGCCCAAGAACACCCCCACCTCCTCTCCCCAGGAGGACATCCACTCTCTGTGGCGCGATCTCCACGGCTCTCACGACTGGGCTGGCCTCCTCGACCCGCTCCATCCATGGCTCCGCCGGGAGATCATCAAGTACGGCGAGCTCAGCCAAGCCACGTACGACGCCTTCGACGCCGAACAGTCCTCCCAATACTGTGGCAGCTGCCGATTCGGCCGTTCCCGGCTGCTCCGGCGGCTGGGTCTCACCCACCGCGGTTACGACGTAACGAAGTACGTCTACGCCATGTCCCACGTCAAGATGCCCCGCTGGCTGGAACTTTCTCTCCGCGCCGAGACCTGGAGCAAGAACTCCAACTGGATGGGCTTCGTTGCCGTCAGCGACGACGAGGAGACCCGTCGCATAGGCCGCAGGGACATAGTCGTAGCCTGGCGCGGTACCGTCACTCCGGCCGAGTGGTTCGAAGACGTACAGTCGCGACTGGAGCCGCTTCACGGCGATGACCTCCACCGTCGTCGCCATGATCAGAAGGGCGCGCCCAAGGTGGAGAAGGGCTTCCACTCTGTATACACGTCCAAGAGCCCGTCGACCCGGTACAGCAAGACGAGCGCCTCGGATCAGGTTATGGCGGAGCTTAGGAAGCTGGTGATGTTCTACACCCGCAGGGGCGAAGAGGCCGTCAGCCTCACTATCACAGGGCACAGCCTCGGCGGAGCGCTGGCACTGCTCAACGCCCACGAAGCCGCCGCAGCCGCCATCCCGGGACTCACCCACATAAGCGTGGTCTCATTCGGAGCGCCGCGGGTGGGGAACTCTGCCTTTGGGCGGGAGCTGGGCGAGCTGGGCGTGAAGGTGCTCCGACTAGTGAACAAGCAGGATCTGGTGCCACGGCTGCCCGGAGCTCTGCTCAACGAGGATCTCGGCAAGATCGTGGAGGGCCTCGGACGGGTGTACGCGCATGTCGGCGTGGAGATGAAGATGGACGTCGGAAGGTCACCGTACCTGAGGCGCCGGAGAGTCGACCCTGTGGGCTTCCACAGCTTGGAGACCTACATGCACCTGGTGGACGGCTTCCATAGCAAGGCGGCGGCGTTCCGGAGGGAGGCGCGACGAGACGTCGCCCTTGTGAACAAGGCGTGCGGTCTGCTGAAGAAGGAGCTGAAGATCCCGGCTTGCTGGTACCAGGCGGCGAACAAGGGGCTTATCCGCAACGCCCACGGCCGCTGGGTGATGCCAGAGAGGGAACCGGAGGACATCCCGTCGCCGTATAAGGAGAGGGAGTCCTTTCTATTCTCGCCAATTTGAGCACCTTACCTCTGTTGAGAGATAAACTTTATTCTCTCGTTTAATCTTATTTATCTTCTAATTACAATAGTCTTAAAAAGTGTTTAGTGGAGGAGAAGAATGGGTGTGTATCCTCTATTTATGTTATTATGAATTTTAGAATAAATGGTCAGTTAGATAGAGTTAGTAAGACTAAGCAGCGAGCTCTTGTAATGTCCCATCCAACTATAGTGGAGAAGAATTTCGAACATCACATTTAGGTGAATTCTTAAAGTTGTTTAAAGGTCATGTTTGGAGTGTTACATATGTCAAAATGTAACTTAAGACCTATATATACATGTGCCTACTTGTTCTTTGTAATCCAAACTTTGTAAGAAAGTTTATAAAGTGAGTATTGTGATTTTCTTCCATTTTGTATGTCCTTGTGTTATCTTCTTCCATCTCAATTGTCTTTAGATCAATTATAGTGAGAGATATTCCGATCACACTTCTAACAAATTAGTATCAGAGCCATGTCATTTGTATTGTTGCCCTTCCAAATTCTCCATCTCTCCAAGAGCAACTATGAGAATTGGAACATCCAAATGAAGACACTTCTTGATTCTCAAGATGTGTGAGAGGTCACCACCAAAGGCCATGAAGAGCCCAAGAATGATGCTACTTTGACTTCAACTCAAAGAACATCCTTGAAGGATCTCTGAAAGAGCGATAAGAAGGCACTCTTTCTCATCTACCAAGGGGTAGGGGTAGATGAAGCTACCTTTGAAAAGATTGTTGAAGCAACTTTATCAAAGGCCGTATGCCATGCTTGAGAAGTATGGCAAAGGAGAAGAGAAGATGATAAAGGTAAGACTTCAAATTCTAAGAGGTGAATTTGAAGTTTTACATATGAATGAGTTTGAGACTATCTCGGATTACTACACAAAGATGAAAGTTGTGAAGAATCAACTTTGAAGAAATGATGGGACTTTCACTAATATCTGTGTGATAGAGAAGCTACTCTGGTCACTTGATTCCAAGTTTGACCATGTGGTGGTTGTCATTAAAGAGTCCAAACATTTGGACACTATGCAAGTGGAGCAACTTCTTGGGACCTTAGAGGTTCATGAACAAAGGCTTCTCAAGGAGAAGAAAACCAAAGAACATTCTTGCAATAAAGTTTTCTCTCAAAGAAGAGAAAGTTGAGACACAGAACTAAAGAGATCGCAGTCATGGAGGCCGTGGAAGAGAAAGAGGAGGATGAAGTACCTTTAATGAAGAGAATAGTAACACATCTCCATATCCAACAAGAGGTCATGGAAGAGGTCGTGGCAACTTTCATGGAAAGTCAATGTATGGAACTGCTCGGGAACTTCCGAATTACTCTTATCGGTGGGAAGATTTATAGTTTCTGAAGAGAAAAAAAAAACTTCTCTGGGCTTCCACCGCCATTGAGGAGGAGAAGTCCCTGTGATTATGAAACCAAACACACAATTTTAAATAAGGACTTCTCTTTGAAAGAGCATCGACAAAGGAGGACTTCTGATAGGTTTTTAAACACCCTCAATTTCCACACTTTAAGCTTTATGCACTCTCAAGATAGTTTTGTTAATTGCTATCTCAACAATTTTCTAGTCAACTAATTTACCAATTAAGATTGATGCATATTCAATAACACTTTCTTCCCATTATTTTTATTCAACACCACAGTCTATAAGATATAGTTCTACGGTATTCATTAAATTAATAAGTTAACCAATACTCATACTATTAAGTTATTGAAAACTATTGAACTATCTTATAATTCGTGCACTTAATAAATGACTCAAATAATTGAATAATTGATTACCATTGATATTTTTACTAGAATAGATAACCTTTTTGAGAAGATTGTCTCAATTAACATGATTGTTAGAAACTTAGAACAATCAGGTAGCAATCTTTATTTTATTCATATACTAAAGGTTACTAAATACAATGATTCTTTTTAGGGTGTTTGGTTACATGATAAATTGATTTTTTGTTATAATTTTATATTTTTGTAATAAAACTTGTTAAAAGAGGTGTTTCACAATCATTACAAATTTATGTTGTTAAAGAGTTGCTTCTTGCACAAAACAAAAGAGGTGAGACCCCCTTTTTTTATCTTGTGGTCCTCCATATCTTTAGTCATATATGTATGGCTCCTCGGCTTTTTTGTTATCACATATCCACAAATATAATTTTATGTCATTACCTAGTTGACACTTTATTTTAAAATAACTTTTATTCTGAAAATATGTAAAAATTTATGTCATTACCGTTCAACCAAACACATTATAAGTTGTGATATCTGTTTCCTTGTCAGTTAAAAAATTGGGTCCATTGTTGTCTTTACAAGCCAACAGTTTGTAAAGGGTGCTCCTTATGCACGTAAAGAATGATAGGGTGTTTAGTTGTACAAAAAAATTTTATACAATTTTATGGAAAAAAGGTGTACTAAAATAAAATCTAAACTAGCCAATGACATAAAATTGTCATGTTTGGAAATTTATATTAATAAAAAACAGTGAAAAAGAGACAAAGGACAATAAGATAAATAAAGAGAATTTCACTTGTTCTTTTTTTTGTCTAATAAAAAAATATTTTTAAAAACATGAAATTATAATAATTAATAAATATTTATTTTAACAAGTTTTGTTACAAAAATATATTTTCGTAATAAAACTTAATTTATCATGCAACTAAACACTTCGTAAACAATGACATAAAAGTAAAAAATAAGTTCATATCTTTTTGATAAGAGGTCCTATTTGTCGAAACGTTGAACACAAAATGAAATGATACAAAATTTTCAAATTTTGTTCTGTCTTTGTGTGTATATGTGAGAGAAAGTAAATCAATAAAAAATTTACTCTTTTTATTATTTATCTAACCGATTTGATGAGAGAGAAATTTGTACACATTTTTCTTACAAGATACTCTTCATCATATTATTTTAAGATAATTATGAAATAATTAAAAATTATTAGCTCAATCATAATGAAACAATTAACATGATGTCTAAAACACAGTGAATAGTAGGTACTTCGTACGACTAAAAAAATTATTAGATATATTTTTAGAACAAACTAAATAAAATATAGAACTTTTCAAAAATTGTATAATAAGAAAATTTTTATTAAAATATTTCTCTCTCTTTTTATTAATCCAACAAGATGATATTGATGTGTGGTATTAAACGACTAGTCTTAATTTCATCCTAGATGTATATAGTGCTTCATTAAATCCGTTGAAACTAAATCTTATAAAAAATAAGTAAAATTATTTGTATGCTTCTTATTAATCTAATAGTACTGTTAACATGAGCGATTTTGATAGTAGAAAAGGATTGCTATATAACGGGCTGGACTCACAGTGATCGGTAGATATTAATAATATTTAGTCAATTGAGTTAACTTTCCTTGTATGGATGGAAAATCAGATTTTCTTTTATCCTTTCTGATGGGAAATTAGATGAGCTTTATCGAGGAAATGATAACAAGAAAGATAAAACCGCAATAATACCTAGAAAAAAACACCCATTCTGAATACGAATATCGTTCTTGTAGATATAACTAAAATAACAACAATTTTCTTTTTTCTTTTTCCTTATTGTGGGAAGATAAAGTCTGGGACACGTGGAAGAAGCTAACAGCCACACAACATAGTCTGCTCGGCCTCCCTCTACGGCGAGCAGCTCCCGAGCTTCGTCTTCCTCTTCTTCTTCATCCGCAGCAAGATGGGCAGCTTCGTGAAGCACATGGTCATCTGCCACACGTACTCCACCAGGCAGCTCAACGACCATCGCCGCCGGCATCACCCCCTGCAGGCTACTACCGCCGTCCGGGGGCCAAAACCACCCTCACCACCGTCCCCCGGCGGCGGTCGGGACGCGGCAACTTCCCGGAGGTGGACCCTCCTTGCCGCCTCCGCGCTGCTGTCGGCGGCGTCCCGCGGGCCCCCGTCGGCCGCGGCGGAGAGGTGGGGCGGCTGGTCGTACGTCAAGGAACGGTATCTCGAGCCGGGCCTCTCCCCGGAGGACGCGGCCGCCCGCATCCGGCAGACGGCGGAGGGCCTCCGCAGCATGAGGCACATGCTGGAGACGATGTCTTGGAGGTACGTTCTGCTGTACGTCAGACTCAAGACGGCCTACCTGTCCGCCGACTTGAAGAACGCCATGGCGACGCTGCCGGAGAGCCGCCGGCCGGCGTACGTCAAGACCGCCAACGAGCTGGTGGATAACATGGCCGAGGTATAGAGGCAGCTCATGCAAGCTGCATTTGATTATTACGTACGTCTGATTCGTTGTTGTGGTTCCTTTGAATTCCGTTTATCTGACCGATTTAATCGATTAACCGGATAAATCTGGGCGTTCCCCTCTTCTATGTCGGTGCGATTTATGTGCTCGCAGCTCGACCGCTACGTCCGTACGCCCAAAGTATACGAGTCGTATCTGTACTACGAGAAGGCGCTCGAGTCGCTGGATGAGCTGGTGGCGCAGCTGGCCTGACTGACGTGAGGAGGGGAGGAAGGGACGAGGGCGACCCTCCGCCGCCGCCGGCCGGCTGCCCGGATCGATAACGCCGGTCATCGGGCGCTTTGAAGATGATTAAGGTGGTAATTTGAGAAGGATATATCTTGCCGTGTCCATCCCCTTCTCTGTCGAAGCTGTTGCACCAAGATGAGCCGAGTGAACATCAATATAAGCATTTCCATTGCTTCCGGCCGACGGTACGTATATATATGTTTGTGTGTGTATATATATGTCAGCCATGTTTGAAGGAAAATGATTTGATGATGAGTCGGTCCTGAATCCAGATTAACCTCAGACAGAAGAGAGTACATGTTGTCTCATGAGTTGGCAGAGAATACTTTCTCTATCTACAAACATATATAGTACAACTCATCTCTCTGTCACGTCGACATTTAAATCATGATAAATCTTATTTTTTTGTGTTTAAACAGAGAAAATATCTTCTGCCATCTTCTTAAGATGACCCAAACTTTAGACATAATCGTCAAGATCGTATTACTCTATTATGTTGAAACGCAGAGAACTAGGTGTGTCAATGGGGCTGGGTCCAGCCCTTCCCAAGGTTAGATAAGGCTCATCTTTTACCAAGCGAGGCCTTGCTAGATTGCAAGTTTAACGTTGCCTGATGGGGCCTGGCCAGCTCATTTATTTTCTCTTTTGTAAGTTCATCATGATCATTTCAACGAACTTAATTATGATCTACTTGGGGTACGTGTTAACATAAATTTTCAAGGGATTTTTTAAGAAATAACTTTTTACGAAAACAAAAAATATCATGTTATTTGGTAACATGTAATCAATCGTAAGGCAAATAAGTTGAATGATTTCGTATGTCACTTTTATAAGAAAATAATTATAATGCATTTTTTTACTCTCAAAGGATTTTTAAAATTTATAGAAATTATGATTTAGGCCCATTAATCAATCCTAACACTCGTGAGCTGCAATGTTTACACACGTTGTTGGCCTGCAGCTGACCAGGCCCGAAAGCACGTAGGCCAGTTCATTGCCACCCTGAAATTATAAATAAAATTATGAAAAGGGTAATTGAATCTGATTCTCAAGTAGTAATGCTAACACCTTTATCACTTATGAATTATCCATATCTAATCGAGTGTTGGTTACATAACAAAATCGGGCTTTTGTTAAAAAAATATATTTTTGTAAAAAACTTGTTAAAAAAATTTCGACAATCATCACAAAAAAATATTTTTACGTAGGGTTCATTCTTGGACAATAAAAAAGAGATCTTGTTTTCGCTTATGGTCGTCACTTTTTATAGTAGTTATACATGGTCTTCACTTTTTTTTGTTATCGTATCCAACCAAACATGGTATTTTTATGTATTCAGACATCTTACATTTTATATTAATATAAAATTTTAACATGAAAGCGTAAAAGAAATATTGTGTAATCAAACACGCCTTAAGCATATACAAATATGAATCAGTAGATTTTGCCTAATCTACGCGGTGTCAACTGATCATAAATTGATAAATTACAGTATTTTTTTAGTAGTAATTGAGATGACACTTTGGTAAGGTCAAATCCACAATCTGTAGGTTATGTAGATCATCGATCAGCTAAATGGCCTTTGTGGATACTCTATTAGTCACCATCATCAGTAGTATATATCTTTGAGCTTTGATACTGTTAAGTTTTATGTTGGATGTATATATAGCAATATCAAGACAATTGTTGTATTAGTTTTTATACTCTAACCAAACAGGTTAAGTCATCATGTACATGCCAATTGGAAACAACCAGAAAAGAAGAGGGGCTCATCATGGGGAAGGGATTACTTTTCCTTGGTACATATAAAGCTCTCTGAATTGGACATCTCTCTTCAAAGCGCTTAGCACAACCCTAGCTAAATGAGAGCGGATCACCTCAGTCCCGGGGTGGAGGGAGACGCCTCAGTCCCCAATCAGAGGCGGCCACATACCCCCGTCACTTAAGTGAACCGGTTCAATGAACCGGACCGAACCGGGGTCTGAAACTGAACCGATCCGGTTCACTTAAGTGACGGGGGTATGTGGCCACCTCTGATTGGGGACTGAGGCTTCTCCCTCCACCCCGGGACTGAGGTGATCCGCTCTCTAGCTAAATAGGAGAAAGTTACGATCGAGCATATTCAACCTAGGGGCCAACTCTAAATCATAAATTTTAACTAAACTTTTTAGAAATATATATTATTTATGTATATACGTATGTATGTATGTATAGTTCTGTTAGTATGTATAAGTGCAAGCTAGTTTCTTATCCTTAATATACATATATATAGCTCAAGTTGAACCTAGATTAACTTAATCTAGTTTATCCTCAAAATCAGGATCAAGATTGGGAATAAATATCGCCTCTAACATATGGGATATCATAACCCCTAAATCTGATTTGTGAGGATATGATGGAACCCCATCCCCGTTGACACTCCTCTCTCAGGGACAGCAGCAACCTTGACAACGTCGGTGACATACACCAAGTCCGTAAATCAGATTGTGCTACCTTCGTACGTAGCTCCCACTGGGAGACAAGAGGCTCCTTATTGATCGCCACCAACAAGCTAGACGGTGTCCACATCTTCAAGCACACCATGATGTTGCTCCTCTCGGCACTACCTGTGAAGACGATGAAGGGGAGAACGATGGGGTGAGCGATTTGGGACTCCGGCGATGGGCACTCTTCAATGTGTTCATCCCATAGGATTAACCACCTATATATAGGGCTTATCACCCCCATTCCCTCCGTCCCAAATCAATACCGCCCATAAATTCTATTACCTCTTTAACACCAAGGAGAATATTGTATCATTAATATTGATTACAAAGAGGGGAATACTTCCTCATTAGATATTCCATTTATTGGCCTTGGTTTCTTTTTTATTGGCCATTTCTATAAACGTTAGATAACGTTCCTTCATCTCCCACTTGGCCAATAAATAAACATATTCCCTCTTTATGTGAAGCAAAAATATTTTATACTTCACCTATCTATTATATACATATATTTTCTTATGTATTCTCATTATCCATGAAATACATAGACATTCTTATGTACTCCCACTATATGTGAGATACAATGATATTCCTATCTCACTATCCATGAGATTTATAATATTCCTATGCATTTCCACTGTCCATGAGATGTACATATATATTTTCATGTACTCCCACTATTTATGTGATACATATATATTTCTATACATTCTCATTATCCGTGGGATGCATAATTAATTTCTTGGACTCATGTTCTTGAGTCCCATCAAGCCAACATGCTTAATGAAATTTTCCGCCGGCATTCCTTTTGTCAAAGGATCGGCAATCATATCACTGGAGGGGATATAAGTTACTTTTACTTCCCCTTTCTGTACAATATCCCGAATATAGTGATATTGTATTTCTATATGTTTTCCTTTTGAGCTATTTGCTCCACTATTAATCAAGCTGATGGCGGCTTGATTATCACAATAGATCTCAATTGGCCCATCAACCAAATTGAGACCTAAATCTATCAAAAATCGTCTAATCCAGACAGCATGAGTAGTAGCCACACTACAGGCAATATACTCAGCTTCCTGTGTGTATCGTGCCACACACCCTTGTTTCTTGCTTCCCCAAGAAACAGCTGCACCATTAAAGATGAACAAGTGTCCCGAAGTGGACTTTCCATCATCTTTATCCCCTCCGAAATCTGCATCGGAGTAAGCAAGCACATCGAGTGTTTCCGCTTGGTAAACTAACTTGTGGTGCACCGTACCCTTTAGGTAATTCATTATCCTTTTAACAGCTTCCCAATGTGCTGGACCAGGATTAGCTTGGTACCTACTAACCAAGCTCATAGGATATGCTATGTCCGGTCTTGTACTCATCATTGCATACATTAGGCTTCCAATTGCCTCAGCATACGGCACCTTGAGCGGACCTTGTCCCTCTCCGGGACATTGCTCTTTTCCCAACCGTTTTCCATACACTAACGGTGTAGGTGCTGGATTGCAATTATGCATTCCAAATTTATTGAGTACAGACCTTAAGTATTTTTCTTGGTTTATACTTAACAATCTAGACTTCCTGTCCCTTTGTATCTGGACACCAAGGACATAGGACGTCTCTCACATATCCTTCATCTCAAATTTCTCACTGAGCTCAATTTTTACCTTATTCAACATTCTGATGTCATTACCGGCGAGCAATATATCATCCACATATAAGGATAATATAATCACCATGCTCCCACTCTTCATGACATAAGACAGCTATCCAACTGATTTGGAATAAAGCCGAGTTGAATAACAACATCATGAAATTTGAGAAACCATTGTCTAGATGACTGTTTCAAACCATAAATTGACTTTTTCAATTTACATACTTTTCCCTCTTGGCTTTCCTCCTGAAATCCTTCAGGCTGTAGCATATAAATATCCTCCCTTAACTCTTCGTTAAGGAATGCAGTCTTGACATCCATCTGATGTAATTCCAGGTCAAGATGCGCTACAATAGCCAAAATAATTCTTATTGATGCAAATTTTGCAACAGGTGAGTAAGTTTCTTGATAATCTATACCTGCTTTCTGATTATAACCTTTGGCAACTAACCGGGCCTTAAATTTTTCAATAGACCCATCAGCTCGAAGCTTTTTCTTAAATACCCATTTACACCCAATAGCCTTCTTATTCCTAGGTAAATCACACAGTTCCCACACTCCATTAATTTTCATGGAGTTCATTTCTTCTTTCATTGCATCTAACCATAATTCAAATTCGCGCGATTTCATGGCATCAATAAAGTTTACCGGATCCGTGTGATTTTCCACATCTATGTCTACTGTCAGACATGAAGGCTCACATGAGTATAAATAGAAATCATCCATACACACAGGTGGAGTTCTATTTCGTTTGTTGCCAATTGCAGGTACATCAGGTTGTGTTTCTATCATAGGATCATTTTGTTCCTCAATTATTTCTTGTTGAGTTGTTTCTACTATCCTTGGTTCTTCTTCAATTATTGGATCATTTCTAGAGTTATCATTGTAATAGTCATCATCTATCACAATTAAAGGTTCCTTCTCATTTTCATGAGATTCCTCTTCCTCTAGACTTTCTAGGAATGTAGCATCCATATATTCAATGATCCCTTTTTCTTTATGAAAGAACCTATAGCCATTCGATTTTTCACAGTATCCTATGAATTTACACTTCAAAGTTTTTGATTCCAACTTATCTCTAAGTTGTTCTGGAATGAGAACATGGGCTATAGAACCCCATTTCCTGAGATGACTCAGATTTGGTTTCCTCCCATTCCACAATTCATAAGGTGTACATTCGATAGATTTGGTGGGTATTCTATTCAATATATAACTTGCCATGAGCAATGCTTCTCCCCAAAATTTCTTGGGAAGACTAGAATGGGATAGCATACATCTAACCGCATTCATCAGAGTTCTATTTTTCCTTTCTGCCACACCATTCTGTTGTGGCGTATACGGCATTGTTACATGCCGTTTTATTCCATGTTCTTGGCAATATAATTCAAACTCTTTCGAATTATATTCTCCACCTCTATATGTTCTTAACACCATAATATCTCTACCCAATTGCCTTTCTACTTCTGCTCTATATCTTTTAAAACAGTTGAATGCCTCAGACTTAGTAGAAATAAGATATATATAGGCATACCTTGAGTAGTCATCTATGAAACTTATGAAATATTCTTTGTTATTGTATGTCTTTATGCTTAATGGGCCACAAATATCCGAGTGGACCAATTCTAACAATTCTTGTGATCTGTCCTACCGAGAATGGTTTCTTAGTCATCTTTCCGACCAAGCAATGTTCACAAGGGATAACTCAACCTTAGTTAAACCCGGTAGCAAATTCATCTTTATTAATTTTTCCATTTTAGATTTTCCGGGATGACCCAATCTAAAATGCCATAGATCACATTTAGATAAGACACACAAAGAATAATCAGAAGTTTCAATTTCATTTATTTCAGTTTCAACTACAGGGATACAAAATAAATCATGCTCAGGTACAAATTTTCCCATAGCAAGCACTTTCTTGTCTTTCCCTATAGATACCTTCTGATTATAGAATCTGACTTCGAGGCCCTTCTTCATCAATGCTGGAACAGAAATGAGGTTCCGCCGGATTTTTTGTGCATAGAACACATCCTTGAGAACCATGATGTTATCCCCAAGATCCAGCTTATAAGTTCCAACACCCTCCACATCGAGATAGGTGTTGTTCCCCATATATGTCCTCTGCTCACCAACATTAAGCTTCTGGAAGGAGACAAGTCCTTTCTTTGTCTTTGCAATGTGCCTTGTTGCTCCTGAATCTATCCATCACTCATTTGAATCTACCATAGCGGCGTTGCATTCAGTTACTCCAATAAATTCCTGTTTTATGGCTCCTTTGTTGCCCGAGTGCCTATTTACACCTTTATTCTCTTGCTTGTTGGGACAATTAGCCTTAAAGTGACCAAATTTCCCACATGTATAGCAAGCACCTTTAGGAAACTTCTTACCTTTGTTTTGGAATTTATTCTTGAACTGCGGCTTCTGTGGCTTATGGAATCTATCTTGAGCAATAGGCCTTCGGTTCATTGCATTAGCCTCTTCTAAGTTTGCCTCTAGTACTTTTCTTCTAGCAATAATATCTTGTTCTATAGCTAATATTGAAGGCAAGTCAGTGACGGATAAAACTGAACAACTCATTCTTAAAGTTGTGGCTGCCATGTCAAGGGAAGGTGGCAAACTATTCAATATAGTCGCCACTTGCAACTTTTCTGGAATTTCAGTTCCTGCAGTTGCCAAGTCCTTAGCCATGACAATCATTTTATTCACATGCTCAACTGCGCTATCACTTTTCTGCATCTTACATGTGTTGTATCGATGCAAAAGGAGTTGAGTATTTACCTCAGTTTTGGTGTCATACTTCTCCTTGATAGCTTTCCAGAGTTCATTTGATGTTTCATATGCTTCAAAACATTTTATTAAGTTATCTTCCATGAACATGAGCATGAATGTCTTAGCCTTCTTATCATCTATAATCCACTGATCCCTTCTTTTCTTTTCCACTTCAGTGGAATTTTTATTAAGTTCTGGGATATCAGCATCTAAGACATATTCTATATTATCATGAATAAGTCCATATCTTATTTTTCGGTGCCACATATCATAGTTTGTTCCGTTCAGTTTGTCCAACTTTGCCAATTCCGATGCTATAAGTTTACTTGCCATTAGGACTAGAAAATTTCTGAAATGTAAATAACAAGTTTTCATGATTTTCCATGCTAACAAGATGGTAATAAAAATTAATTTGTTTATCATGCTGATCAATTTTAACATGCTTGAGCAAGAATAAATATGTAATCAATTGTTAAACTAATTTACAATATCAAAATTGATATGCTTATGAAATATTATCTATATTTGAATAAGCAAAATCAAGAGCTCAATATCATGCAAATAATTAACAATTTTATCAAGATAATCTCTATCTAATTAGCATGGACAGAAAGAACAATTTTATCATGTTAACTACGCAGATAACATATATGCGTATTAACTGTTCAGGCGAAACATTTTGTTTTTATAAACACTTTATGCATCAATATTCAATTATATTTACTATTCTTCAATGACTAAGCAAAATAGGTAACGACCGTATCAAGCAGCAAATGCAATATTAAATATTAAATATTATGCTGCGTACGTAATAAGAAGGAAGATGTACTTACCTCCTTTTGGGGAAAATGTAAATGCAATTAAGAGAAATGGCTTGGCGAAGAAGCTTCTGGATCTCACGAAGTACCCGTGAGATGGCTGGCAGCACGGAACAACGTGGAGTCTGGAGCACGGAACAGCATGGAGACTGGAGCAACGATGGCAACACCTTCGATTGGGAGAGCAGCGTCGCCTCTCAAGGCTCTTCCTCTCTAGCTTGCGGACGCCACTGCCGGTGGAAGAGTCGGCAGAATGATCTCCACCAGCGAGGGATGAAGGTGCGCAGAGGAGTCGGTCGCCGTTGGTTCACCGGGTGGTCCCAACAACAATGGCGGCGTTCTTCCTGGAGGTCAGCGGCCAGAACTAGCGGCAAAGGTGGGCAGGCGACCGCTAAGAGCCTTGGCGCAGAAGCTTCCAAGATGCGGCTGTTGGTCTCGCGAGAAGACGATGGCGGAGCGGCGGAACAGCAGCGGCGCGAGCGGCTTACCGGGTGCAGAGAAAATCAACAATCGAACGGAGCCTTGGTCGATGACCTCGATGGATGCAGCAGACGACAGCCCGGTTTTTCGACAGCGCGGAAGGACCGAATGAGCTCTGATACCACTGAAGGGGAGAACGATGGGGGTGAGCGATTTGGGACTCCGGCGATGGACACTCTTCAATGTGTTCATCCCGTAGGATTAACCACCTATATATAGGGTTTATGACCCCATTCCCTCCGTCCCAAATCAATACCGCCCATAAAGAGAGAAATACTTTCTCATTAGATATTCCATTTATTGGCCTTGGTTTCTTTTTTATTGGCCATTTCTATAAACGTTAGATAACGTTCCTTCAGACGAGAGGGATAATCTTGAAATGGCCATCTCTAATGGCCATCAAGGAGGCCGAGAGCGGTGGCGCTAGATGTCACGGGGATGTTATCTGAGCGACCGCTCTTCTTCGATGGTTCGACGGAGGAGATGTTGATGATTCACATCAATTGCCATTGCCACCATACGTTAGAGAAGAGTGCCACCGAGAAGGGTGAGAAGAGGTGCGATGGCAAAGAAGAACGAAGAAAATGCAACCCATGAGGCTCACACCACTTTTGCATGAAAAGGGAATGAGAGTGGGGATGAGCTATTCCAGTGGATCAAAAGATCAATGATCTGATTTCACTAATTTAAATTGTTAACAAAATCAATATTTTTCAGATTAACATTCATTGTTTTCAATTCAACTTTTATTTTTTATTAAAATATTTGAATTCCATTGCTATAACTAAATGGATGTAATAATATCCAACATCCATTTAGTGTTAAATTAATCAAAAACAGGTCAGCATCTTAGTATGAAGGTTAGTTAAAAAACATTAGGAATATGTTACACCGAAAGAAGTCAATATAAGATAACGTGAGTATAATAAAAAATAAAAAATAATAAAAATTAGCTCCTCTTCCTGTTAGAATCTATATTTTAAATTTGGTTTATGTTTATGAAAGTTTTCTGTTTACGAAAGTTACTTAAAAAGATATTATATATATGAAAAATCCTTTTGTTCTTAATTTTTTTCTTTGCCATACCAAACAATTGATAGGGTTATCAGCAAAACATATCCTAACTCATATCAAAGATAGTGGGAATAGGATTAGTCACAAAGAATGGTTTACCCCTATCTCTTTTATTTTTTCTCGTACCGAACAAGAGCTAATATTAGAAGAAATGCATTTTATATAAATTGTCACATTTATTTTATTGTCACAACTGGTTGTTATGCTAGCCTATCATTCTTGTATAGCCGAAGACCTTTGTACTTTGTAAGGTGTTTTAATCTTCTTGTAACTGAGTTGATATATTTACGTTCCGTAGTTCATGGTTGTGATAGCACACAAACTTTTCTTGCACAAAACAAAGTGTTTTGTATTGTGTTCCATTCTTCTTCCTCCGCTCCTCATTTTAACTTAATGTCAAAGCATAGGTTTTCATGGAGATTAGCGGAGGGAACCCTTCTAGAACTTTGCAGACTAACAACATCGGAGCATCTGATGGTCCCTACAATCCCAATTTTCTACATCCATTTGACAATTCAGGAGTTATATTGGTATCATCGCCTCTTATTGGAGGTAATTTTCGTACAAGGCAAAGAGCCATGGTCATTAGTTTTCCGCCAAGAACACACTATGTTTTGTTGGTGGCACTGTTAGCAAACAAAATCTAGGATATCAAAATTTTGAATCTTGGAAGAGGGTGAATAATATGGTTCTTTTGCGGTTGCTCAATTCTATACACCAAGATTTGTTACCTTTGGTATTATATGCTGATACTGCAAGTGAAGTATGATTGATTTGTAAGAGAGATTTTTCACCCTTTAATGGACTGAGGATCTACTCTCTTAAATAGTCTATTACTACTTCGCATAAGGGAAATGAGATAGCAACCAAGTACTTTATGATTTTAAAGGGATATTGGAATGAATTAGCTCAATTTGAGCCGGAGATGCTAGCTTCTATTTAGAGTTGTAAACAATTGGTTCAATTTTTGATGTGTTTAAATGATATTTTTTCTCATATTCGAAGTCAAATTATTCTCATGGATCTCTAACCACTTGTAGAGAAAACTTATCCTCTTATTCTTCAAGATGAGTCACTGCACAATATTTTTGATTCAAGTCGGCAAGATGCTTATGCCATGGTCTCTAAAATAATTGATAAAAAATAAAATTAAATCAAAGGAAAAATGTTCCTATTGTCACCTAACAGGTCATTCCAAAAAGAAGTATTACAAGTTTATTGATTATCTAGCACACTATAAGAGCTTTCGAAAGAATACCGATAGAAACAATCAAGTTCAGCAAGCACAATTCAAAGAAACTAGTGTTGGACATATATTAACTATAGAACAATATGAACAGCTTGTCAAGCTTCTTAAGGGAGCTAGTATTCTAGAACCTCAAGTCAAAATGGCAGATAATAGTCTTACCACTTCTTCTCCATGGATTCTAGATTTAGGAGCTTCAACTCATATTACTCTGACTGTAAACTTACAAGTTTAACTTTTATTCATCAAAATATTTTGTTTCCAAATAACACCTCACTTTCAATTGTTAATGCTGACTCTTTTTCTTAATAAGTGACATTAGATTAAGTAATGTCTTATATGTTCTAGAATCTTAGTATAACCTTCTATCAGTGCATCAATTGACTCAAGATGCAAATTGTTCAATAATTTTCTTTCAGAACCATTTTGTCATTCAGGATCTTCAGTCCAAGAAGATATTTGAGCAGGGCCTTAAGCAAGGTGGCTTAAATAGTTTTTTCAAATCAAGTATTAAGTCATGTCAACTTTCCATAAGCATTCATGGTGAAACTAAAATGAGGTATAAGCATTTAGGTCATCTTTAAAATGACCGTAGAACACTGTTCTGAGCAAGAAAAGCTTGTTTGTAGTGACAACTGTGAACTGCGAAACACATATAAATTAGCTTAGTTACAAGAAGACTAAAACACCTTACAAGGTACAAAGATCTTCAGCTATAAAAGAATGACAAGCTGGCATTACAACCAGCTATGACAATGAAACAAATGTAATGAATATTATAAAATATATTTCCTCCAATACTCCCCTTGAAGTTATAGCAAAAATTTTTTGCATTGGCTTGCTTTGTATCATGAAAAATTGTTCATATCTCAATGACTTCGTGAAAATATCTCCAAGTAGTTCTTTGGTGGATATGTGATGCAATTCTATGGCTCCATTTTGCAAATTTTCTCAAACTATATGATAATCAATTTCTAAATGTTTGGTACTGTAAAAAAATCGGATTAGTACATATATGAATGGTTGATTGATTATTACATAAAATCGAACTTTGCTAGAATTTATATTGAAATCTTTTAGAATATATACGAGCCATTGAACTTCACAAACCCAACTGCTAAAAATCTATATTTCAATTCAACAGTTAAGCGTGATATAGTGCATTGATTTTTTGTCTTCCATGAAATAGGAGATGATTTTATAAAGGTTACATAGCTAGTCATTGATCTTTGGGTAAGTGGGCAAGTAGCCCGATTAGCATATGTAAAGACTCTCAATTGAGTTCTATTATTAAATGAAAAAACAACCCATTTCCAGGTGAGCCTTTAAGAAATTTAACCACTCAAATTGCTGCTTGCCAATGCGACTATCAAGGATCATGCTTAAACTAGTTGAGAAGCTTAACAAAAAAGGTAATGTTCAGCCTTGAAATTGTTAGGTAAATCAGTTTTTTAATTAACCTTCTATATGTTGAAGGATCATAAAGTTCTTTTGAATGTCCATCATAAAGATTATGCCTCTGCTCTAAAGGAGTTTTAACTGGCATAGGTCCAAATAAACCAGTTTGTGCCAGTATATCTAAAATATAATTTCTTTGGTTGAGGTGAATTTTTGCTTTAGATCGAGCTATCTCAAGACCCAATAGTATTTTGGAATTCCCATACACTTATATTGAATTTTTTTTACTAAACAACTCTTAACAGATTCAATATCTTCATAACAATTTCCTCCTACTAGTATGTCATCAACATAAACTAGTATGACAATTAATGAATGCTTCTTTGATTGTGTGAACAGAGAATGATCTAATTGAGACTGAGTAAAACCTGCTCTACATATTACTTGTGACAATTTTTGAAACCAAGGCCTAGATGGTTGTTTTAATCCATAGAAGGATTTCCGAAGTTTACATATACAATCTTCTCCCCCTCAACCTCAAGTTGAGGAGGTACCTTCGTATAAACTTCTTCAACCAAATCTCCATTTAGAAAAGTATTATTGATATCAAATTGTCTTAAATGCCAATTATTAATAGTTGGCAAACACAACATAACTCTTAATGTTGATAGTTTTGCAACACAAGCAAAAGTTTAGCCATAATCAATACCTTTAGTTTGTGAAAAAGCTTTGGCAACAAACCTAGTTTTATACCTTAAGATGGATCCATTTGGGTTAATTTTGTGTTTATATACCCATTTGCATCATGCATACTTTTTTCGAGAGGTAATTTGACAAGATCCCATGTATTATTATCATCTAATGTTTTGAGTGCAACACTCATAGCTAGTTTCCATTCTAGAATTTTAGATGCAATGACATAACAATCCAATTTGAGAGATGAGTTCAATGAAGACATGAAGACAACTTGACCATTGCTAAATCTGTGATAACTCGAAAAACTTTGTATTAGATAACTCACAAATCATAATCATTGAATGAAGTATGATAATCCTTGAGAAAAATCAGTGATTTTTTTCTTTTTGAATATTGTTCTAGCTAGCTATGATGCATCAACAATAGGCATAGGCAAATTTCAAAACTATGAGCAAATATATTATCAAGTTGTAAATGACAAGCTTCTGATTGAGCTTTGTTATCAGAAATTTGAACATTTGAATTATCAAAAAGTGGTTCAACTTGACTTTGATAATCAATTGAATTATCAGTAACAGAAAATGGTATAACTTGACTATCCTCAGATGTAGTTCGGGTAGAATAAGGAAATGTTCTTAAGAAAATGACATCTCTACTAGTCAACAATACCAATAAACAACTCATATAACATGTAAGCCTTTCGTAAAGCTAGATATCCGATGAAGATGCACTTTTTGCTTCACGGATTGAACTTATCTAGATCAAAATGACTAGTTGATGCAAAACATAAGCAATCGAAAGTTGCCATTTTTTGAAACTCTAGAGCTTTATCGATTAACTTCTCATAAGAAATTTCTCTTTAAGTAAGCAGATGGTTGTCCATTTATTATGTACGTTGATGTAAGTACACAATCACTCCAAAATATTTTTGGTAAACTAACTTGAAAATGCAAACTCTTTGCAACATTTAAAATATGTGTATACTTTCTTTCTACCTCTTCATATTGTTGGGAAGTGACCACACATGTTTGCTCATAATATATCTTGTTCTCTGATGAAATTTTGAAAACTGTTTGAAATAAATTCAAAACTATTATCGTTCTGATCCGTTTAACAAGTATTTGAGAATGATGAGAAACATATGCAAAAAATCTGTTAGAATGGGTAACTTAATTTCATCAAGTGTCCACAAGTAAAATGGGTAAAATTGTATAGTAAGAAAGAATTGTGCTCCTTTCCTTGAAGTAACATGGTATGGATCCCATGTAAGGAAACAATCTATTATTTACTATGATTTTGTAGAAATACTAAGGAAGTAGGCTAAAAATTAAAAAGCAACTCAATAAAGACTTGGTTGTTGGATTGTAAAATTCTCCAAAATAGTACATTTGTTCTATTATTTAATTTATTAAGTTAATATGAAATACTATCTTTTGAAAAATTGATTATCGTTTCGAATTACATGGCAAGGCAGTAGAAACCAAAAAAAGGAACATGCTATATATAGTTGTAAACTAGCCATCTCCTACTTTGTTTTTAGTCTTTTGAAAGCTAACTAAACAAAACCTTTTGTTTTAAAACAAAAATAAAAAAAATCTTGTTTTTGAATGAGTGGTTTTAAAACGCTAGAGTTGTGATAAAAAAAAGCAAACCTATAGCGTTTCACAATCAAATTATCCTAGAAGTGGATGAAATAGTTGACTGTTGAGTGCTTGTATATCAAGGAGATGATATTTTTTGTTCAGAAACAAGATTCAACCTTATATTAACTGTTTTGAGTCTTTATTGGGGTATATGTTAAAATTGTCATATTTAGGGGGTCCTAGCTTATAGGGTGTTTGGATATGTTTTTTTTCCCTACCTAAATTTTAAAACGGAGAATAAAATGTGTTTGGTTAAAATTTTAGGATGCTCTTCTTCTTTTATAAATGAGGAAACTTACTTGTAATATCTCTCTCGGAAACAAAACACGGAAGAGGTTGTTTTGTTTTCGAGACAGAAGCGGCCGATCTTTCGACGCCCCCACAGCCCTCCTCTCTCTCGACACCCCATCTCCATCTCGCGCTTTGATGCCCTCGCGATCCCCCTCTCTATCTCTCACTTGCATCGTCTCACCGCAGTCCCTCGGATGACCTACTCGCCATCTCGACGCCCCGGATGACCTGCTCTCCCTGGACGACCTTCTCGCCGTCTCGATGCCCTCGGATGACCTGCTCACCCTAGACGACACCTGCTCACTATCTCAACACTCCCTGATGACGTGCACGTCATCTTGACGCCCCAGATGACTTGCTCACCGTCTTGATGCCCCCTGACCACGTACTTGCCTTCTTGACGCCCCAGACACCCTGGACGGTCTGCTTCTACCCCACATGCTCGTTTCGCGAGAGGAGTTCACTGGGGCGGCAGCGGCCTCATCGGGGGCCTTTCCTTACCCCTCACCAATCGTTGTGCTTTGACCGCCTGTGTGCTTCACAGACCCATCGGATCCCAACACCTGCGTGTCTTGCTGGTCCTCAACCCACGCATACCCACCGTCGCCGATCTCTTTTCGTCGTGCCTTTCTTTGTGTTTGCCGCCTTCTTCTTCTCCGCATCGTCTTGTACAACGGCACCCTGTACGAAGAAAGATAAATCAGAGCGACGAGAAGAGCTTGGACCTGATGGACTTGGACTTTAATACTTTTTTTTTGGATGGCTGACTAAACATTTTTGGTTGGCAAAGAATGATTATATAATGTGTTGACATAGAGAAGACTGATTATATAATGTGGTGAAGAGTGGTTGGCCAGTAAGATACAGAGAAATTTTTTTGATTTTAAAGTCATAATCAAACAGTAGTCTATAATTTTTAAAAATTGTGACAATTTTATCAAACATAAAATCGTTGGACTTCTTTGATTTTAAAATTAAACTGAGACATCAAATAATCTTGATTTCAAAAACGAGATTGTATCAAAATTAAAAAAGTTACCATGCCGTAGCTTGAGGTGCTCAACTAAACCAGCGTTGGATCCTCTCTACACCTTCAGCGTTGGATCCTCTCTACACCTTCATATGCATCTCAATGCACACCACTTCATTAAACCATCTCACTGTACAACCAAATAAATTATCTAAAATATTTTAAAATTATAAAACTTAAATAACTATCCTGTAATATTATATTTTATGTAAATCAACATTAAATATATTTTATACATATTATTTAGATGAAATATATAACTAACTTATAATATAGTATAAATAAAAAATAAATATTAATATTAGTTTATTTTTATTAAAATTTAAGTAATATGTATATTTATAATTTTAAAATTATTTAAAATAATTTGAAATGGTGTAGATTGAGGTGCATACGGAGGTACACAAAAAGATCTGGTCTCGCCAAACCGACCCGAACAAAACTTGCGCATACCGCAGAGCATCTAGACTGGGAACCGATCGTTCCCTTATCCGGAGTCGGAACATCCCCGGCGGCCTTGTGTGGTGCCGGAGACGCCGCGCGCCGAAGACATACGACGCGCCGGCCCCCGAGGAGTTAGAGCCTTGGGGGCGCCGCCATCTCCACCACCAAGCGTACGCCGCAGCTGGCCATGGGCTTCTCCTTGCTCAAGGCGGCGTCCCTGCACGGCCCCGCACCCCGTGCCGGCAACACCGACAAGCCTTCGGTTCCCAAGCCGGTAGCCCCGCGCCTCTCTCCCCTCCTCCGAGTCAAGCGTGCGTCTCCTAACGGTATAGCCTTCCTCAATTTTCAGCTGCGGAAGTTCACCCTCGGAGACTCTCCCCGTCCGAGCACCCCGGCCACCCCGCTCCAGGTATTTCTATATACACACACGCACCCAACGCGAATGAATTCTCTTCCTGCCGGTGCGTACAAGTTGTCATCAAGCAAAGTTGCCGGTAATTCTGCAGAGGATGGAGAGGAGGAGCCGGCAGACGCGCGGGCTGCGGAGGGCCAACGCCGTGCCGGACTGGCACTCGGGCTGGCCTCCTCTCATGGCCGTCATGGTCGAGCACGTAGCTGGGCAGAGAGATTATGTGGTGCACAAGTCTGTGTGGCACTTGAGCGACGACACTCTCAAGTACATCTGTGAGTGTGTTTCAAGTTTTCTTTTGTTTTTTGTTTTCTCAACAGGAACTATTTAAAATTTTCATTTGAAAAACTAATCAACGCACTTAATATTAACCCGGTCGAAGATCACTCAAATCAAAGTCGGTTTCCTTAAACGGATCGTCGGGCTTCTGGGAGTAGTAAGATTTGAATCCCGGTCGGTCATCTTTAAAACCCAACAAGACCTCAGCTTTTAAAATGACTATCTCAGTCTTCGAAAGATCGATTTCCAATCTCGGATTTCACATTTTCAAACTCCTACTTTGATCTCGAGAGAGTCGGATTTGACTTCTATCGAATTAAAGAAAGTGCGTGTTACATTAAAAGAGAAAAAAATCTTTATAGTGTGCTAGGGTGTACTATTAAAATTTTATATTTTTATGATAAAATTTGTTAAAAACGCATTTGATAACCATTACACTTTTATATTTTGAAAAAATATCTCTGGGACACAAAAAGAGAGAATTTCACCTTTTTTATTCGGTGATCTCTCCCACCTTGTTTAATCATGTATGACACGCACTCTTTTTTGTTTTTATATCTCTCAAACATAATAATTTTATGTTATGGATTAGTTCACATTTCATTTTAACGCTGTCGACTATTTCTTCCTTCGTCTCCGGTATGTTCCGGCCTCTGACATGTGTGCCTCTGAGCATGCTATGCCTTCTTTAGATGCCATGTACATTATGTTCACTTGCTGGGGTTGCTGCGTCTTTGGCTCCACCAAGGTAAACTTAGAGACGGTCAATCTCTATTTATCTCATGGATCTGCATGCCCAATATTCTCTCTATATGTACTCCCTTTATCCACACCCTACTACAACTCTTGAATTTAGGACCCCTTCTACGACGGGGAACAGTACAGGAAGGACGGGGGAGACGGAACGGTGAACTGGCTCTACGAGAAGGTAACTGGCAAGCCAACTGAACAGTACCGTGGTAGCGTCGCATTTTCCGGTGCTTGGGACGATCGAGACGCACAACTGTGCGCTGCTGACTGAGAGGCTTGCCTGCCCGCGATTGCAGCAAGAAGACATAGAGGAGTCGGCGAGAGCGGAGCTGTGGAGGGAGGAACTGATCGAGGAGATCGAGCAGAAGGTTGGCGGTCTGCGGGAGCTCGAAGAGGCCGCCAAGGAAGAGCAGCTCGTCAAGTGAACCGTTTATCCGCCGGGCTCCGCCGATTTTGGGCGCTCAAACGCCATTGTGCAACAGCTAAATTAGTTGACTTTACAACTATTATACTAATTAATTATTAGTCTGATGTCACACGTATTGTCCCATCACTCTCCAAAAAATATTTAATTTTTAGTTCTTTTAACTCAACTTTCAAAAAAAATTATAGTTAAATTGTTGATAATCTACGCACTTAACCTCTTAACATATTTTTAAATAAAAATATTATCATTTATTCTTTTCAAAGCCCTGACGTTATTTTTTTTTGTCACCATATGGCTGGACGGCCAACAAGGCATGTTACTCAGCACGTAACAAGGGATCGATCCCGCTCGATCCCCACAAGTAACCACGCCGCGGGGTGGCGAGCTTTGTCGGCCCTCGATACTCCCATGAAAACCCTGACATTTTCACCAAGACTACATCGCGTACACATATATAAATTTATATCCAGACAATTTAAACTGGATCTTTAGAGTCATCGTATTTTGAGATATCATAATTTAATGCCCTGTTTGGTTAGAGTTTTATTTTTAATACTATATCAATATTGATATTAATATTTTCAAATGTTGAAGTATCAATATCAAAAGTAATACTAGTTCACACTTGTATTACATAATATGTTTTGTTTGCACTACAAATTTTAAAATTGATACAATTAACCAAACACCTCTTAATGATTCCTATCAATATCAATTTCAAAATTGATAGTGATAGAGGTACCTAATAGCGTTACCAAACAGGGCATAATATAATAACTTTACTGAATCATGGCTTGGACCATTTTTTCTAAACCGAACCAAACCGAATCGATTCGGTTTGATTCGGTTTGGTTCGGTTTAAACCGAAAATAAATAAACATATTTAAATTAATTATTTTTTACATATACATATTAATTTTTAAGTTAAAATAATAAAAATAAATATTATTTTATTATAAAATTTTTAAAGTATCATTTTTATTAACTATAATATTTTTTATATTTTTTTGACTAAATTAATTTAAATGATTTGTTTTGATTTAAATCGGTTTGGAGATTTTCTAAACTAAACCAAACCGAAGGGGGTCCAAACTGAACCAAACTAAATCGAATGGACTAGTTCGATTTGGTTTCTCAGTTTGAACCGTTTTGTGCCCACCCCTACTCAAGAGGTCACTCATCCTCTTGTTACTCCGAACAAAACATAATTAATTTTAGATTACTTTCGACTTAACTTTTGAAAAATAGCTAATCAAAAATTTTGGGGATAACCCAAATTTGTTCCCAACTTATTCTTGTACGAAACAACACCTTACATACTTTCAAACCGGTGTGCTTCAGATTGCGTGAGAAGATGAAAGCTATTTGCTCTGAGGATATGTAAACTACCAGTCTAATGGCATGTTTGATTAGATGATATTGATAATATATTAATATTTATATTGATATTTCTAAAAATATGAAATATCAATATCAAAATTGATACAAGTTGACACTTGTATTACATAACATGTGTTGTGCACCGCAAATTTCAAAATTGATACTATTAGTCAAACATCTCAAAGTGATTATCATTAATATAAATTTAAAATTAATAGTGATAGGTATGTCTAATAATGTTATCAAACAAGGCATAAAATACCGAGAAATATGGAATTCGAAATATCATTATAAATTCTTTAAATTGGTGAAAGCATTGCTCCTGCGTCATGTAGTCGCCATTTCTAGGCCTGCGTTTCTGTAGGCCCAAATCGCCTTACCGGTGTCTGGTTCTAATGGGCCTTAATCATGTACAACCATCCCAGTACATCATCAAGGCCCAGATTACTGTCGTAGGAAATTCTTCCAACTCCTGCACCATGCTTATGTAGCGTTTAGTAGTCGGAAAAAAATTACTATAAGAACGTTTGCCATCATTATAAATGTATATTTTATAGAGGATTTATTTTTAGACAAAAAAGTGATGAGATGTTTTTCCTTTTTCTTGTGATCCCCCATCTTTTAAAGTCACGCATGGTTTTCCACTCTCTTTGTTATCGTATCTCATCAAATATAATAATTTTATCTTATCAGCAATCATAGATTTTATTTTAATAGAAAAATTTACAATAAAAATGTATAAAAAATACTATGCTGCCAAACACCGCATTAGGCTCCATTTGGCGGTGGTGGTGGTTTTTCCCGATAACATGTTCATAAACTTTTAGTCAAATGTAAAATAAACTCGGTTGACTTCTTAAAATGTAGATTTTGGCATCTGGCAAAATTAGATGTCAAAATTGGGCGACGAAAGTTCTGAACATTGGTATTGTTGTTCTTCCGATATTTTCGGTCCGTAAAAATGTTTCCAGCAGGTCAACAAAAAGCTTGATCACTGTCTTTCAAACGTGAAGACTACGGCTACTTTTCTAGTTGCAGTCATTGGTGCCGTTTGAATCTTCAAATAATTTTCAGTAAAATAATAGGTTTTGAAAGCTTTAATTTTAAATAAAATGTATTATTATACAGTTATTTCGAATGATAAACTTTATAACCGCTAACCCTATATATAGATAAATAGTTTATTCAAAATTTATATTATTTTAAAACTCCTACTATATTAAGCTTCAAGACATAGATTTAAATATCACCATGTAATAAATTGTGCTTTCAATAAAAATAAAATACATAAAACTTAATTATGTTTCCAATTTTTTGAAAAGTTATTCGATAGAAAATATTGCATTTAATTTTGCTTTCCCGTGGATCCAAATGGACTTTTATGACATATTTGATATCAAGATAAAAATAGTTAGAATAGGCATCAAATATTCCAATACAAAAAAAGGTTTATTGACAACAACGGAAAGTCAAAAGTCATCACCAATAATATTT
Organism: Cryptocoryne crispatula var. balansae; assembly: GCA_036172225.1. Taxonomy (NCBI): domain Eukaryota; kingdom Viridiplantae; phylum Streptophyta; class Magnoliopsida; order Alismatales; family Araceae; genus Cryptocoryne; species Cryptocoryne crispatula. The sequence goes on along the minus strand of CM069920.1, from coordinate 13,893,526 downwards.
TGTGACAGCTTCAAAGTCGTCACAAACCCATCACAAATAAGTCAATCGCGATGGCTAGTTAGAAGTTGCCATTAAAATAGGTATAATCGATGGTTCGAAGGTCATCTTAGCCATCACCAGTAAATTTTTCTTCAAGTGAAAGAAGGACATTGGTGATGAGTCATCACCCATAAAAATATTAGTGATGACTCTCAGTCGTCACCAAACTACTCACCCTAGCTTAAGAGATGTTTCGGAAGCTAGAGTGACTGGTTTGACAATGACTACGAGTTATCTAACAATATCTTTACTGGCGACGGCTTGTAGCCCTCACCAAACTAGTCACTCTACTCCCAAAATGGCTAAAAGTTATTGCCAATATCTTTAACCATCGCTAATATAATCATTAGCAACAGCTTGAAGCCCTTGTCAATCATTTTGATGAATAAAAAATATTTTTAATATTATAAATTAAATTTTTATGTGTAAAATTATAATAATACATGTATATATAATCAACCTGTATAATTTCTAATACATTCTATACACAATTCACATAATCTCATAGTTTCATTCATTCATAGTTCCATACACAATTCCATGTATAATCCCATAATTGTTTAGGCTAATTACATTTATCTATAAAACACAAAATACAAATTTATACAAACTAATTAAGGAATGATACAAACAGGCTATGATGTACATTGCATATGAATAGAACCAAAATAATAGTTGTGTTCAAAAAAAATAAAGATACAAATATGTTAATCGTTCTCTCCATAAGATGTCTCTTCCTCCTCATCCTCATCGGCAATGGCATCTTCTTCTCCATCGTCCATCTTTCTCTGTATCATAGATGGTTTCAGACTCAATGAATCAATAGGTGGGGGGAGTCTTTGATTAATATTGGTTAACATTTGTTGTGTCAATCATTCTATTGCAAACAAGCTATGATGTAAATTACATATGAATAGAATAAAAATAATAGTTGTGTTAAAAAATAAATATACAAATATGTCAATCGTTCTCTCCAAAGGATGTCTCTTCCTCTTCATCCTCATCGGCAGTGACATCTTCCTCTCTATCGTCCACCTTTCTCTGTATCATAGATGGTCTTAGACTTAATGAAACAACAAGTGGGGGAAGTCTTTGATCAATATTGGCTAACATTTGTTGTGTCAATCGTTTTGTTGTCTCCATAAAGCTCTTTTGTTGGTCGAACATCTATTGTTGGAGAGAATCAATCACCATGTTTTATCTCTTTAACTATGTGGATTACTTCTCCACTTTGTCCATCAACTCCTAGACTAGCGAATTCTTGAAGATACTGACAAGTCCACCACTTATACCATACCAGGTGTTGCGAGTCTATTCTCTCTCCCCATATTAGATACATCCCATTCCATCTTTTGCCCAAGATAGTGGTGAATGCCTCCCAATAGAAAATAGTTGTTGAGATATCCCGGGATTCTAACTATTGGACATTCATCAACCGGTGCATATTATCTTATAACTAGAAATTGTATCAAAATTTATTTGAAATGAATAATAATATAACAGATAAATTATATATATACCAGCATTTGATGATTTTTTTAATTACTCTAGACCACTAGACAGGTAGGACAGCATCCTTCCTTTTATGTCTATTCAAAATAATTAAGAATATTAAAATATATTGAAACTCTACTCAAGAATAAATAACAATTGAATTAAATACTTACAAAGTCGATCTCCAACTAATTAATGTTTGTCCTTCCTCTTTTATAAGACATTGTTAGATCAGCTATATTGCCTTTATTTCTTTCACTAATGGCCTACAAAAAAATTTATACGAGTTTAATAATTGATAAATAGTCATGCTCAAATGAACATGAAATTAAATTAACAAGACTTCTTACATTATTCTCATCTCTCACCCATATGTTGCACATATGATGTCACTAGTATGGATCATATTGTGAAGACACAATCTCATACATCTCCCCCAGTGATCATCATGTAAAAATATTAGATACACAAAATTTTTTAGTTTTAACATACAACAATGATAATAAAAAACTAAATGTGTTATTACCTTATTTTTTAGACAATTTATCTATTTTATCTACATTTCTTTATATGTTTTAAAATTTCTATATCTATCGATGCATACCTCTCAAATGTAAAATATCATTGTACAATTGTAAGAAATTGATAATTGTTAACAATACACTATTAACCATAATGTATCAATTAAAACTATAAATATAATCAATATATTTACCTTAAAATCTTAGAAAATGACATTTTTTCTCATGAGAAAGAGTGAAGTAATTTTATTTTTATAAATTACAATACACTCTATTGCAAACTCCGAGACATGTGTAAATACTTATCCATGTAAAGTTACACCCGACCACCCTATCAATTCAACATTTAAGGTCTCTAGACACTAGTGTCCTCACATTATACATCATAGTTAGACCTCTCCCACATTTACCGGATGTAGTTGATCAAACATAAAATTTTGGCAAATTAGAAAGTGATATATCTATAATGAATCTAAATATCTTTTGTATTAGGCAATTCTAATTACCTTTGGTTATTAAGATATTTTTTACAGTAAAGATAATAACAGTAAAATAAATTAGGAGGTTAACTTTATACATAGTTTGGTAACAAAAGATAGCGGTATAAATCAGAATCAATAAATTATAAAAATAATCATGTGAACTAAGCTTTCTTGGCAAAAAGTTATAATGGTGGAGCATATAAAGTAAAGTCCACAAACGAAATTAAGTTTGATCTAATAAAATATAATTCTAGTATCTTTGTGAACCTATAACATAATATATTTAATATAATGAAGTTGATTTATTGTAATTTAGGATGAATACTTTATATATTTTACAAGTAATATGATGTAAAACTAATTAACAAATACTATTGATACATATCTTTCAAACACAATTTTTTGGGTAATGAATGCACTGCTAATTTATCAAATTTGGTTCCAACGTGTCAAGTATCCTAAGAAAGTGACAAGTCTTATGGGTGTCAGGAATGGAGTAAATGAATGTTCTAACCATTGAATTTGATGTCATTTTGAGATAGTTTATTCTTACAAAAATATGTATATCTTAGTTTATAATATATTCTCATTATAGTGACTTTATTAAAATTAAATAAATTAAAATACAAATTTTATTAACTTTTTATACCAAACAACAAATGAAGAATAATCCAAAAATATTCCGGGTTATGACTTTGGAATTAGTTAGTGTCAAGAATAGTTAACTTGATCTAAGACAACCGCATCGATCACATGTAGAGTCCTCACATCGAAGCTGGGCCTAACAATCTCTTCGCAACTATTTCAAGCAATATGGTAAATTGAACTGAACCGAATTAATAAGACTGTTTCGGTTCAATTCAAGAACTTGAGTGTTTGATTATTATTTTTTTAACTGAACCGAACCGGTATCATTCTATCTATTTGGTTTGGTTCGGCACCTTATGAAATTGAACGAGATAGATAAATCAGTTGATTCAATTTGACCCACTTTGTTATATATTATGTTAATTATAAACATATAATATATTAATTTTAAATATATTCCATTATAAATCTTGGTTAATTAGTTTAAAAATATAATTATATTTTATAAATAAATTAAGTATTAATTTTAATGTTAACTTTAATTAATTTTTTATTTTACTTTATTTTATTTTATTTTATTTTATTTTTATACTTTAAACCAATGTGCATATTGATTTGGTTCACAATTGGTTCAAAGTCCAACTAAACCAGTTTGGTTCGAATGTTCATATTTTAGTTTGATTTCATTTTTTTTTAAATGACTTGAAATTTAACCGAACCAAACGGTGTACACCCAAAATTGCTCCACCACCAATGTGAGAGCGGACCCTAGATGATTTGCTCCTTTTATAATCCAAACATATTTGGTTTAATTTTCTTCACTATGGACAATCTACGACTTCTTCATAAGAGTTTTAATTTTCCAAATTGTATTTTTGTAAATATAAATAATAATTTTATATTTTAATAATATATTTTATGTATTAGAGTTTTATTTTGATATTTTGATGTCAATAATAATTTAATGATTTTGATATTGATATAATATTCCCAAACAACTAATATAAATTTTAATATTGATATAGTATTATCAAACCCTTAAGATAATTAATACCATCATTTTTATATTAATATTATATCATTTTGAAATATTAATATCAAAATTGATATAATATTAATTTTGATATTTTAACTAAATAGGACATAAAACAAGATATGTTGACTACTTTTAAATCGTATTTTGGCATCATCCAAATCTGATGAATTTCATTTTCTGGAAATCTAATACTTAATGGGGTGTTTGGTTGCACGATAATGAGTATTTTTGTTTTAATTTTTAAAAATTGTAAGAAAACTTGTTAAAAGAGGTGTTTGGTAACCATGACAATTTTATGTTTTGAAAGTGATTTTCTTCTTAAACAAAAAAAGAGGGTCTCACCTCTTTCTTTTTTCTTGTGGTCCCCCCACTTTGTTTGGTCATGTGTGGTAGTTACTCTTTTTTGTAATCACATCCCTCCAAACATGACAATTTTATGTCATGAGTTGGTTCACTTTTTATTTTAATACATTTTTTTATCATGAAAGTGTACAAAAAATTATCATGCAACCAAACACCCCATAACCCTAATCTACACTCGTTCAATCGTCATTTATATAATGTGTAAAATAAAGTAATATTAATATCTAGTTTCTACTTAAAATTTTTTAATTGACATCTTCCATCAATCAGTATAAAGAATAATACTTCAGAAATAAATATCATAGAAAATAATTAAAATAAAAAAATATCAAATTAAAATTTTGACAACAAATTATGCTATAAATATTAATCATGTATATTAATAGAAGAAAATTCTTTTATAAAATTAAGCTACTATATAGTAAAAATAGTTTTAATGAATAAAGTATCTTGTACAAAAACTTTTATTATGTGATGAAAATCTATTTTTAAATAAGTTAGCAGATGCTCATTTCAATATATGAGCTATCATACATTACATTAGACATCAAAAAGGTAAATTCACAATAATTAAATAAAAGACACTACTTTTTAGAAAACATGATTATGTTTTTTATTTTCTTGAAATCTAAATCTTATGTAATAAGTTTTCATTGATTTTTTGGGTGTTAGTTTTCACTAATTTTGCTTTTACATAAAACCAAATGGACCCTAAATTGATTAACATGTAAATATCTTAACAAATTAAATATTTATTTTATCACAAACTAAGAGATTGGACATGAAACTAAAAGGCTTCATTTTTTTCATCATGAACCCTGGTCCGTTTCAACGTGGTCAACAGTGTTAAGTGGTTAGGTATTGTGATTTTTCCACGTAATATCAGAGTAGGTGGACTTTTAGGGCTCTATCTCTCTAGTCCCACTCTTATATTCACTAGGCAATGTCCCATGTATTCCAAATGTGACTATGACAATGGTTGGCCGAGAGAGAGAGAATGTTAAGTGACTTAATCTTATATTAGATATCAGAGAGAGTATTCACATGTTTATTAAGTCTGATCCTGATTATCTCAATCATGGAATGCGGGGTCGCGACCCGAACCCGACCTAGTCGATTTTTGGGTCGACCGACCCGGTCCCGACCCTGAGACCCTGACCCCTTAGATGTTTTAAATTTATTATTTTATTATTTATATTTTGCGGCCACGACCCGACCTGAGTCTCGACCCCAGCCGACCCAGATCAGTTTTAGACCTAACCGACCCGGTCCCGACTCCCGACCTCACCTACCTTGATCTCAATACCTAGGTTTTGAGATTTTTCACAAGCAAAATGTTCAATCTATATATTCCTTTAACACTAATGGGGTGTTCGGTTGCACCGCAAATTTTTCAATATCGAAAAAAAATTGTCTTAAAATAGAGTGTAAGCCGATCAATGACTTAAAATTATCATGTTTTGACAAATGTGACAACAAATCAAGACTAAAAGAGGTGGAAGACCAGTAGATAAAAAAAGATAAAGTCTAATATGGTCGCCACACACTTTTTTAAAAAGTTTTGTTACGAAAAACATAATATTGTAACAAAAAGTCAATTATCATCCAATCAAACACCCCATAAGTTCATTTATTAAAAATATTTATAACTTTTCTTTACTTTTTTGTGGGAGTCGTTACCTTTTCTCATTAATTTTTATAATATTTTTACTTTTGTAAAATATTTATTATGAAAACTTAGCATTATATGAAGCATCAATTAAATTTGAGAATATTTTCTAATATATTATATTTCAGTTTAAAATAAATACTAATTTGCATTAGATATTTTGTATGATTAAAAATAAAATTATTAAATTTATTATAATAAAAATTATACATATAATATATTTTTTAAAAATAAATCAAACAAGATAAATTATATTAATAATATATTTAACTTTCTAATTTATCTAACGTAATGATATTGTACGTCAATTTTAAAGTATTAGTTTTAATTTAATATCCAAGCATATGCAATAATATATAGATCTCCATTAAATTTTCTTATAAACTAAATATTATATCAAAAATAAAAAAATTTAGTCAATACACTATTTTTTAGGCGGGCAATTTGTGTAGTAGAAGATGACGACGACAACTCAAGACATTACGAAATGGACCTAGAGTTAAAATTTAAACTTTTTTGAGTGGATGTTAAACATAATTTAATACAAATTACTAACTTGCTTTTTTTAGAATGGTTTCACAATAAATCTTATTTTTTTCATAAATTTATTTTTTTATTCTTTTATCATATTTTATTTTATATATAATCATAACATATTATTAATATTATTAGTGTTTATTATATATTGCTAAAACCAAAAATCAAATAAAAATATTTTATTAAATTTAAATCAATATATTTATATTATACTTTAATAATATAATACATTAAATATCTAAAATAATATCAATATCTAAATACCAAATTTTATTAAAAATAATATCAAAAAAACTTTTTTAAAAACTTAATATTATATCAATAAATAAAAAGTATTTATAAATTTTAGTCAATACAATATTTGAGATGGGCAATTTGTGTAGTAGAAGAATACGACGACAACTCAAGACATTACGAAATGGACATAAAGTTAAAAAAATAAAAAATGTTTGAGTGCATGTTAAACATATTTGGTGCAAGTTACTACGTTGCTTTTCTTTTAGAATGGTTTCACAATAACTCTTAAATTTTTCATAAAATTTAACTTTTTATTCTTTTATTCATATTATTTTACATATAATCATAACATATTATTAATATTATTAGTGTTGATTATATATTACTAAAACCAAAAAAAATAAAAAATATTTTAGAAAATTTAAAATCATATATTTTACATTATAATTAAATAATATAATAAATTAAATATTTAAAATAATATCAATACCTGAATAGCAAAATTTATTTAAAATATTATAAAATAAAATATTATATATTTATACAATATTAAATTTATTTTATATTCATGTATGATGTATTAAGAAAATATATGTATAAATAATAAATGTAAGTATGCTAAATTTAAATTCATTTATCCTTTTTCAATTGAATCAAAACAAAACTCACCTAATCTTGAGCATAGATGGATGGAAGTGAAACGGTGGGTGTTAATGGTTTGGTTAGATTAGATTTTTTGAAAAAAAAATTTCTCGGAACGAAGTATGTCCCCAATCGAATGAATTCATTTTAACTTGTTTTGTTAAGGTTTGAATCATATTTTATCATCATATAATATACATGTGTTAACATATAATATCATTTATATTTCTTTAAACCATTTTCTATTAAAATTTCGTACATACATTTATATATTTTACTGATTTTATTTTAGAAACTCTTGAAATAAACTTAATTTTATCAACTGAATACATAAATATCGTCAATATGTCTAAATTAAAATAAAAATTAATTTTAATCCTAATTATTCAATTTATCGGTGTATTCTACTTTGAAGGGTTTTAAAACAAAATAAACCCAACCCGATCACCGGTTCAAACGAAACTAATTTGATCCCGTGAACTTCCGATAGCAAGCACAGAGCACCTCTTAAATGAAACTCACCCGTCTGAGTCGATAGGGTAACTGAAAAATCGGTAAACTGAACTGAACCGAACTGAACAGATCGTTCGGTTCGGTTTGACGGGTTATTCATTCGATTTTTTGAACTGAACCAAACCAATAATTTCTTATCGATTTGATTTGGTTCGGCACCTCCCCAAACCGAACCGAACCGATAAACCGGTTGACCCAGTTTGACAAAGTTTGACTCACTCTATTTACATATTATATTATATTTAAATATATATTATATCAAATTTAAATATATATTATTATAAATTTAAATTAATTAGTATAAAAATATAATTATATATTATAAATAAAGTATTAGTCTTCGTATTAATCTTAAATAATTATTATATTGTATATTTTATTTTATTTTATTTAAATATACATTAAATTGATGAATCGAACCGAACTGAACCGAACCGAACCACAATCGGTTCAGACTTTACTTAATTGGTTCGGTTCGATTCGATTCTCCTTATCGGTACAGTTTTAATTTGAAAAAAAAAATAACCAAACCGAATGGAACGGAATCATTTACACCCCCGCGAGTCGGAGTAAAAAAGCAAACAAACTATGACATCTTTTCCTGCCGAGACAATTCCATTTCCGGCCAACCGGCGGTCAAAAGGATGGGGGCTCCCCCCCGGCACCATCCATCCAACACGATTTCCGGGGGCGCCGACGCGGCCTCTCCGTTGGACCGACCCGATGAGCTAGCGGTCTTCGGTCTTCCGGTACGGCGGGGTGGGGCCCACCGGTAGCAGGCCGACGCCGCGGGGTGCAGGACGGCGTGCCGCCGGCGGTTTCGAGGCGAACCGACGCCCGCCGCGCCGATCCCACGTCGTCCGTCCCGGCCTGCGCAGCCTGGCAGAGGCTGTCGTTGCTCGCGAGGCGGTCATAATCTGTGTACGCGTGACTCGTCCATGTCTAATGTACCTACGTCGAATACGGTACGGTATGGCAGTATTTTTTATTTCCGTCCCGAAAAATTTTGAGTATGACTAAATGCCCGCCCGATTTGTTTTAACCTGACCCGGAAAACAATAACAATCTCGAGAGGAAGGGACAAAATTATACGAGATGGGGTCTGACATGGGGGGCCCACTGTACCTGGGTGAGTCAGACGGAAGCTATGCGACAGTGAACCATCATAGAGAGATGAGAGAGAGAGAGATATTTTAATTTCAAAAACTCTTCGAAACAAATTAAATTGATGAATCAAATCAAATGGGTTAAACCTAAATGCACATGCACGTATATAATGAATATACTATGAGTTACAAAGATAAAATTAATCGTATATAAATCTATGGCTGTATTTTAGTAAAATATCACTTGAACATGATTAATAGAATTAATTTATTTTGATTTTATTCAATAAAGATCCTCAAAAATTAATGAGAGAGAGTGGGGGGGGGAGGGAGGTGGGTGGAGCTGTCCATCACGGACGGAGTGTAAAGATGAGCATTAATTTTTCAAGATAGAAGTGCTCGAAAAGGGCTTTTTGACAAAATTACCAGATGGGCAAAAACATAAGTTCTAACTTTTAAAGATAATTGACTAATTTGTAAAGGACCTAATTAAGTTCACGAAGATCAAAACTCAGCTTAACTATCATTCCCATCCCCACATATGTTGTACAAATAAAGATAAAAACTAAAAAGGGTTTTACTATAAAAAAGCAAATTTTGGTAATCTCCTATTCGGTGTGATAACAAATAAATTCTCGTCTTCGTTTCATTATTATTTATTAATTACAACGGGTGCCGTGCTGCGAGTTTACAGACATTCACAAGGGCCGAAACGCAAAAAATGCTGGGGATTTGCACAGCCAAAGGGGAGCCTACCTGGAACGCGGCGGCGTAGTTAACCGCACCGTAGGGGTGACCAACCTCACTTCTCCTCGTCCCTCTTTCCGTATTCCGTCCCTTCGCACTCTCTCTCCTCGTCAGCTATTCTTCCTCATCCAGTTCTTCAGTTCCCTTCCCCCTCCCCTGTTCTCGCCTTCCCCTCCGCGGCTCCTCGCCGGCGTCTTTCTCCGTCATCAGCAGTTCTTTCGGTGCGAGGGACGGATCCGTTGCAGCGTACTTGAGATCGCTGTTTCTCAGCGGGGTCTATCCATCTCTTTGCTCCGTTCGTGCGTCTTCGACACAATGGCGGTTAGCTTGAGGAAGGGCTTCTGCATCCCCGGCTCGGGCGCCACAGCGATGGGCAATAGCAGCAAGAAGAAGAGGCCATTGGCGCGGAATGTGGTGTCTTCCTCACTGGAGGTGTCCACCTGGAAGGGCGAGTGCCAGGGCAAGCAGGTGGTGCTCCGGGATCCGCAGCCTGGCCGAGACGGACCGCCCGCCGGAGACCACGCCGGCCGATCCATCCACGTAAAAGCAAAAGCCCTTTCTCTCAGCGGTTCTCCTCCTGTGCTTTTCTTCCTTTTGGTTCTTTGAAGTCTGTTCATTCAGGTTCAAGCGGCCCCCGTTTGTATTCCGCGGTCGATGAGATGGTGGGAGAAGGGGAATGCGGCCAACATGATGGAGATCGGCTCCGCTCAGGAGCTTGTGGCTTCGCTGCTGAATGCCGGCGACCGACTCGTCGTCCTCGATTTCTACTCTCCCGGATGCGGAGGTTGCAAGGCTCTGCATCCCAAGGTATGTTCTTGTCTTACTCTTCGTTATCATCATCATCATCTTCTTCTTCTTTTTGAGCAAGGGAGAAGAAAATGCAAAGTTTAATCCCGATCACTCGTCATGTTTCTTCATCATCCTCCAATTTCGCGGTTGATTCGAACAATCCATCCTTCCACAGGCTCTCATATTTCTGTGTCTCGATCTGTGCTTTGCTCAGATCTGTCAGCTCGCGGACTCGAATCCGGGCGGTCTGTTCCTCAAGATCAACTACGAACAGCACAAGTCCATGTGCTACAGCCTCAACGTCCACGTCCTACCCTTCTTCCGGTTCTACAGAGGATCCCAGGGCCGTGTCTGTAGCTTCAGCTGCACCATCGCAACCGTAAGATTCCGCACAGATCATCCCCTCCACATAAACATATAATAATACTTGACCTTTTTCACTGTTTTTCATCGCCTGATCCTGTTCAGATTAACAAGTTCAAAGATGCTCTGGCAAAACACGGGGCAGAGGAAGATGATCGCGGTCCAGCCAGAGGTCTGGAGGAGTGGGAGCTGATGAAACTAGCATCCAGCGGCGATCTCCACCTCGACCTCGGTTACGCTCCGCTGGCGCCCGGCGGCTTCCCGGAGGTGGAGGGAGGACTCGCCGCCTTGACGATGTAGCCGTGCGGCGCCGGCCGTGAAGGTCGTGGGAGCCCGAGAAGACGGAGCTGCGGCGGCGCGTACGGCCTAGCTTTTCCCGTTCCCGGTGTGCATAAGGTTCCCGCGAACTGTCGGCTCTTCCGTCGCCGCCGGCTGGATCCTCTCGCCGTCATTTCTCCGGTCATGAGAACCGCTGGCCAGTCCGGTGGTTCATGTTGCTCGCCATCATTATGTTAAGCAAAAATTATTGGCTGATGAGCAGCAGCCAGCAAGGCGGGGGTCTCCTTCAGCCGGACGCCACGTGGCTGGATGCGTTTTCTTGGAAGACTAGTTAAAGCGTCTGGTGGCATTTTGTTCCGGGTCAATGTCGAATTTTAAACTCTTAATTTTATGTCAATTTTTTTTTGGTTTGAGATTGAATTGAATACTTAATTCGATCAAGATATTTTTTATGTTAATTAATCCAGCGTTCATTTAAAGATATACTATTTATGCTACTTCTACGCCCCGAAAGGCTGATATCCGAAAATTAAAAAGTTAACTTGTCTAACTTGCGTTTAAAAAGTCTGTTATGATATAAAAGGTATATTCAAATAATAGTAATTAAGATATTAAACAATATAAAATCACTGATCTGGGACCGAATTTAGGACTCGAATCACCAATGTATAAATTATTGAACTTGACGTGATAATATTTTGGTATTTTAAGTAGATGTGCCGATATTTGGTTTCACGACGCCTAACGTAAAAAACTCTATGATAAGGTATTCCTGGTTGAAAGTCGATGCGCATAGGCCCGATATGAGATATGGATGTTTGAATTAGTATCAGAACCGTAGATTATGTCAGATTGGGATCTCAACAGGTGGCGACCTGATGTAGGAATCAGGGATATATATGATCCTGTGGCGGATTTTCGTTTGGATCGGATTGGATGGGGTCTGACAGATCAGCTGATTTTTCATGGCGCAGCCCCTCCAAAGTCGACGACGGCAATTTTCGTCGCTTGAGCCTGACGTTCCAAACGGGACCAAGTTTGACTATTTTCGTTTTATTTTCTCAAAAACTCTTTCGAAAGACTGATTCAATCTAATTCTGGATCGGATCAGCGTGACTAAGTTGGCTGATCTTTTTTTTTTTTGAAAAACGACTTCCATTCAACTAAAACGATCGACCCAAAATACAAACGACTGACCCAAAATACAAATTAACAAAACTAGTTACAACGAATAGAAACAAAAGATAGATTCTAACAACAACAAGATCGGGCATAAAACAAACAGTAGAACAACTTTGAGGTTTTGACACTAACTCGATCGAGCATTGCCACGAGAAGTGCTGGACCTGTGCAACGTTGTGCTTTGATGGTCCAAGTAAACGGACTCTCTTCCAAGAGTTTGATATAAACAAGGAGGCTGGATGATCACGCGTTGAAGGCGTGAATGATGTCCAAACTAACAGTCCCGCCAACAACACCATGACAATATACTTGAATAGAAAGAAACCTTGAAAATAGAACAGTGGATAGACACAAATACGATAAAACATCCGTCTAAACAGACAAAACTAACTCACCTCCGAACATAAAATGGATCACAAATAGAGAACAAAAGAGATGGATTAGTCTAATTAGACACCTAAAAACACTGAAATAAGAGAAAGAACAAAGGTTCCAAGGTAAAAACCTTGATGAGTTCCAAAACCTTCAAAAAGAAGAGTTTCGAGGAGACAAAGAAGAATATTTACTGTGTCCACCAGAAAATCAGGTTGGCTGGAAGAGAAGATAAATACATTCCAAAAGGAAGCACCTTTCCCTCATCCTACCACGTCCTTTTTTCCAGTGAACACCACAAAAGCCGCCGGAGCAAGGCCAACGCAGAACCAAGACAGTCCCTGACAGCACTGGAGTGGGAGGGGGGGTGAAGAGAGCGGAGCTTCCCCCAACCCCCTCCCCCCTCCCGCGGCGGAGACGGACGAGCGGCGAAACCTCCTCCCCAGTGAATCCCTTGGCCGGTGGAAAGAGCGAAACCCCTTGTAGCTACCACACTCGCCGAGTACCAAGTCGGCTGATCTCGGTCCAGAATGTCGCGCCAACTAAAAACAAAATACTTGAATATACTTTTCATGAAACAACTTTTTCATGGAGATTGAAATCAGTTTCCACTGTTTGGATGCTAGTATATCATTTTTCATAAAAAGTAGTATCAAAGTAAAATATTTTTCAGATAAATGTTTTTAAAATTTTCAAAATATATTACACTATTAGTTTGCATGTAAATTATTTTTATAAAAATATTTTCACTCATTTATATGTTTTGAAATCATTCTTCAAATTTTAATATTTTATAAATAATATAAAAATTAACAAAATAATATAATTTTATTTCATGTAAAATACTTTTATAAAAATAACTTTTAAGTAAGAGTTTATCCGGATCCATGTAAAAATAATTTCAAGTAAAGCAATTTTACGTAATAACTTTTCCAAAAATATAAAATAAAATACACTGTTTGGTTACATATAATTTATTTTTTTGAAAACATATTTTTCTTTAAATATTTATAAATTAGTTTTTGAAGTCATTTTCAATCATTTAGTTGTTTCTAAATTACCGTTAACAATTATACATTTTAAATTTTAATATAAAAAATTATAAAATAATACACATGTTAACTAAATTATTTTTTATAGATTCTATCTATCGTATTTATCACTCTAAAATATTATATATTATAATATTTTCCTTAAAACTAAAATTTTATAATATTATTACTTAAAAATTTAAAACAGGTTAATAAATACTTTTATCAACCTTTCTCGTTTGATCTTGAAAACGACACCCGGAATGAATATCTCGATGCCAAAATCGGTGAAATATGTAGTCAACAAAATACTTTTTCATTGACCCCCTATTTTCCTACCGTCCAAATATGAGCTGGGGGTTGGTTTTCAGGAAAACATGCTCAGGCCAATAATTTTACACCCATGGAGTGTTTGGTTGCATGATAATGGAGACTTTTATTTTAATTTTTAAAAATTGTAAGAAAACTTGTTAAAAGAGGTGTTTGACAAGCTTGACAAATTTATGTTTTGAAAATGATTTTCTTCTTAAATAGAAAAAGAGGATCTCACCTCTTTCTTTTTTTCTTGTGGTCCCCCACTTTGTTTGGTCATGAATGATAGTTACTCTTTTTTGTTATCACATCCCTCCAAACATGATAATTTTATGTCATGGGTTGGTTCACTTTTTATTTTAATACAATTTTTTATCATGAAAGTGTACAAAAAATTATCATGCAACCAAACACCCCATAAGTAAACATGTTTAATTTAAAGCTATTTTTTTAACTCAAGCCATGAGGAGCAGCCGACTAGAGTTCCTGATAGTCTATTGACTTGACAAAATATTATGCAATTGTGTAGTATTACAAATAGTACAAAAGAAGGTTTATGGAGTGTTTGGTTGCATGATAATGGAGGTTTTTATTTTAATTTTTAAAAATTATAAGAAAACTTGTTAAAAGAGGTGTTTGACAACCATGATAATTTTATGTTTTGAAAGTGATTTTCTTCTTAAACAAAAAAAGAGGGCCTCACCTCTTTCTTTTTCTTGTGGTCCCCCACTTTTGTTTGGTCATGTGTGGTAGTTACTCTTTTTTGTAATCACATCCCTCCAAACATGATAATTTTATGTCATGAGTTGGTTCACTTTTTATTTTAATACAATTTTTTATCATGAAAGTGTACAAAAAATTATCATGCAACCAAACACCCCATAAATGAATTGAAATCAAGCTAACGTAAGGAATGAAGCACCCCCTCCCAAAGTTAGGTGATTAAAATAGGGCTAAAGATAAACTGAAGAGAAAATAAAAGAAAGAAAGAAAAAATATGAATAAAAAATCTTTTAAATTTATTGGTTGGCACGATTAAGAAAAGTCATAACATTGTCAGAGTGCTGACGATTGGTGCACTGGGCATATTTGGCATGAGAGTGCCAATTAAGATATGTCTTATGATTTTAACGAGAACTACAATTATTATTTTATATTTCTAATGATGATTTATCATGTGAGAAAATATTGTCCAAAATATTGGATGTAAAGATATAAAGTTCAATAAAAAACTTATGTTTTGCATAAAGTTATCACTACAAGAAAATATTTATGACGACAACTTGGTAAACTGGTCCCTAATAATGAGTATAGCAATGGCTTTTCGAATGTTGTCACCATTGTACATATACCGGCAATGAAAATTGTCATAATTAGATAATTACTAGCAACGACTTCTATTGAACCATCACCTAGAGAGTTAATTACGATGGCTTAAGCCATTGCAAAATCAAAAGAACCTGGCAACTCAAATTCAGAAGTTAATTTCAATCACTAAAGTATTTTAGTAGCGATGCCATTGCTAGTGATTAGAAGTCAATTGTTCGATAGTTGGATGGTAGTGACGATGATTAAAGCCATTGCCAATGCCATTAACATACCATTGGCGATGACTCAGAAGCCGTCGACATTATTTTTTTGATTTTTAAAGACCTGTGCCCCCTTCTCCCTCCCTCCTTCTTTCTTCCCCGTTGTCTTCCTCTCTCACAAAACACTCCACCCCTCCATCAGATTTTGAAGACCTATGCCCCCTCTCCCTTCTTTCTTTCTCCATTGTCTTTCTCTCTCGCAAAACACCACCCCATCCATTGGAAATGCCGCCACCATCACTAGTGTTGGTCACTCACACCGTGTGATACTTTAGTGCCGCTGCTTCTCCTTCTCTCTCTCGTGAGCCCAACTTCTTCAATGATTCTTGTCAAAAAAAGGCTTGGGCACCACCAAAGCTTTGCCATTGGTTGCCATCGTTGCTGCCACTCGCCACCTCCATCGTCCTCGTGCCAAATCATTCCTCCTTTAGATATAAACTTTAAAACCTTGAAGGTTGTTTAAGCTTGTTTATTACATGTTTAATTAGATGTTTGGTTGCAAGATTTAGAGTTTATTTGAATATGATTTAGGGTTTAAGCATGTTAATTTTGTTGATGTAAGCATGTTAATTTTGTTGGTTTAAATTTCATATGAGTATTGTTTTAATACCATTTTAATATTGTAAATAATATGTCAATCATGTTTAAAAGACTTGTTTAGTTTGACAAGAATTGTTAAAATGTTGATTAACCTTGTTTAAATACATTTATTTGGTGTTTGTTTGAATTTAAGAATATGTTAGAAAGGGGGTCTCACCTTTTTTGTAATAATTTATGGCTATTTTTGGTTACTAGGTTTTAAATAAAGTATTAGTAAAGTAGAGGAAAGCATCTGCCCATAAAACCAAAAAAAATTGTTAGAACCCAAACTATGGCTATTTAGGCCAATCTAAAGTGGTTACCAATTTAGATTGGCTTAAACAACCATAAAACCAAAAAAGGTTAGAACCCAACATATGGTTGACTAGGCCAATCCAAACAAGTTTCTAGTTTCGGTTGATCTAAACAACCATAGAACTAAAAAGAAGATAAACCCAAAATATGCTCGGTTAGGTCAATCCAAACCGGTTTTTGGTTTGGATTTACCTAACAACCACAAACCCTAAAAAAGAGTTAGAACCCAAACCAACGTTAGTTAGGCCATTCCAAACTAGTTTGGATTCTCTTAAATGGCTATGAAGCCTAAAACAAAAGAGATAGAACACAAAACATGACTAGTTAGGCCAATCCATACTCATTTTTCGGTTCATTTTTCGGTTTGGATTTACCTAACAACCTAAAACCCCAAAAAAATAGTTAGAACTTAAATCGAAGCCAGCTAGTCCATCCAAATGGGTCACTAATTTGGTTTGGTTTATTAGTGCATTCAAAACAAACTAAATAAAGTAAGTATTTTGATTTTGTTAAGTCTTTTAATGCCAAACTGATCAAGTGTTTATCTAATCCATGCTCTCTTTTTCTTATTTTTAGGAAGTTTCAAATGAGATCCTCATTTGAGACTTACTTCATCTGGTGGAGGTTTGATTAGAATTAATTGTGTACTTCATTTTCTTATATAATTGTTCACTTTATCATATATTTTTCTTTATAATTTAAAGACAAACATTAGTCTCGATGAATAACTTAAGCAAGCCTTAGATAGATATCCCAACAAAATAGATTCTAGGTATCTTCATGAAATAAAGAAATAGATTAATCTTTCCGGTAGGACTTGATTTAAATATTATGAAGATAAAATTTTAAATTAATGTTCTTGTAAAAAATGTTGCAACACTTTTATTTTAAAAAATGATGTGGTTAAAAAACATTTAATGTATGATAGCATATGGTCAAATTGTTGAACATGGATAAGTCACGGTGAAATTGAAATTAATTTAATTAATGAACCTAATGTCTAATTAAATGAACTACATGATGAAGAAGTTAATGATGAAATGATAGAAATGTTTGAAGATATTTAAAATATTCAAGAAACATTTAACATAATGAGGATAAACCAAACATAAAAAACAAAAATATTATTACTTATTAAAAGAATTCAAAAACACCTTTATATGAAAGTTACAAAGATATATATAAACTAAAATTTATTTTAAAATTTATTTATTTAAATTCAATAAATGATCTAACTAAAAATGTATGAATAGTATTCTATCTTTATTTAAATATATATTACTTAAACATGCAAGTGTTCTTGACACTTAGTATGAACTTAAAAATTTTATTAAGAATTTAGGACTTAGTTATCAAAAAAATAGATGCGTGTGAAAGTGATTTTATTCTCTTTGTTAAAAAGAATGTAGATAAAATTGTATGTCCACAATGTGAGACTCCAAGATATAAAGATGGTTCTAAAAATAAGAGAGAGAAAGTGGCATAAAAAATAATATATTGTTTTCTATTAAGAGATAAGTTGCAATATTTGTTTATATCAATGAACACTATTAAGTGGATGACATGGCATAGTGAGCCACATTCCTATCATTCAAGTGATGAAATGTGTCATACTGTCGATACTCCTTGGAGATGAGCTATTAAACTATATCACAATTTTGCGTTGGAGAAACACAACATTCAAGTTGGGTTGGCCATAGATAGCTTTAACCCATTCAGTAACGTATTCAAAATTCAATGTTTTACCTGTCATTACAATACCTTATAATTTACCACCATGGATGTCTATGAAAGTGGTGTACACGATGATTTTATGTTTAATATCAGGTCCAAGAGCTCCCAAAAAAGATATTGATGTATACTTACAAATGTTAGTGGATGAGTTAAGGTACATATGAGAGATCAGATCGGAGACATACGATGCTTTAAAAAAAGAATTTTGTCATGAGAGCTATATTGCTAGGGGTGCAAACGAACTAATACACTCGACAAGTAGCTCGAAGCTTGACTCGATAAAAATTCGACTTGGCTCGTTTAATATGTTAAATGAACAAAGCTTGAACAAAAAATAAAGCTTGACTCATTAAACGAGCTGAGCTTGAACAAACTCCTACTCGGCTCAATAAGCTCGCGAGTAACTCGATTAAATATTTTAGTGTATATTTATTTTTAAAAATTAAATTAAGAGTACTAATAGTTATATATTGTAACTTAAATATATTTAATAATTAAAAAATTAAACTTAGATCAGGTTTCATAAAAGAGCTAAATCTAGAGTTTCACAAATGATTTTTCATTAATTTTGAGTTTTATAAATAATTTTGTATATAACTTAATCTTGATTGTGAACTAAATTTTAGTCCAAATACTACTCGAGTTTGAGCTCGACTCGGCTTGATTAATAAACGAACCAAGCTTGAACAAGGGTTAAACATACTCGTTAAAACTCGAACTCGAACTCGCATAAAATAAATGAGCCGAGCTTGAACACCATACTACTCGGCTCGGCTCGTTTGCACCCCTACATATTGTTAGGTGTAGATGGAAAGGATGGTAGTAACCCTTTCATCCCTACCTCCCCACCTTCCCACCTCCTCAAAAAAATTTCCTCCATCACTGTGGGTATAACCCGACTTCAAGAGCCTCGCAAACTCAACTTTTAGGGTCGACTTCTAAATGATGAAAAGACTAGACAACTACCCTATCGGATTAGCCTCTTCCTTTCAAAAACTGATGGGTGGTCCAGTTTGGGGATAGTCAATGAAGAGATGAAAGAGGGTTGAGAGAAACTGTGTGAAGTTTATGGTTGTCAAAAATTGTGAGTTTTAACAAATTAAATAGAATAAGTTTGACCTACGTACCTAGGAGACGATGCGTGTGTGTTTCAACTTCCTCATACTTGACTAGCCAAAGATAAGAAGCCCTTCAATCCAGTTAAATCTGTTGTTGCGTAAATTAAAGACGAGAAAACTAATTGAAAAGTATATTAAAACAATGTGAAGTGTATGATATGTAAAGAAAATGATATAAAATGATAGTTGGGTTAGATCTAACAGAATTGGGGTTAGCTCTAACCTATTTTTAGATTTTTTTTGAATATAAGATGATGCAAAAGTAAAAAAAATGATGTTAGACAAAGTTAATATGAACTTGGAAGTAAAAGGAATCATAAAATGGTGAAGAAATTGGCTTTCTGGCTTTATGTGACCCCGGTTTAGGGTGTGTGGTGATGTGGTCTCAATCGGGGGTACACAATCACGTGCCCTTAATCAGGGGCATGCACTACAAAACTTGCGTGAATGAGTTGTGGAACTCGTTATAAGCAAATGAGAGGTTGGAATATGTTCTCGTTAGTTGCGAATGGAAGCTAAAAGGCCAAAGAAGTTTTCCCTTAGCTAGATTGGGTGACACACTTGTCAAAAGTTTTGTATAGATTCTTCCAGTGAACAAACGATAATGGGTACAAATTGAACTTTCTCTCTCTAATATGTAGACATAAAAATTCGACTTAGTTGTAGAACCCAAAAGGCCTTATTCTTATAGAGTATATTTAAATACCACATCAAAGAAATCGAGTTTTCCAGAAAAATGGAGTTTTTCGCATATTTTTAAGTTTCCAAGACTTAATGCCTAGTGAACAAGGCACCAAGTCCCTAAATTTGAATTTTTTGCTCACCAACATGCGAATGACCATCAATTGGAATAGTAGCCCCAATGCATTTCATGTCCAAACATCCGATCTAACCATACAAACAGTGTCATGTTAGGCACATGCATGGCGCATTTATGGCATTGACCAGTCACAGGGTGTCATCGACAAGATACACATGCGTCATTAATACCAGTTCGGGCACCCAATCTATCAAGACATTTTTCACATGTACACATCTTTCAATCTTTCCACCTCATCACCTTTACGTCTTTTATAAATTTTACCTTTTTGACTTGTCACAGTTTTTGCCTTTTCACTTTGTCACCTTTCCACCTTGTCACCTTTACTTCCTCTTTAAGTTTTACCATTTTGACTTGTCACCTTTTCACATTATCACCTTTCCACCTTGTCATCTTTACTTCCTCCACAAGATTCACCTTTTTAACTTGTCACATTTACTTTTTTTATAAATTTCACCATTTTTCACTTTTAACATTGTCATCTTTTTCACCTTGTCACATTTACTTTGTTCACAGGACTCACCTTTTTGACTTGCCACCTTTACTTTTGATCATGTCGCCTTTTTCATCTTACCACCTTGTCACCTTTACTTCTTCTACAAGCTCCTTTTCTTTTCCCTCCAAGCAAGATGCACCCCCTTTAAAAGTACACTCCCACCTTTATGAAAGAAGGTTGGTCTCAAGCTCCCAAGAGGCTCTAAACCCTCCTACCTCTTTCATTCTTCTCAACCCTTGAAAGTTCTCCACTTCCTCTCTTAGCCAATACATTCTCCTTCACCTATCATCCCCCAGCCACACTAGGCTCATTTCAAGCTCCTCCAATCATCCTTCCCTCACCCCAGTGCAAAAAAATCAGTCTAGAGAGAGAGAGAGAAAGAAGTTCAATCTATGCTCTACAATGTTGCATACTATTCTTCAACTTCCAAAGACTTCTCTAGGAGGATTCAAGCTAGGCATCCTTCATAAGAGTTCTCCTCGTCTAGTCTTCTTACATACCCAAAAAATGGGGCTCAAATTTGACATCTCCTCAGCTCGTTGTGGTTCCTGCACTGACATCACGTCGACAGATCCAAGATTCCACTTTATGTTGTTTTGTGTTCTCAATAATTCTTCGATCTCTTCTTGAAGGATTCAATCAACCTTTCCTTCACATAAAATCATCCTCGATAAGTCTTTTCATTTTCAACAAATGAGAATCAATTACAGCCTTCCCTCCATTCGCAACAGCTTCTACAACGAGACTGCGTTGACATAATCTAGTTTCTACAACTTTCAGCCATTGTCTTCTCAGAAAATTTTAGGCCTTCTCTAGACATATTCAATTTGAGCATCCTTCATAGAAAAACACTCTCAATAAGCTTTCTTTCATTTTTAGCAAATGAGAGTTGATTTCAACCTCCCGTTTGTTCATAATATCACCTACACTGAAGTTGCCCCAGTTGTTTCAACACAATCTAACCCGGTTATCATCACATCTGAATCGTGTCCTTCTTCATCATCTATGATCAAATTTAATTTCTTTCATCCTTAACTTTTTTACAACACTCCTAGTTATTTTCAGCATCATTTTAATTTATATTTGTATTATATCATTAATCCAAAGAATCTAAAGAAAAGGATTAGGTCTACTATGTTGCTATTTTTTCATATTCTACACTTCACCAACTTCTAATCTTCTTTTAACTTGTTTGTTTTATTGTGTAGTGACAAAGCACATTATCTGGCATAAAAAGTAAGATTAGGCTCCTTCTTTTTGGCTGGCCGAAGAGAAGAAAGTTGGAACCCACAATGTCAAACACAATATTTCCACTAAGGTATGCTCAGTTTCTTTTCAAGCTTTTGACACTTCTTGTTTACTTTTGAAGCCCGTGGCTTCTGGCAACCACCCACAATTATATCTCTAAAATCTCTCCAAACTCATGGCTAGGGCTCTGGAGACGTGTTGGATGACTTGGACCAACCTCTAGAACATTCATATCATGTCTACTTTTATTGGAGAATGGAAATTCGATCTTAAATTCAATCAAATGTCAAACCTGAGAAAGTCGAAGCTTGTGACCACAGTTGAGGGTGCATGCACCCTCAACCTTGGTCGCACTAAATATTTCATTGTCAAACTTAGAGGTTCACAAAATCTCAAAAAAATAAGTAGGTTAGATTGTGCCCTCGATGAGGGCACATGCACCCTCGACTGGGGGCGCGTTCTACCCAAAGAATACAATTATGGATTCAATTCATATTTTCAAAATTTGAAAGTTTCTCATGTCCCTTATCAACAATGCACAGACCCAAACTTAGGGTGCATTCTAATGAAGGTAAGAAATCTTCAAAATATGGTATAGAGATCATTCGAGATTGATTCAGATCGAAAAATGGAAACTAGTCCACATGACCCTAGTAGAGGGTGCATGTGCCCGCTACTAGGGGTGCATGAGCACTTGCCCCTAGATGAGGGCATATGCAACCCCAAGTGGAATCATGTCCTCCATTCTTCAATAGCTCCACACTATTTCACTTGGAAAATTCTTGATTTGGCCTAGAAATGGCATGGCATGATTTTAAATGGTGCAAACTCACACATTACCCATACACTGATACACTTATTAGCAACTTCTATACTAGGCCTCTTTAATTGTTTGTCATCATTTAGATGCCATGCACATCAAGAATAATGTGTGTAACAATATTCTTGACATGTTCAACCTATCAAGATGGGATAAATAAAATTGGAACTTAAGAAAATATTTGGTAGAGTTACAAATTTATCCCAAATTACATTCACATGAGGGTTCATCTAGGTTTCCAGATGTAGTTTATAAACTTAACAATGATCAAAAATCTCATATACTTGATTTTGTGAAAAATATTGAAGTGCTAGATGGGTATTTCTCAAATTTTAGTAGGTGTGGATATAAGCAATAGAATCATTTGTGAGTTAAAATGTCATGATTTCATGTCATGTTGTAGATGATTATTCCTATGGTATTTCAAGAGATTCATATGAAAGTATATACTTAGTCCTAGTGTAGCGTTATGCTAGTTGTGCTAAGGTTTTTTATAGTAGCATTTTAATAGATTGAACATCTAAAATTGCAATAACATTGCATAAATTGGAACAAAAATTTTCAACAGTTCCATACCGATGAATATATCCAATTGAAAGATATTTAAAGAAGGTCAAATATTATGTGGACAACAAGGCAAGAGTTGAAGGTTCAATTGCCTATGACTATTTGATTAAGGAATGTATACAGTTTATTTCTACATATATACGAAAGGCGGGCAAACATAGCAGGGATCAAACCTATGATAGTGGTCCATATGATGATGATCATGAAGAGGGTTCAACATTTAAATCAGTTGGCCATCTATTGAGATGCAGATGTGTGCCTAGAATTTTGACAAAAAGAGAACAAAATTTAATCAATACAAATGTGTCGAATAAAATTAATATGTTGTTCTCGATAATGTTCTACTTTCATTTTCCAATATGTAGTAATAGGGTGATAATTTTACCGGATTGGAATAGAGATCAGGATAGAGATACATATCGAGATCAGTATATGGAAAGAGACCAATTTGTATAGAGATTAGGATAGTGATAGAGATCGAGATCAAAATAGAAATGGGTTTGGATAAAGATTGCGACAACGATAGAGATCAGGATTGAGATAAAGATAGAGATAGGGATCGAGATCTGAATAGAGAAAGAGATTGGTTAAAAAGAGTTAAAATCCATACCAAGACCATTTAGGCTAATACAAACTAGTTTGGATTGGAGCAAATGGCCATAGAAACGAAAAAAAAGGTTACAATCCAAACCATGGGTGGTTAGACCAATACAAATCGGTAACCAATTTGCATTATCCTAAACGGGCATAAAAACACCAAAAAGAGTTAGAACCCAAACTATGGTTAGGCCAAACCAAATTGAAAACCATTTTGGCTATGATTTAGATTGGCCAAAACGGCAATAAAAACCTAAAAAAAGAGTTAGAATCCAAACTATGGTTAGGCTAATCCTAATTGAAAATTGTTTAGTCTTTAATTTAGATTGGCATAAATGGACATAAAAAACCTAAAAAATAGTTAGTATCAAAACTCTGACCGGTTTAAATTGGTCTAAGCTGCCATAAAAGACAAAAAAGAGTTTGAAACCAAACCATGACTGGTTAGGCCAATCCAAATTGCAATTCGGATTGGACTAAGTGGCCATAAAACCTAAAAAAGTTAGAACCCAAACCATGGCCGATTAGGTGAATCCCAAATTGGTTATAGGTTTGGATTGGTCTAAATGACTATAGAGCTAAAAAAAGAGTTAGAACTCAAATGGTGTATGTTTCGGTCAATCCAAGCAGGTTTCAAGTTTGGATTGGCCTAAATGGCCATAAAATCAGAAAGAAGAGTACCATGGCTGGTTAGGCTAGCAGGCCATAGAAACCTAAAAAAGAGTTAGATCCCAAATTGTGGCTAGTTACATCAATCCAAATTTGAAACCAGCTTGGATTGGCCTAAATAGACATAAAAACTTAATAAAGAGTTATAACCCAAACCGTGACTAGTTCAGCCAATCAAAATTGTGTCCTTTTATCCCAATCCTAGAGTCCACCTCAGCAAGATGTGGCACTAAGTAGACCCATTTGTTAGAGAACAAGGACCCTTTATAATGTTCTCTACATGATGGGTCTACATAGGACCACATCAATTTGGGTTCACTGTTACTTGGAGCTGGTTTTGATTGGCCTAAACGACCATAAAACCCTGGATTGGCCAAACTGGCTTCTAGTTTAGATTAACCTAAATGGCCATAAAAGCAAAGCAAAATAGTTAGAACCCAAATGGTATCCGTTTAGGCATCCATTTAGGCCAATCCAAAATTGGCTTCCAGTGTAGATTGGCCTAAATGGCTATAAAAAATTAAAAATAGAAAGAATTAGAACCCAAAACATGGCCAATTAGGCTAATCCAAACAAGAAACTAGTTAGAACCCAAATGGTGTCCGTTTAGGCCAATCCAAACCAGCTTCATGTTTGGATTGGCTAAAAAGTCATAAAAATCTCAAAAAATTTAAAACTCAAACCTACCTGGTTAGGTGAAACCAACTGGTCTCTAGTTTGGATTGACCTAAAACTACCATAAAAAAACCTAAAAAGAGTTGGATCTTAAACTATGGTCTATTAGGCCAATCCAAATAAGAAACTGATTTGGATTGGCATAAATGGCCATAAAATCTAAAAAGTGTTAGTATTCAACTTGTGGCCAATTAGGCCAATCAGAACCATGGCCTTTTAGGCCAATTCTCGAGTCCACCACAACAAGATGTGGTACTACGTAGACATATCTTATAGATGATAGAAATGTATGTCTTACAAGTCAATCATATATAATATAATTCTATATTTCTAGAAGTATCTCATTCAATTATTTAGGCAAATCTTTATTACTAGCTCTTAACATCGTAATAAAGTTTTTGATCTCATGCAATAATGATTGAATTATAATAAAATCATGATAATGATGTGGAGCCCCCGATCCGGACCCGGTTCCTTCTTCTCTCTTTCCCCGGGTCGGAACGATGAGCGCCGCTCCTCCTTTCGGTTTCGTCAGTGGTGTAGGGTTGTGGTCGCCAGGAGCCGCGGGCTCCGAGAGTAAAAGACAAGAAACAATGTAAGTCTTAAAGAAAATGACCAAACGTACCTAAGCGGAGAGATTGTGTTGGGGAGATTATGGGTTCCATCTTCTTCCTTTTCGGCCGGCCGAGAAGAAAGAGCTTGAAGCACTTTAGTTGTTCCTACAAAAACAAGTAAGTCACGAAGACAAGTGAAAGTGGATTAGAACTAAGATAGTGGAGCATCTTGCAAAAGGAATGAACTAAAATCACAAATGGAGATAGACTAACCGGATTGGGAATAACTCCCAACCCCCCTTTTATGTGTTTTTGGATAATGATATATGATGTTACTAAGTTAAATATGCATGTAAATATGATGATCTATGATGGAAAACATAGGAACAAAGTAATGCTAGAAGGTTGTGGAAGAAAAACGAGTTTCGGCTCCAAAAACGGCAATCTGGAGTCCCAGGCGACCCGGCAGGGGGGTCGCCTGGGCGACCTGGCAAACGGGTCGCCGCCTGCACCAGAATTCGGTTTACTCCCGGATACTCCCGCGACGCTTTCGGATGGCTTTAGAAGCTTGATGACGACTCTCGGGAGCTCCTGGGACGTGGATGATGATTCCCCTTTGATGTAGGAGCTTGAGAAACTTTGAAATGGATGCCGATGAAGAAACGGGATGAAGAACGTCGATTTACGGAGGTGGATGGAAGTGGGAAGCTCTCAATCTCTTAGACAATGAGAATTGGGGGGGATGGAAGAGGTTTGGAACTCTCTAAGGCTCTCTCTTGGGAGATTGGGACGTTCTCTCTCTTCTAACACTCTTCCAACCCTTTGAAAGTGGTTAGGGGGTCCCTTTTTATAGGCAAAAGGGTCCCAGGGGCATTTCAGGCATAAAAATCACTTTTCGGAATCCACAGGTGACCCTCTGGCGGGTCGCCTGCGGAACTATAAATGCCATTAAATGCATGTGCGCTGAAAGCTGAGCGGCCGCCGTCCGAGGTCTGCTACAGTGGCAGGCGACCCGTCAGACGGGTCGCCTGCACCCAGTCGACTCCGACCGTCCGGACGAGCGTGCGCCGTTCACGGGTCATTTCGCTCAGTCCGTACACTGTTTTGGCAGGCGACCTGCTGGCCGGGTCGCCTGCCGTACCTGACCGGATTCGACGTTTCACCTACCACCGTCAGAACGGACGATTTGGCGGATGACCCGTCGGACGGGTCGCTGGGCGACCCGGCGAGTCGCTGGCGACCCGGTAGACGGGTCGCCTGGGCCCCCAGATTTCATTACTGGGCCGTTTTCTTGGTGATCCAGTTTGTTTATCGGAAAACTCGAATACCTTCTAAGAAAACATGGATCTTACGCTCCTCAAATAGGCAAAATTTGCGTGTCTACAAATGATATCAATCATCTAAACGTATGTGATCTAAATATACCTAGTCATAAGATCTTTGAGATGGGGCATCAAGGATCTAAATAGACTAGTGTGTATAATATCTTCCCATGTGATGAGGATGACCGATCTCATTAGTCATTAGTGTGAAGATACTGAGATACACATACATATACTCATTACTGAAATGAGTCCACTTAACTGACTAAATTAAAAATCCTAAAAAGTATCTTACTGAACTAAAAGTTAGGGTTTTCTATCATCATACTTGCATAGTTGAACCTTTGACTAAAGTTGCCAAAGATACTTTGTTGGGTAAAACTTGTGCTTTGACCATTACCTTTTGAATCACTATATAGATGACCCAGTACAATGAGAGTTTGGACATAAGAGAAACCCAGTGGATGTAATTGTAAGGAATCGTCCATAAAAGTTTGGTGCAGCGGAAGCGACGATTCCTATGGGTTCTTTTAGAATCCGTCTCAATCAGAACCGAACGACGAAAACCGAAAACCGAACAAATCGGGTTCGAATATACCTGATAGGGATTCATATAATCTCATGGAGATGAATAAGATGAACTTCTTAAGCTATTCAAACCGTTCAAGTGTCCGGTCTCTAGCAGTATCCACACGAACTTCATCCACAGCAGGTTCTCCCTTCGCGCCGGCCTCGAGAACTCTTCCCGAACGGAGCTCCATCGACCATGGACACCTTCTAGAGAGAGGAGGAGGTAGGGAGGAGGCTTGGGACGTGGTTTTCACCCTTAACTTGATGGGGTTTGGCTGAAACCATTAGTATTTATAGAGAATTATGAAATTTTTCATAAAAACCCAAAATCTCCATAAATTACGCCATTGCCCCTGTACTTGTGGATAAGTCCTTTTGTATGTGACCCACTAGGCCCAACAGTCTATTTGGTTGAGGCCTAAATAAAATAGAACAATTATATTTAATCTAATTAAATATGTTATCCGATAACAGATTAATCGGCCTACCGATCATGAAGGATACAAGCCACATCCCATGATCCCAAATGGCTATGGGGATAATCTCATCTCCATTGAGCATTTCCATCATCAGTTACCGCATGGATATAAACCCTCATCCATCCAATGTCCCGGTCGGAAAGGAGTACGGCATCGACTGTCAACTCCTTAGTGTACCGACTCTATAGGATCCTATACTCGGAATTGGATCAATTGGAAAACTCTTTTTCCAATTATCCTATCTACCCTGGCCAGGGATTTAGAGTACTATCCCATAGGACATTCACTCTCACCTACTGAGAGTGGACGATCCCTTGTTGTCCGCTCAATTGCCTCCATCGGATTTTCCTTGTACCCGATCCATCGCTATATAGGACCATCTAAATTGTGATTCATAAGTCAATGGTCAAAGCACAAGTTCCACCCAACAAGGCATCTTTGGCGACTCAGGTCAAAGGTCCAACCATGCAACCGTGATGATAGAAAACCCTGATAGACAGTTCGGTGAGATACCATTCAGGGTTTCTAATTCGGTCAGTTCAGTGAACTCATTCAACTAATGAGCACCTGTATGTGTATCTCAGTGTCTCCACACTAATGACCAATGAGACCGGTCGTCCTCATCACATGAGAAGACATCACATACACTAGTCTGTCCGGATCCTTGATGTCCCGTCTCAAGTATCCTATGACTAGGAACATTTAGATCAAATACCTCTAGATGATCAATCTCATTATCATGATCTCATCATGATTTAATCATCATTGTATTTGATCAAGGACTTCATTATGATATTCGCATCTAATAAGAGCTTATAATGAAGATTTGCCTAATTAATTGAATAAGATATATCTAGAAATGTCAAATCATATCATATATGATTGGCTTGTAGGACATACATTTCTATCAGTAATTAAGCGGACAACAAAGAATCATTCACTCTCGATAAGTGAGAGTGAATGTCTCTGCCATCAATTGCCAGCACCACCGTTGTCCTTTGGGGTGACCAAACTCTAGCTGGAGCTACGGTTCTTGAAGTCGTCACTAGTTTACTAGATGTTTGAGAGGGCTTCCAAATAGCCATCGCCGACTACGGTATTGGCGATGACTTTTTGAAGCTGTCGCTAATAATTCGTCGCCGGTACTCTCATTTCATGTAGTGTATTATTTAATTTTAATTTACGATTTAATTAACTTACTCTAGAATAACATCTAAACTCAAGTTTAATTCAAATTTGAGTTCAAACTCGATATGGACTTAAGTTTATAAAACCTGAAATTGATCTAAACTCAGCTGTTAGAACTCATATTTGAGTTTATTTATGAAATTGTATCTAAGATTAAACTTAATTAAATTTTATTTTAATTTATTTCATATGTTGAATGACGACACTATATAAATATTATAGACACAACTTAAATTTTAAATAAATATTCAATCAACCAATCTATCAAAATGCTTTCGAGATAAATACAACAGTTTATCGATTTTATCGGGCCGTGTTTCCAACCAATTGTTCCATTTACACCATTGACGGGTGAGTAGTCTGAGCCGGCCGAAAGGACTTTGGAAGAACGTTGCCACGTGCCGGTTGCTGAGTGGACAAGACGTCATGTACGGGATCGCACCTTATCCATCCACGTCGGCAGGTGATCATCCCCATGAAGGGCGTTTCTGTTTTTTATCTGCTAATTAACTTTGCTTCGAAGGCGACGGGATGAGTCGGTCTGACAAGATGAGTCCGGCCGATTTATGTCGTAGAGGTCGATGATTCCGAGGTGCCACGTTGGAGTGACGTGGCTGCGAGTAACGACAACAATGTGCGGCTGGACTCACGTCACAAAATATACGTATAAAATCTATCCACACCCCTACACCACCTGTTCGGTGAACGTTCAATAGAATAAGGGAATAAAAAAGATTGTTTTATTTGGTCATAAACATCGTTAGTTAGTTTTTATTTTATGATATTTTTATTTTTTAGGTGGTCTGCTGACTACAGAACGGAGGAGGGAGCTGTATTTTTTTAGCTATTTGTATATTGATTTCTTTTTAGGCGCTGTTATTGCTTTGTCACTTCGTCAGGTCGCATTTTGTTGAGATTGTTCAGTCAAAAGATTATGTCGTAATGGCCCTAATAAGTCGAATATTTGTACACAGCTAAAAAATTTTATCAATAGAGAAACAATAGATTATTTGAGTTGTCAAAAGTCAAAAGTATCTAAATTTCTTGACTCAATTATTATCCTCTCAAAGTCCGAAGAAAATCAATTATCTTCGAATTGAATCACGCGATGGGAGACATTTCAATAACTGATGGGGTGTTTGGTTGCACGATAATTTTTTGTACATTTTCATGATAAAAAATTATATTAAAATAAAAACTAAACCAACTCATGACATAAAATTATCACGTTCGGAGAGATGTGATTACAAAAAAGAGTAACAACTATCCATGACCAAACAAAGTCGGGGACCACAAGAAAAAAAGAAAAATGTGAGACTCGCTTTTTTGTTTAAGAAGAAAATCACTTTTAAAACATAAAATTATCATGGTTATCGAACACCTCTTTTAACGAGTTTTCTTATAATTTTTAAAAATTAAAATAAAAACTTTTATTATAACGCAACCAAACACCCCCATAAATATCGTGTTCAGAATATCTTTTCCACCTAATGGTAGTTAAAGTTCATTTCAATATCAGAGAAACTTAGTATATGTATCTCACAAGAAGGCCCCACTAACCACCCGATAATTCATGGAGCCAGATGAGCCAACATTGTACATTCCTAGATAAATCGCCAACGGTGGATGTAATATATACCTGATGTTTTTAAAGAATAAAATAACATATTAATGAAGGGTTAGGTTCGACTAAAATTCTAGATAAAATTTAAAGCCATTAATAAGAGTTAGATGATAATATTAAATAGTAAAAATATATTTTAAATTTTTAACTAATGCTTATCTTCATCCTAATATGGTGATCGTCGACCTGCTTCCCGGTCATTGCACCCACCGGCCCAAATCCAAACAGTTCGTTATGGGAAAGAGGAGATAAGAGATAGAGTGATGTCTTGTCATCATTCTATTAGTTGTTTAGTCTAAGCCAGAATAAATTGACGGTAAACAGACAGAAGTACTAACAGCGTTCTTTTGAACATTTTAGAATGTGATTAGTGTTGATCTGGGCGTGGTGTTGAACATGAGTCATCCTTTATGAATGTTTTAGTCGATGCGCTATGTTCATCCAAACCTTATACATGATGGGGTTTATCTCACCGTCACAATGTTGGAAATTTTGGTTGTGAGACAATCAAAATTCTAACTCTGCAATTTCCCATAAATCCAATGAATGCTCATATTATCCATTAAAGATCTATCTGCCATAAAAAATTTCAGATCCTAGGTAATTTGAAACTTTATGTTCTTGATGTTCTATCTTCTCTGTCAGAAGGACCTTACATAAGAATATCTAACTTAGGTGATGTTTATTTTGGCTTAAGCTAAACTTTTGAACTCTCATGAGGTGTTTGGTTGCATGCTGAATTGAACTTTTATCACGAAAATATACTTTTGTGTCCAAACTTGGTAAAATGAGAGTTTGGTTATCATTGTAATTTTATATTTTAAGAGAAATTCCCTTCTTGTAAAAAATAAGAGGTTACTCATATTTTTTTCCCCTTGTGGTCCGCCACCTTCCTTAGTTATACATGGTATTTCACGTTTTTGTTATTGAGTCTCTCCAAAAAAAGACAATTGATATCTTTGGCTGGTATAGATTTCAGTTTAGTTTAAAAATTTGATGCGAAAATGTATAAAAATTTGCTACCCAACCAAACAACCAATTAATTTCATTTTAACCATTTAGATTGTAATCACAAAAAGTACTCAAGTTTAATAACAATTAATTTAGTTTCACTTGAAAATATATTATTTATGTTACATCTATCATCAATAATCAGATTATCTCTAAAAAAATAGTTGAAACATACAACTAAATCTTAAAAGAATCATTTCTAAAGAATCATCCTATAAAATTTAGTGTAGCGGAGGCGACGATTCTTATGGGCTCATGTTGATCTTGTCTCAATTAAAGTTAAACGATAAAAAACAAAAATCAATCAAAACACTTTCAAATATATCTTATACAAATTTATCTAATCCCTTGAAAAGAAATACGAAGAACTTCACAAACTCTTCAAACTGCTCAAATGTTTGGTGTCCAGCGATATCTATACGGACTTCATCCATAACAAGTTTTCCCTTGGCACGAAACTTAAGAACTCTTCCTGAACGACGCTTCATCACCCATGTACATCTTCCATAGAGAAGATGAGGTACGGAGAAAACTGAAGATGTGATTTTTCACCCTTGACTTGATAGAGTTTGGCTAGAACCATTAATATTTATAAAGAATTTAGAATTTTTCAAAAAAATCTAAAATCTCTATAAATTACACCCTTGTCCCTATACTTATAAGTCCTTATATATGTGATCCACTATGTTCAATAACTTATTTGATCGAAGCCTAATTAAAATAAAATAATTATATTATATTATATTAAATTCATTATCGAATAATGGACTAATCGACCTCCTGATCATGAAGGGTATGAATCACATCCCATAATGTCAAATCACTATGAGAAAAATCTTATCTTTGTTAAACTTTTCCATCATCAATTAACACATAAATATGAACCCTCGTCTATTTAATGTCCCAGTTAGAAAAAAGTATAACATTGATTGTCAACTCTTGAGTATACCGCCACTATAGGATATTGTACTCAAAATCGGATAAATTAGAAAACTCATTTTATAATTATCCTCTCTACTGCGATCAAAGGTATAGGGTACTATCCCATAGGATATCCATTCTCACTTACTGAGAGTAGACAATATCTTGTTATCTACTCAATTGTCTACACCGGGTTTTCCTTGTACCCAATCTAGAACACTACATTGGATCATTAATATGGTGATCCATAAGTCAATAGTTAAAGTACAAGTTCTACCCAAAAAGACATCATTGACAACTCAAGTCAAAAGTCAAGCTATGCAATCGTGATGATAAAAAATCCTGATCGATAGTTTCGTGAGATACCATACAAGATTTCTAATTCAGTCAGTTCAATAAAGTCATTAAACTAGAACAAAGGCAAATGTTGTAGCAGCAGCAGCAATGTGTCGTGTGTGGAAGAGATGTCATCATTTGCGAGAAAGATGCTATTGTGAATCATCAATAGGCGTCACAAGGTGGTGAACCAAAACTTAGTTCCTCTAGAGATTCACCCATTTGTTTTCCCTCGTATTTTTAATTATCATATTTTAAATTTTATTTTCAAGATTAACACATTATTTCTTATCTGGAGCGAATATTTCACCACCTTTTTGCTTTTCATTTTTTTTGTATTTCTAGATTGCTTTGTGCTAAATTTTCCAAGTTTTCCCAAAGGATTTTAAGAGTAGGAGGAATTTTCTATATTAGTTACTAGGAGGTTGTTAGATAGTTGCAAGTTAGGTTTAAAATAAGTTAAAGTCATTTGACCCAAATTAACCCAAAAACTCCAAATTAGTTTGACATGTAAAATCATTAAGTTAATGGTATTTCTTGAGTTGAGGTGGAAGAAAAAATATGAAGTTAAATATAAGTTAACCTTAATTATCCTCAACCATCTAGATTTTCAAATTTTGACTTAGTAAACCACTACCTGAATTAAAACTACCTTAATCAAGTATTTACCTCATGCATCCAAAACAAAACTTATTAAGCTTAGTTTGATGAATAATCAGGATGCATATTCACTTTCTTCTTGAGTTGCAGACTAACACTATACGCAAACAGTTGCAGCAAACCCCATATAGTAGCATTGAGTAGTGCATTTGGAACATAAGGTTTTGTAAAATTATCCCCCCTCCCCCTATTCATGTCATAATGAGTTTTTAGTGTATGCACTTCCATGTATCAATGAGGTGAGAGGTGGCTCCAACAAGGGAAGCAGTAGATGATAACCAATTTTTAGCAACCAAGTGGAGAGAGGTACAAATAGATACTTGCCTATCTCCCAGTAGTTTATGGAGCCTCTCTATTAGATCTTCCTCCTTCAGTGACATATCATACCATGAGTCCATCATTTTTGTTCTCAAGGGCTTGCCATGTCTTCTCTCTTGGTAAACGTTGCTATATAATTGAGACATCATGAAACAATGTCAACTTTTATCAACTTTCTTGAGGAATTTGGTAGTTCCTTTCTAGGAACTAATGAAAAAATTTGCACAGGTGTCAAGAAAATAGCGAATCACATTTTAGCTAAAGTATAATTATGTGGAAAATGGTGGGACAAATGTTGCTACAGTGGGATAAATGACATGGTGGGACAAAAGATGAGATGATGAGTCCATAGCACGATGGAAAAGAAGAAATGTCCACAATGGGATAGAAAATATGATGGGATAAAAATTATGGTGGGACATAGAGAAAATCAAATGTTAAATAAAAATTATCATTTTATGTAATCTAATGGTTCCTTTCTAGTACTGACCCTCTAGTTTCCCTTTTAAAGGTTTTCATTTCATTATAAACGAGATTGGCATGTTCCTAATATGCATGGTTCATCACAAAGTGTCTCCAATGCCTTCTTATAAAAAGAGTATTTTACAAGTTTAGTATTTGTTGTTTCATTTACACTTGTACATCTATTTCTCTCTCCATTTTATGAAATACATGGTACCATTTTCAAGGAAAAAAAAGGAAAAGACACACCTTAAGTGTTTGGTTCTGATAAACTTTCTGTCAAGTTGTCATAATCGCACGCAAATTTTCATGTGACATATAGTTTGCTAATATAGATCACGGGAGAGAGATTGGAGATTTTAACACTTGGGTGAAATATTTTATTGACTTCAAAAACAAATGAACACCTGATATACATCTTGAAAATGATTCCTTTTTTTCATTTGATGAACATGTTGATTGGTTGACACTTGTGACACACACTCTTCCCGGGTAGTATGTGATAGAAATGTATGCCCTACAAGCCAATCATATATGATATGATTCGACATTTCTAGAAATATCTCATTCAATTAATTAGGCAAATCTTCATTATAAGCTCTTATTAGATGAGAATATCATAATGAAGTCCTTGATCAAATACAATGATGATTAAATCATGATGAGATCATGATAATGAGATTGATCATCTAGAGGTATTTGATCTAAATGTTCCTAGTCATAGGATACTTGAGACGGGACATCAAGGATCCGGATAGACTAGTGTATGTGATGTCTTCTCATGTGATGAGGATAACCGATCTCATTGGTCATTAGTGTGGAGACACTGAGATACACATGCAGGTGCTTATTAGTTGAATGAGTTCACTGAACTGACCGAATTAGAAACTCTGAATGGTATCTTACCGAACTGTCTATCAGGGTTTTCTATCATCACGGTTGCATGGTTGGACCTTTGACCTGAGTCGCCAAAGATGCCTTGTTGGGTGGAACTTGTGCTTTGACCATTGACTTATGGATCACAATTTAGATGGTCCTATATAGCGATGGATCGGGTATAAGGAAAATCCGATGGAGGCAATTGAGCGGACAACAAGGGATCATCCACTCTCGGTAAGTGAGAGTGAATGTCCTATGGGATAGTACTCTAAATCCCTGGCCAGGGTAGATAGGATAATTGGAAAAGGAGTTTTCCAATTGATCCAATTCCGAGTACATGATCCTATAGAGTCGGTACACTAAGGAGTTGACAGTCGATGCCGTACTCCTTTCTGACTAGGACATTGGATGGATGAGGGTTTATATCCATGTGGTAACTGATGATGGAAAGGCTCAATGGAGATGAAATTATCCCCATAGCCATTTGGGGTCATGGGATGTGGCTTGTACCCTTCATGATCGGTAGGCCGATTATTCTGTTACTGGATAACGGATTTAATTAAAATTAAATAGAATTGTTCTATTTTATTTAGGCCTCAACCAAATAGGTTATTGGGCCTAGTGGGTCACACACAAAAGGACTTATCCACAAGTACGGGGGCAAGGACGTAATTTATAGAGATTTTGGGTTTTTATGAAAAATTCCATAATTCTCTATAAATACTAATGGTTTCAGCCAAACCCCATCAAGCCAAGGGTGAAAACCACGTCCCAAGTCTCCTCCCTACCTCCTCCTCTCTCTAGAAGGTGTCCATGGTCGATGGAGCTCCGTTCGGGAAGAGTTCTCGAGGTCGGCGCGAAGGGAGAACCCGCCGTGGATGAAGTTCGTGTGTATAATGCTGGAGACCGGACATTTGAACGGTTTGTAGAGCTTGAGAAGCTCATCTCCTTCCTCTCCATGGGATTATATGAATCCCTATCAGGTATATTCGAACCCGATTTGATCGGTTTTCGGTTTTCGTCGTTCGGTTCTGATTGAGACGGATTCTAAAGGAACCCATAGGAATCGTCGCTTCCGCTGCACCATATTTTAATGGACGATTTCTTACAGTGGTATCAGAGCCCGGTTCAAGTCTCGGTCGAAACCGACGTCGAATCAACATTATTTCATGTTATTTATGTGTTCCCGAATCTGTGCAAACGTCTGTTTTGACGAGGCCACCATATTCTGTGTATGACTCAGATAATATATTGGTTAGCCTTGGTAGAATCTCGTGATATAGGGCTTTCCAACGCCGCAAACCGTTTTAAGTTTGGATATCTGTAGTGTTCGGGAGAAGCCTCAAAAGTTGGTGTTTCTGTCATGCCCTAATCGACACCCGGATTTGGGGATTTTGTGAAATCTCCGTCCACAGAAGAAATTGAGGCTTGGAAAAGGTTTAGAAGATGGGTAATATGATTACCTAACCTTTCCCTTTGATATCCAGCTTTGAACGACGGCGGAGGATGAGAATTTTTGTGTATTCCGACGAACTAGGGTTCTGCGGAATCTGGCGGCGCCGACTTGTTTCTTCCTGATTTCCCGCTGATAGAGAATTTTTCTCTGAAAGGATATATACATATTTATAAACTTCATATGATGATGATTCTAAATTGTATTTTTGGAGAATATTTGGCTTCCTGGATAAGGAGTTATCCTCGTTGCAAAATAGAGATTTCTGCTACGGAATTTGGGTGACCGCCGCCTCTTCTTCCTAATTTTCCGGACTATTGGGATTTTTTCTGGATATGAGGCCGACTGTTTTGGATTCCTTATTTGATAAGGATTCCAACGCATATTTTTTCGTATTTTTCGGAATCCGGGATAAGGAGATAAATTCGATTCTATTGGAGAGATTTTCTCCCGGATGAACAGTGCTTTACGCACCTGTTCGGGGAAGTCGTTCGGCGCACGCGCCGGCGCACTGTCGGTCGGCGCAATCGCGCTGGAGGGCTGGCGCACGCCAGGGCGCACACGGGCGCTCGCCGGCGTGGCGCAGTGCGCCGGAGCGTGCGGCGCACTGCGCCAGACACAATATTTTATGATTTTAAATTGTTTAAAATCATAGAAAAATCCGAAAAAATGCCAGAAAAATCCATAAAAATTATGAAAAATTTTAAAATATTATTTAACATGTTTTGAAGTGTTTAATGACATGTTAGATGATGTTTAGTCCTATTTATATAGATTCACTCATGGTTAAACTTTAAAATTGTTTTAAAGGTTTAACTTAAATTATTAGTGTCTTAATTAATTCTGTAAAATGAGATTTTGCAGAATATAAATTGGGAAATTAATTTCTGACCTTGCACAGTATTGGGAATGCATGAATGTTCTAAATAGTTTAGTTTTATATGTTCATTTCATATAAATTGTTTATATGTTGTTGTCATGTTATTTTCATGTTATTTATTTCATGAAAAATTCGACATGCATGAAATTGAGAATTTTAAAATAAATTATATAATTTTATGCTGATATATATGATATATCTCATATAATTATCACGTATGCGTTCTATGTTCATGTGATGAATGTTAGTGTGTGTATGGAGGTGATCATGGACTTAATTGTGCTTGGCTTGTGATTGCTTTTAGTTGTGTTGGTTATGTTATTAAATGGGGCCTGCGTGTGCCTCCTCTCTCTCTCTATACAATCTGATTGTACATTCTACCTCCCTCCATTAATGTACTCCCCTTGGTTAAAACCAAGGTTTCATATTGAGTTATGTACATTTGTGGGTCTGCATACCCTTAAGCCGCTTGTAAGAGTTAGAAGCTGGTTCGTGGAAGGTTGGAGAGCGGGACCACTTGGAAAAGCACCCTTCTGAAGTGGGAGCATACCAACTCAAGCATCTGAAGCAAGGATTTGCACCTATAGGGGTGCCTTAGGTGCATGCTTAGGGTTAAGTCCATGATCACCTGATTTTGTGCATATTTGATATGTGGATGTGTGCTACGAGTTATACCTTAGATATATGATATTCCAAAGGTATTATATATACTTAGCACATATTATTGATGAGACTAAAGTAAAATCCCTCCTTGTCAAAATTAGGTTGATAAACGTGTGACATTAAGAATGACTCACGTAGCCTTCCGTTGTTATGGTCTTGATGAGCCAATCTTAGATTGGATGGGTTTGTTGTGCTACCACAAGACTCATTCAACAAGGGATTGGTGATCATGGCTAAGGCATTTGCCGAACCTTGGGGTGGACCATTTGCATGGCTTTGTTGTGCTACCACAAGGGCTGTGTGAAGAATCCATTCTCATAATGTAACAAGCGGATTTGACCTAACTAGAGTATATGGCTTGTTGTGCTACCACAAGGTCATAACTCTAGAGGTTAAATGAGTAAGAGTTGCAAGAGTTGCAACTGGCAATAGTTGCCTACCTATTAAGTATGGGGTGATTTGTTGTGCTACCACAAGGTCATCACCATAAAGTTAATAGGGTCTTAGTCCCCACTAGGATTTCATCGTGATATCCCGTCTTTGCATAATGAGGGTTATGCAAATTCGTCGAAAATTAGTGGGAGCATAAATTAGGATAAAAGACCATATCTTAATTTTAATGAATGTTTGCAATGTTATTTTGATAAAATTATATTTCAGTTGTAGAATACGATTATAAACCACCATTAGTATGGCATATTAGATGCCATATAGCTTAATGGATCACACTTCTTAGACTGGTTTAGAACTAAGAGAATTGTTCTCATAGTTGACCAATTAACTATTCTACTTGAGAAGTAGGTGTCTCCTAGATTATCTAGTGATATGAAAGAAAGATAAGATCTTATCTCATAGACAAGATGCATTGTTTGCCTTAAACTAGATGTTAGTCTCTATGAGACATAATTATAGAGACAACATGGATAGATGGATATGAGATCCATCATGGCTCATATTGATGAGTTAACTAAAGGGCAACTTAGATCAACAATACATCTTAATTACTTCTTGTTGGTGAGACCAATAGTAAGAAGTAAAATCATTAGATAAAATAGGAGAGAGTTAATAGTAAAAGAAGGTGGTCAAGATAATAAAGCCAGAATAAGATAGGATTCTTACACTGTCATGATGATGATAAGTGGAAGAGAAAGTACAAAATGTTTTTGTATATAATGCAAAGGTGGAGCTTGAGAAGCTTCATGTATCCAAGTCATTGGCACTTACTTGTTTTAAATATACACTTAATAGTATTAGATACTATATGTGTATATCATAATATTAGATACTATGAAAGCATCTAATGGTATGAGATACCAGATATGCATCTTATATCTACAAGGAGTTGTAGATGAAGACAAGTAAATGAAGGCTTAATAAAGAAGATATTGACCTACATATGAAATGGTGCAAAAGTTGCATCATTATTAATGGGAGGTGAAATTCTTTAATAGCCTTATCAAGATGTCTTAATAATTAATATTGCTATTATATCCTTCTACAAGAACTTTATATGATTTCCTACTTGAATAAATGTTGATTTATTCTAAGCTATGGAATTGATAAATGTTCTAATAGATTGAATGGCAAAGTGTTTGCCAGTGGGAGCTTAATGAAATGTTTAATCATATTTGATATGTTAGCTCTCATGTTATGTGTGAATATTCCTTTTAAGAGGAAATGGGTTGATTTAGATCAATCTACACTTTAGCTTTATATAGACATGGAGAATGGGTTAATGAGTTATTAGAACTCATACATCTTGATGTATGTTAGCCCATATCTAGTAAGGCTAAAGAAGAATATTTCTACTTCATTATTTCAAAGATGATGACTCTAGGTATGGATACATGTACTTTATGAAGTACAAATCTAAGACCTTTGAGAAATTATCTGAGATTAAGAATGAAGTAGAGATACTAATGGAACTAGTATTAGAACTCTTTGATGAGATCAAAGAGAGGAATACTTAAGTACATAATTCACATATAATTGAAGGATATTATAATCTAATGGACACCTCTTTACACATTTTAGCTTAATTGAGTAGCTAAAATGAGAAGTCATATTATGTAAGACATAATATGAACAATGACAAGCTTTGCAAAATTCCTCTTGTCTAATTTGGCTAAGTACTCGTTATAACCACTTGTTCTTAATAGGTACCTTCTAAATCTGTTCTGACTATTCCATATAGGATATGGAAAAGGGGTTAAAGCTTGACCTTAAGCAAGTTAAGGTTTCGGAATGTCCGACCTGGTGAAGAAGTATAACTCCAACAAGTTGGAATATAAGACTATGAAGTGTTGCTTGTGGGATATCCAAAGGAAACTTTTGGATATTAAATATACGACCCTTATGTATAAGGGTATGTGTTGCTCAGCTCACTATATTTCTAAAGGAAAAGTTCCTTCTTAAGAAAGATAGTGGGAGCAAGGTTTATATGGAAGATGTTCCAGTCCCTCAACCCAATAACACTTCTATTAAGGTGCTAGTTAGTAATTACACAAGGACAAATCATAGGTCTTTACTTGTGTTCATTCTACCTAAGAGATATGTGAGACATATCTCTGATAGATGAAATGAGGCATAAGATAATAAGGATATTGATACTAGGATCTATATAGAACCAATATGAGATATTGATTCATTAATGGGAAGAGACAATAAAATCCGATATAAACTTTATCTATTCTAATCAAGTTTAGAACTTGATAGATCCACCTAAGGATATAGTATCCATAAGGAATAAATGGATCACTAAAGAATAGATTGGAGTGGATTAGAAGGTAGATACCTTCAAAGGTGAGAATAGTTGAAAAAGGATATCATTGAAGTCAAATGGTTGACTATGATGAGATCTTTTACCTATTCCATGGATTAATCCATTCGGATTTTGATTGTTACACTCTATGATTATGTGATAAGCTAATTGGATGTTAAGATAGTGTTCCTCTAAAGTATTTTGAGGAATAGGTGTATATGATACAACTATAGGGAATTAAATCCCAATAACATCCAAGAAGAGTGTGTATTAAGTTCATTTATGGACTAAAGAAAAATTTCCCATAGATCATATATAAGGTTTAATGAGATTAAATCTTATGACTTCATTAAGAACGAAGAGGAGCCTTGTGTATTCAACAAGATAAGTGGGAGTGTTGTTACTTTCTTGACATTTTATGTTGATAACATACTACTCATTGAGAATGAAGTAGGTGTGTTATCATAAGTGAACCTAGCTATCAAATTGATTCTCCAAACACAATTTGGGTTTTGAGATCTATGGAGATAGATCTAAAATCAATGCCCAGTTAATGTACGTAGTCACCATAGTCAAAGGGTTTGACATGATAAACTCCAAGATAGGTTTCTAACCTATGTGGTGTGGAGTTGATCTCTGTAAAGTGTTGTCTTTATAGACTTCTTGAAAGATAAAGAGATCACATAAATAGAGCCCTTATGCCTTTGTCATAGGGTCTATTATTTATATGATGCTACGTACATGATGTGATTAATGCTCTAAGTGTTATGAGCATTCATCAAGAAGATCCAGGTGAGAGTCACTGGATAGTTTAGAGATATATCATTTGGTACTTGAGAAGCACTGAGAATGTATCTCTATACACTGGAGGATAAGACTTGAAGTCTTGTAGTTTTACAAACACAA
Organism: Cryptocoryne crispatula var. balansae; assembly: GCA_036172225.1. Taxonomy (NCBI): domain Eukaryota; kingdom Viridiplantae; phylum Streptophyta; class Magnoliopsida; order Alismatales; family Araceae; genus Cryptocoryne; species Cryptocoryne crispatula. The sequence goes on along the minus strand of CM069920.1, from coordinate 13,851,010 downwards.
GCTTCTAATCAAATAAGTTTGATATTAAGTCAGAATAATGGTGGTGTAGTAAGTTGAAGAGTTCTATGTGATAGAACACTGTAAATTCTACAACATATGTAAACAAGTTTACATGGTGGTTGCACACTACTTGAGAAGTAGTCTAGATGAAGATTCTCATCTAAGGTATGGGATTGTCTCAATTTTCTCTGAAAGTGTATCATTGTTTTGAGAAAACAATGGAGTAGAGCCGATGTCTCATCGAAGTTTAGAACTTCGTGGCGATACCATACAATCGGAGAGATTGCAACTTATAGAGATATAATTAAAGATAAAGTATCTACCGTTAATAACATTGCGGATCCACTAATCAAGCGATTACTCAAAGAGTGTTTGAGCTTCACATCGAGCTAATATAGATCGACGGATGGGTGATTGGCTTTAGTGCAAGTGGGAGATTGATAGAAATGTATGCCCTACAAGCCAATCATATATGATATGATTCGACATTTCTAGAAATATCTCATTCAATTAATTAGGCAAATCTTCATTATAAGCTCTTATTAGAAGCGAATATCATAATGAAGTCCTTGATCAAATACAATGATGATTAAATCATGATGAGATCATGATAATGAGATTGATCATCTAGAGGTATTTGATCTAAATGTTCCTAGTCATAGGATACTTGAGACGGGACATCAAGGATCCGGATAGACTAGTGTATGTGATGTCTTCTCATGTGATGAGGATAACCGATCTCATTGGTCATTAGTGTGGAGACACTGAGATACACATGCAGGTGCTTATTAGTTGAATGAGTTCACTGAACTGACCGAATTAGAAACTCTGAATGGTATCTTACCGAACTGTCTATCAGGGTTTTCGATCATCACGGTTGCATTGTTGGACCTTTGACCTGAGTCGCCAAAGATGCCTTGTTGGGTGGAACTTGTGCTTTGACCATTGACTTATAGATCACAATTTAGATGGTCCTATATAGCGATGGATCGGGTATAAGGAAAATCCGATGGAGGCAATTGAGCGGACAACAAGGGATCATCCACTCTCGGTAAGTGAGAGTGAATGTCCTATGGGATAGTACTCTAAATCCCTGGCCAGGGTAGATAGGATAATTGGAAAAGGAGTTTTCCAATTGATCCAATTCCGAGTACAGGATCCTATAGAGTCGGTACACTAAGGAGTTGACAGTCGATGCCGTACTCCTTTCTGACTAGGACATTGGATGGATGAGGGTTTATATCCATGTGGTAACTGATGATGGAAAGGTTCAATGGAGATGAAATTATCCCCATAGCCATTTGGGGTCATGGGATGTGGCTTGTACCCTTCATGATCGGTAGGCCGATTAATCTGTTATCGGATAACGGATTTAATTAAAATTAAATAGAATTGTTCTATTTTATTTAGGCCTCAACCAAATAGGTTATTGGGCCTAGTGGGTCACACACAAAAGGACTTATCCACAAGTACAGGGGGCAAGGACGTAATTTATAGAGATTTTGGGTTTTTATGAAAAATTCCATAATTCTCTATAAATACTAATGGTTTCAGCCAAACCCCATCAAGCCAAGGGTGAAAACCACGTCCCAAGTCTCCTCCCTACCTCCTCCTCTCTCTAGAAGGTGTCCATGGTCGATGGAGCTCCGTTCGGGAAGAGTTCTCGAGGCCGGCGCGAAGGGAGAACCTGCTGTGGATGAAGTTCGTGTGGATCTTGTGGAGACCGGACATTTGAACGGTTTGTAGAGCTTGAGAAGCTCATCTCCTTCCTCTCCATGGGATTATATGAATCCCTATCAGGTATATTCGAACCCGATTTGATCGGTTTTCGATTTTCGTCGTTCGGTTCTGATTGAGACGGATTCTAAAGGAACCCGTAGGAATCGTCGCTTCCGCTGCACCATATTTTAATGGACGATTTCTTACAGTGGTATCAGAGCCCGGTTCAAGTCTCGGTCGAAACCGACGTCGAATCAACATTATTTCATGTTATTTATGTGTTCCCGAATCTGTGCAAATGTCTGTATTGTCTAAGGCCACCATAATCTGTATATGACTCGGATAATATATTGGTTAGCCTTGGTAGAATCTCGTGATATAGGGCTTTCCAACGCCGCAAACCGTTTTAAGTTTGGATATCCGTAGTGTTCGGGAGAAGCCTCAAAAGTTGGTGTTTCGTCATGCCCTAATCGACACCCGGATTTGGGGATTTTGTGAAATCTCCGTCCACAGAAGAAATTGAGGCTTAGAAAAGGTTTAGAAGATGGGTAATATGATTACCTAACCTTTCCCTTTGATATCCAGCTTTGAACGACGGCGGGGAGGGCCGCCGGCAGGGGGAGGGCCGCCGGCAGGGGTGGCTTCGCTGGCGGGGGGGAGCACCGCGGCGGACGCCACTGCAGGGGGAGGGCCGACGACAGGGGGAGCACCACCGCGGGGGGCCTTCGCTACTGGGGGAGAGCACCGGGGGGAGGGAGGCGGACAACACTGCACTGCGAGGGAGCCTACGGGATCTACAGGTTTGTAGAGTCGTTGATCGTAACCAAACACTACTATCTAAATTTTAAAAATTATGATGATTTTGCCAAACACCAAAATAATTAGACTATTTTGATTTTAAAAATAAAATTAAGAAGTCAAATAATTTTGATTTTAAAAACGAGATTATCCTAAAATTAAAAACGCTGCCAAACACCCTATTATTTTGTAAAACTTTTGACTTGTTTTATTAAAATGTGTTAAGTGCATGAATCAGATGGATTTGAATTCAGGAGATCATTTACGGATAACACCTTTCGTGATTCTCAAATTAGAGATATTTGATGTAAGATCATACATTAAAGTTACGTTTATTATGTTAATTTTTAGTTGACTAATGCCCTGTTTGGTTAAAGTTTCATTTTTGATACTATATCAACATTGATATTAATATTTTTAAATGTTGGAGTATCAATATCAAAAGTAATACAAATGGACACTTGTATTACATAGTATGCTTTGTTTGCATTACAAATTTTAAAATTGATATAATTAACCAAGCACGTCTTAATGGTTCCTAACAATATCAATTTTAAAATTGATAGTGATAGAGGCACCTAATAGTGTTACCAAACAGGGCGTAAACTAACTACATGTGTTGTATAATATTTATATGCCACTTAGGGGCATGCTTGGTAAAAAAATATTAACCAAAGATACGGATAATTTTTTGGTATTTCTGGTACTTATATCAATATTAGATTTTATAATACATAATATCAATAGTAACGAGATATGCGTGATTCATGTTCTATCCAAATAAGTCCTAAAACTTCTCTGCTTATTGGTATTGGCAAGACCTATTAGAATACAAAGCGTATATTTGAATCTTCGCAGCTTTGTACATAGTGGATATGATGCTCTATTTTCTTAAGAACATTGCTCAAAAAGATTTAATTGATAAGTTGACATTAATAATCAAGTGACTGTTATCTCAGATCAAGTTTTAATTTCTTCTTTCACCTTAAAATAACAAATTGTGCTCCAAGGTGTACAATATTATTTGACTGGAAAGTAACCATTTAAATTGTTTTATGTCCTGTTACCCTCTTGCTTAAGTACTTACAAGTGATTTAGATGTACCTGATTGGGATTATAGGTGTTTGCTTCCCTTAACATTTGACAAGCAGCAGCCAAAGTCTAGTCATCAAAAGGTTGACACTATTTAAGAAGAGTTTCTCTTAAATAAGAGTTTATTCAACTTAACAAATATAAAATACCAACATTTATAATAAACATTCTAGATTAGATGAAGGTGCTGCATTAGATTTACAATCGGTTTAAATTTCTAGTTAGATCCATAAAAATTAATTTAATTATATTATATTTTCAAATGTATTCTTATTTATTTGTTCAATCATATATTAAAATTATTATCCACTAAAAAACATATAATAAATTTAATATATAATTGAGCAAATAAATAAGAATAAATTTACTATCCCTATCGTGTGACTAATTCCTATCCCCATCCTCTAAAATTAACCAATCACGATAGGGATAGGAATAAGTCACACGCAAGCTCTTTATTTTTATCTCAATACCAAATGGTACCTTAAGCTGTAGCCTTCAGGTGCATATCGAACATTGCCTCATCTTCATAACCAGTTCTTGGTAGCCCGATTACAACAGCTCATTGTTGCCCGATTACAAGAATTCAATGTAGCCCAATTACAACGCTCCACAGTAAATCCTGCAACCGTAAAAAAATGCACGGGCTATAATCCCTAAAAAAGACCACTTTATAAATTTTTTAAAAATTTTAGGTACAAAGATTTTTCCTATCTATCGCTTGTTTTCTCAAAAATAAACTTGGATTCATAAATGTGCTAAAAAAAGTTAAAAACATTATAGACGAAGCATATCCAATTCGAAAGCTATTCAAAAAGTCCTCGTGATCCTAAACAAAACATAATTCTTAACTGCATCCTATATCCCATTTAAATTCATTTACGGCCATTTTCGAAATTTTCGAAGAGCCAAACAGCGTCACATCATCCCTGGGGAAAGAATCTGGGCGGAGTTAGACAGGCGCGTGAGTAACGATTTACGCACATCGTTCTGCATTATACAAAAATGATAATGCGCCTCAGAGGTAGTGACAATCGAAGTTTGTTGCCTCATCATTTTGTGAAAACAATCTGGCAATAATCTTCGTACATCATTGGCATTCTTTGAGACGATAATGTAGATTGTAGATAACCAAAGAAAATGACTATGGATGCATTAGTCCAGTAAGCAAACCGACGGAGACACGACAAATATGAACATGTATAAAAAGTAACAGAGTCCGCTCCTTCATACGAACCAGCCGTTCACCTAAAGCTCGGAGACAACCGTAACTTCAGAAGTTCAGATATAAAACAGAGAGATACGCTATGCATCAGAGAGATTCCCATCAAAGACTAAGTCATCAACCCCCACACCATCGGATGAAGGGTACAGATGTCCCTGTCTGTTTGCTCATCATCTGCGTGCGCGCAGATCAAAGACGAAGAAAAATACGGCAAAAATGAGGACTGTAAACAGATACTGTAGTCCGTAACGACGAATAAAGCAGAACTCATGGCGGTGATATAGGAAACCTAAAATCGAAGCCTCAGACGAAGGTTTTTTTCATCGCGTGATTGAAGATCCGACTCAAAGTATATTTAACAGCAATCACAGGCTTCAAGTTACGGGAAGTAGCGCGAACCTGAGAAGCGAACAGCAACAACGAAATGGAAAGACCGATCGAACCGTGCGGAGGAACATAACAGCGGAAGATCGTGGAAGGATGGACAGGCATGGATGAGGCATTAAGCTAGGAGCATTCGGATCCCGACATCGTCCTCCATCCGCCTGCCTCTTCTTAGGGTTTTTTCCCACCCGGTGTGACGGTCTCTTCCGTTGCTTTTATAGCCGAGCCCCACCGAGAAAACCCTTGCCTTTTCCGGCATCTCGCCCAAAGTAAAGAAATTTAAATATAAGATATATATATGTTCATAAACAATCTGTTAGAATTTTTAATTGATTTAAGCATTTACCCCCCCCCCCAACGTCTTCTTATATCCTCTCATGAGATGTTTGGTTGTACTTTGACCTTTTGTATATTTTTTATAAATTAATATATTAAAACAATATCTAAGTAGTAAAAAGTTAAAATTATCATATTCCGTTAGGAAATAATATTTTGTCAGGTGAGCCCAATGTATGACAGAAAAGATTAAGGACCACAATAGAAAGAATAAAATCTTATCTATTTTAAAATAGTATTCTCATTATTATTGTCAAACATAATTTAACAAACTTTATCGCAAAAATATATTTTTATAAATAAATCTATTTTAGAATATAAATAGACACCTTATTGTACTACTATGCACTTGATCCTGTAATTTTAAAATAAATAAATTTTCAATGGTATATGTATAAGAAGACATATCCTTATAAAGCATAAAATACTTAAATTGAGCTAAATTATTTCAGATAAATAACTTTTTATGTCGGATAATGGTACAACGAGATTCATTGTGAAATATTAACCATGAGGTGTACTGGGTTTTTAAGTTCCAATCTTAAAGTTTATTGGTTCGACTTTCATATTTTCTCTTTTTTTTCTTCTTTTCTTTTTCTAACTCTTATTGTATCTACATCCCTCTCTACTTACTAGGATGAAGTTATCTCCTTCACCATATGCCTCAATCAAGTTGTTCATTTGAATCAGAAAAATCAAACAAAACAAACCAAATGAAAATGACCGGTTCAACTCTTCGAATTGACTAAATTGTTGAATGTTGGGGCATGTTTGGTATTAGGATAATTAGAGATAACCTTGATTTATCCCTAATTCTTTATTTATTAGATGAAAAAATATAGTTTAACATAGATTAACTTAATTAGGTTTATCCCAAAAATGAGGATAGGGTATGGGAGAAATCGTCTGATCTAATAGGTGGGATGGATATCTAGGTTTTCAGAATACGTTCCATGTCCCCTCCCCCACAGATGCTCTTGCTCTGGCAGCACCAAGCGGTGGCAAACACGGCGGCTCCAGGGTTTCCGATGGCGAACACGGCGACTTTGGGTAGGAAGGAGGGTCGTAAGCACAAGATGAGTTGCCGCCTAAGCGCGGGTGTATCATGTATTAGAAAAACTATATTTTACCTAAGCTTTCCTTTATATAATTGCATGTCCAGCTCCATTGAGAACATCTAAGCTTCTTTTATATAATAAACGTGCATCAGAAATGGAAGTTTCACCCACTCAAGGCAATATCACTTGATGGTAACAATTATTTTTTAATCATAAAAAACACATTTTTCAAGTTTTTACTTATTTTGAAAATTTTACATGAATTAGATTTTGTTGAACAGAGAAACAGCAGAACCAAATGTCAATCATCCTCTTCATGTCCACTTGTCAATAATATGATATTTTTTTAGATTCGTAATTCAATCATTTGTTCTTTGTATTGGTAATGCTTTGCAGTTTGATAAGATCTGTAAATAAAGATTCACCTTGAAATGGACCTTGTACATGTAGTCTTGAACGGACCATTACTAATATGTAGGAAGGGAATGATTTGGTCATCAAAAATCTCCATACTCTAAAATCGTATCGGAATTAGCTGAATCAATATATATGAATTTCACATGAAGCATTAGCTTCTCATCAACAACTTCAATTGTTGCGGAGAGCTTTTTCTTGGCAGTGATAATACAACTCAGCATTACCATAAGTTGATCAACAAATGTAATGATAATAATTGCATGGCATGTTACATTTGGTAGGATCTTGTTCAATTTTGTTGACTTTGGTTGAAAGAAAAGGTAATGTGATTTAACCCACCAATTCTTAACATTTTTATGATAACAAAGTGTTGCCGGTGAAGATATCATTGTCCATCTCATGAACAACTTGGAGAGGGCCACTTCCCGATATGAAACCATTGTCAAATATGTTAATTGGTCCACTGCTAAAACAATAGACATGTGGTTCAATATCGTTCATCATGTTCCATTCATCATTAGACAACAACCAATTGAAGATATCTAAATTTCTCTTGATTATGTCTAGCTTCATGCTGCAGGACAGGACACTTGTTGATGGGTGTTGGCTGGGATTGGAATTCTTGTGGACTTGTTTCTATTCTTTTGTTATCAACAGTGCCTTCAGAAATATCATTGTTGATTTCTGGAACACTTGAGCATTCATCATCAATAGTTACATCAAGGTCCCCCTGGGAATTGGCTCTCACAACTAAATTTGTACCTTCACTTGGTAAAACCTATTTCACCTTAGCAAATCACGTGGAAAAAGAACTTCTTTTCTATGCTTCTACCATTAGTGAGTCTAGTTTAGGATCACAAGCTTCTTCCATCCCTGGTCCATCAAAAGTCAAGGTATCATTTAGCATTTGACTCCTATGAAATTTGTACTGTTGGCAAAGTGAATACAAAATGATAGTATGATTTTTGCAGGAGACTTGGTTTTTAGCTCAAAACTTCTGTTGAATGGTAGTCATCCAAAAATTGGAATTTGAGAGGTCTACATCTCTACATTTTTCTTAACACCACTTTTACCTTGTGTTTCACCCTTTTTTATTCATCTTATCCATCAATATGTAGACACCATCTTTTCTTGGATCACGTCAAGAGGATGTGCTCAACCATCTGGTTATGAAATGAGCGTTGAGCATGGCAGTAGCTTTCTTCACATAAAAAAGAGCACATATTTCTGTTCTTGTTCTTACCAATTTTAACCTTGTGTGTGTTCTGAAGGCACCTTATGTTGAAGGTGCATAGTTATGTTTATACACAGTGTTCTAACCCATTGTTTTTATTTTTTCTGTGGAAGATCTTGTGTAATAGTGTTTTCTCTTTCATTTTGTATCTTCAAAGCATCTAATGTAGGCTAATTTATATAGTGTCTTAATGGATCACTATGTGCTCATTCATCCCTCTGCATTTTACTGAAAAGAGATATGCTAAAACAACATTGTGTTCTATCCACATTTCTTTTCACTTTTCAATATGCTTCATATCAAGATGAGAGCAAGCAATATGTTGAATTGAGAGCAAACAAATAGCAAGCTTTGGCTTGTGGATTTGGCTGGCAATGAGAGGTTTGCAAAGACAGATATCCAAAGAGAAAGGCTCAAGGAAGCACAAAATATTCACCAGCTTTGGTGTTACTTGTTATCTTTACTTTTTTCTATGAGCTAAAAAAGTTGTCATAGATAATATTGATTAAACAATCATGTAAATAGCAAGAAGATACTGTAGATATGTATCATGTAAATAGTAAGTTGTATCGTGCAAACTTAATATTAACCTGAAGTAGAGACAATGGTGAGGATTTCATTTTCCTTTAAATAATCAATGTTGGGTGTGTGTAAGTTAATGAAATAAAATTTTAATTTTCTTTCGACAATATTTGCTAGTTTAGATATTTTGATGCATGATATTTTTCCGTTACAATGGTTATCTTGCAATTTCATAAGCTAATGGGTCTTCACCAAATTAGACAATGATTTGATAATATTTATAATTAATAATCTTGATTAAATGAAGATTGATATTATATTTTAAAATTATTATTATTCATATTTTTTAATTTATATTTTTAAATTTATTTTTATTTATATTGTAAATATACAAAAATATAAAGTTACCCACAATTTTATATTTATCATACCAAACATAAGATAATATTATTCTTTAAACTTATCCTAACTCAAACCAAACATAATGAGGATAAAATTAACCATAAGGATTGATTTATCCTTATATCTCCATTAATTTTATCTCGATATCAAACAACGCCGAAGGGACCCTTTAATAGTTTGATTAGTTTTGATTTGGTTTGAACCATCTATTAATTTGATTTCATATCTAAAACTCTTCAAACCAAACTAAATCAAATTAAAATCTTACCATAGTTTGAAATGTATAAACATATACACTATATTTTAATATAATATAATTAAAAAATAAACTACTTTAAATTATACATACCATAATAAAATATGATTTGAACCCAACCAAATCAAATCCAATTATTTTGGTTTAATTTGATTTAATTTGGAAAGAGTTTAGTTTGATTAGCTTTGTGAAAGCTTGACTTTATTTGCTGCTAAAAAAATCTTCAAATACCAAGGGTCCATTTGTTTCCCTGTAAAATTAGATTCTTGCGAAGATTTTCAGAAAAATAAAATTTGTTTAGTTATTTAGTTGCATGTAGTAATGACACGACGTACTTTACTTTTCCTAGACATGACCAAAACTAAAAAATTTGGCATCCGTAAAAAAAGAGCAGAGGCCATTTTCCGGTAGGTTATTTTTAAATATTGTTATCATAGTCTTAATAAAAATTATATATATATAAATGTAGAATTATAATTTTTGAATAAAAAAATTTTTAGAGTACAAGTAAGATGAGCCTAAATTAAAAAAACTATTTACAACAAAATGTTAATCTTAGTAGTAAAAAAACGTATTTTTTCAAATAAATTTTTATTTAAAATAATTTATCAAAGTTAAAGTGCTAATTCTATAAAAAATGTATTTAAACAATTTAATATGTAAAAAAGCTGATTTATTTATCAGATTTTATTTAAAATTCAAGCAAACCTATTTTGATAATTAGGATACATATTTACTTTCTTCTTGAGTTGCAGACTGACCCTATATGCAAATATTTGCAACAAACCCCATACAATAGCATTGAGTAGTGCATTTGGAACATAAGGTTTTGTAAAATTATTCCCCCCCCCCCCGCCATATTCATGTCATAATGAGTTTTTAGTGTATGCACACTTCCATGTATCAATGGGGTGGGAGGTGACTCCGACAAGGGAAATAGTAGATGACAACCAATTTTTAGCAACCAAGTGGAGAGAGGTACAAATAGATACTTACCTATCTCCTAGTAGTTTATGGAACCTCTCTATTAGATCTTCCTCCTTCAATGACATAACATACCATGAGGTACAAATAGATACTTGCCATGTCTTCTCTCTTGGTAAATGTTGCTATATAATTGAGACATCATGAAACAATGTCAATTTTTATCAACTTTCTTGAGGAATTTGGAAGTTCCTTTCTAAGAACTAATAAAAAAATTTGCACGTGTCAGGAAAATAGCGAATCACATTTCAGCTAAAATATAATTATGTGAAAAATGATGGGACAAATGTTGCTACAGTGGGATAAATGACACGGTGGGACAAAAGATGAGGTGATAAGTACATAGCAGGATGGAAAAGAAGAAATGTCCACGATGGCATAGAAAATATGATGGGATAAAAAATATGATGGGACAGAGATAATCAAATGTTAAATAAAAATTATCATTTTATGTAATCTAATAGTTTACAAACTATTTCCGCATAACACAATCTATTAACGGCATGAAGAATCCAAAAATCATGTACTAGGCAAGTAGATCCGATCAACAGGCAGTGCATCCACGCCGGGAAAATAAGGGTAGCGGTCAGATAGACCCAACCGGGATCGGCTGATCCGAATCAGCCAAGATCAGATTCCAATAGAAACCGATTAAAAATTTAACATAAAAAACTTTGAATAACAAAAAACTAAAAATTCGCTACGAGTAAAAAACACTCAACAATTATATTTAAATTTTTACTTTAAATTTTAAATGTTAAAACATAATTCAGTTAATTATTGATAGCTAAAAATACTTAATTATATATTTTAACTGATTATACTTGTTTAATTTTCAATACGCACCCCTGCTTGTGGGAATGGAAAGTCAATTGATCGAGATCGAGATCGAGAGAGAGTAAACATCTAAAACTCAGGAAGTGCTAGCCTGCTAGGGTCCATAGAAAGTTAAATAGCAGGTAACTCAAAATTGTCTAATGCATACTGGAATGGTTGCCGGTAAAGTTCGTTCCTTCACTCTACGATGAAAATTTTGAATTGCCACCGGGTTCGTAGAAGCAACCGCCGCACTTCATCATTGTTTGTTGTACAGGTAAACGATGGTGAAAATGAAGAACCCGATCATCTGCAACAGTAATACCAGGGAAACTGTTAGATCTACTTTATTTTCTTTCTGATAAATTTGTTCTTCAAATAGCCGGCTAAATCCTAAAAGAGAAACCGAGAAACCGCAGACAACCATGGTCAGAAACCATGGTCACAGCAGAGCCGGTTCCTCGTTAGATATCAAAAGGGGTTTGCTCATTCGCATCCGGAAATCTCATATAGCATAGCACCTCTCGGAAATCAAGGCTCATATATGGCACTTGTTAGGGATTAAATTCATTGTAAATAGCTCAGAAAATACAGATAATTACCCCTAAAGAAAACATCAAGCTTGAAGCGTGAGTTATCACATAAAATCAAGCCAACACCTTGCTCAATTAAGAGGAAAAAATTTTACTGGGATAAAGAACAGTCAAAACGAGATTCGCCCATTTCACCATCCAGGGGCATCTAAAAGACTCTGGGTTTCTTTCATTGCTTAATCTGGTCCTAAAAAAATCACTCGTTCAGACATTCCGAACATCAAATGTTCAGTAAAAGGTTTTACCGGGTGTTCCACACTTCCACTTAATACATATTCATGCACTTTTGTGGAAAAATAATAAATTAAAATAAACTCAAACGTCAACCAAAACATATAATTATCATGTAATCCACAAAGGTAATTTTCTTTTCCTAAGAATTTTTATGAAAACACTTTTATCATGATTACCAAACCGCTGTCTTTTGCTTAACTCCACCTCTATAAACAAAAACCAGAATAGCAAACAGATCATGATTACCAAACATTGCTTGTTTTCGATTATGATAAGGGTTAAGGCATTTCAAATTTTATTCCGATTTCATTTCCATTACAACTTCATTACTACACTGGAACTGAATTCAACAGTTACTAAAATATATATTGTATATCATTTTTTTAAAAAAAATAAGCTAATAAATCTCAAATAACTACTAAAATCTAATCTAATCACTTTAAATTATCATTTGTACTTTTCTTATGACTTTGTATCATTTATAAATTACCTATTTTTATTTCATTGTCTTATTACTTTTAAAGATATTAAATTTTTATCAAAATCGGGAAAATGGATATAGAATTGACCAATTCCTAATCTGATTCTAATAAGTCATTGGATTGTGTGATTTTGATAGTTTACACTTTACAAGATGCATTAATGTTAATGCAACGGGTTACACCCTAACAGAAATCAATGCCCTTTCATTCTGTTGAGTAACAAGTTTTATTATATAAGTATCTTTATAGAGAAGGCATCAAGAAATTGAACCGAATGCCCCAATAATTATGCTACAAATTGCAAAATTTTATCTCAATTTTTACACTAGAGAGAATAGAGAGTAGCTTTTTATTTCTGATACTACTTCAGATTTTTTTTATTGTTGATATTTCTTAGTAACTTTTATTGACATACTCTTAGGCAAGGTCCAGGTCACGACTGGGTTTAGGGTTTAGGATACTGGGTCAGTCCGGCCCTGGACCGACCCGGCCCGACTAGGTTGCAACCTAGTTTTTTATTTTTTATTTGAAAAAATTCAAAAAACATGTTAAAAATAACAAAAAATAACAAACAAATCTGAAAAAATAAGCATCATGATTTGAACAAATAATTCATTCATTTTATTTCAATCTTACATGATCTATATTTTCTATATAATTTATGTACTCTCTTGTATCACTCAAGATGAGTATATAGTATAGTACAAATATACATGATTATACTCGTCACTCACTTAAACAATCATCCTAACATTAGATCTCCAAGAATCACTATAGTTGTCATAGCCATAAGTGGATTGAATAGAAGTGTCTAATAAATCAACATAATTCATTCCATAAGGCTCCTGATCATATGTAAAAAACCAAGAGCCTTAGGATGAATCAAATACATGACTGGAAATACCGTGGTATTGACTTCTGACCCGGTGGGTGTGTTCCACTCCTCCACCTTATAACCTTGCACCATGATCTATTGATCTATATGGTCGTATGGGTGTATTGTACTTCGTCGGTGAAGCGTTTAACTATTATAGGAGCTCTCTACACATCTGGGGACCTTTGTCTGCGTGAAGCAGTGCCTCCCTCGTGTCCCACTCCATCGTCGTTATTGCTCTTCAAAAAAGAATTCTCTAAAGTTTGGTACTGAACTCGGATGTTCGACTACAGTGTCTTCTCACTCCTCATTAATTGTATCGACGTCTGCAATATCAAGAGAATCAGTCAAAACTTATTTATCTTTTCTTCTACTTCACGTACTTCTACTAGATCCATCTTTAGTCTTCTATCACTTTGTTAAAGAAGAAAGAATCTAAAATTCTTCGGTAAAAGAGGCATCGTCAAACACTATTTCAGTCCATTATCGGTCTACCCAGTTGAACTTTGGTTCGCCCATCCATTCTCGATCGTTAACCCAAACTTCCAATGAATTCTTCTCGTAAAATATTTGTTCCAAATCGATGCCCTTTTCTTCAATTGTTGGTTCCTCAATTTGTCGTCCTGAAGCTTCAGATATCCACCTTTTTTCTTCTATTTGGTTCTACTTCATTCTCTTTAAATTCTTCAACTTTAACTTTATGTTGTAGTGACAATACACAATATCCTCAATATCTTCAATTGTTGGTTCCTCAATTTGTCGTCCTGAAGCTTCAGATATCCACCTTTTTTCTTCTATTTGGTTCTACTTCATTCTCTTTAAATTCTTCAACTTTAACTTTATGTTGTAGTGACAATACACAATATCCTCAAGTCTTCGCGATGTCAACTTGTTCCACTGCTTCATGTCGATCAAGCTGAATGTTGACCAATTTCTCTTATAATCCGAAGTCGAAGTGGTTTGGCTTAAGACCCTTATAGCCACATCGGCCAAGTCTTCATAGCCTAGTGCCTTACTATAGTCTATCCGCCAATCGGCCACATAAAATCAATGTGTTGAACAATAATTATCTTTTATAGTTTGACTAAATAACTAAGTAAAAGATGCAAATGCTACTTACTGGACTTAAAAACATCACAGCTCATTCCATTCTATTGATTCCAAAGTTAAATTTCCACATTCTATAATCATATATTTTGTTGCATGCAATAATAGAACAGTCGTCATCACCAAGCATCATTTGGATGATGCACATGACATCATCAAGCAACTCATTCAATGTCTTGAAATGTTAGTTGTAGTAATATCGTGGGTTGAAAAAGTAACCTGACAAGGTTTAGATGTTAATAAACAACTTATATATATGTGAAATATATACAAATTAAGTAAATAACTAAGAAAATATACATGCTGCATGTATGGGTTGATGTAAGATACGTTCTCACCGACGATCAATGATGTCTCACCGCTTAACAAAGTCAGACACCGTCTTTAGAGATTTCTTCCTTTGCTCTCTCAATTGCATCGTATAAGTAGCCCATATCTGCTTTTCTATCTCCATCAACTATCCTAAATATCTTGACTATAGGTTAGATTATGTTTAAAGTGAGATTTCTTCCTTTGCTCTCAATTATATCGTATAAGTAGCCAATGTCTGTTTTTCTATCTCCATCAATATCCTAAATATCTTGACTATAGGTTGGACCATGTTTAAAATATTATTTACAACCTTCCAAAAGTCCCCACTCTGTATTGTCTCTTATACTTTTCTCTATTTTCTCTTATCAGAAAAGCTACATCTAGCCAACCAACCACCCCATTCCGGTGAGATTATCATATGGCTTAAAGTCTCCTCTGACTCATCAAACTCTCTAAGGAAATATAGTGGGAGGCGAACTGAGTTGTACCAAACTATTGTAACTCTCAATATTTGGTATGTTCTCTCATTAGGTTAAAGATGTAGTTATGGTCGTAAATGAACAAGAAAATAAACTGAGTCAACTTAACTATCCAATCTATTTGATGATCCTTGCATATATCCTTCAACATTAAGTCTAAGGAATTGACACAATAGGGTGTCCAATACAGGCGAGGTCTCTTCACTATTAGGCGAGGTCTCTTCACTATTAGCATATGTCCGGCCGATTTATATGCGGCCGCATTATATGTGATTGTTTGAACAATCCGGTCCTCTCCTATCTCTTGAATAACTCCATCTATCAAATCAAAAAGGTACTCGACATTTTTTACCTATCTCGATACATTGAATGACTTCTAAAAGACGGTGCCTAGACAATGCCAGCTTGACAATAGGATAAGAAATTGATCATTATCTTCCTAGTTATACATGTTAAGAATAAGAAATGAAGAAAATTATGCTAACAAAAACATTTATAAAAGTACTAAAAACAATTATATTTACCAGTCCATTCGTCCATCATTAATGTGCAACTTTTTGTCATAAATTCTTTCAAATGACTTCACATATTTCTTTATATCTTGCACCTTCATAAGAAGATATATGTTGTATATCTCTCTCAAGTTTAATCCGACCACTCTTCTCCCAATGTCTGCGATTGTGTCGATCATATTCTCATAGTATGGTCCTTTGACGGCATTTGTCGATATGATGTGGTAGAAGAACCATCTTAATGTTACTCGTCCAATTTTCTCCTTACACAACTTTAGGTTCTTCATTTCCGTTGTGATAGTGGTTTGACATTGTCCTGGTCTGATGATAACTGGATCTACAAGACCCATTGTCGGGTCATTATCTTGAGTAAGATCATGAATCTCATCCTCCAGTTGGTTGTTGGATCCTCTTTCACTTCCTCATCCACTCCCACTTCCCGACCTCTTAACCTATCATTCAGCTGGTGCGTCGATAGAGGACTTCATCGATGAAAGATCATCAACTTACTTCCATTGTTCAAAAGAAGTCATCTATTCAAAAATAATTAAATAATTAATGATAACTAAAGAAGGTAATCAACTACGTTTATGAGTAATACAAACGTACCATTGTCGAAGTCTTGATCTCAACAAATATCAAAGTGGTCTTGTCCGGTCCTATAAATATATACAGAATGTCTCGCCGGTTATGATAATTCTTCCCGAACGGTCTCCTTATGTCACTTGGGAGTTCTCTTCGCTTATTCCATCACTTGTGGGTGCCTACAAAATTAGGTTCTTATCTCGAGTGGAATTTGTGTGCAAGGTGCAACATTGTCCTTTATTTCTGTAAGATAAAATTTTAATCGATAAATACCACCGAATATAATTTTCTCACAATATTTACATTGCACTATTCTCTCCGCCATAGAGAGCAAATTGTAATGTGCCCAAGCTGGATCATTCTAAGTCACACTGAAAATTTGGGTTGTGCCGTTTTGAGAAAACATCTTTAATCAAAGTAAACAAATATGTAATTAAGACCTAAAAATGTTACAAAAAGTAAACACAAACATACTAACTGATTACAACAAGAGAAGGACAAACTTAATGAAGTGTAAGACTTTAACTAATGAATTAATTACATAATTAAACTAATTAAATTATTAAACTAATTAAACTAATTAACTTATTAAATAATTAAACTAATAAACTAATTAAATAACTAATGAACTAGTTAAATAATTAAACTATAGTGAACTAATGAACTAAGTGAATAGCTAATGAACAAATTAACTAAAATTTAAAGTTTGAATAATGAAATAATTAAATAACTAATGAAATAATTAAATAATTAAACTAAAATACTTAAAGAGTGAGAACACAAGAGTGAGAGGCACAAGGAGGACAGCACATGAAGAGAATGAGCCCCCCGGTTGGCAACGGTCTTCTAACTGTTGCAGGCCGGGTCGCGTGACCCGGCCGTGACCCCTGCGAAAGGGTTGGCCCGACCGGGTCGCGGTCGGGCTGGTCACGGGGTAACCAACTGGGTCAGGCCCGGGTGAACCATGCTCTTAGGTTTTATCTAAATTTTAAGCAATAGAGAAGTCCTATCAATCTTTTTGAATGAGTGGAAGAACAAGCTATTGGTCATACATCACTGAAAAAGAAAGAGTTTGGAGTAAAGAGAGATAACTAAAAAGGCTTCCATCGAGAAGATGCAAGTCAAATAAAAAGGAGAAAAAAAAGTGAGCAATGGCAAGCCTGTTACAATAGAAACCATGGTTAATTGCATCAGATCGGAACAGCCGGTATCAGCTGATCCGATCAGACTATGGCAGAATCAATACAATACCGCAGCAAATAGGTCAGTCCATTGTAGTGAATCACTTTGCTTGGGCCAAATCAGCAGTTATCGACCAAAACAGCCAGCCCCACAATGGCTGATGTGGGCCAACTATTAGATGGGTTAGCCACTGGGGGCACATCCAAACACCCCAAGCCACTTTGGGGGCTCCATATAAGGCCCTTGGAGATCTTCATTCACTCTACTCCTATCGCTCTCTCTCATCTCAAGCTCTCTAAAATTTCTCTACAAAGCTTTCAGGTTCTCTCTCAAGCTCACTCCAAACCTCAGCTCTCAATTATTTTAGTTGCTATTAATTATGATTTAATAATGTTAAATTATTAATAAACTATATGTAAATATCAACATTTATATATTCTTATTTGAAGTCGGGAGTACAATCAACATGTAAAAAACTGTGTATTACCCAGATAGAATGACTAGGTGTATACTATGTCAAAAAGTGCCAAATGATAATATAGAGGTTTTATATTTTTCCATATTTTTTACTTTTTAGTTTTTGCTAAAAAGTAAAAGCACAATTTTAAAATTCAGAGCAGATTTGGATCTAAACCAGACATGTCAAATCTGGATCAGTAAAAATCAGGCTGATCTGCTCCCAATCCTAGATCCTTGATAGAAAAGAAAAGTTGCAGTAAGACTAGAAGCTTCTAAAGGACATGTTTGTTTTGACTTAATTGATGTCTAATCCCTGAATCAGTCAAAAATTAGACATTGAGACTTTTGGTAAAATGTCTAAATACAATAATAATTTCTTGATAAACCACTTAATTTTAAGTGATTCACCGTAGTTCTTTTTTTTTGCGGTGGATAAGTAAAATTGTATGTTTCACAAGAGAGATTAGAGATGAAATTAAGGCTTTCGACATTTCATTAAATCAAATCAAATGCCAGCAAAATCTTATCACATGTTATATATAAGGGTTAAGAACCCAATGCCCATAATATTTATTAGATTTTATATTAAAGAATTATTCTAGTACCACTAAACTTGTCACTCTAATAGGGTGTTTGGTAAGGTTTTTTCCCTTTTTTCTACCTAAAATTTGAAAATAGGGAAAGAGAGGTGTTTGGTTACGTTTTCTTCCCGCTCCTCTTTTTTTGGAAACAAAGAGTTCTATTCCTAATATCTCTCTCGAAAATAAAACAAGGAAAGAGTTGTTTTATTTTTAAGAGAGACACGGGCGCCCGTCTCCCACGTCCAGACGTCTCCTCGGCATCGACCCGCCATCGCGCCTCTCCGCGGGGGGTGGGGGGGGCGGACTCGGGGGAATGCTGGCTCTATCCGAGCGCTCCGTGGAGAGGGGGGCTGGCCAGGCCAAAGGGAGGGAGCGGACGAGGCCGTCGCTAGGCAGCCATGGCATGCTTCGGCTGTGACGCCAGCCAGTTCCCCTCGAACCGGCTCTTCGCCGCGGGGGGGGGACGACGTCGGACGATGCTGGCTCTATGGCTCTATCCAAGCGCTCCGTGGAGGGGGGGGCGGCCAGGCCAAAGGGAGGGAGCGAACGAGGCCGTCGCTAGGCAGCCACGGCGTGCTTTGGCAGCGACGCAAGCCAGTTCCCCTCAGACCGGCTCTTCGCCGCGGCGGGGGAGGGTATCTGGGACAACGAGGTGGCATGCGGGGGGCAGTACCTGGTAAGATGCCTCAGCTCCGCCATGCGTCGGGCCTGCGCCGCCGGCCAGCCCATCGTTCGCATCACGGTCGTCGACCGCGCCGCCACGGCGGTGTCGCCGCCTACCAAGAAGGGCAGCATCATGGCGCTGTCCATGGCGGCTTTTGCGGCGATCACCAACGCCTCCACCCGCGGGATCCAATAGAGCAACGTCGAGTACGCGGAGCAGCCGTAGAAGTTCATCCGGTAGCAGCCGTAGAAGTTCATCTGGTGGAGCATGAAGGGCTGCTCGGGCCTCAGCACCCCCGTCGACAATCGCCGCCACGTCTCCTCCGCCGCTCGCGGGGCCAAGCACCCCCCGGTCTCAGTTAACACCCTCCCTAGCTCCTCGTGCACCCGCGCTGCCTCGTCGGCCGACAATGACAGAGGACCGATGGGGGAAAGGAGATCGCTTGGAGGGGGGGGCGCTGAGCAAAGGGCTTGGAGGGTGGGGAGTGCGCGATCTGCAGCTGGTTGCTGGGAGGGGGAGAGTGCCCCGTGGTTGCAGCAAGGAGAGACTTGAGATGATGATTGCGGTTAGACGAGGGGGTGGTGTGGGTTGTTGTGCAGTAACAATGAGTTATTTTAATTTTAAAATTATAATCAAACAGTACTCTATAAATTTTAAAAATTGTGACAGTTTTGCCAAACACAGAGCGATTAAACTTTTTTGATTTTAAAATTAAAAATGAGAAGTCCAGTAATCTTGATTTTAAAAACGAGATTGACTCAAAATTAAAAGAGTTACCAAACACCTTATAAGACTCTTAGAGCATTTATCTAATAATGGATAAAAAATTATCTAATATATACCCATTAAAAATACCATAAAAAATAAAATATCATAAAAATCAAACTTTAAATACAAATACAATCTGTAATCCCTCCATAACTGAACGGTAGCATGCACAGTTTGGAGAAGGCTTTCCTAGGGATGCTCTCAATGCCAAAATAGTGATGGATATGCTAAACATTTCACTTGCCGAGTAGAATTGAACTAAGGACTTCATGTTCTTCCACTTAGGGGTGTTCATGGTCTGGTTTAGTTTGATTACTAAGTATTTTTTCTCAAATCAAACCAAACCAAACCAAACTATCTCCCAAACCAAACCAAATTAATTCAGTTTAGTTTGGTTTGGACTAGTTAAAACCATATTTTACTAAGATAGAGTAAATATGTCAATATATAATTTCATTTTATTTGTTTTAAATCACATTCTACTAAAATTTAGTATACTTGTTTATACATTTCATTAATTTGTCTTAAAAACTCTTAAAACAAGTTTATTTTTATAAGAAAAGACACATAAAGATTGTATTATATATAACTTAAAATAAAATATTTAATCTAATTCGGGTTATTTGATTTAGCGGTTTGGTATCGTTTGAAAAGTTCTAGAAATCAAACCAAACCGATCGGTAGTTCAAACCAAACCAAACCGAACCAAACTCCTGGTTTGGTCTGGTTTTTCAAGTTGAACCAAATAGTGAACAGCCCTACTTCCACTAGTTAACCATTTGACCCACATCAAGATGCTATTTGTAAATCTTTAAAACCTTTCAAATCTTTATGCAAAAACTCATAATAGCAAAGCTTTCGCATAGGAGACGAATACTTACAGTAGAAAATGATGCACCATAGTAAGGATATGCTGCAGGTATAAACCTCTCATACTCGTTGTGTCTGAAGGGTCTAACAGGTATCTGTGAACCGAGAAAACTGAAGTTACAGTACCAAAAAAAAAGCTAACCATCTCTAATAACTGAAACAAAAGCATTCTACAACTTATTGAATAAGAAACAGATGCCGTCATTCTTTCATCACAAAGAAAGCTTGATTCAGCGTCAAGAAGCCACACAATTCTATCTAAGCAGATCAATCACGCAATTAAAAAATTCTCCCATATGATCATCATGAAGGATTTGAAGTTATAATTCAAAAGTAACTGATAGACAGTGATTAGTCTTGCAATGCCAGTCAAACCTCAAATGTATCCAACATAAAAGAAATCGTGTCTTGTGAAATCCTTCTCCAGTTAATATTTCAGTGCTTGAAAAGCTGACTAAAAGATGATTTAACGATACTTATTCCAATGGATAAGCTCTGCATCAAATACGCCATACCTGCTTTGAAAGAGATAAAGTTGTGTGGCCTAGTCTTTGATACTCAACCTTAAATTGAAATACACCATAAACATCCGGAACCTTGAAGGATGTTGAGTAAAGACCCTGACAAAAGATAATACACAGATTTATAAATCTTCTAATGCTACTTTCAAATACATGCACGAACTACAACAGTTAAACAACATAAAACAGAGAGCACCTTCTGATCATTAGACAGAGTTTTCAAAACGTAGGGGCTCATCATATAGAATTGAACTTGAACATCATCAGCAATATAGGGCTTCCAGCTAGTGCCAGACCATTCATATATCTCAATGGAATATTCCTTCAACCAGACAAAGAATAATGAAACTTGCTTAAGTACATAACCTACTAATTTTGAGGTAAAATTACAAGCAAAATTGAGTAGAGAATAATTACGAGATCATCTTTGATTCTATACATTGCAGGCTCGACCATTTCACCAACCTTATGGTGAGTGACATTAACAGCCTAAAAAGCAACATGAAACCATTTATTCCAAGACGTAAATACAAATAAAGATCCCATGATGGTTCTATAAAGAGATCAGAGATATAACATGCTATAAATAGAGCAAACCAGCTCCTACAAAGAGACCACAATTGCATGACTAAAATTTCCTTACCTTGAGGTGGCCTCTTTCATGGAATACCCATTTGCTAATTTCAGTTGCAAATTGCTCATTTCCAGATTTTTCTCTCCTGAAAGCAGAATAAAAATTTCTCAATTTCCCTGAGTCTCAACCTGCTAAAGAAATGCCTGTAGTTTCGCAGAAAGAAACAGTAGTTCAACACCAAGTGCTTACCTTTATACTCAGGTTTACCAACAAAGAATGCAGCATTCTAACATTTCTTCTGGCACGAGTGTCCAAAAAATTGACTGCAATTGAATAAATGCTTTTACCGTTTTCCTTTCTCAAACAATAAGTTGATTCTTCCTTTCAGTCGCATTGTCATAGGTTATTACTAATGGCCCTAATCAGCCTATCCAGATCCAGTTTGACATCAAACTCAAATACCGTAGGTGTGAAGAGATAAAGCTCCATGAATTATTGAAAGCAAGTTTATAGACGTTTTAGAAATGGGTAAACAGAATCAAAGTAGATCGTACAAGGAGCAGGCACCCTATTAAAAAAATCAACACTTTACACACCGCAATATATGTCGAGACTCAAGCAATAGACAATACCAGACCTATATAAGATCGGATCTTCCATGTTGATTCCTAAAATAATGGCTCTACTAAAATAACGTCCGAGTTCAATTTTTCGAACTTACTCAGTTCTATAATGTACCTAATATTATTGTCATGTGTTTCTTCTCAAGAAACACTATCCGACAAAGACCTTTTGATCATCTAAGTGATTGAGAAGATACACAAAAAATGTTCCGGATACTACACTAATTTAAACTTTTATGTTCATGACTCAAACGTAGAATACTGTTTCTTAACACGGCACTATAAAGAGACATCTACAACATTTTATGGTAACACCAGTATGGTATTTTTTAACCAACATTTCCGCAGAATACATGTGATATGAAACGATAATCATACTGATGTACATTCAAGTTCTTCAAAGATAAAAAATATTCTTCCTAGATGAGACAAGAAGTTGATTGACAACCAAAAGTAAGTTCAAGTGTAGTACATCCACCTGCAGCGCGAAGAATATATGTAGGTTAGCCATTTACTTTGGCAAACTAAGTTTAGGCGAGTACTAATATATTAAAAAAACATTAGACTATTAAATTTAAGTGTTGCCAAATAGGTCCATGTTGCCACCAAAAAATTCAAAAAAAAATTAATTGGATTCAAGATTTTCAAGGCGACCAAGGAGACTTAGTACTACCTTGGCATCTAGGAGATAAGGCAACATGTTAGGCGATGCCTTTTTTGATATAGTAAAATTGATAAAATAGCAAATATGTGTGTGATAAATGATACAAAATAGTTATGACACCTTGTAAATCAATTAATGATGTACAAGTGCATAGTTTCGTAAACTAAACAACTTGAATATAAGTTAATTTTAGCACCTAATTTGTATTAACTATAAGTAAACATTTATAAAATTATTTAATCCTAGTTATTATTCCATCAAAACAAATATTTATAATCAAATTAACTATTACAAATAATTATTTTTAACTCAAAATCACTAAATTAAGTAATGTTGATACTTAATTAACATTATTTATTATTAAATTAACTAAAATGACCCTAAATACCCATGGTCGCCTAGGTGCCCCTCACCTTGACCAGCCTTGGGGCACCTCGACGCCATGAAAATAGAGATTGGATTACAATCAGGCAAATCCAACCCTTAATTGGTCTACATAGTCAATTCTCAAATTTAACCCATTAAGTGAAGAAGCCCACTTCCATGTTAATCCAATAAGAATTGACCCTATCAATGTCAAATTTGCAGCCCACCCTTCCCCAATTCGATGGATTGTATTTTTATTATAAAATGGGCATATGAAATGTCAATTTCGTAGCCCATCTCCTATACATTTATTGAGTTGTAATGTTGTCTCAAAACAGGCCCATTTTATTGCTAATTAAAGCCCATCCACAGCCCCTTTGCGCAGCCACTTTCCTTGGCCATAAATAAAGTACCTGCCAGCAACCTCTCTACAACGTTCCTCCCACTTAAGAGGGCTGTGGCCTGCCACCTGCCATCTCTGGACCTGCCTTGGCACCCCTCCACTCAATTGGGAAGTCAACAGCCTTGCATTGATGGGCTGAGTCATTAATTACCTGTTATACGCAACAGCCTTTGGAAGAATAAAAAGGGCGCAGCCACATGGGGACATCAACAGGTGCATGGGGATCCTAAGGGTCACTTGGACCACCTGTTCACCTCCCTGCCCCTTAATCTCCCCTCTCTCTCTATAAATCAGCAGCTACGGACATCTGTAAGGGAGTTGGGAAGTGACAGCACAAAAAAGAAGGGGTTCCAAAGTGGCTGAGCAAGGTGGTAGACCACCCAAGCCGAAGGAGGAGAAGTGCATGAAAAGAGCTGACTTTGAGGTCGAACTCAATCCCTACCAAAGCTAACTTTGAAGTAGAACCCAACCTCTACTGACGCTGATTGTGAAGTCAATTGCATCCTCTACATCCAAGCAAAAGAAAAGAAAAAAAAGGTAAAAAAAAAGATAGCCCAATGGAGTGCCAACCTTACCCTATCCTCTTCTCCATCTCCATTCCAACACCATCCCAAGAGTTCATCCAAATGAGCTTCAGAATGTTGGCCGAGCACCAATGCCAAGCCATCTGTTAGCCTTAGAATTTCTTAAGTTCGCAGCCCCGTATTTCCATGGACAATAGGTTCCATAGTCCCCCAGACTAACCTCAGTATCACTGCACCTAAGTCTATTACTCCTCTGGCCAAGGACACTCTAAAACCAACCCCGGGATAAGTCTGAAAGCATAGGGTTTTATCCATTTTCGGACCTGATTACCTATTTTTATTAGATCAGCAAATTTCCCTATGCTACCAGATCTGAACACATGATTATAGCTGTCTGAACCAACCCCCACCCATCCTAGCCACTGGTCTGCTCAGATTTGAACATGCAGCAGATCAGACCAATGTTCAGGTACAAGATCCAGCAAGTTATAAGCCTGGACAAAGAAAAGAAACATGCAGAAAATGGAGATTTCTTAACCACAAAATCTGACATGGTTGGTCCCACTGAAAATGTGAGAGGTAGAGGGGCATGGTCCATCCCATCGATCTACTTCGGCACGACCCATTGCCACCAAGGATCCTCACATGTTCAAGCAACAAAACAGCTCCTAAAGGATAATAAAACAAACATTTAAAGAGGTTAAGATAATCACTTCCACTGCAAAGTAAGCAGTCAAGCATATCTACAAGTGATTTCTACGTACAAGTAATAGTCTTAAATTAGAAAGCTCAAACATGTGTATTTTGTGTATATATATATATATCTTTAATGAGCCACAAACAATTTTTTTTCATCTTAACTTAGTGCAAACGTTCCAACACATGCAATTAGCCCCTATTTCTAGTGCCATGGTAGATACAATTGAGGAGAAAGCTAAACCATGATTAAAGGTCCCAACTAGTCAATATATATACATTCCCAGCCTTAATAACGAAGCCGAGAAACTTAGCAAGATGTTTGATTACACAATAAATTTTTATACACTCATGATAAAATGTTATATTAAAATAAAATAAAATAAAAACTAGCCAATGACATAAAATTGGCATGTTTAAAAGATGTGATAACAAAAAAGAGTACAATATATGATCAAACAAAGTGGGGGACCACAAGATAAAAAAAAGTGAGACCCTCTTTTTTGTCTAAGAAAGAAATCACTTTAAAAACATAAATTTGTAATAGTTGTCAAACACTTTTTTTAATAAGTTTTATTATTAAAACATAAAATTGTAGTAAAACTCAATTTATTATGTGTTGGCGTACAATTTTTTCAAACAAAAAAAAGAAAAGAAGAAGAGAAAGAAGTAAAGCAGGCGGCCTGGCCCAGGAGCTGGCCCAATTGCCCATGATATTAGCCACATTTGGGCCCAATAAAACACCCTAGCAGGGGCCGGATCCATTCAGCCCACAATTGGCACAAATCAGGCCATGTTCAGGCCATGTGCGCAGCCCACAGGAGGGCCTGGGCTTCTCCTCAGTCCGCTGGCCCAGAAAACAGGCCCAATTGGGTCAGGCCCACTTCAGCAGCCAGGCCAATCAAAGCCCAGCCGCACCCACTTGCCACCTCAGCTCCTTGGTGCGCACCCAGCTGCCAGCACAGCCCTCCAACAGTCACTTGAAGGAGAGGGAAAGCCAATAGACAGCCACTCAATCAATGTGATTAAGTGGAGTAACTCCCATGGGGGAGGCCAAGGGTCACCTGCGCACACAACTCCTGCCCCTTCACCTGCCCTCTTCACTCCCTATAAAAGGGAGGGGGACGCACCAGCCAAAGAAGGAGAGGCTGGAAGCGCCGACAGGCTGCCGGACTGCTACCCCAGAGCTGCTGCCACCTGCGCCTACAACCTGCTGCCGCCAGAAGAAGGAAGGAGAAGAAGGAAAGAAGAGAAGGTAAAGAAGTCTGCTTGGTGCGCCCATGTAGCCCCCTCAAGGGGCCTTCTTTTCTGCTCATTCCAAGCCCATCTCCAGCCCCTCGTATGTCTGCAGAAACCAACCTGCATAGCTTATGTTCGGCTCTAGATCAGGCCCTCTAAAAAACTCCCTTGCGCAGGTCTGTTTCAACCCATGGTCGACCCTACTCCAGGCCCAAACCCGGCCCCAATGTAGCCCACTGAACAGCCCCTGCTGTAGGCCCATGGTCGAACCTCTCCCAGGCCCATATACAGCCCCTTTAACAGGCCTATCCGCAGACCCATTTGACCCAGCCGAACACCCTCCCACAGCAGGGAAAACTCCCTATGATCGGCCCATAATCTGACCTCTGTTCAGACCTATAGCCGGCCCATAACCCAACCCATGTTCAGGCCCATAGTAGGCCCATTGCTAGCCCATATACAGCCCCCTGCCAGGCCTCAAAAAAATCAGATTCCGGTACCAGCCAGATGCCCCTTTGCAGGCCCGGTCCAGCCCATTTCAGTCCAAGGTGGGCCTTTCTCTTGGGTCTGCTTGAATGCCCCCTTAGCAGGACCCAGTTCGGTCTCCATTGCAGGCCCAAAAACAGGTCTTGTTCGGTCACTCAACCAGACCCAATCTGGCCCTATTCCGATCCAAGAAGAATCCCCTTGAAATGCCCTACATGCAGGTCAATTTCGGCCCAAAAAAAAACAGAACCCTGGCTAAGCTTCATTTCATGCCAACCTCGGCCCAATCAGGCCCACTTGCAGGACCTGCTCAAGCCCTCTTTCGGCCTTCTGTTCTAAACCCCTCCGCAGCCCATCCAGCAGACCCCAGGCTGGCCCATGATCGGCCCATTTTCTGGTTCTTACCCAGGCCTTGAACAGCCCCAAACTCAGCCCAAGTCTGACAGCCTTCACGTGGCTAACTTCCAGCCCCCTTGTGGCTTACCCAAACAGACCCAAGACAGGTCACCAGACAGCCCATGTCTAGCCCCCCCTGCTTGGCCTCGATCCAGGCACCCTAAACAGACCCCAATCCAGGCCTCCAAAAGGATCCATTTTTCAGCTCCCTTGCAGCAGGAAGTAAAAGAAGAAGTTGCAGCAGCCCCTTGTGGCATGGACCGGCAAAGTGAAGGATGAACCTCAACGGCCCTTTCACGGGTCCGGTTCTCCCCTCAATCTATCAAGTGAGGAATGAACCTCAACGGCCCTTTCACGGGTCCGGTTCTCCCCTCAACACATCAAGGGAGAAGAGAGCCTCAACGGCCCTTTCACGGGTCCGGCTTTCCCTCCTAGAAGTTGTCCTCCCAAATTCAAGCAAGAATCGAAGCCCAGCTTTGAACGCCGAAGGAATAGACCAGCCCGAAGAGGCCTTCATATAATCAACAAATAAAAAATCAGAAATGTGAAAGCTACATTAAACTAAGGAGATTCACCCCTAGCGGGGAACTCCACCTTGGGCGGAGGCGCGAGCATGCATCCCGTAGCTTACGACCCGGATGGAGGCGCGGGCATGAATCCCGTAGCCGTCGATCCTTCCCCCAATATGGCTAAGCTAAGGCTGGCTATTTTGGATGGGTAAATTTTCACTAAGTTGGAAAAATAGTTGGCATGCCGTCGTAATGCCAATTTTTTTCCAAAGTAGTGGAGATAAACCTACATTGGGGGAAGGATCAATAATATTGTACACCAATGTACTTCACCTCACTTTTCAATGAAATGGAGTTCAGTCAATTCGATGCATGAAAGTGGACACCGATTGGCAGCCCGACGGGTCGAAGATGATGCAAACCGTCAAAACTAAATAAACAAACTGTTTTTTTTTTAAAAAAAAACAATCTGAAAAAAAATAAACAAAGCAAACAGGTTCTGGAATGGGATTTCCCTGCCACATTTCCAAACCGCCTGCAGGTCTCTATTTGACCCGATTCAAACCACCTGCAGATGCTCCAAACAGGCCCATGAACATCACTTGTTCGGCCCACCTGCTGCCCCCCTTTTTCAGGCCCAATTTGAACCCATATGTCAAGCCCAAATCTGGCCCAAGTCCAGTTCAAATCAAGCTGCGATCAGCCTCCCTGTCAGGCCCATATTCCGGCCCATCTGCAGGCCTATGTCCAGAGCCTAAAACCAGTCCCCTTGTGACCCGGTTTCAGCCCATCAAGGACATCTCAAACAGGCCCATATTCCAACCCACCTGCAGGCCTATGTCCAGACCCTAAAAACCAGTCCCCTTGTGACCCGGTTTCAGCCCATCAAGGACATCTCAAACAGATCCCCGATTGGTCTATTCGAAGCCATCTGAACAGACCTCTTAAGCAGGTCCGAAGCTGCCTTTGCTCAGCCGACGTTCGGGTCCTAGGACCGGTTCCAAATCAGCCCTCTGTGCAGGCCCATTTCGGCCCACCATAATCCATTCACTCCAGCCCCTTCGTGGCTCGGTGAAATCCCAAATCAGTCCTTAAATAAAAAAAATCAGATTTTGATCGAATCAGAAAGATCAAAGTCATCCAAAAAATGACAAATAAAACAAACCCGAACAAATCGGTTTGCATCTGATCGGACCCAAAAGGCCGCTGCCCTTTTGAGTTCTTTACTTCATTTTGTGGATGTGCATGTTTCCGAAAGCAGGTTGCCGCGACGGTTAATCAAAGGCGTTCGAGCCGTTGCTCGATGTAAGTTAACGCCGGATACTCGCACCATCCGGCGGAGAAGGGTCAAAAATGAAATTTTCAAAGAACCCGAACATCGGTTCTAATATTTTTTAAACTATCACCGGACTACCTAATATTTTTAGGATATCACATATTTTCCTAGAAAAGTCCGGAGATGTCTTTCTTTCTAAAGAACAGACGCCTAAGAAAAAAGAGGTTCACACATTATGCAACCAAACACCCCATAAGGCCTGGACAGATGATTTTAAGTTAGAATAAAACGAGAGAGGGTGCACAATCATGAGCGATGGATGGACTGGTATAAGAAAACGATCTATGATTAACTTTCTTGTTTATTGTTCAAAGTGTACAATATTTTTTAAAGTCCATTGATGCTTTAAGCCATATCAAGAGTGTTGATTACATTTCTTCACTTATAAACGACACTGTGGAAGAGTTTGGGAGGATAACATTGTCTAGTTCGTGACAAATAACAAACTATCATATAAAGCTGCAGGGAGAAAGTTGATGGACAAGAGACGACGTCTTTTATGGGTTTCAATGTGCAACACACTCCGTTGAGCACACATCGGAGAATACAAGTAACGAGGCATCAATTTCTACACTTGGCAGCTAGCCACCATTGATTGTCTCATTTATCTATTCACATTCACGTTTAATCCACACGATAAGAAATCATACAGAAGGGTATGATTTAATTAGGGTTGGGCCAACTAGATTTGTCGCATACTTCATTGTCTTGGAGAAATTGCACCGACACAAGTATGCACTGGTACGGTCATAGCATCATCTAGTTCATAGCATCAACCGAATATATTTACTAGACCTGTCAATGGGTTATTATCGGGTCGAATCTTTCAAGATCCGAACCTAAATCCAATAAAACAAATCTGAATCCAATAACATACCTGATAAACTATTGAATTTCAGGTCCAGGTTCATACCCGAATCCGAAAGTGATTTTCGGATTCGGATCAACCCGCTACACCTATCGCTACAGGTCCAATTCAATAGGCAGTGTCAAACACCGGCGGAGTGGAGAGAGCATACCACATCATGTCGGAGGTGAAGGGAGAACGACCGATTAGGGACCTCGGAAGGGAAGGGGCAGCTCCCGCTTTCTTCTTGCCCGATTTTCAGACCTTCCTTGTGGCCGAAAGTCGCAATCTTTGTATGTTTCTTGTTCTCCGATCGCCCTGCGGTTCCACCTCTGTCTTCCGCCTCCCCTTTCTCTTTTTGAAACCTCCCTTCTCGAAACCTCTTGCTCTGTCCGATTTCGCCGATTCAGGAAGGGGATGTCGGAGACGGACACCAAGCAGCCGGCAGCGGTGGGCATAGATTGCAGAATCGGCGGAATCGGTCCGATTCCGACCGATTCCAGAATCGGATCGGTGGCGAAGGACCGATTCCCGGCCGATTCCGATTCCGGAATCCATGGCGGTGGGGGACAGAGACAACGGGGCTTCGGCCGCCATCCACCGCATGTCAATGGTGGCCGGCGACATCAAGGGGCTGGTGAAGTTCCGGGGCCCGCTTAGACGGCACCGCTGCAACCTCGCGAGGAGGGTGAAGCTCCTAGCCAGCTTTTCGAGGAGCGGATGGGGCATTTGGCGCCACCGACGCCATGGGCCTGGCCTAGGTGCTCTGGCAACAGCATTGGAGGCAGTCGGTGGCCATCCGTAGGAGAAGAACGGAGGGAAGGAGAAGAAAGGACGAAGGAGGAGAAGGAAGACCGGCTGAGAAGCCGTATGCCGCCGCGGCCCGCGGAGCCTGAGAACGCGCTGCGCCGCTGCCATTCCGCTGTGCTGCCAAGCACCCAAGCTGACTGTCGACAGATCGGGTCCAACAAACCCGATCGGGCTCTCGAATGTAACCTGAAATGTAAGATTCGGAATTATTTTAAATCGGGTAAAGATGAACCCGAACTGTATTTCATTCATGGTTTTCCATCTCGCCGAGATCTTGCGAGATCTCGCGAGAATCTCGGTCTCTCCAAGAGGCCGAGATACGAGATCGCCGAGATCTCACTCCATGTAGATTGGTCCATAAAGAATTTTTCTCGGTCGATCCGTGACTACTCTACGTCCCGTTTATGATAGTGTAACCACATTTGATATATTTCACTATCACTTATACTATTACTTAACAATGTGTTACAAGTTTAATACTATATTAATATTTAAATAAGATTGTATACAAGTTTAAATCTTTTAGAAACACAAAGATCATCTTTTTGGTATTGAAAGTGCTTTGTAATTGTTCATTCACACAGTTGATATACAAAATGTGTTATATATTTTCATGTAAATTCATTGATGTACTCCTATTTTTATAAGATATTATGTTATATTTCATACATATATACATTTTGATCAGAGATCCGATCTCCCGAGATTTTCCGAGATCTCTCCGAGATCTCTTCTCTTTCAGCCCCCCGAGATGAAGTCGAGATCCGAGATGGCAATCCTTGATTTCATTTGACGCCACCTATCGAATATCCAACCCTCTTTTTTAATTTCGGATTCAGACAGGGTTATGGATTTCCTGAACCCATTGACAGGTCTAATATTTACTACTTGGCTGACCTCCACAACAGAATGAATCAATTAGAAATTCTTGTACAAATGAAGTGTTTGATTAAGGCCAAATATTTTTAAGAAATGATTGTTTACTACTTGTCCATCATTGAGCCACTTGTAAATGTGTTGAGTAAGGAAGGCCGAGTCGGGGGTCGACTCGGAGTCAGTTGGCCCCAAAACCGAACTAATTGGATGGGGTCACGACCTCGGGTCGGATGGGGTCGGATTTAATTTATTTTATTATAAAAATTTATATAAAAATAAAAAATAATAAAAATAATAAAAAATATATTTTTATATTATATATTATGGTATACATAAAAATATATACATAAATATAATTATATTTTTATTATAATTAAATATGAGTGTTTATCTATGTACCCAAATAAATATGATTTTTTTGTGATTATGTTGTATTAGTATATGTTAGGAAAAAGTTAATCTCAAGTGAGAAGATTAAGATAGTTAAGAAACAATTTTATAAATTTTAAGATGTACCATATATTTATAATCATAAATTTTAACCATACATAATAATATAAATGATAGCAAAATATT
This sequence comes from Cryptocoryne crispatula var. balansae, assembly GCA_036172225.1. Lineage (NCBI taxonomy): Eukaryota > Viridiplantae > Streptophyta > Magnoliopsida > Alismatales > Araceae > Cryptocoryne > Cryptocoryne crispatula. The sequence continues at coordinate 13,818,619 of CM069920.1, read as the reverse complement.
GTTGTACAATCAATAGATGGCTCGTGCAACCCCTCATAGGGCCGCCTCAGGATTGCCCCAGCCAGGTCAGGGCCGGGCCGGTCGGCCCGGAAACCGGCCAGGTCGCCTGACCTGGTCCGACCCCGAGGCAACCCATCCTTCCATGGTCCAAAGCATCAAACTTAAAAACCCCTTCAACCCAATTCTAACAAATCTCAAATCTAGAAATCCTCAAATCCAAAACTCAAAAACAAAATCAGAAAATCCCTAAATCTGATAATGCAATCCAAAATTCAGAATCTAAGATTCATACCCGAAAATAGCAAGATCCTAAGATAACGAACCAGGGCAACACAAATTAAATTTACCCCCGAGGAAAACTGAAACTAAGGTCTGAAATCCTAAACGTTAAGCTCTTGAAACCTAAAATCCCACATCGCAAACTCAAAATACCAAATAAAAAATCCTTAATCTTGAAACTGTGAAGTTCAAAATCCAAAATGCAACACATCAAAACCAAATCCATGCAACCTAAGGTCTAAAATCCCAATTATAAAAATCATCAATTCTGAAAGTCAAGTATAAAATCCCCAAAATTAAAAAGTGTTCAGAAGTCTGGAACAAAAAAAAGAAGTTAGATCGACCAAGGTTTAAAACACCGAATGCTAAGTCATAAAAACTCAAACCCAGTAAAAAAAATTGGAATACCAGGTTCAGGGCCAAGAAGTCAAAAAAAAGAAGGGACACACCTGGAATTTCCAGATTTCAAAATCCCAAGCTGAAAGACATAAAAATTTGGCACAATCTCAAAAACACCTGATTCAAAAGCTCATCAGGCCCAAATTTAAAAAAACACAGTCCACAAAATAAAAGCACCAAATCTAAGTCTCAAGCTTAAAATAATAAAACTTAAGTCAAAACAACCCAGTCAAAATCCAGAAAAGCAGAATGTCAAAACTCCCAAATCAAAAGGTTCAGATATTAATTTTGAACTAAAAGGTTCCTTAAATCTGAAACTCCAAATTGTAAATTAAAGAATTCAAAATCCCAAACCCTACATCTGAATCCAAAACCGAAAGCACAACGTTTTCAAAACTGAAACTTGAACATGAGATGATGAGATTCCCAAATATGAACATTTGAAACCAAATTTCATGGTCATCAAAATCCAAAATCTTAAGTCAGGGGTCAACAATAAAATATTTTCCAAATGCGAAATTGGAAACAAAAATGACAAATCTGAAACCAGGATTTAAATCATCAAACATTAAACTGAGCCTATGCATCCAAACTTAAATTAAAACCCCCAAGTCTTAAATCTGAATTTTGAAATCCAGAAACTTAAAATACCAAATCTGAAGATTTACTAAAACTCAAACTCAAATTGGAACCCTCCAAAACAAATTAAATTCTAAAATGAAACCTTAATTCAACAGAAACCAAATTCAAAGATAAGAAGAAGCCAAATCTTAAATAAAACAAATCAAACTTCCAAACCAAAGCAAATCAAATCAAATTATCAAACTAAATCCAAAACACTACGTTTTACATTCCAACAAGTTTGTGGGACCGTAACTTTTGAATATTTACTTTTGTGGATCTCTGTCTTCCACGTGTGGATTGATATAATAGTTAATCAAGGGTGATCGAGTCTTTCCTCGATGTAATTAACATTAGTACTTCGCAAGTCCTATGGGGAGAGACCCAAAAAAAATCAAAGAACTCATATGAGATATCACCTATTTTCATAGTTATCAAAGCCCAACATAAAATCAAAATTCTTTTGCAAAAAGAAAAGTCATAAAGATACGATATTTTCAAGGTTACAGCAGTCCATATTTTTAGTAAGTTGTTCACTTCATCCAAGCAGGTCAAGTGACCAATTTGGGCTGTTTAACAAAATTAACTTCAAGAGACAAAAAAATCAATTATTCAAAAAGATATAGAATACGAGGAAGATGTTAACCATAGAATTAATGCAAGATAGACAAAGCAAAGATTGACTACAAGGGATCTATGTGATTGTAAGATTCTACTAACATTGAAAAAAAATTTATCATACAACTATAAGATTAGCAATGTTTTATGATAGAAAATTGTTGTACAACAAAAGAAAAATATGCTTCCAAAATAAGTGTTAGTGAAATGAGAATATTAAGATGGATAAGAGGTCATACTAGTTTAGATATAACATAGGATTAATAGATTAAAGAAAATACGAGAGTTGTAACAATTGTAGACAAATTGAAAGATGAGAGAATGAGATGGTTTGGCGATAACGGTTTGGACCATATTAAACATAGATCTAAAGAGGCTCTAGTTAGAGAAGTAGAAAATATTAAAATAATAGAAATAAAAAAAGATATGGTAGACCTAAGTTAACTTGGAGGAGAATACTTCAAATTGATTTAGATGATTTAATATCTCTGAAGAAATAACTCAAAATCAATGTGAGTGGCAAAAGAGAATCCATATTTCCAAGCCCAAATAATTTGGGATTAAGCCTTGAGTTGAGGGGCTTTTTAGCATGACCGAGATGGCCATTTTCATTTGATTAAAAGGAACGTATTTCCATGCTTCTACTGAGGAAGAAAAAGAAAAAATAAATTAGACAACATTCTAAAGGAAATGAATCACTCTGAAGGCATACTCATCAGCAAATACTCCCAACCCAACATAATACCAGTCCCTTACAAGATTTGCCACCAAATTGAGGATGACCACAATTCTCAAAGTGAAATTCAAATATTCTTCTATTTCTGGAGCACCATATGGACCATAACATCATCCACAGGCTCAAATTTGTTGGCCACGAGTTCCAATCTAACCACCCTAGCAATAAATCGATTGTGTTGCTAGGCTCTATCACATTAAAGTTCCAACTCCTGAAAAGGGTTCTCCAAAGTGAATAAATGATGCCACAGTTTAAGAACAAGTGATCGATATCTTCCTCCTTTGACTCCACAGACAGTAATGATTCCATAGCTCCACAGTTTAATTTTCTTGTAGTTGATTTGACCAAAAAAGCCCCATTCCTCTCCGGTAGCCATAGCAATTTATCCTCCACATTCTATGTGCATTGCACCCTTTCGGCATATCCAACAAGCTTGCTATCTGTATGACTTCAGCATCTTTCAAATTTCTTATGAAACAAAAAATTCACTCAGACCTGTCATTCCAACAGACGTAGACTTTACCCAAAGGGTCTCAATTGAGGCAATATAAGGACGGGTGGACTTAGGACAGCGGTGCTTCACCTAGCTAGTGATCATTCCAAAACAGTGTTTTCTGTCCATCATCCAAAGTAATAGCGGTGGATGCCAAAGAGATCCCAATGATGTAAATTGCCCTTCCAAAGGCTAGATAGTCTTTCCTATGTCCCTAAAATCAGAAATCAAGGTGTCATTGTTTCCAGTGTCATTTCGAGTAGACTATTCTAGGCAAAGAGCATTGTTATTATGATTCAACTTCCATATCCACTTGGAAAAACAAAGCGTAAGGCTTGAGTTGAGTTGAGCTGACGTGAGACAACTAAGAAAAATAGAAGAATCCTATATCACACGAGGAATGACAATTTGCAATTGTGTCATTCTAGTGGGCCCAGTGGCATTGGTATGTCTTAGGCAAAAGCACTTAAGACTCAAGTGAAGCACATCGACAAGAAAGGGGACTGGTGCACATGAGGTGATTTGGGGCCTCAACAAGGTACCAAGCCAAATGCCTCAGCTCTCCCCCGTCTTGCCCAAGACAATCACCTCACTCACTTTTTCTCATAAAGGTGCTATGCCTTAGGCCAAGGTGCTCAAAGCATTCAAGGTGATCCCCTTGACAAGAAACATGATTTGGGCCAAGTTGAGGTGCCTAGCCAATGGCTTGCAGGAGGCAATCACCTCAGTCTCCTTTCCCATCAAGGTGCTCATCTTGAGAGCTTTGGTCCCCCTGGCCTAAGTCATTAAGTCACCACCTCCATGTAAGGAATGCTAGAAAGACAAAACTAACAAACCCAGTGGTAGCTGTTAAGGGCTGGAACTATGCATCTAATCACCACTGTGGCAAAACAATCTTGTGAATGTCAAAGGGACTTATCGAGCTCTTTTTTTAAGGTGGAAAAGCCACAATTCATTTATTGAAAATTAATAGAAAAATATGCAAAGAATGAAGAAGGCAGAGAGAGAAGACAACACTACCAAGGCTGTAATGGTAAAAAATTAAAAGTAAAGATGCTTCCGCACAAGGAGCTTATCCCCATGTGAAGCACAAACCGTATTGGAATGTGAAGACGCAAAGCTCAAATCTCTTGTCCAGAAACACATCTGCTGCAGAATATTGACGGGTTGTCAAACGTGTCCATAAAATTCCTGATGCGGGACAAACCGGCTAGACCGGTCTAAACGGAACAAAAGCGAAATAAACCGGCGCTAATCGCCGCTAAAACATCTAAAAAGAACCCAAAATGGAGCAAACCGGTCCAAACAGGCCCGGACCGGGCTCAAGATGGTCTGAACCGGTCAAAACCGGCAGAGAACACCCTGAACCGGGCTGAACCGGCCGGTTCAGGCGCTGAACCGGCCTGAACCGGGTCAGAACCGGTCGAACCGGGTTGGACCGGCCGGTTGGCCGGTCTGGGCCGCAGAACCGGCAACCGGGTGAACCGGCGCCGGCCGCGCGCATCGGCCGCGCTCGCAGACGCGAGCGTAACCCGGAGGGGGTCGTGGCGCCTCCAGGTCGCAGCCGGGAGGGTCGCGTGGAGTCTCTCCACGCCGTCGATCGCCCATCGACGTGGCGACAAAACGACGAGGCGGCCGCGCGGCATTCGCTCGCGGGATGCACCGGACGGGGGGGGGTCGTGGCGCGTGGAGAGGAAGCCGCCCGGGGCGGTCGCGTGGCCACATCCTCGCCGTCCCTCGGCCGTTCCCGTGGCAGAATCGTGACGGAGCTCCCGCGATGACGCGGCCGCGACAAAGACCCACCCGCTCGCGTCGTCGTCTCCGCGGCGCTCGGCGTAGGCGGGACAGGGGGAGGAGCAGGCGCGTCAGCGGCGTCAGCATCGCCGTCCCGTCCGGACGGAGCTCGCCCACGCGTGTCGTCCTCCTCGTCGTCGTCCGGCGACCGCAGGCCGTTGTCGTCCCGTCCGGATGGAGCCGAGGTCGCGTGGAGCGGGGGAGGGGTGACGGGATGCAGCCGCAGGAGGGAGGGAGCCGCGGAGGGAGGGGGATCCGGGGATCGCCGGATCCTCCTCCCACTTCACCGTCTTCTTCTTCTTCGTCTTCTCTCGTCCCTCTGCAGCGCCGGAAGAGTTGGATCCCGCAGGTCCAGTCCACCGGGGAGGAGATCCGGTGATGACTACCGGAGGAGGAGGATGGGGGACGCCGACTGGTGGAGGTGTTGCTGTCGATGTAGAACCGAGAAGGGGGAGGAGAGGAGAACGGCACGGAGGCCGGAGGATGAGGAGGGGGGGAGAAGAACGGCGCACCTCGCCGGATCCGGAGGATGGAAGGGAGACCGGGGAACCTTCCCGGAGGTGAAGAAGATGACCGGCCTCACTGCCGGAGGTGGGAGGAAGAATGGGGGCCGCAGCCCCCTGCGCGGGAGAGGCACCTCCGAGGAGCTCCAAAAATTTCTCTGTATTGATTGTTAAAACTTTGTACATCGGACCCTCTTATAAAGAGGATGGACAAATTTTAATAAAAGATCCTCTAAAACCGACTATTTACAAACTTGTCCTCATAGGGACATAAGTAAAAGAAAAACCACAAAAAATGTCCTCATCAATTCCTCTTATTATGTTCTCTCCAGATTGACCAAAGCATAGTAGGGAGCATCAAGGTCCCTAACCTTAGATCAAATATCAAAGGGATGCCTTTGTTCCAGCTGTTGACAAGAGATATTGTATTTTCATGATCAACCCAAGATAACTTCCAGCTTCTGAACAGAGATCGCCAAAGAGAATTAATAATGCCACATCTCCAAAATAGGTGGTCAATATCCATGAAATAAGATCCACAAAAGACACTCAGAAGACTGAATTCTATCAAGAAAATGCATCATGGACCTTGTAGGTAACCTTTGCCTAAAGATTTTCTGCATAAATATCTTTATCCTAGCTAGAAAAGAAGGATGTCAGACAATCTTCCACCAAAGAACCTCAACTCAACCAACGTTTCATCTTCTTATATGGTCTGACTTGACAGAGAAGTTAAACTTTGTGTTGGGAAGCTAAATCAACTTATCTTGCTGGCTCCTGGGTAAGTGTAGTTCTCGAGCAATGCCAACAGATGTAAATATGTTGGATTCTCCACCTCTTTTAAGTGTCTTCTGAATTGAAAAAACCATGCCCCATTTGCATCCTTGTGATCAGCAATATATGTTTTTACATCAGAGGCAATTCTCCCATGAGCTCAGAAAGCACCGATCCAGTAAGCACTTTTGTCAATACCATATTTCGAGCACACAATTTTCGCCCAAATAGAGTCCGTGTTCAGATTTAATTTTCAAAGCATTATCAGGCTCCAACTGTCTTACACACCTTACCTGAAACTGTCCAGACCCAGCCAACCTGCCTAGAGTATAGGCCTCCATCTGCTTCACCTGGTTCACCCACTAAAGTCCAACAAAAACCCTGCAAATCAGCTATGGAACTAATCAGGTTGAACCCTCAGCCATGCACTGTTCATGAACCAACAAGCTAGAATGCCAGCCTGCAAAACTATAACTTACATGGCATTGCGCTGCCAGCTTTATCACAGTCAAACAGCTAAGTATGCCAGCCAGCCAAATTGTAACTTCCATGCCATTAAACCGCCAGCTTTATGGTCAACAGGCTAGGTATGCCAGACTGTAAACAGTAACTTAAATGCCGTTAAACCGCCAACCTTATTGGGTCAGCGACTCAACAGGTTAGACATGCCAGCATGCCAAACAGTAACTTCCATGCCATTACACCGCAGGTTTATTTTACAACTATTTCAGACAAAAGGATGTCCACAAGATCGAATATGTAATACTTGACATCGCCCTAAAATATGGCTGCTGACTGGATCCCACATGTCCTAACAAGGATCGCGGAATCGGATTCCAGGAATCGGCCGGAATCGGCCGATTCCTGAGAAGAGAATCGATCCAAGAATCGACCTGGATCGATTTCTTTTTTTGATTTTTTATCAACAAAAAAATTCAAAAATCATAAAAAATTCCTAAAAATAGGAAATGAGTTAGAAAAAATTCTAAAAATAAGATTAGCATTCATCCACAGGACCACATCGAATAATTACTAATGAACATGAAATAAAGTTAAGTACATATTCCATTGATTCAAAAACTAATTAATTGATACATCATGAAAATATAAAAAATAGGAATTTACATGAACGGAGTTGTTTGATATAAAAATATAAAAAATTCAATCGATGTTCTTACAACTTGAACGGAGTTGTTCAATCAAAAAACACCGAGTTTAACCATGCTCGGAGTCGTCGGAAACGCGTAAAAATAGGCGTACGGGAAATCCGGAATTTTTCCCGTGCAAAGAACATCCAATCGAATAGTTTAGAACTTAAACGGACTTGTTCGGTCGGAAATCACCGAGTTTAACAACGCTCGGAGTCATCGAAAACGCGTAAGAATAGACGTACGAAGTTTTCGGCGAAAAAATCTTACCAATAACCTTCTAAGGATCGAAGAAGAGGTTGAATCGAGGCCGATCGGAGCTTATCGGCGGAATCTCTTGAAGAATTAGCTTGGAATCGCCGGAATCACTGGAATCGCCACCAGAATCACCGGAATCGTTGTTGGAATCGCACCGGAATCGGCACACACAGCTGGGATCAACGCCGGAATCCTCGATTTCGATGTTGAAATCACCCTGGAATCGCCGTTGGATCGCTCGCCGCCGTCCTGGATTGCCGGAATCGACTGCGGCGGTCGATTCCGGCCCTAAAAGGGCAGAAATCGATTTGATTCCCGGTCCAAAATCGAACCGGGAATCGAACCGGACCGGCCAGACCGGTCTTCCGTGAAATCAGTCGGGATCGACCGATTCCAGACGTAATCGCCGGAATCGGATCGATTCGGACCGATTCCGACCGATTCCACGGAATTTCTGCTGAAATCGATCCTTCCGCATGGAATCGGAATCCAATTCCGAAATTGGCCGATTTCGATCCGATTCCGGCGATTCTGCAATCAATGTGTCCTAATGACTAGCGTGCTTCCAGCCCTAGCACAGAAGCATGGCCAACATGTGATTCTGCTGGTCCCTTAACATAGTCACTGCCTTTTCAAAATGGATTGCTGAGCATAAAGCACCTCCTCCAGACTGATGTAGACCAGGAAGTGCTGCTCCTCGCGAGAAGCAGTCTGCTCAGTCCAATTTGATCTTCAATCTAGAGCACCTCACCCATCTCTTGATTACCAAAACTTTGTCAACCTCCCTAAGCACCCCAAAGATGATTGCAACCATGTTAAAAGATTCTCTAAAAGTGAAAGGGAAGACCCTCCACCAGTCCAAACCCTAAACCATCTAACCATTCTCTCCCTAACCAGCCAGGTTCTATCCTCAACCTTCCACACCTAAACTGGGCCCAACAATAGCACTTGCACCTGAAGGCTTCAATCATCCAAGAGAACAATTGAGACAACACTATGAACAAGAGGAGGCCCCCTCACAAACTAATGGAGAAAAAGTATCCAACATGATGGAAGAATGGTTAATAGAAACTATGGTCACCATCTTCATCAGTGAAGCTGCAGCCAGCCAACAAGACAACCATGAGGCCTTGCAACTCCTCACTGCCAAGGTACTTGGTGACGACAAGGCTCAAGTGTCCATTCAGACTTGACCTTCTTTGACCGAAGGACCCGATTTTTCATCGAAGATGCAAGGGCGGCGACCAGCACAGACATCATTTCCCACCCATCTTCTACCCCCATCCCTCAGTCAGTGAGCCCGAAACATCCAGCACTGGCAGATTAAATTTGAAGTGATTTTTCCTGTTTTCTCATTTGGTGTTGTTTAACTTCTAATGATCCAGGACAATACTGGATTTGGATTTTCCTTCCTAGGATCGGTGAGCCAGCTGAACTTAGAAAAATAAAACACAATTGGACCATCTAAATAATAAAAGCATAACCACTTGTTTGCATTTCTAAAACCAATGAAGAACATTTTTCCACGTATCTAATTTATTCTCTTAAAGCTGATCCAAATATGCCTTTCAAGTCTGAGAAAAGCAGTATAGCATAAAAGGACAAACAGATTTCCCGAGCACAGATTTTGAAGCAATTAAGATGATCAAGGCAGTGAAGTAGCCTTGATGCTTAATCTGCAGGTAAGACTATCCGAGACCTAAGTTATACACAAACAGGAACTTATCCACTAGCCATGACATACATTTAATAGACAACTATTAATTTTATTTTTATGAAAACAAGGAAATATTCATCAAACAAATTATGATAAATTAAAGTACAAAGAAAGGTATGATCAGGGCATCAAGAATACCTGTTTTTATTTTCTTTTTTTGAAGGCTTAAATACTCAATTTATATTAATAATTAAAAAGGTTCACAACGTAGAAGGAGAAACAAAGAGGTAAAGAAAGAGAAAGAGAATGACCCCTACAACCTAGACAGTAGAGGGATGCCGAAAAAGAGATAAATTACAAGAAAAATAGTCCGATGACAAATCCCTGAACTTTGCAGCTTCCCAATAGTACCTAGAGTGCATAGTTGTCAAGGCGCCCGCCTAGGTGGCGCCTAGGCGCCGCCTAGGCGGCAAGGCGCCTTTCCAAGGGCGCCTTGCCAGGGCGCCTTGTCTAGGGCCAAAAAGGCGCCCAAGGCGCCCGCCAAGGCGCCCAAGGCGCCAGCCTAGGCGCCCAAGCAAGGCGCCTTGGGTATTTTTACATCATTAAAAAAAGTTTTTGAGGGATTTTTCTCCCTTGATACCCCTCACAAGGGAAACTTATTTAATGATAGTTTCAATATATTAATATATTGTATTATCACTTATACTATCATACATATTTAAGATTTATGATTATAAACATATATTATATACTTAATTAAGTTCTTTTTCAACTCTTTCCTCTCTCTCTTTGTCTCACTTATACTATTACATACTTTTTTGAGTTCGGGGGGCTTTGCCCCCCTGACAACCCCCCACAAGGGGCGCTGCCCCCTTGACCCCCGCGACCTGACCGCGCAGGTCGATCCGCAACTACTCTGCGCCCCCCCCCACTAATAATATTATAACAATATTTTACCATCACTTATACTATTGCACATATATAAATTTTATAATCATAAATGAGTTATATACTTAAATTTTATAAATATTTATTTAACTTTCTTCTATTTCACACACATCATATTTACTTATGTGCATTGATAAAACACTCATATTCAATTATAACATAACAAATATAATTATATTTATGTTTTTTTATATATAACAACCTCCCGACTCAGCCTTCCTTGAATACCGCCTTGACCGCCTAGGCGACACCTAAGCGGGCGCCTTGTCGCCTAAGCGGAATTGGTACCCTTCAACGCTTTGGGCGCCTTGTCGCCTTGACAACTATGCCAGAGTGAGACAGTGATCAGTTCATAACATATGCAGTCGCCCAATGGAAGATGAACTTCAAATCCTCAAACTGATCATTAAAAATGCGAGTGCCAAATTGAGCATAACCCCTGTTTTCAAGGCGTCGCCTAGGCGACGCCTAGGCGTCGCCTAGGCGACAAGGCGCCCCAGAGGGGGGCAAGGCGATGGGCGCCTAGGCGCCCATTGCCTTAAATAACTATTTTATTTATTTTAATAATAAATAATGCTAATTAAGTGTCAATATCATATGATTAAGTTGTTTTAGAGTAAAAACAACTAGTTTTAATAGTTAGTTTGACTATAAATTAACATTTTGATGAATAATAGCTAGGGTTAAATGATTTTTTAAGTGTTTACTAATAGATGATATAATTTAAATAGTAATTTTAACTAATTTGTCAAGTTATTTAGTCTATGTAACTATGCAATTCTCACATTATTGATTGATTTGCATGGTGTCAAAGTTATTTTGCATCATTTTTTACATATATCTTTATTATTTTATCTATTTTACTATATAAAATAAGGCGTCGCCTAATGCCTCGCCTTATCGCCAAGGCGCCAAGGCGGTACTATGTCGCCTTGATCGCCTTGGCCGCCTTAACAACTATGAGCATAACATAGTCGGAAGTACAAGCTTCCATAGAACATCAGAAAGCCACGGATTCAGCCTTGGCCAGTCCCGTAAAAAAGTGATAGTGCTAATTGGTTCCATTCATGTCATGCTCCAGCTCTTGAACATACTCTTCTAAAAGAAGTTAATGATCCCACATTTAATGAAGAGATGATCGATATTTTATATTTTCCTCTTTAAATCCACAGAAGACAGTTGGTAGACAGACAGAAAAATTTTATGAAGGTGGGTTCGAGTTGGTAGCTTTCCCTTCCCAATCTTCCAAAGGAAAATTTTGATCTTACTAAGAATAGGTTGCTTCCAAACTTCCTGATGCCACTAAACCTCCACCACGTCCCTGGTCAGCCTTTCTAAAGCAGTATGGACAGTGAAAGTGGATTTGTTACAAGGGAGCCAACCCAGATTGTCAGCTATGCGATCTAAGAACCAGCGGGCATTAAGAATTGCACAGAGGTCAGCGAAGTCACCTCTTTGAGGTTCCTTTGGAACATAACAAACTAGTTGGAATCTCTATCCCAATTGTATCTGACCTTTGCAGTAGGATTGCAACTTAAATTGAACAAAGAGGAGAACAGCAAAGCTAGAGGAGTCTGCCCCAACCATTGATCCTCCCAGAAGGAGGTTCTTCTACCATCCCCCATATCAATAGAAGTCCTTAAATTAAAGTCTCACGTATGAAGAATACCTCTCCACATACTATGAAGTCTGTTGCAGCTCCTGAAATCTTCAATCCATGACCGGATGACCCATCCTCCCCTATGTTATGCTTGGAGTAAACAACTCTGGCCCAAAGAGAATACATATCCTAATTAAGTTTCTATAAGACTATAACCATTTCCCAGGTATCAAGATTACCTGTATGCGACTAAACATGCAAAAGTAAAGCTTGAACACTTGAAAGACAATAATTTAACAGCAAAAACAAACAATAAGCTTGTATATAATAAACCAAAATAAACACTTCAGTTTCCAGCTGTAAAGCTATTCCATATTTTTCCCTACTGGTAGAAATTGACTTACTCAAATTTTGCTAAATACTCATAAACATTTATTTATACACCAAAAAACACAAGATACATAATATTCTTTGTCTCAAGTGACCTAAGTGAGCATAGGTGAGCTGGAAGCATAAAATAGGCATGAACCAAGTCTTGACTTTACGGATATAAACTGGGTCACTTCAGCATAATGGATCTTTGGCATGAATCAGTGTGACCAAATCAATAAAACAAAGAATTTGAATAGAATGGAGAAGGATGACTAATCAAGCGAGGTGAATGAAAGAGTCTAAGAAATCTGAAAACCATGTATTCACTTACTTGAGTAAACTCTTGGGCTTTTGAATACCAGATTTAAAAAACCTGACAAAATTATGGAATTCAGATCATAAGAGTTCTTGAAAACAAAAGAAATGGAATGAGGCTGAGGCTGAAGAGAAAGGACCACCTGTCACTAAACAAGTCTAGAGAACCTGAAATCATGATACGGGCATTGTTCCTTGCCTGTAGAATAAAAGAGAAGAAATATTTAATCAGCACGATCAAAAAACTTCGAACTAGATTCCAGACAAGAAATAGGAAGGTCAGAGTGAGCAACAAAGTTGTTAACCAAAAAATCCATATGTTTTTCTAAAAAATTTAAGGATTTAACCGAAATTTCAAACTTATGTTATACATAATCCAATTTGAAAACAATAGACAACTAAATAGAGAATCAAACAAATTTGTGAATTGTTTCATGTCTACCATCCTTCAAAGAAACTTAATAAAAGGTGTTTATTCTTCAAATGCTTCATATTCTCTCATTCTCCACCAGTCGTGGTCTGCTTTTCCATCCTCATGCACCACAAAAGGCAAAGATATGTTTCAAATGTTCATGCTAAGATCGTTGCAATCACTGTTTTCAAGGCGTCGCCTAGGCGGGGGCAAGGCGATGGGCGCCTAGGCGCCCATTGCCTTAAATAACTATTTTATTTATTTTAATAATAAATAATGCTAATTAAGTGTCGATATCATATAATTAAATTGTTTGAGTAAAAACAACTAGTTTTAATAGTTAATTTGACTATAAATTAACATTTTGATGAAATAATAGCTAGGGTTAAATGATTTCTTAAGTGTTTACTAATAGATGATATAATTAAAATAGTAAAATTAACTAATTTGTCAAGTTATTTAGTCTATGTAACTATGCACTTCCCACATTATTGATTGATTTGCATGGTGTCAAAGTTATTTTGCATCATTTTTTACATATATCTTTATTATTTTATCTATTTTACTATATAAAATAAGGTGTCGCCTAACGCCTCGCCTTATCGCCAAGGCGCCAAGGCGCCAAGGCGGTACTATGTCGCCTTGGTCGCCTTAACAACTATGGTTGCAATGGTGTTACTCACTCTATTGCTGACATTTTTCTTACACACATGATGATTGATGTACAACAATAAAGCATTATATAAGAATCCAATGCAATATTCCTTCTATTCCAGTAAAAGGGAACTCCGGTTGCCTGAGCAACTGTGTACAACGTTTACATTATTCACATATTCAAGAACATGCCAATTCAATGATAACATTACAAAAGATACTTAAAGAGGATGGCAGCATGAATTCATGTATATGTACAAGTAGAAGGTACCACACACATGGCGGTAAATAAAGGCTACACAAAAAGCACCCACATCAAGATGATGCAAGGCCAAGACCCTCCAAGCAGGGAGCAGGCCAATATCCACAGAAAGCACCTACCAAACTACCATGTTCTCACTATGCCGCATAAAATGGCATTGCCTCTTTTCTTGAACCTTTTTCACTTTTCTCAAACAAAATAGCCCAAAATGTAGCATGAAGACTCACCCACCATATGCAAGAATCCTCCTCCTCCTAGCTAATCTCCTAGGTACAAGGATTTTTGGTTCAGGATTGGCATGTGGATCAGTTAGAATGATCCCAATCCCAATCATGATCGGATCGGCAAATTGGCTAATTTGACAGAAGCTCGGGATTGGTTGATCTGCCTGTGCCGAGGCAGGGATCAGCCCGGTCGACAGCAGGTTCTGGCAGATTGGTTGCTCCCCCAATAGTCGGTGGCAGGTTCCAGTGGATTCCGCCACCCTGCAGCTGATGCGAGACAATGAGAAAAAATCAAAATAAGCAAAAAACAAAGTAAACCAGATCAAACTGAGACTGAACCCAGGTGAACTGAGTCAAACAACCCCCAACTGTTTGAACCAGTATTAGACTGGCCTGAGCCAGCTTGAATCCAGGCCAAAGATTGTCATCTCGCATTTTGGTTTCGTCTCATGGTGATCGGAGAGAAGAGGTCTCAAAGAAACTTTGGAAAAATCTCAAAAGATTGGATTTTGGCATGTTAGTGTAAAATAACATAATAATATCTTCAAAAGTGGACATGAGACTTGAAGATCAAGACCGGATAATTTGACAGGAGTAATCAAGACAGATATATGAAGGATAATCATTGTTAACCATAGATCTCGAATTTTTTCTCAAGCAAAATATGAAAAGGAGATCTCCTTGAAAATTGAGAGCTTGTGTGACAAATTGAATCACTTTTACATATATAATCATATAAAAATTTTAATTTATAAAATATAAGAGAAATGAGTCAACAACACTTTAATAAAACTATGAATAGATGCAACAATAGAGATGTTAACACAAGGAAATTTCGTAAAGTTATGTAATTGAATTAATAACAGGAAAAAGAACAAGAGATAATATATAAATGATATAGACAATTTGCATTGATATGGAGCTTTAAAGTTAGAATTATCAACATAATCTCGTATCGGCGATCTCATTTCTTGGGGTATGGAGAGAGATTCTCGGGAGATCTCAATAGATTTTGAAGAGATTGCATTCCACGATCCATGCTAAACTGTTCAGGGGCAAAGTGAACTGGGCTGACCTGGGGTTGAACCAGTCTGTAACCAGATGAACCGTGTCAGAACTGGGGTGACCGGGTCAAACCAGACTTGAGCTGGCTTGAACCCATGCGGTACTGAAGGCACAGGGCTGTGACAGCAGCGAAGAGGGGATTTTGGCCCTGCAGTGCTGACTGACAGAGCCAGAAATGGGAGGGGTGTGAGCCTGTGGCAGTGGGTGAGTCTAGGGGTGAGCATTATTCGGTTCAACCCGAGAATCCGAACCGATCCAAACCGAAAACATCGGGTTGGGTCGGGTTGGCATTGAGATTCAGTTTAATCGGTTTCAAAAAAATTTAAACCGACTTAACCCTACCCAAACCGAAAACCAAATGAGTACCAACTCTACATGGGCCAGCGGTCATGCGGGCGCGTAACAAGTTGTGAGGGGGGTGAAAAATAAGGTATATAAGAAGCAAATGACACTTACATGGTCCGATGTGGGACAAAACTGAAAAGGCAACTTTTTCAAACTCCAACCACACTCCTCCTTTTGTCCCATATCGGCTATTCACAGTTTGCTACATTCAAAGAAATCTTTAAAAGAAGAGGCAATACACAATGCATGCTCACGCATGGTGAGGGGTAATCTGTCAAAGACAGGTTGGATGCTTCATTAAAGTTAGTAAATTAAAATTTTAGTTGATAACAATGTTTTGAAATTTATTTATTAATATAAATTATTAATTAATGGGTTTAATCGGTTTAACCTGAACCAACCCGAAATACATTGGATTGGCTTGGTTTGGGTTGGGAGGTGTTCTCGGTTTGGTTCATGTTGAAAATTTTTTGCTTCAACCCAGACCAAACCGACCTATACTCACCCATTGATTGCAGAATCGGTGGAATCGGTCCGATTCCAACCGATTCCGGAATCGGATCGGTGGATTCCATGCGGAAGGACCGATTCTGGGAAGAATTCCGCGGAATCGGTCGGAATCATAGTTGTCAAGGCGCCCGCCTAGGCGGCAAGGGCGCCTTGCCAGGGCACCTTGTCTGGGGCCAAAAAGGCGCCCAAGACGCCCGCCAAGGCGCCCAAGGCGCCAGCCTAGGCGCCCAAGCAAGGCGCCTTGGGTATTTTTACATCATTAAAAAAAAAATTTGAGGAATTTTTCTCCCTTGATACTCCTCACAAGGGACACTTATTTAATGATAGTTTCAATATATTAATATATTGTATTATCACTTATACTATCATACATATTTAAGATTTATGATTATAAACATATATTATATACTTCATTAAGTTCTTTTTCAACTCTTTCCTCTCTCTCTTTGTCTCACTTATACTATTACATACTTTTTTAACTCGATCCGCGACTACTCTGCGCCCCCCCCATTTAATAATATTATAACAATATTTTACCATCACTTATACTATTGCACATATATAAATTTTATAATCATAAATGAGTTATATACTTAAATTTTATAAATATTTATTTAACTTTCTTCTATTTCACACACACATCATATTTACTTATGTGCATTGATAAAACACTCATATTCAATTATAACATAACAAATATAATTATATTTATGTTTTTTTATATATAACGACCTCCCGACTCAGCCTTCCTTGAATACCGCCTTGACCGCCTAGGCGACGCCTAAGAGGCCGCCTTGTCGCCTGAGCGGAATCGGTACCCTTCAACGCCTTGGGCGCCTTGTCGCCTTGACAACTATGGTCGGAATCGATCCGATTCCACCGATTCCAGAATCGGTCGATCCGACCGATTCCGTCGGAAGACCGGCTCAACTGTACCGATTCGATTCCCGGTTCGATTCTGGACCGGGAATCTCGAACCGGGAATCAAACCGATTCCGGCCCTTTTAGGGCCGGAATCGACCCGCGGCAGTCGATTATGTCGATCCTGCGGCAGAAGAAAGGAGATCCGGCGATTCCCAAGCGATTCCGGCGATTTCGGCGTCGATCCCAGCTCCCAGCACCGATTCCACAAGGATTCCAGCGATTCCAGCAAGGATTCCACCGACTTCGGCAATTCCAAGCAACGTCTTCAAGGGATTTCACCGATCCAAGCTTGAATCGGCCTCGAATCAACCTCTTATTCGATCTTTATAAGGTTTTTGGTAAGATTTCTTCGCCGAAAACTTCGTACGTCCATTCTTACGCGTTTCCGACGAGTCCGAGCATCGTTAAACGTTGTGATTTCCGACCAAACAAGTCCGTCTAAGTTCTGAACTATCCGTTTAAGTCCATTTTGCACGGGAAAAATTCCGGATATCCCGTACGTCTATTTTTACACGTTTCCGACGACTCCGAGCAGAGTTAAACTCGGTGATTTTTGATCGAATAACTCCGCTCAAGTTGTTTGAACATCAATTGAATGTTCTTTGTACGGGAAAAATTTCGGATACCCCGTACGTTAATTTACGACCATTTCCGGCAAATACGTAACCCTTTAAACATACCGAATGGTGTGTTACTTGGACTGCTTCCCGAACAGCGTCTAAAGCAATTTTTATGTTATCTAATCATTTTTAGTGCATTGTTTACAATTTTTGCAGATATAAGCAATGGCCAATCAAGATGATGCAGCACCAGCACGTGCTTCCGACTTGGGTTGGGAACATGGGCACATGGTAGACCCAATCAGGAAGAGGGTACAGTGCAAATGGTGTGGGAAGGAGATGAACGGGAGGGTGTTCCGGCTGAAACAACATATTGCCGGAACAGGTGGAAATGTAAAGAAATGTGACAAGGTGCCGAGGGAAAAAAGTGAGGAGATGAGAGGCTACATGACAGGTAGAGCCTCTCAACGGGTCATTAGGATCGAGCAGAGGGAGGAGTTGCACGACGAGCTACTCCAGAGGAAGAGGGACCGCGATTTGCCTACCTCGAAAGGGAAAGGCAAGGGGAAAACACCAGCTGAGCCGGAGCCAGAGAGCGAGGAGTCGTCCACAAACTCCGAGCTTGGACGTGCTAGGCACGCTAGCAAGTGTGCATTTGCTGAGGAGGAGGACAGGAGGAGGGGAGCATGAGGGTCTGGGTCCAGAGTTGACCCAGCTTTGGGCCGATCAGCATCGGCTCGCCCTACCCGGAACCGAGAGCCTGACCCCAGGAGACAGGAGCCATACCGTCGTTCTACTTCTACCAGCACTCGATTTACACCGAGTGACGAGTATTTATTTAGGAAACAGAGTGCTGGGCAGATGGGGATTAAACAGGCAATGAAAGAGGTGAAGGCAACGGGAACGGCTGCAAAGAGAGCCGTTCGCCACATTGTGAAGTGGTTTTTACATGCAGGTATCACTTTTTAAATTAAAATTGACATTATGTATGTTTTATTTACTTAAACTTAATTTTACCCTGATCCAAATTTTTTTTAACTTGACGTAGGCATCCCAGCACATGCAGCCACCAGCCCCTACTTCCAGACGATGGTAGATGCCGTGGGTGAGGCTGGACCGGGTTTGCAAGCCCCGGGCAGCCGACATATATACGGCGCTGGGCTGGATGAGGAGGTCCAGGAGTTGAAGGAGTGGATGGATGGTTTTAAGTTGGTGTGGAAGGAGAGGGGTTGCACAATTATGTGCGATGGGTGGACAAGTATCACCAAGAGGAGTATGATAAACTTCTTGGTATACTGTTCTTAGGGGACAACATTCTTGAAGTCGGTAAACGCTTCTGGGAAGATAAAAAATGCCGACTTCCTTTTTTCTCTGATAAATGTTGTGGTGGAGGAGATCGGGGAGGACAATGTGGTTCAGGTTGTCACTGACAACGAACCATCATATAAGGCGACTGGGAGGAAGTTGATAGAGAAGAGGAAGCACATGTTCTGGGTGCCCTGCGCAGCACATTCCATTGATCTCATATTCTATATAGGCAAGGAGGAGGGTGTATCCACACTTGTCAGGCAGGCGCAGACGATCACATCATTTATTTATTCGCATCACCGCCTGCTACATATTATGAGATCACACACAGGATGGCACGATCTTGTTAGGCCTGGTCCGACTCGATTTGCTACGAAGTTCATTGCGTTGGAGAGTCTACACCGGCACAGACATGCATTGGTTAGGTTCACACAGTCCGAGGAGTATTGTAACTATATGGTGGACAACCTGCATGACAAAAAAGATCAGCTGGAGATTCTTGTCAGGTTTGAGAAGCAGATCACTGACAAGAGGTTTTAGGAGAGGATTGCCTACTACTTGGCAATCATTGAGCCACTGGTAGTTGTCTTGAGGTTGGTAGACTCAGATGACAGGGACCAGATGGGCATGTTATACGATGCCACGGACGGGGCAAAGCTGAAAATAAAAGAAAAAAACCCCAGAGGTTACAAAAAGTGGTGGAAAATCATAGATGACCGATGGGACAAGACCTTGCACCACGATGTCCATGCTGCAGGTTAGTTGGTTAAAAAAATATTTTTGCTGAATAATTGTCTTATTCTTATTCATAATGTTATTTAATAAACTCTTGCAGGATATTTTTTGAACCCCCGCATCCAATATGGAGGACAGGTGGTGAACGACAATGAGGTGATGCCAAGGATCGCGGGATCGGAATCGGAATCGGGATCGGTGGGTACCGATCCGATCCGGATCGGATCGGATCGGACCGATTCCGACCGATCCAATGGAAGACAATCGATCCAGAATCGGTAAGCAAAAAAAAAAAAAAAAAAAACGATCCGATTCCGATCCGATCCGATCCCCGACCCATCCGGACCGATCCCGGCCGATCCGACTGGAATAGCAAAAAATGAAAAAAAACGATTCGATTCCGATTCCGATTCCGATCCCGACCGATTCGGCCGATCCGATTCCGATTCCGATCCGATTCCGATCCGATCCCGACCGATCCGGCCGATCCCGACCGATTCTGCCGGAACTTTTTTCCGGATCGGTCCTTCAGCCAAGAATCGGATCGGCAATGGCCGATCCGATCCAGGAATCGGCCGATTCCGATCCGGATCGGCCGATTCCGCGATCTATGGGTGATGCGGGTACACTTGCTGTTATTCAGCGTCTGTGCCGATCTCAGCAGGACAGGATAGAGGCTGAGATAGAAGTAAGTTAGAGTTCATTCAATACCTTGGAGTAGCCTTACCAGGCAACTAATGTTTTTTTATAAATTTTTCAGATGCAGAAGTATAAGATGAGGGTCGGCGTATACTCAGATGCTGATCTGAAATATTCAGTTGACAAAGTGTCACCTGGTATAGTAATAGCTTGATGAAGATTTTATTTTCTTTTCATATAAGTTATGGAAGATGATGGGCTAATTGTTTACCTTTTCTCTTCTTATTTTTTTCTTGTAGCTGAGTGGTGGGTTCAGGTGAACACCAGGAGTGGATGGAATCCACTTGCTGTCATCGATATCAGGATACTCAGCCAGAGCACCAGTTCCTCCCATTGTGAGAAGAACTGGAGTACATTCAACCTGATACATACGAAAAGGAGGAACAGGTTGACCTCAGACCGGCTGGAGAAGCTGGTCTTCTGTCATTACAACATGATGTTGCGCATCAAGAATATCAAGGATCGACAGAAGATCAGTGAGGTGCGATTTGCACGATTCGCAGGTGGTCCATACGAGCAGAGGCATTCCTCCACCACACCACCACCCGAGGAGGTGGACATGGATCAGATATTCCAAGAGGAGCATACACTTGCCTCCTGGATAGAGGAGAGGGAAGCCAGGGATCATGCAGCTGAGTTTGATCCCGATGACCGTGCATGGGCTGAATGAGAGTTGGATGGTGTTGAAGCCGAAGAGGATGCTCCAGCTCCACCTCCACCTACTTCTCAGGCTCAGGCAGGGCCTTCTTCTGCCCCAGCAGCTATGGAGCAGCCACCTGCAGCTTTAGCCCCAGCTCCATCTCCAACTCCAACTCCAGTCCCAGCCACCGCTACCCAGCCTGTTCGCAGTCCAGGGAAAACGAAAACAAAAGTGACTGCACGGGAAATGGGAGGATTTGCAAAGTTGAAAAAAACTTTGGGTTCTGGACCTTCTGGTACTTCAGAGATGGCTGAAGAGGTGAAGAAAAGGAAGCTAGAGGTCAGGCGTCCTGTCAGCCCAGATGACAGCACGCAGACTCCTTCTCACTCCTCAGGTGATGATGACGAGGAGTGCATACCAGCGACGCAGCCATCAGCAGCAGCCGAGTCTCCTGATTCACGGCATCCAAAGCCGTATTACACGCTGGATTCGGATACACATGATTCTTATATACAGGAGCCACAGTATCCAACATTTGGCCAAGCTGACTAGCAGTGGATTACACCACTAGCTCCACCATCATCTGCTTACGTCCCCGTCGTCCCGCAGTCCGATCCATACGACCTTGATAGTATGGCATCGACATTATTTTCATATGGATATGGTCCCGGACAGTATACAAGATTGAGCACGAGGGAGGAGCGTCAAGCGCAGCAAGGAGAGGAGAAAGACTAATATCTATATCCTAGATATTGGTAGTAGATTGATATGATGTAAATGTATATTTTTTTCATGATGTATCAACTCTTTGATTTTTGAATCAATGGAATATGTACTTAACTTCAATTGAAGTTCATTAGTATTTATTTGATGTGGTCCTGTGGATGAATTCTAATCTTATTTTTAAAATTTTTCTAACTCATTTCCTGTTTTTAAGGATTTTTTTTGAATTTTTTGAATTTTTTTGACGAAAAAAATTCAAAAAAAAACCGATTCCAGGCCGATCCGGAATCAATTCCCTTCCCACCAGCTGATTCCTAGAATTGGAATCGGAATTCCGATTCCGATTTCGGAATCCTTAGCTCACCCCTAGGTGACTCTCGATTGTTCATCTCAATGATGAAGCTTGTCCACACTTCACAGGAGTGGAGGAGGCTGATCAACCTTCATTGTGTTCTCCTTCAACCAACATGGGTTCCTCAAAGGCTAAAAGTGCAAAAAGTGTCGCTATCCTTTGGAGTTTTTTCCCCTCCTGTAACAAGAGAACTCGACAGCTTAAGCGATGATGTTATATTAAAGGGAGGTCGGTGTATTATTTTCTGTTGAAGCTGAGAGAATAAAGCCATTTCTTCACACCAGAGCGAATGAAGGGTGTAGGAGTTCGTGTCCCCGTTGCAGGTCAGACAGGTGTGGGTTATTCCTCATTGACTGGCATTGATCTTTTCATATATACGAGGACCTTTTGCCTCACCCATCATACTTAGCAAATGGCTTTGTGGTAGTATCCAATTCTAAAAAAATTAAGATACATAATACATCAATGTTAAACAGAGAAATATAAAAGAAACCATCAGTAACAAGAAACTTGTTTCAAAACAATAAAAGGAAGATTAGCATGGTGATGTAGCCATGCACAAGCAGAGAAATGATTCAAACAACAAGAAATTAAAAAACTGTAATTTCTTTTTTTTTCTTCATTCATTTGTGAGGGATCAGATAAGACATAGTACAGAGGGGGAAGATACAACAAAAAATATTAAGTGTTTATTATGTCAAAAAAATGGCTCAATTAGAACGTTACCTGCACTACAGAAACTAATGAAATCGTTGATCCAGTGAGAGAAGGAGGACTTGACACTTTGGACTTTGGATTAGCAGAATATGCTGAAGGAGACGCAGAGAGCACTTTCAAAACCTGTGAAACAGAATACATGCTGAACAATGTGCAATTAAAGTACAATGCAGCTTGTAGAAAATGTAGATTTGTGGGCAAACAGGAAAATCACAAAAGAACCAAAAGCTCTAACCATGTTATTAGAAGGATTCAAGGAATGTCCAATTCCACGGAAAAGCACAGGACCCTGCATGATTTACATCCCAGTCATTAGGAGAACCAATGAGCGTCAATATGGCCACACAGATAAAACCATTGTACCCTTCCTTTTAACTAATACTAAAGTATTCGACTTCTATGGTAATTTTTAAAAAAAAAAGTAAAAAGTTATATGTTTTACAAATAAAAAGACATGCTACACAAAAATCATCATGCTTTGTGTGTTTTGTGTGTGGGTGGGTGGGGGGAGATTATTTGTGTGCTTTGAATTGTGATCGCACCTCTCTCCATCAATCCTCGGGCAGATTTGGTGTTAATTATACCAGGCGGCAGCTGGCCAACCATCAATTAATTGCCAATTGCTACGCCAACATAACTGCAAGATCAAACTTGAAGGTATAAACTGACGTATATTTGATTCCCTTGAATAAAAAATCAATTTTTGTTCTGGCAGATCAGATTAACCTAATCAGATCGGTCTCCACCGATCCCGACTCTAATTCTGATCCTGCAATCCTTAGTTGGAGGACATTAGGAAGGAGACATCTGTCAAGACCTTGGTGACTTAAGGACAATCAATTACATCATTTACATATAAGCATCCTAGATTCTTGCATATCATAAGAGAACATATTGATGATCATGAACTAGTGCAACCTGGTCCAACAAGATTTGCCACATATTTTCTTTCATATGAAAACCTGATGAAACATAGATATGACTTAAAGAGATTACGTGGCTGACCTTCATGGCAGAATGGACCAATTTGATATATTGACAAAGATGGAGCATATTACCGAGGACAACAAGTGGTGAAAAAAATACAATATCACTTGTATGTGATAGAACCCCCCAGTACATGTGCTAAAATTGATGGTTTCAAATGACAAAAACTAGATGGGATATTTGTATGATACAATGGGCAAAGTCAAGTTGAAAATCAAAGAGAAACATCCAAAGGGTTACGAGAAATAGTAAAAAATAATAGATAACAAATGAGAAAAGACACTCCACAACGACATTCATGCCGTATATATTTTTTATGTTATATTTCATATATTTCATGATAGTAATGTAAAAATATTATTAATAGTTGTCTTCTCTTTTTCTAAGATATTTCTTGAACCCAAGATAAATATCTTCCTTGCAATCTTTCTTACAAACGTACACTTTGGCGGGATCCTAGTTCTATGGATCTAAAAGAATATCATACTTCTATCTGATATCCTTAGACTTTGGAGGAACTCTTGACATAGAACTTCTCTATTCCCCAACATTCTCATTGCCATAGGTTGAGTATTAGAACTCACTCCCAATCCATGAGTTTGTTCATGTGATTGAGACATCTTAAATATACATATAAAAATATTAGATATATAAAGAAATAAACATTCAATTAAATCAAGTAAAGTAGGGAGCAGCATAGATCGGAGCCAGGGGGTCAGGTTGACTAAATGGGCTGACTGAGACAAGGAGGCAGGAGAGGGAAGGATTGGGCAGAGTGGGTGGGCTGGGAAGGGGGCCTGGAACATGGCATAAGGATTGGGGGTTGAGGATCTTGCACAGGGGGCTAAGGGGGCTGAGGGACGCGAAGGTGGGGTCAGCGGGCTCGAGCTGAAGAGAGGTTGTGAGGAGAATTCTCAAGAAGAAGAGGAGAGACGGCTGGGCTAGGGAAGAGGGGGCTTGAGCTGGAGGGCAGGAAGAGGCCAGGCCGAAGACATTGAAGGACGAGTTAATGAAGATGTTTACCTGCACGCAATTGTTGAAAGACGTTCAAACAAGGTAGGCAGCAGCGCAAGAGGAATGGCAGCAGCAGTATCTTTGGCATTCGCTAGGGAGCTAGGATTTTCGGTGCTCGCTTGGTTGGGGTGGAGTAGACAAATGGGTCAAGGCCCCAAAGGGGGTGGGGAAAGAAAAAAGGATGCATTAGTTTGACTCCAAGCCATTAAGGGTCTGGATCCAAACTGAAACCACAACCAGTTTCAAAGGCATGTAAGTGATCGCCTCACCTAAGCGACCACCTAGGCGCTTGAGTTGGGCAAGGCAATCACCTAAGAAAAATGGTCTTATGCCTGCCTCGCCTCAACTAGTCAACTAGGCAAGTGAGGCAATCATCTCTGATAACTTAGGCAATTGCCTTGGGCACCTGATCAAAGCACCATTTGTTGCCTCAGGTGCCTTGGACAACAAGATTAGCTGGCTGGGCTAGGATGGACATGAGTATGCTTCAGCAGAACAATAGAACAAACTAATGTCTAGACTTCATTTTCTGTTTGCCACTAGCAATGAGTTCTCAAAGTAACAAAAACAGTCTAAAGCACATGAAAATAAATTATCTTCCAATGTAATGTCCTGAGGTTGCTTTCCATTCACCATTAGTAAAGAGTTTCTGATAGCCATGAAAACAGTCACTGTGTAATACCCAAAGCTGCTCTGCTGCAGATTTTGGAACTGGGAATAGAGGGATGAAGCCCATTGTATTGCATAAAAACCTAGAAAGTATAAGATGCATTTCAAAAAGATTTTGTCTTGTTAAAGATTCTTAAAACAGAACGTCTCCTGTAACCCCATCAAAGGCAAGCCAAACAAGATAGAGATTTATAACATGATATTGAAGGAAAGCATGCAGCCGTTACCTCAATCTTCTGTGGTCCCAAAATCACATCAGAGTGGATAAAGCTATCAGCAGCGATCAGAGTATGATCCACATCGGTACGTAAGACCGCATAGTCAACATGATCGATAACAAGAGCAGAAGGATCCTAAACCCAGAGGAACTCCACCGTTCAGATATGTACACAGAGTAGCATGAGTCAAAATGGAATTTTGAAAGTAACCTCAGGCGGGAGGTATAATTCATTGATAACAAAAGCAAAAGTTGCAACAAGAAATAGAAGGTACAAAATTAGTCAAATATAATAAATAGATAAATAAATAAGAGCACAAAAATGGAATATTAGATAATAGTTTGTAATCTTTACCTCGTCGAAATCTACACCGCACTCGGTGGCGATGTCCCGGATCAAGTCGGACGGGGAAGAATCCGCAACCAGGATCAAGTCGTGTCCCGAGTCCACAAAATCCAGCACTGCAGCAAGGTCTACGGAGCCGCCAAACTCTGTAGAGAACCGGCAAACACAGCCATTGACATGATGAGAGTAAGAAAATGCGGCAATAACTCGACCTATCGCATTCGGTACTACGAAACAAAGTCCAATTCCGTCAGATCCAACCAATGCAAGAATCAGGAAGAAGGAGATCAAACTCACTCTTGACCGAGGGGGAGAAGATAAGGAGTCCATCGTAGAGGTATTGGCCATAGCGCTGGAGGGCCAACTTGGGATCGTCCGCAAGCCGGAAGTGAAGGTCATAGCCGCGGGATTCTAGAGACCGAAAGTAGATGGAGTGAGAAGATCTCACAACCAGGTCGTCCACCAGCACCAGCAGCCGTCGATCCGTCGGGTTCTCGGCCGAGAAGCCGTCGACCACAGAGATCGGTGCGCGGACGACAAAGAGAACAGCGAGCAGAGTGAATGCCCAAGACCATGCCATCGCCGTCGCTTAGGCCGGACTGGTAAGACCGCGGCGTGGCTGCAGAGGACGCGAGGGCTTTTGAGAGGGCTAGTCCCGCTCCACGAAACACTATAACGAGCCTACCAGGGATGGTCAATGGTGTGAGTCGTGTGACCGCGTTCCCGGATCCAATAAAACCCGGTGTTGGATCTTTAACGGTTGCGCCAACCTAGGTATCCGATCGTTTTACGATGATACACATATATACTCAAATAGCATCGGATAAATTTGCGGACGCAAGGCAACTCGTTCATTTAATAAATACCGAAACTGCAAAACTAAAAAGTGCATTTATTTTCGGAAGTAAAAGTCTTTTATTAAAATTAACTATGCAGCACTAGGCAAAAACAAGAAAATTTTATATGACAAAGTTATTTTAATGAATTTACCTTCGATGTATAAATAGTTAAAGGTACTAACAATATTTTTACGCATAGCTTGACTGAGAGAATGGCGATGAAGGTAGGATAAGTGAGTATAATGATAGATAAGATACTCAAACGGTCTGTCTGGTATCGAGATAACTTGAGAATAAATCTGAGTTATTTTCAAAATTTAAGAGATAAGTTAAGTTTATCCTCAAAATTTTATAATACCAAGCATAGCCAAAAGAGATGGACATATCCATAATAGACAAAAATTGAGATAACAAGAGTAGTCGAAACTAGTATAGAAAGAGATCTAGAGTTACAAAATAGTCTTTCTCAATTATAACAAGAATAATAAGTATTTTTGGGTAATAAACAACAAGAAAACTTTTTTATTTCCTTTGAAGCTGTTAATAACTTTTTTCCATTTGTACGGGAATTGTATTCTATTGTTGAAAATGTTCTCGAGGCATATCTACATTAGGGGTGTCAATGGGCTGGGCCTGGCCCGGCCCGCAGCTGGCCCAACAAAGCCCGCTCCAATATATAATGGGCCGGCCCGACCCGGCCCGTATTACATTTCGGCCCGACCCGGCCCGGCCCAGAAAAAATATAAGTTTGGCCCGGCCCGACCCGGCCCGGCCCGTTCTTTCTAACTTATTATAAGATATATTTTATATTTTTTTAATTTTTTAAACATCAATCCAAAAAACTTTAATAACTTCTATGATCTTACCAAAATCTTCATATGACATACAAAATTAAAACTAAGATTCTTTTTTGAAATATTAAAGTATGACTGGTTTGACAAAAAAAATCGAAACATGATTAAAATAAGAATAGTAGATACATCGTAGGTATACATAATTTTTTAATTTATAATAAAATATATAGATTTAACTATATCACTTAATTTTTCTAATATATAATAAAATACATATCATATTTTTAAAAATTTTAAACATCAAATCAACTATTAAAGAACTATTTTGAATCTAGAAATAAAAATAGATAAACATACCATTTAACACCCAAATAATCATAGATATGAATATATTTTATTATTTTAAAATATTACAATTTTTTTAAATTTCTTTGATAATCTACGTATCTTGTTCAGACCTATGCATACCCGCATACGTATCTTGTTTAGACTCGTCTAGCGAACAAGATAAGTATGTTGGACAATGTTGCAGAACAAGTCTACGTAAGTTTCATAAAAAAAAAAAATTGCATGTCTAGCGAACCAACGGACTGACGACCGCCGGGCGTTGGACAAAGTTGCAGAACAAGGCCCGCGGGCCTGCTTGCTCGGCCCGAGCCACGTCAGTGGTCTCGATTCTTTGCCCCGGAACAAGGCCCAGGGCTGGCCCGGCCCGAGGGCCCACGGGCCAGCCCGGTCCATTGCCAGCCCTAATCTGCATACTCTTTTTTTATCGTTTACATTCTTTTTTAACACGGCTCCTTGATAGTTTTCAGAAGTGTCTATTTCTATCATTAATGAATCATTATATAGTGGAATTTCTAATCTAGGCAATTTCTATAATTTTATTTTATTATCTGAACTTGTCTAGTAAGTTCCTCTGTCCATGGAAAACGAATATTTTTCAAGAAATTTTTGTAGCAGATTTCTTGTTCTTGAACTGTTTTTTATAAACCTTTCCACATAATTTAGGCATCCTAAGAATTTTGCAGCTGTCTTTTATCAGTTAATCGATTAGAAAATTTATTGATATTTTTGCATATATACGGTTACATTTCTTTTTCTGTTGAATATATTATAGATCTAATGGGGTGTTTGGTTGCATGATAATGAAGGTTTTTGTTTTAATTTTTAAAAATTGTAAGAAAACTTGTTAAAAGAGGTGTTTGACAACCATGATAATTTTATATTTTGAAAGTGATTTTCTTCTTAAACAAAAAAAAGAGGGTCTCACATGTTTCTTTTTTCTTGTGATCCCCCCACTTTGTTTGGTCATGTGTGGTGGTTACTATTTTTTGTAATCACATCCCTCCAAACATGATAATTTTATGTCATGAGTTGGTTCACTTTTTATTTTAATACAATTTTTTATCATGAAAATGTACAAAAAATTATCATGCAACCAAACACCCCATAAACATTTTTTCTTTTCTTATTTCGATTTTATTTTGTGATTATACTTTTCCCGATTCTTTAAATTTAGACGCAAAGATCTTTACATGTTTGTCTTGGTATTCTCATGTATTGGAACATATTAATATATCATATGCATATACTAAACAAAAGTTCTTTAGATATTCAAATAATATGTACATCATTCTTTAAAATATTTACTAAATCATTAATAATGTCCTTGGTGTGTACTGAAAGACAGTAAAAGGTATAGATTCTTCTCCTCTAATCTCTTTTGTCAAACTCTTGATTTACAATCAAATTTAGAGAAAATATCATTTTCCTCTTGTAAGGTTAATTAATATTTATTATGTGGTAAAAAGTATTAATCAAATAAACTAATTTCATTTAATTGTTTATAATTTATCACCATTCGGACATTTCCTCTTTTTATTTTACTATGGTTTCTAACCATAAAAGTGGACTGCTACTAAGATTTTTAGATTTTTGTATTAATTTTAATTCTTGAAACTCTTTATTTTGGACTTGAAACTTTTTTATATGTCGACGATTATACCGCATTACTTTAACCCTGATTATTTTATTTTTATATTTGAGTTCTATGTGAGTATAATCTTTGCATACTTCCACTGGTGCTAAGAAAATTTCAGGAAATAATTTTTGTAAGTCTATGTTTGTTAGGATTATTTTCAGGAGAAGTTTCTTTTTATCAAACTGTTATTCTGTCTGAAAATCTTTTCCTAATGTTTTGGTATATTGTCATCACGTTGGCTACGTTTTAGTTTTATTGGTAATTTTCTGTCATAGACTTTTTATATTCTAAATATTTGTATCCAATGACTACCAGTATGTAATAATTTGTTTTTTATTGGTTTTTGTATTTATATTTTGAATTGAGAGATGAAATCATTTATTAAGAGAAAATCAGTTGTTAAGATGAGTTAACATACACCATATTTATGTTAACTATGTAATGTCCTAGTTTTATCTTAATAAAATCTTTAAACATAAATTGTATAAATGATCCCTTCATTTTTATGTATCTTTTACGGATGATAGAAGCAACATAAATAAAATATAAACAAGTGAGCACTGAATTGATATCTATGTACAAACATCTTAATCAAATTAAATATTTACTTTTGTCACAAATTAAGCTTCTTTTTGTTTTGACTTAATGTACCTCTGACCTCTTATCATAATTAATCAAATTGTTCGCTATTTTGTTTTAATTAACCTTTAAACATGCCTCTCATGTGCCAACAAACCTCTTAAAAATAAGTTGTATAATTTAACTTTTTATTTGTCAGGTAAAATACTTTATAGAGGATAGAAGTAGCACATATGATGTATTTGTAAGTAAATAATAAAGTAATTAATATATAGACATGTTAATTAAATTAACTACTTAAAATTACTACAAACTAAAAAGGTATGTATGAAATAAAAAGTTTCATATCAGATGGAAACTAATGCTACCTAAAATGTCATGACCTGAATTTAGAATATATGCAATGAATATATATGGTGATATAACCAGGGAAAACAACTCCTTAAAAGATATTAGTTTGAGAACACAAGTATACATTGAACTCATACTCAAATTAATGCATCAAATTCAATAATACACTGATAACCTTCAACTAACTCTCCAAATATCGATCCATTATGTTTCTACTACACTAAATTTGAATACCTAAAAAATTTTAAAATAACTAGAATGAGTCATACCGAACTTAATAGATGATAACCCTTCACTCGTCAATCAAATAGCTATATAATCAAATAACGATATATATAAATAAATTCGAAACATAACATAAAAATTTAAGCAAAATTCTTTTATAATTACCCCACTAGTTCATAACCAATTAAGAATTATTATTTTGGAAAGATTAGACTAAAATCACACGCTTATATACCATTAACATGCTCGACCATGTAAACCAGACAAATGCATTCTAAAGGACCTAAAAGCTTAGCTTGACATGACCATATCAAAATTGCGCAAAGCTAACTTTTCTTGACAAACCACGATACTAACAAATCTCATAGGCCATACTAACAAGCCATCTATTTTCTTTACGTACGAAGTCAAATAGCAAAGAAATTGTCGTATGGCTTTTACACATCACGTGTATTAATACTAGCACAAGCTCTAACGTATATAGTAGTAACATATCTTAAACTAGGCCCATAGCGCATATAGGCAGTGGTGACATTTACGATAAACTGTGATATCCAGGATCGACATATGCACCAGACTCATTTAAGTGTCTCGCTGCCTATGGGCCAGTGACTAACATAGGTCAATAAAACTTTCAAAACATGCTGTAACGATAATTCATCATGTTCATGTATTCATGTCATGCACAGACCCATACATTTATTTTCAAAGATTTTCATGCAAAACATAACAATTGCTACGATCTAGGCAAGCGTATAATAACTAATGCAACCAACATGATCTAGACATATTTCACATTGTACATGACAAAATGAACATGATTCAAACCATTCAAAACAACAATTACGATATAAATCATACCAGACCAATTTACATGATATATACCCCACAAGACAATCTAACATATTATAGACCATACAAGATACTCTAACATGAACCATACCTTACAAGACACATTAACATGATCTATGTCATACTTGACAATTTAACATGATCTTGATACTAACTATAACATACAAATCAAATTAATACAACCTATGACATACATAACAAAATCTAACTTATTTCAACATGAACTTGACTTAAACATGATCTTAGCACATTATCTTATTTCTTCATATATAATTCCTTCAAGCTTAAACGTATTTTTTCTCAATCTAATTATCAAATAACAATAAAATCCACGTGACATAATATTGATCTCAACGAGAAAGGTTCTCGTGCATAACAAAAATACTAATTATATTTAGCATTCTTACATAAATATACATCACCTTATCATAACAATTCAAAGGATAGTCATATTGCTCGTGAGATTTCAACATGTGTACATTTTCTAAACCACCCAATTAGAATCTGTTAAATTATTCACTTGACAAAATTATATTCAAAACACACTATTCATGAACAAAATATCACAACTCTTGCTAAATAAAATTTACAAGCTTTCCATCGTAAATTCATAATCTTTAAATAAATTTTTGTACATATTTTCATAAGAATGGTAAAGCAAATAGCCGAGAATAACATTCTTTAGATCAAATAATACTTCACATCTGAACAATAATAAGTTGTTTTTCACCATAATTTTTTAAGAAGCATTTCAAGATATAAAAGATATATTAAGACATAAACAAGGAGTTCATCCAATCAGTCCGAATGATGTAACGTCTGACTGAATTAGACATTAGACACACGTTCAGTAAAATCAGGCAAGGCCGAAACATCTGAAGCGAACCAAAAAGATGAATTAGTTGACCCCGTTGATTTAACTTTTTTTATAATGTATTAACTTCTAAAATACATTATTTTAAATCTAGATCAAATAATATTAAATAAAATATCATATTTATTATTGATTATGATTATGATTTTATTTTGGTATAATATAATTGTATCATAGTTCTATAAACAAAAATATATGGCGAATCGAAAAATTGAACCGATCCAAATTTAGTTCGATATCCATTTGGCATTTAACCAAACTGGTTCGCTTTGGTTTAGTTTACTCTGTCTTGTTATCGCAACTTATTAAACATGATAATTCTGTCTTCAATTATTTTAGGATTTGTAATATAATTTTTATCACGAAAGGGTATAAAAATTATTGAATATATCGTCATCACTGTTGAAAATCAGGTGTTTTAGCGTGTTTAAAACAATTGGAGACTTATAAAAACCTGATTTCTAGGGTGAAACTTAGAAAATTGATTTATGATTGCCGGTCAATGGTGATGAACAGAAGGACGTGGTCACGAAAAAAAAAGAGGGAACTTTAATTAATCGACGACTCTATCGTGGATTCTGTCGCTATAAACGCTCTTCTTTGAGCCCCTCCAAGTCTCCAACCCAGTATACCCTCCCCGCCTGTAATTGTAGCCGCCACTTCATCGCCTCGTCGTCCGACCTTCCGCCTTGATCCGGAGCGAGAGAGTAGACGAGAGAATAGGATGCAGACCGCCGGATCCCGAGCTTTCCTGATAATCCTCGCCTTTTTGCAGCTGATGCTGCTCCTGCCACCGCCACCGGCGGCGCTGGCTCTCCGGTTTGACCTGCAGGCGGGCCACACAAAATGCATCAGCGAGGACATCCGCGTGAACGCCATGTCCGTCGGCAAGTATTCTGTAGTCAACCCCAACGCCGTCGAGGGCCACCAGTCACCTCCCCTTCCGGAGACGCACAGAGTCACGGCCAGGGTATTCAGAAATCACTCTTCTATTTTCGTTTTCGCTGATCCGCCTTTCTTCGTACTTTTTCGGGTGTCTGTCTCCTCACGATGCTGAATTGATGATAAAACAATAACAAACAAACTGGCACGACCTTACCTGATCTGACCCAACATCTGCAACCCAGTTTCTTCCTTTGCCTCTCGATTTTACCGTCAGTGCGTTCCGCAGGTCACATCTCCCCACGGGAACAGCATCCACTACGCCGACAACGTGGACTCCGGTACCTTTGCCTTCACCGCCACCGAGGATGGCGATTACCTCGCCTGCTTCTGGTCTCCCAATCACAAGTCGGGTGTGACGCTAACGGTGGAGTTCGACTGGAAGACCGGCGTCGCTGCTAGGGACTGGCCAAACGTTGCCAAGAAAGGTCAAGTGGAGGTATGCCTCTCTTTCGTGCTCCCGATTCACCCATCAGTTTCCGTTTCTTGCACCTTTTTATTATTTTATGCCTTTCCGGAGGAATTTTGTAAGAATATACACACGGTGATAACTATCGATTAATTCATACAGGGTGGTTCAGGATTGTATTTGTTTTCCCTGTTCTTTTATCGTAAAGGGACGCACATGAACGATGTGTTGAAGCGCAATGTGGTAATGAAATGAACAAGACTAGAAAAGAGAGATACAAGAGCCTAATACAAGTTTAAAAAATGAACAGTAAAGATTGGCAAGAAAGAGGTCTTAGAAGTACGTTATGCATGTGGTATACTTTTCTTATCAGTCAGTCCTCGTAATAGGTAGTTCTAGGTGCACAACTCAACTCAAAGAAGCCTTGATGCCAACTTATTGGTCCAGCTACATATATCTATATCTCTAGACAAAATTATTTTATTCATCTTTCCAGAATGATCTAGATCAATCAAATAATACTGGATTAGTTGTCTCCAAGCCAATCGAGTTTACACCATCCTCTATTATCTCACTATCTCGTGCTAGGATTTTCAGGTTGTGATCTGATCACCAGCTTGGCATATCTGCTGGAAGAAAATCTGATATAGGATTGGCCTGGAAAGAACTGGTAAAACATAGAAGACCAATAATATACAGAGTGGAAGGGTGAACAATCCCCATGGGTTGCCACCATTTAATGGTGCATATTCCAGCAATCGTGGTTAGATCCTATGGGAATCAGCTGATGCAGGCCAATTCATCATCTCGGGTCCCAATCATAGCAGAAACCCCGTCCGGCATTGGGCTCCTCTCTGATTGGGTCGACAAGTGCCAATCCTGATCTCGACCGGCATTGGCCAATCTTGTAAACCATGATCTTGTGATGCTTTATTTTCTACTTGGAACTTTTGCATGTTTACATCTAAGATGTTAAATTCATCTCAATCTCCTCCTGTTTAATCTCAATTAGCATGATTCCTATCATTTCCTTTTCTCTAGTCGTTATGAGTTCTTTGTAATTTATATATTTAGATACCCACCTTGATATTCTCATCTAATAACAAGTATTTTAGAAGGTTGCTCTATTATGGCCTTTGAGGGGGTGGTTTTTGTTGTCATTGAAACAAAGGTTCAGCTAGAAAAGTCTTTCACCATTCCAACTAATTTGGAAAGAGAGATTTACAATGTTCTGGTTAATCTGGTGGAAGTCCTCTCGCCAGAAGTGGAAGTTGGCCTGTCAAAGACGAGGAAGATGACACAGATAAATTAAATTCCTACTTCAGGTAAGGCTGCATCTAGGGGTGTTCATGGCTTGTTTTGGCTTTCGAGTATTCTTTTCTTAAACAAAACTAAACCAAATTAATTTAATGTATATGTTTGGTTTTGTTTGGTTCAGTTTAAACCATATTTTATTAGTGTATGGTATATATGTCAATGTATAATTTCATTTGATTTGTTTTAAACCATATTTTATTAAAATTTAGTGTAGTTTGTGCATTTTATTAGTTTTATCTTAAAAACTCTTGAAACAAATTTATTTTTATTAGAAAAAATATAAAAATTTATTAATATATCTAAATTAAAATAAATATTTAATCTTATTTAGGTCATTTGGTTTATCAGGTTGGTTTGGTTTGAAGGGTATTAGAAACCAAACCAAACCGATTGGTACTTCAGCCTACTGGTTTGATTTGGTTTTTGGGTTGAACTGAATAGTGAACACCCCTTGCTGCATCATTTTTACAGGAGGTGACAGAATTTGCAGGCAGTAAATTGAGACACTCTGGATGTTTTGGGGAGGCCTAAGGGAAGCAGGAGGAGATGAGCTCCAAAAACGATTAATGTTGCACCTATAGCAGTGCAATTGTCGGTTATTTCGGGTCTGCTGGAAACTCATGAAGAGTAGAATCAAAACCTTTAGTTGTCTACTTGGTCTGGGGTGAACTGGCAAGAGGTGTTGGCACACTAGTCCATTGTCAATTGGTTCACCTCTTTGGCATGAATGGTAGACCGGGGCTGGCCTGGGCGGATGCCTTCTAGGTTCTAAACCAGTCTTTGAGCTGGAAGGTGCCCCAAATAGCTCGGTGCTGATGGTTTGTAGCAGTGCAGTGACGTCTATGGCATCTCTGGATGTTGTCAGCTTTACCTAGTAGTTCCACGTTTCCTCTTCAGATGTTCTCAGCTCCAGGTTGTATGACACAAGCTGTTTCTGGTAGGGAGCTCTCTTTAGTCCTTGCTTCGGACAATGTCTTCGGAGGCAATTTTATTTTTGTTGGAGATGCAAGATGAAGCGGAGATTGTTCTTTCCAATGCAGATATTTATCATATTTGTGAGGTGGCATGCCTTGGTTTTGCTGGTAGACAGATGGTTGTCAGGTAATTCTTTCATAAATTGAGGGCTGATTAGAAATTGGTTGATGGACTGCCGGTCGTGAGGAAAACTGCGCAAGCTCGTGTGGGTCAAGGGACTTAAATTTTCTATTGACTAATGGCATCGTTTTGGAGTCTAGGAGGAGGGAGAGGAAAAAGAGATCATCATTTATTAACAAAGATCATCACTTGAAATTGCAGTGGTACCCAAGGTAAGGAGATGATTAGAGAGCTTAGAGGTATTTCATATGGTCATCAACCGAATGTACTTACTCTACAGGAAACTAAGTCTGAATTTCACAACTAGGATGTTGTGGACTCTTTGAAGGGTGACTTTCTTAATGGATTCTCTTGTTCACCATCTATGGAAAAGAGTGGAGGCATTTTAATACCATGGAACGATATCTCTTTGGAAGTAGTTTGTATTCTTATAGTAGATATGTACATGTGAGATTCACAGTGGTTATTGGAAGTATTTAGTACCCAATGTTTGCAATATGCACATGTTGTGAGATTTACGGTTAAGGCCAATGGAAGTAGTTGGTGCCCAGTGTTTGTAAAGTTTTGAGGCAATCTTAAGGTGTTTTGCCAAAGCTTCACGAGGCGTAAGCCTCAATTTAAGGAAAAATATAAAATTTATGAACATTTAAATAAATAATTATGCAAGCCACAAAATATATAAACAATTAGCATCAAAACAAAATATATTCAATTATTAATTGTTTAAAATTATATATTGTAGGAATAAAAAATTAGATGAATACTTTAATGGTATAAAAAGTAAATTTTAGTTTAAATAATGCATTCAATACTTGTAATTTTATTTTCTTAACAAGGAGAGGAAACACTTTATACCTTATAACCTTTTAGTTCTTAACAAGAAGAGGAAAGATCAAATTCACACTAAGTGGTTCTCAGAGATGTCATTCTTTGATGACTAGGTGAGTGAGAATAAGCTTATTGAAATTGATGGCTGCAGTTTGAACTTCACAATTCACATGGTGTAATTCAATTTTCTTGTCAAAGCTAGTCAGGTTTTTTTGTATCCACAGAAATACAGAATGAACAGTTAATTGGGGTTTCCAAATGCATTCTATATTCCAAGTTGGTGTCAGACCATTTTTTAATCGAGATCATGTGAGGATGCAACAATGAGGTGGGCAGAAGAAAATTTAGGTTTCAATTGTTTTGGTGAAGAGACTCATCCTTCATGGACAATATGAGGACATGGTGGAAAGAAATTAGTGTAATAGATTCATCAGCAACCGAGGTTTGCTTCAAAGCTTAAGGTCTGGGGACTAGTATAATAAGCAGTTTTTTTTTACAGAGAGAGAGAGGGAGAGAGAGGGAGAGGGAGAGAGAGAGAGAGGGAGAGAGAGAGAGAGAGAGAGAGAGAGAGAGAGAGAGAGAGAGAGAAAGAAAGAGAGAGAGAGAGAGAAAGAGAGAAAGAGAAAGAAAGAGAAAGAGAGAGAGAGAGGGAGGGAGGGAGGGAGGGAGAGAGAGAGAGAGAGAGAGAGAGAGGGAGAGGGAGAGGGAGAGGGAGAGGGAGAGAGCGAGGGAGGGAGGGAGGGAGGGAGGGAGAGAGAGAGAGAGAGAGAGAGAGAGAGAGAGAGAGAGAGAGAGAGAGAGAGAGAGAGAGAGAGAGGGAGGGAGGGAGGGAGGGAGGGAGAGGGAGAGGGAGGGAGGGAGAGAGAGGGAGAGGGAGGGAGAGGGGGAGAGAGGGAGAGAGGGAGAGAGGGAGAGAGAGAGAGAGAGAGAGAGAGAGAGAGAGAGAGAGAGAGAGAGAGATTAACATTTTTTTATTCAATTAGCAGACTTATAGAGGAAAAAGCGACTTCAATTGTCTGACTCTCTAGTCTCTACTTAAGAGGAGGTCTTTATTGCTGTACAGTCTATGGACCCCTACAAAGTCCCAGGTCCAAGTGGCTCCTCAACTGATTTTTTCAAAAAATGTTGGGATATTATTAATGAACTTTTATGGCAATGGTCAGCGCGTTTGACGAAGAGCCTAGGAATAATAGAATTTGACCTCAGCGTCGTTGATCCTACTACTAAGGGAATAGATAGATACCAATATCAACAACCTTAGGCCAATTAGTTTTTTAAACTGCAGCTATAAGATAGTGCTGAAAATGTTGGCAAGTAGGCTCAGTGATTATGCAGAGAAATTGGTTAATTCTTTTCATTCATCTTTCATCCTAGGCAGGTGTTGGCACCTAAAATTTTCATCATAAGTTTGAAAAGATAGAATACCGAGGGTATTTTCTGTTCCTTAATTCTATCCCTAGTCTGAAGTTAGAAATACCAATGTTTAAGGTATATGGATGGTCAACACTTGGCATTGCCTGCCAAAGTATTTTCGGGGGGCCATGAGGCAAGGGATTTCCATGAATAGATGCATGGGATTTGCCAAAACCAAGAAGATCGCTCCTTTCTTTACAATCTGGATACATGATGGTGGACGAGATCATAAGATTAGCAAAGAGAAAGGACATGCCTATATGGGTACAAGAATGCACACTGTTGGGTTTGAGTTCCAGAAAGTAATTGGGGGCATCCAAAGTCGAAGCAAGATAGTTTAAAAGCCCACTTCGGCCAGGATATTGGCAACAGAACATATGAACTAATCCTCTCTCTGGATTACACCATTCACAAATCTAATTAGGATTATATCAAAGTAATCAAACAAAGCAAAGGAATGTAGTGGTGCAGACCCTAGTGTGATCAATGCAGAAATAGGCATCCCAATCGAAATTTGAGACAAGGGATATGGCAGTTTGATGGGCCCAGGGTCTGATCATATGTGATGATTATTGGATATGTTTCTCTAGCTCAAAACATAGCAGATGGCCAGATGATGCAATGAATGGCAAAACAGGCTTGCAATATAATGAATGAACTGAGAAGAATAGCCCCATCAGTTTTAGTATGGCAAATATTCAAACATGCTCCTAAGATGTCATATTCATATGCCAGGATGAAGAATTGGTAAAACTAGCGAGTAGTTGGATATCTGAGGGTTAATTCTGCAGCCAAGGTATCATGGCAATCAACCAAAGCTGGCAGAGAACATATTTGTTATTTTTGACAAGGCGAAGAGAAGATCAATGATCTCTTTACTTCATCTTGTCCATTTAATGGCTGGTACAACCTGAGAATTAAGTAATTCTGACTTTTGAAATGCTCACCAGTATCGTGGCAACAAGGTAAGAAGATTGGTGGGTTTACTGGTCACTGTTAATGTCTAAAGGAAGAGGACGGTGAACCTCCTGGAATCCGATGCAATTTGAAGTCAGACAATGAGTACAGGGCCTAACAGATTCGTGCTCTTCCTATTTCAGTGATAGTGGAAGCTTAATGAGAGCTTACTACATGTAAGCATGGCAATTGAATAGAATTTCAATACCCCAATGTAGAAAACACTATCCTTGCATCATCCAAGGATAAGCAGGAGGAAGAAGATGAAGGAAACAAATGATATTCATACCTGATAGACCCGAGGAAAAGGCAGAACTTCAGGGCAAAACTTCTTCTCCAAGTCAGACCCGATAGGAGGATGGAATTCACATGCAGTGCTTCTCCTTCTGGTCAGAACTGGCAGAGTCAAGATTGAAGTCCGATGACCTTCCTACTTGAGGTGGATAGCCGGGGCTTGGAGAGGTGGCAGAAAATAAGAGATTTTATATACCTGATGGGATGATAGAACCACCGGGCAGTGTTTCTCCTTGAAAGCAGATCTGGCTATGGTTGATTAAACACCTGGTAGTGGCAGAATTAAAAAGCAATGATCTCCCTAGCAGGCATGGACAGTCACGGTGGGGGAAGAAAGAAAAGAAAAGAAAAGGAAGGATAAGAAAAGAAGAAGCGTCGGCTTCTCCTTATGCAGAAACCGCCAATAGACTTTCTAGGAGAAGTTGAACAGAATTTGGATTGTGATTGTCCAAGTCCAGTTCTTAGTCAAGTGTAAGGAATTTGCACCACTATCCTCTCTATTTTTCATCCAATCATAACCAAGGAGAATCTTTTGTCCTATGTGAGGAAGATAAACTCAAGATCCAAGGGCTATGATTTTCACAATCATTAAGTTATGGATCCTTACCTTAATGGGTCTTTAATAAGTTTTTGGATCCTTCTCAATTATGATTGGAGGATGAGGTGAATGAAAGAGGTGATGAGATGATGAAGGCACATAATCCAAGGGCTGAGAGCTTTCACCACTTAAGCTTTGGATCTTAAAATTACCAGGTCCCTAATGGATAATGGATCCTTCTTAATTGTAATTGCTCGTGATCAAATCATGGAATGCAATCTCCCGAGAATCTCTCGAGATCTCCCGAGAATCTCTCTCTCCAAGCATCCGAGAAACGAGATCACCGAAACGAGAATATTTATATAGTACCTCTTGTACTTTGATATACTCTGCCTATTACTATTCTTAACTTGTTAGATAGTCTTGTTAAGTTTGCTTCATATATTGTCAATTTTATTATGGAATTCATCCAAATATTCATCTGGACATTATTGGTTGATAAAATTTTATAACTTAATATTTTTATGACCATTTATGTACAATTGACTCAAAATGTCACCAATCACCTATCCATATTATTCAAGATGAAGTTTTGGTCTAACATAAGATTTCTTGTATGTCTTCTGTTAACAATAGTTCATCCTCTTTGTATTAAGCTTTTAATGTTAGTTTATTTTGATGTTTAAAATATGTTCCCTTATCTTTTTTGAAGAGATAACATGACATTTTACACTTAAATATGCACATTGATTGATATTTATGAGATCCAATCTCTCGAGATTTTTCCAAGATCTAATTTTTTTCAATCTCCATAAGATAAAATATAGATACGAGAAGGCAATCCTTGGGTAAGGTATACCCTACATAAATG
Organism: Cryptocoryne crispatula var. balansae; assembly: GCA_036172225.1. Lineage (NCBI taxonomy): Eukaryota > Viridiplantae > Streptophyta > Magnoliopsida > Alismatales > Araceae > Cryptocoryne > Cryptocoryne crispatula. Next base: position 13,777,579 of record CM069920.1, on the reverse strand, counting down.
AAATCTGAGATTTGATCTCCCGAGATTTCTCCGAGAATCTCATGAGATCTCTTCTCTTTCATCTTTCCGAGATGAAATCGAGATCCGAGACGGCAATCTTTAGATCAAATGGGAGGAGGTAGCAAAATGCTCAAGATAGCGCAACATTCAATAATTAAAAGGTGTTAATAGGTAAGCTGTGGATCCTACTGTCGATGGATCCTTAGTAGGCCCCGGACCACTACTTAAATCACAATTAGCAGGAGAGGTAAGGGGTGCTGATCAACATATGATCCGATGGGCACTTCTATGGGATAGAGTGATAATGGATCTAATCATAGGAAGGATCTCATGGATCCTTTGTATGAGCTGGGCCATAGGTGGGTACCGGTGCTCTTCCTTAAGATTAGTTGGTCCGGGAGTCTATGGTGTTTGAATAAATTGGTATCAAGCCACAAATATGACCGTATGTCAAATCTGAATTGGGAGCAAATCCGGAATGGAGATCAGTTCTATGGAGATTTAAGTAAAGTTTGTTGGCAAATTGTACTCAACTGTATGCATAAAGATCACCCAAGATAGGCACTACGAAGATATGGATTTACTAATTCGGTCAACATAGATATACAACCCTTGGGTTCATTGCAGGAGGTAATCAAAGCTCAACGATTGAACATGGGACCTTGGTCGGTTGTAACATCTCTATGGCAGTTTTAATATGATGGACAATGCTCAATTGATGCTCAAGCTTGGCTCACCCGAGAGCTATTTAGCTATTGTTTGAATGAAATCTGTTCGAGAGATGAGTTTATCTTCTCAGATACTTTTTGAAGAAAGGAGAAGGTGGAAGCAAGTCTAGAGCCATCTCCCCATGATCCGGGGGACAAGACTGAGTCAAAACTACCCTCGGAGGAAGCCTAGTCTAATGAGAGCTCTCCACCTAAGTAACAAGACCGAGTCTTCCTCCAACTATCCTATTGATGTGCCTAGTGGGAAGCAGGTCAAATCTTCCTGCCTTATCTCCCTATATATACAGTCCCCTTGGTAACAAAAAAGGGGTCGAAAAGATGGAGAAAGAGAAGGTAGATTCTGAGCGATTGAAGAGAGAAAGGCTCCAGGAAGAGGGAAAGGGAGAAGTGCTACCATTGGTGATCCTGCTGCCATCTACACAAGTGAAGGAGACCAAGTAGAAAGGAGAAGGATGAGGTGAGATCTATAGTCCCCACGGTCCTGCTCGACGACTCCTACTTCATTCACCAGATGGTCTAGTTACCCAGGGTCCATCTCAATTTACCCCAATGGCTGAGACCCATCTCATCAGCCCACAGTATCTACCGACCGGCCTTCCTTCTCGTGACCCTACATAACTTCATATTCAGTCACATATTAGATCACTTTTTCATCCTTGTCTGGTCACATCTTCCCTGCCCTTATGATACTTAAACAAATGACCTATCCCGGCCCCTTAATTATTCGCACCTAACAGCCTGTGGAATAAGGCAACCGGCTCCCTTGAAGTTCATTGAGTTTAAGGATACCTAGTGCACTTATTTACCATGTTTATGTCTTTTTTTATCAAGAAGATGACGCATGTGTCTATGTAAAAAAAGCATACCAATACCCGGCCCTATTTGCGTGTATAGGAGACCCCATATCCCTCAACCTTTCAACTAGCCGGACAAGTTCCATCGAGCCCCACAATCTGCCTCTTCTACAAAGCCAGCCTAATACCTATGTCTAGCCCCTAATTAGGATCTGCCCTTGAAGCATGAACAGCCTTATGTGTAGACCCTCTTGCCCCTTTTAACCCATATAAATAGCAGTTTATGATACCAATAATGCTAGGATTGAAGTTAGCAGAGGGCAGACATATGACAGATTTCAGTCAAAAGGAAAGGCGAATAAGATTAGGCCACCAGGGCCGAAAGTGGTGAAAGAAGACCTCTCTCGGCCAAGTGATGACACAAGTATAGGCCTTCGAGGTCATATGACATAAGTCACTTCTTAAGTTATTTAAATTAAAACAAAAAATTATCTAAGAGGCGAGCCTATTCACTTAGGCTTCCTCGTAAGATTGGACAGACACCCAGGTAAATCCCAAGGTGTATCGATCCTGGACAGACACTTGGATAAGTTCCATTGTATACTGATCCTTCTCCATTTTGGAGTAAATTTTCCACTTGATCAAAGAAGATTATGCATAATTCTATGTCATAAATTTTTTTGGATCATTTAAGGGAATTTAGGATGTATACATTATACTCATACAATGGGTGAAAAGGTACCCCTACATCTTGTCAATATCGAGATCATCACATGAACCATATCACACTGGTGTAACATGCACTCCTGCATTATGTTAATGATATCCATGCATCAATTTTATGTATGTATATGGTTAAGGAGTATCATATATCTTACATAAATTATATTATTTGCAAACAAAATATACCAAATCTGAAAAGTTATTTTAATTTAAAATTAGGTCTGAATAATGGTTGAAACATACTTAAAAACTGCAATAATACAAAGTATGATAATTTCTTAAGTCCCAGGTTTAAAAGGTATTTAGCTCAAATCAGATTCTTGTGATCCTAAGGCTTACTCATTTCAGACCTAGCTCAAACCCTGATCCAATAATGTTAATGCAAGGTTAAGTCTAGGTTTTTAGGAAGTAGGATGAATGGATGATTTCATGGGGTCCAGGCTTTAATAAAAGTGGTTGGATCCGAGGGGAAGAGGTCTTGATACCAAAAAAAAAAAAAGGATAACGTAGCTAAATCCTGGATCTGATGTGGCATGAATACAGATGATCAAAACAAAAATCTACCAAGTCTTTAATCTTTGAGTTGAACTAACTCAAGCCCCAATGGGTCTGAAACCAAGAGATGTTGGAAAAATATCATAGCCGATGGAAGTTTGTCCTGAATAGATGGCCTGTCTTAGATATTGACACCTAAATTCTTTATGAGGGAAGTAAGCATTGATCAATGGAGTGAATCCTAAGGACAACCTTTGACGTGGTTTGACCAAGAGCTACTTCCTAAGAGGCAATACCTGAGCACAGTAGATAGATACCATACCTGGCGATGGCAGGCTTGTGAATGGTGATCTTAAATACTTCAAGGATCAGGCCAATGATAAGGGCTCATGCGCTGAGAGCATATTTTTTCAGAGCTGAATATGGTAATTCATGGGTCAGACCCCACAGGAAACAGATTAGTGAAATCTGATCACTCAGACAGAATGACATGAAGATTGATCCTAATGTCCCATACTTGCGTAATCAACTTTTAAGATCAGGGTGCCTAGGTGGTTCATAGCCCGGATGAAAGGAATCCAAGTCTTATTTTAAAATTAATATGCCTGTAGTATGAATGATTGTCCCCTTCCCTAAAATGAAAAAAGAAGAATGACTCTAAACAACCCCCATACTCACCTGAGCATTATCAAATGCTTAATGTCAAGATTAAAATGTTGAGCAGCATAATGAGTTTTAGATCTAACATATTTAATGGTAAGACTTAGAATGTGAACTTTGGTTTTAAATGACGATCCTAATGAGCCTTAAGTCTAATATGCTAATGCTCATTATATATCCGTAAGTCTAATGCTGAGACTTAAAGATATGAAATCGCATGACAATAAATACACTCAAATCGGATACCATGAAAATATAAATTCCATAGGCTTTAGAGTGGATAAAAAACATGGATTGCAAAATCGGCTGATCCGGATCGGGATTGGCCGATTCTTGGATTGGATCGGCTATGACTGATTCGATTCTCGGTGGAACTACCGATCTGGATAGAACATCAGTCTGGATCGGTGTTTATAGGTGGAATCGGTGCCGGAATTGACCGATTCAGTCGATTTTGGATCAATTCCGGCGATTCCTTACCGAAATCGACTTAAAGACCGCTGCGGCGGCCCTCTTCCCCGCCCTATCGGGTTGGGAAGATGTTGTATCGGGTCCATTGAACCCGATATGAAAATTGATAGGGTTTAACCTTGCCGGTTGGAAGTGACCAGATCTTGTCCTTACCGGTCCGACGAACCCAGTAAGGCCATCTTCCTCGCCCAATAGGGCGGGGAAGGCAAAGCAGTGGCGAGCTGCTGCCGTGGCGACGATTCCGGGCCTATTCTAGGCCTGAAATCGTCCAAAAATGAGGTAGATTAGATCAGAATCCAATTTAGCTCCTGGTTTAGTTTTTGTGTGTGTTTTAGGGTCTTTTTAAGGATCAATCCAGATCGATTTTTCTTCCGACGGATCGGTCGGAATTGGCAAGATTTGATCTGATCGGACTTGGCCATTTCAATGACTGATTCCGATCTCGCGATCCTTGTGTACAAGTGGAGTAATAAAAGGTTTTCTTATTTCCCAAGCAATAAGTCTTTATTTTTTAATATTAGTTATGGACTAGTTTACTAAAAAAATATATGATACATTATGAGATATGATATTTGTAGAAGATATTGTATTGATAAATGAGACAGAGTTAATAAATAGTTAGAATTTTGAAGAAATACTTTAGAGTTCAAAAATTTCAAGGCAAGTAAAATTAAAATAGGATATATATTGTAAACTTAATGAATTTAAATTGAAGGAGATAAGAGAGTTAGTTTTAATAGAGTAATATTATCTAAAAGTACTAAGTTTAAAATATCTTGATTTAATTATTAAAAAGGATGGATAATGTGAATTATAAGCTTAAAGTAGGTGGATGAAGTGAAGATTGGTTATATGGATTTTATATGATCGTGAGGCTCCACTAAAGTGGAAAGAAAAATCTATTAAACATTTATACAAGGTAGCCCGTGTCGTAATAAAAAAATCATTTAAAAACATTCACCGGGTTGGGGTCTTGGGGTTGGGACCTAGGTCCGGATCCAGTATTCCATGCATTTATAAGATGCGCAATGTTATATGACAGTGAATGTTGGATAATAAAGGAGAACATGCTTCTAAAGTAAATGTTGTTAGAATGAGAATGTCAAAATAGATGTGCGATCATATTAGAATTAGACTAAATAGAATACGTACTGAACATATTAGAGAAAATAAGAGAGTAGTAACAATTGTAGACAAATTGAAGGAAGTGAGGTTGAGATGTTTTGGACATATTAAACTTAGAATTTAGTAAGCTTCAATTAGAAAAGTAGAAAATAATAAAATAATAACAGCAAAAAAATGGATGTGATACACCTTAACTTGGAGAAAGATAATTTCATATGATTTGGATGATTTATAAATAATAACTTAAAATCTATGTGACTGGAGAAAGAAAATTCATATGGCTGAATTTTCTTGGTATATGATTGTTAAAATAAATGAGTTGAGTAGAATGTTAATGTCAATGAGTCATTCTAAAATCGCTGGAAAACCCCAATCCTCTCTCTAGCTTAAATGAGCTTTACTACAAATAAGCAAGATTGACCAACTCATTCTTGGTAAATTTCGGTACACAAATGAATAACTAGGACTCAATCTACTTATTTCTTGAAGAATCTGGCTGGAATAAGTGGTGTTTAAGCTGGGTTTTTAAAATGTTTTTAGTGTATTGACTTTATGCATCGCGTTTGAGTTATTTGTGGCATCCATGTCACTGCATCAAGCAAACAGGGTTTTGGTTAGGGGTGCAAATGAGTCGAGCCAAGTCTGAGTAATATGTTGTTCAAGTTAAGCTCATTTATTTTACACAAGTTCGAGTTCTAGCTTGAGCTCTTTCGAGCATGATGAACCCCTGTTTATGCTTGGTTTGTTGCTTAATCGAACTGAACTCGAGCTCAAACTCGAGTAGCAACTCAACTCAAGTTCAGTCCACATTCAAGTTCAAATTAGATACAAAACTTAATCAATCAAAAGTTATTTGTGAAACTCTTAACTTTATCTCATTTTTGAAACTCGACCTAATTTTAAACTCAAATCACAATTTATTTTGACTTATTTCATATATTTAAGTAGTAATATATAACTATTAATGCTCGTAATTTAATTTTTTTAATAAATAATCAATTGAGTATTTGGTCGAGCTACTCGTGTGCTTATTAAGTTGAGCAGGAGTCTATTCAAACCTAACTTGTTAAATGAATCGAGCTTTATTTTTTATTCAAATTTGTTCGTTTAACATAATAAATGAGTCAAGCATCGAGTTTTTATTGAGCCATCGAGCTACTTGTGAGTGTATTGGTTTGTTTGCAACCCTAGTTTTGATATCTGAATCTAGTTGAACTGATCAACCTACTTCTTGAGTGTGTTTATGTTATTAACCATAAGTGGATATATTTATGGTTCCTTTTGGATTCTGGTTATCAAGTTTCTACCCAAATTTCTTTCTTTCTTGGTAACTGTTTTCTTGGCAAGCCATCTGATGTATTACTTAGCGTTGTCGCAACCTAAGTTGGGAATTTTCAATTTACATTAATGCAAAAGATGGTGATATCATGCCAATGGTATTTGCACTCACTATCTTTTCCTTTTGCAGGTGATGGAATTAGAGCTGAAGAAGTTGGAGGATACTGTTAAATCTATCCATGATGAAATGTTCTATCTTCGGTCAAGGTTCATATTCAAACAATATCTTTTTGGCACCAGATGTGCAACTAGAATACATCACATGGCTCAATCGGGATATCCTCATTCATTGATCTATCGTGGTTTCAGGCATTTTTAAATTATTCTATCAGAAGTTTTGTCTTTGCCATATAACATCAGTTTCCTTGTTATTCTGGGAGGCGAGGAAGGTTCACTTGTTCTCCGTCTCCCGTGTTTTGCAGAGAGGAAGAGATGCAGGAGTTGAACAGAACCACCAATTCCCGAATGGCCTGGTTGAGCTTCCTCTCACTCGCCGTGTGCTTGTCTGTAGCAGGTTTGCAGCTATGGCACCTGAAGACCTTTTTCGAAAGAAAGAAGCTTCTCTAAATGAGTGCACGTTCTGCGGCAAACAGATTAATATATCTTGTTTCTCGAGGATCTTTCACCTTATGATAGAACAGATTTCTTGACATGCAAGGTTTTATAAGGCCGCCACTTTTAACTTAGTAACTTATTCTCTTGACTGTCATCACTAATTATAAGCTTAAGGCTGTGTATCCAAGAAATATGCCATGCCGTAGTTTCTTTTTTTGGACAGATGGCGCAACGGCGCCAGGCTCGCGCTGCGCAGCGTGCGGCGAGGGATCGAGTGCTCGATCCCCACTAAATCCACCCCCTCCCCCTCGGGGTGGCCCGGACAGCAAGTGCCGGGATTCGATCCCACCCCTTGCTCTCCCAGGAGCAGGGGTTCGCGCCGGTCGGCGCCATGCCGTAGTTTCAACCGCCGTCTCTCACCATCAGGTAAAATGAATTCAAAGGGCCATCTTATATTATAATGATCTGGTAGGATCCTCCATGTGCATTTTGGAGTCGAATTTCGCTCCGGTAACCGAAGACGATCTGCAGATCGATTAGGAATGCGGTTTGACATAAATGACATGGAAAAAGGTGTGCGGTAAAATGTAAAAGACCTTTTTTTTTGGACATAGTGACCTAGCGGCCAGGAGACAGGCAGTCTCGTGTGCGCGAACGAAGGATCGAGCTCCAACGCGATTGCCACTGGCAATTGTCCCCTAGGATATGCAAGTCCAAGATAAAACATGTCAAACAGGATCGATGATGATTTCTTTTATTTTGTTAAAATGACAGTTATGACATGTTTGGTCGGAGTATCAAAAATAATATTATTATATTCACATTGATATTGATATTTTTTGTTAAAATATTAATATTAAAATGGATATAAATTGATATTTGTATTATATTGTATGTTTTATTTATGTTATAAATTTTAAAATTGATATTTTTAGTCAAATATTTTTAAATAATTATTATAATATTAATTTTAAAATTTATAATAATAAGGATATTTAATAACGTCATCAAATAGGGTCTTATGTAATGGTTAGCGCATATTCCCCCCATAATATTCAAGCAATCATTAGTAAATAGGGAAATACTGTCAGTTTGCATGACTGTATATGGTTCACAGACATGGCAATTTTGCATTATCGTATGAAGTCTAAAAGTAAAAATAAGCCTCTCCTTTCAAAATAAAAATTATTTTATTATACCGCGTGGAATTCATCAAACTGTAACAAACATGATGCATGTATTAGTCGAGATATTTGGCAATTTCACATTTTTCTTAAGCCCTGTAAAAGTTTGTCTAGTTGACTCTCTCTCTCTCTCTCTCTCTCTCTCTCGGGTTCATCACCAACATTAATGCTTGGCCAAAGCTATGCTAAAATGCAAATCAAGTAGCTAGTGGGAGAGATTGCTGTATTCACTATATAACTAGAAGTACCGGCCGTGCCTAGCACGGTTGGTACGACGCCACCCCCGCGGGGGGGGTGGCGAAGGTTCGATCCCGGCGTTGATCGCTGGGACCACCACCTCCCCATGGGGGGGAGGTGGCACCTTGTGAGGATCGAGCGCTGCACCCGGCAGCGCTCGATCCTTCGCCGGCGCGATGCAGCGCCCTCTGTATGGCCACCGGGCCATCCTGTTCAAAAAAAAAAAAAAAAAACTATATAACTAGAAGCGAAGGGAAATGAAGCCGCAAAGGCAGTAGCGACGTGACCATGATGGGTGGATAATTTTGCGGTCGAAGACCAATGCCATCAGATTCTGGAGAACGGGATACTCGGGGGGGTAAGAAACTACCAACCAATAGGTCCATCGGTGCCAGTGGTGTAATATTCCGGATTACAAGTGGAGTGAGAAGGTGCATGTGCAGCTATTCTTTCCCACTCCTTTATCTCAATTCTCAACTATATATGTCATAGCTAAAAAAAACAACGGTTTTCCCCCACCATATCAAATTTTTTTTTCTTCAAAATGTAAATTCAGCGGGAGCGTCGCATGTAAGTTTAAAATATATAAATACAACGCGTATTGCTAACTTTCATTAAAATTTCAAGCTTACTTGGGTTTGTCTTTGATAAGCTTAAATGCAAGTTTGTGGGTAAAACGCTACAACCCAATTAGAGTGCTCAAAACAATGATACAGATTCTGGCTCACCGATAATTTTATATGACATGTAAAATTACTACAGAAGGAGTAAAGTAATTACTTTTTAGTTCTTGTCAGAGGGGCTTCCTCCCTGCCATTTTCCTTTTCTGTCATGAAATTGATCCAGTATCTATTGTGCTGAAGTTCTTGTTGACTTCCTTCAATTGTAAGAAGTGATAACTAGGTTTCAGCTCTTCTTTCTTCATTGCTTGAATAAAGTTTAAACTCTTATATTCTTTCAGTAAACAAAAACTCAATTTATCGGGCAAGTGACAAGACATGAGAATGCCACAAAGAACTTTCTAAAAAAGGGGTGTTTAGCAATCATTATAAACATATATTTTTTAGAGAATTCTATTTTAGAACAAAATTGAGATCAGACCATTTTATCTTGTGCTCTCAGGCCTTTTTAGTCATATATGGCCTGTACATTTTTTTTTACCTACCCAGAGCCTAGTATTTTCGTTGAGCCGAGTCACTCTAAAATTTGAATGGGATCACATTTTCATGATATTCTCTAATCCAAGTTATTTTTTATAACAATTCTTAAAATTTTAATGTTTTCTCAAATTTCAGTGGAGTCACCTGACCCCACCGGACCCTATGTAGGTCTCACCAAACATATAATTTCATGTCTTTAAATATTATTGATTTTATAGACTTTTATCGTGAAAGTGTTTAGAAAATTAACGCGCAGCCGAATAATCTGGTGAGATATGGTAACAAATAGTGGAGACAATGTATAACTAAAAAAAAGGTGAGGGACCACAAGGGAAAAACACATAAGATTTCATCTATTTTTTGTGTACGGTCTACCTGAATATATTTTTCTAATGATCGTTAAATATTGTTTTCTCCAAATTTTGTTACAAAAACTTGTTAATAAGATCTTGTTACAAAAACTTGTTACAAAAAAAGTGATGGACCACAAGGGAAAAAGACACAAGATTGTATGTTCTCCTTTGTTAATATATATATATACATAGATATATTAAAACATGTATAGATACTTGATGTCCATTCATCTTAATAAGATCTTGATTTAGATATTTTAACAAACAATCTAGTTCACTTATTTCTTAATCAAATTTAGCGTTTTTTTCTACGTGTTAAGAGATTAGACGTGAAATGAAGAGTTTAGATTTTCGGATCAAGTCAAAACAAATGCCACCTTAATTTGAGTTAGGTTGCATTTGATTAGACTTATCAAAAGTCTAACCTCTTATTTGGTAAGAGATAAGACCTTTTATTTTGTTTGATTAAATATCTGAATGTATAACTACATGAGAGTACGAGAATTCTCTCTTACATTTGAATATGTCATGTAGATATCTGAAAACATAATGACTAAAACTGTTTGATAAAACATCTGACTATGAAGACTGAATAATTAAGAATGTTTGATAAAATATTTGAATCTAAAAATTGAATACATAAGACTATTTGATAAAATATTTAAATCATATAACTGAATAAATTAAATATTATTTGAAAAATCATCTAAATATGAAAGTTGAATAAGGTCGTTTACTTGAAAAATTTATGTCTGAATATAACAACAATCACACATAAATTGATAATAATAGGAAACTCGTCACAATCCATGTCATTATGCATGTGCCATTCTATTTGCAAATAAATTATTTACAATATTCCCATGCAAGTTGTTTATAAATTGTTGTTGTTCTTGTCAACTTCCACTTCTAATTGATAGCTCTTTCATTTTATCTTCCCCTTGATTGATATTTACATATGGATTTTCATATATTTCAAATAGATCATCTTTGGCTTTTTTTCTCAAAAGGTCATGTAGCGCACAACAAATAATAACAATGTCACGTTGTGCTTCCAATGTATGTGACTGCATACTCTTTAAAATTTTATATTGGGCTTTCAAAGCATCAAATGCCCTCTCAATAACATTTTTTAATTTTGCGTGAGCTTGATTAAAAAGTTCTTCTTTAATTTGAGTACTCCTTTGATGACGAAAATCATTGATCTATTATCTTATGCTTTGATATGGTGACATAAAGTATGTAGTGTTGACATAGGTTACATTACAAAGTTAATATTTATCTGTATCACAAAGATAACAATATCATAATTAATATGCAATATAAAAGACATTTTAATAATAAACACAAAATAAATATCTACTTACTTGGAGTGGGAAAATAAAATCTATGGTTTGGATCGAATGCTACCTCTTGTAGTACTCTTGAATCATGTACAATTCCTTTCCATCTGACAGAGATAAATGTAAAAATAATATTAAAATCACATACTCCTAATGCATTTTGGTAATATATTTTCCTCCCTCTTCCCCTATAAGTTGTTTGTTTTTCTCTTGGAACATTTGCATGAATAAGTATTCCATCTAAAGCACCAATAACACCATGTAAAGTTCATAAATATAAATATCATGAAATTCACATAATTCAAATAAAACTAATCTTTATTACCATGAAAATTTGATGGAGGCATTTATGATGTAGAGCTTTTGGATCTTCATTAATTTTTTAGGTACAATTAGTTCTTTACAAATTTTATTATTGCAAGCAGAACCTCATGAAAAATAGTAATGTACTATTTGTGTTGAGTTTTGTAGTCTTATTTTTATAAATCTTAAACATAATTCATGACCGACTATCATTAAAACATGACTTTCTTCTCTTTGACTGATATATATCAGCTATCCTTAAGCCAACCTTTATCTTTAAAGAGTTTGTAGAGATTGATAAAGGTAGCTCTAGTTAATAGCTCAAACGTATGTGTTGCTCTCGAGTAAGATGAACTTAGGTCTTTATTCTTCTTAGATCGAGTTTTTCGTAACTTGCATAAATAGTAAATAATAACAAAGATCTTTAGCCATCTTCTAATTTGATTTGTGATTATTGTTTCACTTATATAATAATTATTGTAAACTGAATCATAGTAGATAAGAAATATTAAATATAGTTCACAAGTAAATTGCATAAGAATGGTGCAATAACTTTGTTATCATGAATGGTGAAAACAAAATGTATAACATTAATTGACCAACTAAAATAACGGAACACAGTCAGAGAAGGGACAACAACATAACTTACTAAAAATTTAAAATTGTAACATAGCTTTCAACCACTCAATCATTGCTAAAGTATCAGTTGTGATCAAACACCATTGTATCTATTACTCTCTCATTCTTTCATCTATGAATAGAACTACTGCATGCATGTAAATCTTATTACACGGTAACAACATCAATTCATCTAACAATTTGCAGCAATCAATTAAAGTTGGAGTGACCACAGAGGAAGATGATAAGTGTTGAGTTGTAGGTGCTTCTATTTATTTTTCTCTTCTAATATTTAGTCTATAGAAAATTTAACTTTTCTATCAATATTAGTTGACCTTCTCTTCTTTGTAGGTTTTTCAAGAAACTCCATTTCATCATCATTATTAAGATTAACGTGTACTAATTTTTCAAAATTAACTTTTTCATCGGCCAAATCTTTTTCCAATGTATCAAAGGAAGCGTCAAATAATTAATCAAGTTGTGGACCTAGACTAACTAAACCCCAATCTAAGTTTTTTGTTGCTGATACTCCTTCAAATAAAATTATTCTTTCATCCTCTCATTTGAAACTTGTTGTCTCGAATGCATATGCTTTTCAATGAGCTTGTATAATATGAGAATTTCGTAACACATTCTAAACAAAATAAAATAATTTGTTAACATGTAACGCTTACCTTTAAGTACCCGTCCAACTTTTCACTTGACCAATCTATTGTTTTTGTAAATAGATTATAACCATGACCTGTATTCTTGATAATTAAATTTATTTATTCAACATATTGACTTCAAAGGTAAGCATAGTGATTTTTCATTTGCTCAAGATCATAGATCATAGAGATCGATACATCGGATATTACATCTGTAGCTTAATTATATTTCATCTACATGAATATCTGGTTTAGCCTCAAATTGATGGTAAGAAACACGCTGGCTCTAAAAAATCATTTGGTTCTTGTGTTGGTAAGACCTTATTTGGGGAACTGTGTTGAATGAATCTATCAATTTTGAAATAGATAGTGATTGAAATCATTAATAGGTATTTAATTATCGATATCAATATTGAAAATTTTAATGCATACAAAGCAGGATATGTAATACAAGTATCCCATTGTATTATATATTGATATTTTTTACAATTATTAATATTAAAAATATAATTATCTTTGATATTTTAACCTAAGGGCGATGGTTATGTTTGATAATAATATATTACATCTCTATCATTATTAATTTTAAAATTGATATTAATATAAATCATGTCATGTGCTTAATTAAATATCAATTTTGAAACTTAGTAATGCCGACAAAGTGCATTATAAGTGTCCGCCTCAGTTTCAATATTGATATTGATAGATTGATGGTGTTAGGATTACCCATAGTTTGGTTTAGTTTAATTTGATTTTTGAAATTTGTTCTCAATTCCGACAGTCTTCTAAACCAAATAAAATTAAATTAATTTAATATAAATTAGTTTAATCTAGTTCAAACTGTATTTTATTATGGTACGATATGTACGTTAATCCTAATTTAATTTGATTAAATTTAAATTATATTCTATTAAAATTTAATGCATATGTTTATGTATTTTTTAAGTTTTTAATATATTTTATTAATTTTATTCTAAAAAATTTAAAATATATTTAATTTTATTGCAATATATATCATAAGTATATTTAAATTTTAATAAATATTAATTTAATTTTAGTTATTCAATTTATTGACCTCATTTGATTTAAAAGATTTAAAAAATCAAATCATAATGATCACTTCAATAGTTCAAATCAAATCATATCGATTTAAATTATTTATCTGATTTGATATTTCGGGCTGCAGTGAATGAATGGTGAACACTCGTTCTGTTTATTTCTAAAATTTATTTTGGACATGACATTTCTATGACGTTTCGGTCACATCCATTGGTTGTTGAAGTATGAAAGAGTATTCCCCCCTTATTAGTTGTTTACCGTTTTACTTGCTCAAATAGCGTGGTAGCAGATGTTCGGTGAAATGATGTGGTTATGGGGGTGTGGATATTGAATTTTGAAGGGCATTTTCTGTCTAACAAGGCATGAATGCTCTTTAAGCTTTTAATCTTGCTGTTGGGTAGTTTCAGGTAAGACGCTCAAGAAGGGTGATTCTAGAATGTTGTTTCAGAGTAGTGGTTGGTTTTACAAGGAACTTTCGACCAAAAAAAAAGGTTTTACAAGGAACTGGTTATTTGCTTGCTGCACCTAGGCTTGCTTCTTTAGTTGTTAAAATTTAAAGTTGCTTTTTTTGCATCATTTGTTGGACAAGAATCAATAAACTTGAATCTAATTTTAATATGTTATTAAAATTACTTTTTTTTTAGATTTTCTTTTGTTGGATAAGAAGCAATACATTTCACCTTGTTTGGTTTTAAATTTAAGACCCAAGTCAAGACTTGAGTCGATCGAGGTCAAAATAAAAAATAATAATTTAAAAATATCTACGGAGTCTAGGTCTCAAGGTTGAGATCCAATCCGTCGACTTAAAAATCGACCGGATCAGATCCAAGTCGAGACCCGAGTCCCAATCTGACATTCCATACTTAATAGTATCAATATGAAACATATAATACAAATAAAGTATGTTATATAATACAAGTGTACTTTTTTTCGTGAAACAAAGAAATAGATCGGTCATAAGAGGTTCAAATAATTTAAGAACGGATCAAAAGCAAGCAGGCCTGGATTTAGCTTCCTCGTATTTTCGCTGGCAAGTTGCTGTCGGCAATTGACTTCGATTTTGTTTGGAAACTAGAAAATTGGTGAAAAAAACTCAATCGCGGATTTTATGCACCCAACAAGGTACAAGGATGACTAATGAGGTTTGTATTTCAATGTAAAAATTAGTTCCTGAAATATATTTTCTTCCGTAATACTTTCAGATCACACCGATGAATGGCTATGTCAAGTTTGAATGTCAGATGCAAACAAAGTGTATAGCTTACATCCTAGTAAAATCCATTGTTATTAATGGAGTAATGCACGATTATGTAAAAAACTATAAATTAAAAGAAATCAACCGGCAATTTGTGGAGCTACAATATACACCTATAAGAACGACTAGAGATGACGGCCTTGCAGCTGTTCATTGACGGTGATGCCGAAAGAAAATTCCAGGCTTCACACGCGAGGCTTCAATGTGCATTTACCTATTCTGTGTCCGAATCAGTAGATAACAACTGATACGCATTTGCTGGTTCTACTTCCGTGATGGAAGACGGTGGGTCGTGCTGCATGCTACTTTCGTGTTTTGTGGTCTCACAAACCTGGCAGAATATCCACCGATAATCATGTTTCTAATTTGCATCTGAATAACACATTTCATACAACAGGAAAAAAGTAAATGAGCTGCAATCTAATATGTAAACAAAAGGTCATAGGCTATTCCATGCTTTCTACTTCTAGCTTGAGCACATTATACTGAGATTCTGGTGGGATGATCTAATTCCAACTTGCCATCAACATCTCGAATTACAGGAGTCTATACATGGTAGATGTGCAACACAAACATAGAAAAGCTTTCAGTGACAAAGAAACAAAAAACTTCTTTGCAGAGATGATAACAAGTGCATAGGCACGTATAAACATTTACCTTTCGAACAGGGTATGTTGCCCGATTACTCTGCAGCCAAATGGCACCAAAGGATATGCAACTCACCAACATGAACAGAGGACCAAGTCTAGGATCTGTAATATGATAAATTACATTCCTGAAAATGCTACGCAGTCTCATTTTTATTTCTCCCCTGCTAGGCATAATGCTAAATGTGCTTCTTGGCCATAATAGATCTCTGTCCTCTGGAACAAGTTCAGGAGTTTTTGCACGCTGGAAGGAAATGCATATTAGTAACGTTTGCAGCATCATGATAAAAAAGAAAAAGCTTATGCCATAAACCAGAGGAGACAGCTTATTAGCAATATGCAAATTACATTCTAGCAATCTGCAAATGCAGAAGATAACATGTTACGGATGAAAATACATGACATGCAAAATAATCATACTAGCTTCTAATTCTCATCAAGTCAAAGTCTTGAGTCCTATTACAAAGTCATGAACATCGCATAAACGATGAAGCATTTCCAGAGTCCATATTAAAATAAAACTCACCTTGATAAATGCTTGCCGCTGCTCAAATATTCTTATGCCATCGGTGTTTGAGTAGCCTTCCAATTTCCATATCCAACTTTAGGACTGAAGTGAGTGTGCGTTCAAATGTTGGATGGATAAAGGAAGGGGGGAGGGTCGGGGGTCGCGACCAAGTCGGTCTGCCCCCAGGCTGACCCGGTCCGACCAGATCGCGACCCCTATTTTTTTTCAAAAAATATAAAAAAATTCATAAAATACAGAAAATGAGAAAAAAATAAATGACATTATTTAAATAAATAATTCATGAATTTCATTCCAATGTGACATGTTTTACATTTTTTAGGTAGTTTAAAATTTTATATACTCTCCTCATGTCATTTGGGTTGAGTATAAAACTTGATACATATATACATGATGATTATATTTGTCAGTCTCTCAGGAAACCATCCTAAGATTGAGAGCCAAAAATTGAGAGTCAAGAGCATTTGTGAGCAAGAGTGAGGTGTGACTTGTGAGGAGAATGAGAGCCCCTTGGGGACGGGAGAGGAGGGGGGTTAAGCCCCCCATCTGCCGCGACTCAGCCGATAGGTCGGGCTGACCGGGTCGCGACCGGGCCGGTTGCGCCAATTTCCACCTGGGTCGCGACCCATGTCCCGACCCAGATTTCCATGGGATGGATAGGGTGTACTCTTTTAATTTGCTGTTCTTTATCCTCCCAATAGAAGTTTATGCTTGTTAATTTGTAATGTTTGTTGTCTTAATGAATTCCCTCGATAGAGGTCAATTTTAAAAAAAAACCCTATCAAGTGAGGTAAGAGTACCTTAGAAGGGGCAGCACCGGCTAAGGGAGCACAAATGTCAAGCATCTTGGCTAGAGATGAAATGGAGAAACCAGTATAGAAAGAAAAGCACTTGCCTAAGTCGTCATGTTGGCTTATTTATAGAACCTATAGAACCTGGCGAAACCTTATGCAGGACCTTGACGTCACACTACACTGTCTTACCAGCCAGACAGGACCAAATTGAGCTTCACAAGACCAAATCAAAAATGGGAATGACACATCAAAATCGGCTTATAAGAAAGCTCGTAAAATTTCAGGTTTAAGAAAGGTCTCAACTTTACGTTAGGTTGGAGAATTTGATAGATGGAACATGACCACATAAAATTGTGACGTTGGAAAAACGAAGAAAATTGAGACTGGAATAGATTCCCTTTCTTATACGAAGTTAGGTTGGAGATGGGTCAAAATGGCATGGTTGAGAGCAAAAGGAAAAACAATGAAAATACCATAAATAGGATTGATTTTTAAGAGAAAAAAATGCAAATCACTTATTTTGTACATATATAAATAATTTTCCTAAAAATGCATTCAATTGTTCGGTTGTGTAAAATGTTTTCTGATCATTTAAATATATAGATTTATTTAAAGACCTTTTCAAGTTAGGATGGAAGCGAAGCCCAATAACTACAAAGACTATTTATAACTGTTACTAGCTATCTGCTTTATTATGTATTATTTCAAAATAATCATACAATAAAATATAATTATTAAGCAGACCACTCCCTACCATAGTTTGCTGAATCGGTCAATCTTGATCCGGACCGATTTGAGATTGATTCTCGGAGAAATAGGCCCAAATCGGCTGATTCCTCTAGATCAGATCGGGAATCGGCCGATCCAACAGATGTCAATGGGATCTGAAAGAATCGGGATCAGGCTGGATTCTGATCCAATTCAAGGAAATTGGGAGATCCCCTCTCTCCTCTCCCAATTCCCCTCCCCCTCTCTCCCCATCTCAATTCTAAGGCACCTCCCTCCCCTCTGATGTCCCGTTCATGACAGCAACAGGTCCCCCCATCCCTTGGTAGAACCTCCCACCCATGCTAGAAGGGGACCCCCTTTACTGCCTTGCCCCCCTCCCCCTTACACCAGTAGCTACAGGCTGTAGCACCTGGGGGAGGGGGCTTCTTCATCACCCCGATAGGTGATTGTTTCAAAGTCATAGTCACCCCGAGGGGTGACTCTAAAACCTGACCCTTGTCTGGTAGCTCCTAGGGTCTAGGACCTAGGACCTATGGGTACATCCCCGGAGCCCCCACTTGTCTGGAATTCCCAAATCCCCTCTTTCCTTAACATTTTTAAAGATTTAGTTAACATGAGTACTAAATTCTTTTATGTGTTCTATGTGTAGTGAAAATATTGGATGAGGAACACAGTGCCTCCTCACTTATTGATGTTGGATGACGACATGGATTTTTACTAGCGGTTGACAAAAAAGAGTGAAATATTAGTGGTGTGAGAAATAAATAAATAGAGATGTTTACCATCTCAAACAACACAGGTGGGATTAGTGTGAATGTCAAGAAATGTGGCAAGGTACCGGAAGATCTGCAAAAAAAAGAGAGAGAAGATATTTAACTGGGACTGGCAGAGCATCACAGAGAGATATGCATTGAATAGAGAGCTGAGTTGAATGAAGAGCAGCTTGGATGAAAAAAACATAAATATCATATGTGATACCCATAAAAAAAGTAAAAGAAAAACTCAAGTTGAGATTCATGGATCAAGTTTTGAAGATGAAGAGGCACAAATAAAAAAAGTGATGTAGGTAAGTAAGACAACTCGTAAAGATAAAGAGAGAAGAAGGGGGCATGGGGACTTATTGCTAAACATTCAAATGTGGAAGGTATTCACCCTACACCTCAGTCAAGTCGAGATAGTGAGTTCCGTTGATCACAGTCAATTTAACTGACTGACACATCCACATATAGGTAACAAGATAAAAGTCAAAGGATGATAAAACATCCATTTAAAAAAATTAAAGCAAAGGCTAGGGCTGCAAAAAAGGTAGTCAAACATGTTAATAACTAGTTTTTGCATAGGTAGTCTTTTATATTTGTCTTGGATGATTTTGATTGTCTCCACCAACATTTGTCTTATTTCACAATGACGTAGATGTTCCAGCTTATGTAACCCTTAGTCCATATTTTCAAACGATGATTGATGCCATAGATGAGGCTAGATCGAGATTAAAAGTCTTGATACCCAAATATATCTATAAAGGTAGGTTGGATGTAGAGGTTGCTGAGTTATCCTCATGAATAGACAAGTTTAAGACGGTGTGGAAGGAAATGGGTTGCACTATCATGTGCGATGAATGGACATGAATCACGAAAAGATCTATAATCAACTTTCTTATTTATTGTTCTGAGAACACACCTTTCTTGAATAGTATTGATGTATCTAGTCATGCCAAGAATGCAGAGTACCTATTTGGTCTTATGAACAACATTGTAGAAGAAAGATGTGAGGACAATATTGTTCAGTTTGTGATTGACAATGTAAACTCAAACTCAAAACTTAGTTCTTAAATGATTAGAGTCGGTCACATGGTTTCGCCTTTTCAATTCTCCACGGTCATACTTGTCAAGGCAACAAGGCGCCCAAGGTAGGGTGCCAAATTTGCTTAGGGGATAAGGTGGCCGCTTCAGCATTGCCTAAGTGATCAAGGCGGTGGCAATAAATGTTTATATAAATGTACGTGTATATGCATATATACAAATCTATATAATTAGATGTTAATACTATATATATATTTATGTATAAATAATTATGAAAATATAATTTTTTTTGTAATTATGAATGTATCGATTAATATTTTATAAGAAATAACTAATATCAAAGTGAGAGAAAAGAAAATTAAGAGAGAACTTAAGTTTTAAGTATAAAATATATATTTATAATTACCAATCTTAACCATATGTAATAGTATAAGTGATAACGAAATATATTTATAATGTTATTAAATCGATGCCCATGAATCGCAAATCGACCTTGGGCGCCTAGCCAGGTGACTTGGGTGCCAAGGCAGACGCCTTATGAGCCAAGGCGGGCACCTTAGGCGCTTTTTTCGCCTTAAACAAAGAGCCATGGCAAGGCGCTACTAGAAAAGCACCTTGCTACCTAGGTGGGCACCTTGACAACTATGTCCAAAGTCTTCAGTTAGCTCCTCCCATATGTCTAGTTCATCCAAGTCATACTGGATTGGATATGCCTAACCAAGTTAAGTTGGGCCTACCTCTCTACCTTTTCTGTGCTAGATAGGGGTGTTAATGGGCTAGGCTAGGCTGGGCTGGGCCCAAAGCCGGCCCAATCAAGGCCCGGTCCAAAATATAATGAGTCAATCTAGCCCGACTCGTGTTATGTTTTCGGCCTAGCCTGACCCAACTCATATAAAATATAAATTTGGCCTGGCCTGATCTTTCTAACATATTATAAGGTATAATATATCATATTTTTTATTTTTTTAAACAACAAACTTAAAGAATTTAATAACTTCATCCCTATCTATCAAGCACAAGAAATCCAAGTGCACTGATGGTGGTCTCCAGATTTGTGATAAAAAATACTACAAACAAAAAATTATAAAATTAATTAATTAATTTAATTATTACAATTGAGTGACAAGGGACATGATAGTGTCAAGATCTTGTCGGAGTCACTTGTAAAGTTAATGAATAGGATGCGAACGGAAGATTTCAAAGTATTGATTTGATTTAAATAAAAATTAATAAATTCATAATCTATTAATAAATCAGAATCAAAAGTAGATAACTTTGCCTTTATTTTTAAAATTTTATAATAGAATAGAATATAAATATATAAAAAATTAATATAATAAGAAAATACAAATAGACAAACCATGAAAATTATGGCATATGGAATGAGAAAAAAAACAGTAATAAGATTCTAAATTTATTAGATCAACTATTAATAGTTATACTTTGTTTTACATATAATTTAATATATAATATATATAATGAATATGTCAAAACTATCTTTTTTTTCATCTAAATAGAAGCTAAAAAAATTATAACATCATATGTTTGATTTAATCATAATCAAGTGCGGACCAACAAAAAAGATTAAATGAGAATGAAAATCAAAATTTGTCAACTCTTTATATCAATATACTAACATAAGAAAAATAAATATATCACAACATTTATGTTTTAAATTTTAATTCTATATAATTTAATAATATTAAATATATTAATTCAAGATTATCCAACTTATAATCCGATCTATATTGAACTACGACAGAATACGAAATATGTTAAACGCTTCACACCGAAAAGTCATGTAAACTCAATTCACAGCCATACAACAAAGCATCCATCAAATCACTTCACATGCGTTTTACCTTTTTCTTTTATCGCAGACATGAGATTTTAACGATCTTCACCCTACCCCGAGCGGCAGCCCATATTGATCCCACGGACCTGTTCCCTTAGCCCAAAAATAGGTTCAAGGCTGGCCCGGTATCAAGATCTTGATTTATCTGACAGGCACCTCAAAAGAGCATTGCCTGATATGCCCAAACCAATGAAATCTTTTCTCCTTTGCAATATCCTTGTGTTGGCACTCAAATTTTCCAAAGAAAGAGAGATCATCTCCCTATAAGATGAAACTAAGGCATCGAATGAGAATATACATGAGAAGGCCTCCATGGGTTATAGGAGTTTGTGAGGGGGACAAGCAGTTGTTGCGACTTGACGTCACTAGAAGGTGATAAAAAAATCGGATAGGCCAGTCAACGCGTCAGATAAGGAAATCAGAGCTCTCTCAGTTAACAAGTTGTGATCTTATCTGAGCTAAAGGAGGACGTTGGGTTCTTGACCGGATTCCTTCGGAGGGGCTAGCATTGTCATGACCTCCCGAATTAGTGTCGCAAGGCATATCTGGAGTGGTCCTGGATCTTACGGAGCTCTTGCGGCAAGAGGATGAGCTCCCATTCAGACTTGACCCCAATTGGAGTCCCATTGCAGAAGGCAACACGGTAGACTGTCTTAAAATAAGACAGCCGAGCTGTAAAAGGGAAAGGGAGATCACCCTGAGCATCATGGGGGTTCTTTGACTCTGGCTCAAAATTGGACTTTCCCCTAGGAGTCCTCGGGTTCACCGTCTCTCGGCCTATAAGGCTAGCAGCCTGGCACCCACGACATTGTTGAGAAAAAGGAGAAGGGGAGAAGACCAGGTGAAAGAGAGAGACGAGAAGCAAAAGAGGAGGTCGGAGAAGAAGAAGGAAGCCGTAGAAGTCTTTACTCACCGCTGCCTCATCTGCCGGAGGGCTCGATCGTTGTCGTCGCTGTCGCCATCGTCGTCGCTTGGTTCTCTTTACTTCTTCCCAATCCCTTTCCTCGTCTACAACCATCGCCGGAGACTCCTACACCACCTACTGTTGTCGTTGAGAACCTCCTGGTTGCCATCTTCCTCCACCATCGACTTCTCCTATCGGCTCCCCTGGTGCCCCTGTTTTAGCGTGGCTCTCCCACTCCGGTTGTCATCGTCCACCTCTTCCATCGTCGAGCTTGATTGCCATCTTTAAAGTTGTCATCGACATCATTGGAGGTTGCCACAACCTTTGAAGACCGCCACTGTAGCCTCCTCTTTGCTTGTCACCATTGCCGTCGGTAAGGTCAATGAAACCGATTGTCGCCGTCGAGGCCTTTAGGCACCCCTTAGCCACAACTGTCATCGTCGCCTTTGTCAAGGGAAAAGCATCATCTGGAGCTGTCGGGTTCCTCGCTGCCATCGAAAGTGGCCTTTTTAGAGGCTTTAAGTGTTGTCGGAGCCTTCGGGCTTGGTCATCCCCATCCAGTGTTACTGCGGGAGACTTTTGGTTTATTTCACCCCATGGTTTAAACTCGGGGCGGCCCACTTGGCTGAAAGTGTTAAAAAAAAGAAGAAAGAGTGCCCCCCATTTGGGCAAATGAGGGTTGATGGGGGATGGCCCATTGGGCCCTTGACTAAGAACAGGCCCATCGTAGGCTCAATGAACTGTTCAACGTAGGGCCATGGTCGATAAAATAAAAATAATCTTAAAATACATAATCAACAAATAATTAAATAAAAATTTATTAATTTAATTTCACAAATTGAGTCGGACATTAGGCCGACCTTGTGCACACCCTGTGGTCTTAGCTTAACTTATAAAAATTTTAAACATATAGATAAGCATGGGGCTGGCTTTATGCACGCCCTTTGACCCTCGAAGGTAGACATACAAATGTCTATTAAAAGACCCAAATTTCTAGCCACATTCCGACAAGGAGCAAAACATCTATTAAATCATGGGGAGACTGTGCATAATCAACATGCTGGTATGCCGAACCGGGTATTAATGAGATGTATCAATCAATGGGAAGAATACCCATATGACTATCAAAGGCCGGGCATATTCTATTCTGAATTGATTGAGACAAGTTTCATAATATCCATCAAGAATTTAAATGGACTTGATCTCATGTCATTCAAGTTGTAAAGCCATGTCTCAGATTGAGCAAAATAATGAGAAATTCATGATTGGTACAAGATTGACATTGAAGGGAAAATTAACAGCCTCTTTGGCTCTTTGGCTTGATGGAATTCAAATACCCAAAAAAATATGAAATTTCAAAGACTTCATAAATATGGGACTGAAAATCTCGGAACTCACTCAACTATCAAGCCCAATTTCAGAACTCCATCCAATCAATTTAAACAGGGAGCTTTCTAAGCCTAGGATCATAGAACTCCAAGTCAAAATGAAATCTGAAGGCAGATAAAATGAAAGCAGGAAGTTCAAGTTCACAATCTGTCCATTCCAAGTCCAGATGCCTGGAATAAACAGAATTGGGAAGCATTCAAGTCTGATGATGAGAAAATAAGGGAATAAAAAAAAGCTCTTTTGAAGAACCTGAATTACACCCCCCGTCCTGTGAAATTGAAATTAAATAAGAGGGCAAATCTGAAGGGGATAAGTAGCTAGGTCGAACATATAACAAATTTTCGGATCATGTTTCAAAAGAAGGCACCATCTGAAACTGAGCCTCAAAGAATAAAAAAGGAGGGGCATTAAGTCTTTGACTAGAATAACCAGACCAGCACAATCTAACACAAACTCAAATAAAAAAAATCAAGGCAAGGTAATGAAGAGAGAACACAGTCCAAATGCAAACACACTTCGGTTCAGAACATAAAATTCCAAAGCAAATCTCAAAACCCCATTAAAACTAAAATCTGTAATCAACGGAAACAGTAAAAAAATCAGAAAATGGAAACCAAAGGCAACAGATATAAAAACTCAGATATCTCAAGTATGCAAAAGGGTGGAAGAAAATTAAGCAAAGCACAATTAAAATAACTGAAAAAAAATTCACCAACTGATCACCTCAAAACAAATCTAACTACCCACGAATCTCAAATTGAACCTTAATAAAGATTAATGCAAACCTCAATAAAGGACATCAAGTACAATGAACAACTTAAAATAAATCAGATATTCAAAAGGATGCCGATGCACAGCTGAGGGTAAACCAAAATCTCCAAAAACAAATCTTAAGCTCAATCAAATCCCCAAACAGAACCTGAATTAATTCTAACCAAGCAAAACATGATAATATTAAACTCAAACAAACTCCCAATCAAAAAAAAAAATCCAAGTCTTGATAAAAAAAGATTCAAACAAACATTAAGCGATCTGAAAATAGTCTTGAACCATAAATTGGATCCAATGAGAAATGAAACAAACTTCAAAATAAACTCAAACCAACAAAAATCAAATCAAATCAAATCTAGTCCAAATGCCATGCATTTAAAAACAAAATCTTAACCAAGATCTAAGACAAATCAATAAGATCAACTCTAGCTAATCTTAAAAAATTTCAAAGGTGTAGGACATTAAGCCACAAATCATAAACAAATTCAAATCAATTTTAATTCAACCAAACCAAATTCAAAACACATTAAGTGTTTGCATTCCATCAAGTTTATGGAGCCGTTGCTCCCATGTGTTTATTTTTGTGGATGTATGTCTTCTATTTTGTGGATTGCTATAGCGTATAACCAATGGTATTCGAATGGTTGTTCAATGTAATTAACATTGGTACTTCGTAAGTCAGATGGGGAGAGGTTAAAATAAAATTTCAAAGAACCTAACAAGCTAAATCTATATTTTTATGTATATTGTTGATCTAGCTAATATTCTTGTGAAATATCACTTATTTTTCTAGTAGTCAATGCTGTCAAACAACATCAAATTTTTTTTTCCAAATTTCAAAACTTTTTGAAGTTACATCACCATGATTCTCACAACTCTCACTTTATCCCTAATGCACTCGTTGTGGATTCTATCCACCGGTGTGTTCACACATCTACCGTAACATCCATATTTCAGTTATACTCAATTTGACAAAATGTTCCTTCTTAGCTACCCAACACTCATTATTGTAAAGCATTGGTGTGTGTTCAAACCAAGGAGGGAGGGGTCGCGGGGCGCGACCGGGTCGCGGGACCCCCAGGCCGACCCGGTCGCGACCCCATTTTTTAATTATTTTTTTTTGAAAAATTCAAAAAATAAGAAAAATGCAAAAAAAAATCTGAAAAATTATAGAAAAATTGGAAAAAATAAATGACATGATTTAAATAAATAATACATCAATTTTATTCCAACGTGATGTGTTCTACACTTTGTAGGTAGTTGATGTACTCTCCCCATGTCATTTGGGTTGAGTACAAAGCTTGATACATGTACACATGACGATCATATTTGTCAGTTCCTCGGGAAACTATCCTACGACTTGATCCAAATGAGTCACCATAACTATAGGTCGATTGGATCGAAGTATCCGATGACTCCACATAATTCATTCCATAATACTCTTGATCGTATGTAGGGAACCAAGAGCCTTGGGATGAATCATACACATAGTCGGAGGCATCGTGGTATTCTGCTCCAACTCCATGGCTATGATGACCTCCTCTACCTTGTGGCCTTCTACCATGATCGGTATCTTGGGTTGCATGAGTATATTGCTCCTCACCGGTAAAATGTAACGACGTTGTAGGAGATATGGGAGGATCTGAGGTCCCTTGTACTTGTAAAGTGTTCGCGCCCCCGTATCCAGCACCATCATCGCTGCTACTCTTTGATGACGAATCCTCGGACGTCTGGTACTGCACTCGGATGTTCGGCTCCGGCGTATCTTCTCGATCGTCTTCGACCGTATCAGCATCTGCAATATCAAAAGGATCAGTCATAACTTGTTTACCTTTTCGCCTACTTTGCATACCTTGACTAGTTCCTTCTCCGGTCCTCTGGTGCTTTGCTAGAGAGGAAGGGATCTAGAATTCTTCGGCCAAAGGGACATCGTCGAGCACTCCTTCAACCCATTGTCGGACTTCTAGGTTGAACTCCGGTTCTCCCAACCCTTCTCGGTCGTTGACCCAAGCTTCTAAGGAGTTCTTCTCGTAGAATATTTGATCCAAATCGATGTCCTCTTCAATTTGCGGCTCCTCGACCGAACGTCCCACCGCCTGTGATATCCAACTCTTTTGTTCCATCTGGTTCTGCTTTATTCTCTCCAAATTCCTCAACTTTAACCTCATGTTGTAGTGACAATACACGAGGTCTTCAAGCCTCCTTGATGTCAACCTATTTCTTTGCTTTGTGTGAATCGAGTGAATGTAGACCAATTTCGCTCGCGGCCGAAGCCGAAGTGGTTTGACTTAGGACCCTGATGGCTACGTCCGCCAAGTCCTCGTACCCTGGTACTTTACCATGGTCCATCCACCAATCAGCTGCATAAATTGAATGTCTTACGTTATTATCTAAGTAAACTTTGATTAATTAAGTGATGAAAAACATTTCTACGTACCCGGACTTAGTAGCATCACTGCTCGTTCAACTCTGCTCGTTCCAAAGTGAAAACTCCGCATTCTGTAATCATACATCTTGTTGCAAGCGATAATAGCCCGGTCGTCGTCACCAAGCAACCGTCGGATGACGCTCTTCACGTCATCTAATAGCTCGTTCGTTGCCTTGAAATGTGGACTATAGCGATGTCTTGGGTTGAAAAAGTAACCTACGAACCAAATAGTATTAGTAAACAACTTATACATAACTTTGATTAATAAAAAGATTAGTAAATGTTTAAGAAAATATACTGCTTGTATGTATGGGTTGATGTAATGTACGTTCCGCCGACGATCTATAATATCCCATCACTTGGCGAAGTCGGACACTGTCTTGGAGATTTCTTCTTTCGCTCTCTCAACCGCATCATATAAATACCCCATGCCTGCTTTCCTATCTCCGTCAACTATCCGTAGTACCTTCACTATGGGTTGGACAATGTCTAACTTCTTCTTTACAACTTTTCAAAAATCTTCACTCTCTATTGTCTCCTCTACTTTTCTCCCCTTTCTCTTATCCGATGGGTTACATCTAGCCATCCAACTACCCCAACCCGGTGAAATGACCATTTGAGTTAGAGCTCTCCTTTGACTTAATAAACTTTCTAAGGAAATATAGTGGGAGGCGAACCGGGTTGCACCGGGCCGTAACAACTCTCGCCCCTTGGTGTGTTCCCTCATAAGTGCAAGGACAAAGTTGTGGTTATAAATAAATGAAGAAATAAACTGGGCTAGCTTAACTACCCTGTCTATTTGAGGATCCTTGCATATATCCTCCAACATCAAGTCTAAAGAGTGGGCGGAACAAGGTGTCCAATAGAAGAATGAACTACTTAATTATCTTTTAAAATAGAAGAATGAACTACGTTTATGAGTAACACCTCCCATACCTTCGTACTCTTCGTCTCCAAAAATATCCGGCCTCTCTTGTCCGGTCCCGTAAATGTGTACGGAACGTCTCCCCGGTTGTTGCAATTCTTCTCGGACGGTCTCCTTATGCCGTTTGCTAGTTCCCTTCGTTTGCTCCATCGCTTGTAGGTGCCTACGAAATTGAGCTCTGACCTCCGGCGGAGTCCGTGTGCAAGGAAGAACGTTTCCCTTCGTGCCTGCAAGATGAAATTTTAAACGATAAATACCACCGAATATTACTTTGTCGCAATATTTACATTGAACTTTTCTCTCCGCCATGAAGATCAAATTGCAATGTAACCAAGCCGGATCACTCCGGGTCGCGCCGGTAGTTTGGGTTGTTTGGCTTGTAGAAGACATTTTTTTAAGTAAATAATTACTTAAGTAAGTAATTAATTATTTAAAGAGCTAATGACGTTAATTAGTGCCTACTAATGTAAGTATACTTTTAATTATGTAAAATGAATGACTAACTAATTATATGATTAAGTAAATGATTAACTATACCTTCCAACTAATGATGTGTTAAGTAACTACTAAACTAAATATCTAACTAATCTTCTAGCTAACTAACTATGTAAGTAAGTAAATAAGTATTAAAAAAAATAAACTACTTAACTAACTAATCAATGGAACAAATATTAAATAAATATATACTAAATGAACTAATGAAATGCTTAATGAAATAATTAAGTAAATGAAGAACAAAATGAGAGCAATGAGAGCAAAATGAGAGCTTGGGAGTGAGAGTGGGGGGGTCGGAGTAAGGGGAGCCCCTTGGGGGCTTTAAATAGCCCCCAAGGGGCTGAATGGAGGGGCGACCCCGCGACCCGGCCGGGAGAGTCGGCCCGGCCGGGTCACGACCGGGCCGGTCGGGACCAAACCCGACCGGGTCGCGACCCGGCAAACACTGGTTCAAACATCTACCATAACATCCGTATTTCAGTTATACTCAATTTGACAAAATGTTCCTTCTTAGTTACCTAACACTCGTTACTGTAAAGCATGGCAGATTTTATAGCCATACAACATAATTTTTCTTTCAATTTTAGTAGAATTTCATAGTCTCATAGAATCTCCGTCACATGCCTCCATTTCAACCATCCCACTTTGACATTTTTGTCACATTCCCCGTACATATCCAAGATTGAATCCAAATATTTAAATTGAATACGCAGTGCGAGGACCTTTCGGTTCAAGGTTACTTTGACCTCTTCAATTCTTGGGGTTTTACTAAATTCGAAGTGTAAATATTCCGTCTTTGTCTTGCTAATTTTGAACCTTTTAACTTCTAACATGGTTTTCCATCAATAAACTGTGGTATAAATTAACTTATCCCTTATCTCAACAAGGCTTTCAGTCAAGAGCAAGGGCTCAACTAATTTGCCTTATTCATCAAGCCTCCACAATTCCTGTCACACCTGTGAGTCCCCTCCACCATGAGGCGCTTGCGGAGGAGTGGTCTTCAATGGCTTTACCAAGGTGCGTAGCGGTGAGCGTTTGGTATATAGCGATATTTATACCTCTTTTCACATCCGAAAATATGAAATTCAAACTCATATGACAAACCAGGGCCGGGTTTGCTTTTTCTTTCTTTCGTTCTTGCAACAATATCAAAAGCTTTTTTTTCAAGGTAAGTTCCCCCAACCACAGATGCTAAGGAGGATAAACTACCAACATTATAGAAGCAAGGCGCTGGCGGTTGTGGGAGATCAAAGCAGACGGGGACAATGGCAGATTCAAGAACTGGTCGAAACTAGGCTGACCAACGGAAGATCTTCATTGGTTGCGCCTTAATTTACTTTATTTCGTACTTTATTAGGTCGCCATGCTACGCCCTTCTTTTTCTTATTAGAAAGAGCGGGACAGGGGGATGAAAGACAAAGAAAAGGAAACGGCTACAGCAGGTTGGCATAAAGGATGCAGTTGCAGCCGCCTGTATAATTATCCTCGTCACGAAGGATTTATTCAAGCTTTAACGGAGCGGTTCAACCCAGAACACTTTTGTCACTGCTGAAGGTGAAACCTCAATAGAACTTTCTTGAGTCTCATCAAAAAGAACAATATTATCTGCGAACATCGTACACTAAGGTAAACTCTCTTGTATATCCTTAGTTATTTCATCTATGACTGAAACAAAAAGATACGAGCTTAGAGCGAATCTTTGGTGTAACTCAATTGACACTTGGAGGCTCTTGACTCCCCTCATGGAAAAGAAACTTGGGCGGTTGCACTCTCGTATATGTCCCTAATGATGTTAATGAAATCCACTAGGTATCATCTTCTTTCTTAACACCCACCAAAGAATCTCTCTCGGAACTTAGTCATAAACTTCTTCTAAATTGAGAAAAACCATACGAAGATCTCTCTTTAGGTCTCTGTATCTCTCTAGTGTCTACTAATGATCTCGTTAAGAAGATGGCTTTCGTAGTCGATCTACCTGACATGAATCCAACTTGATTTCATTAGATCTCACTACACTCTTGAAGTCTTCTCTTCATAACCTTCTCCCACAATTTCATAGTCTAACACATGAGCTTGATACCTCTATAGTTTTCACAATCTTGAATGTCACCTTTCTTCTTAAATTTCAGGATGATGATACTCTTTCTCCACTCATTTGAGATCCTTCTGGAGGTAACTATTTTATTAAAGAGCAGAGTTAGCCACTCTACTCATCTCTCACTCAAACACCTCTAGACTTCGATCAGGATGTAATCGAGAACACACACCTTTAAGGTTCCCATTCTCCCCAGTGCAAGGTGCACTTTTAGAGGGATAATTTGTTTGGAGGACTTTGCCCCTTGCCTTCTGTCCCCTTCTAACTCTACTATGCTTTCTAGAATTGGATCATTGAATAGTGTTTCAAAGTAACATTTCCACTATTCCTTGATGTCTTCATCCTGCGTCAACACCCAGTTTGTGACTGACAATTAAGTTTCATATATGGCTGTGGGGAAGAAGCTGATGAAGGCCATAAGAAACTTATTTTGGGTTCTTTGTGCAATATACACTATCGATTTGATGTTGGAAAATATTAGAAGGAATCATTTGTAAGATCCTTAGTGACTCAAGTTTAGTTGGTTATATCATTCATTTATGGACATCTAAGATGGTTCCACATCGTGAGAGAGCGTACCATGATCGTGATCTAGAGCGACATAGTCTTACCAGATTTGCCACACATTTCATTGCATTAGAGAGCTTTTATAAACATCGACATGATTTAAAAAATTCATTCATGCCCAAGAATATATCATATATAAGGCTGGCCTACATGACAGAATGGACCAATTTGAGATTCGAGCTAAGACAAAGCATCTTATTGAGAACCCTGTACAAGTGTCAAGATCAACGGATTTCATTGATAAAAATCAAATGGGATACTTGTACGATACAATAGACAAAACAAGGCTCAAAATCAAACAGGAGCATTTAAAAGGTTATAAAAAATGATGGACAATTATAAACAATAGGTGGGATAAGACACTTCACTATGATGTTCCTGCATCAAGTATTTGTTAATGTTTTATATTTCATTTAAGCGTTGTAGTAATATGTTAATCGTTGGATTTCCTTGTGGAAGGATATTTCTTGAATCCAATGATGCAATACGGCAAACAAATATGCAATGATGCAGAGGTTATGCATGGTACATTGTCAATGATACAATATTTAGGTATGACTCCACAAATAGAATAAAAGCGGAGGTTAAAGGTAAAGAGCCATATAAATACATGTAACTGAGTTTTTACGACCAAATTGTTAAATTGTTATTGACTTATTTTTAAATCATATGATATTTAAAATGCAATCATATAAGATGAGAATTGGAGGGTGTGGAGATAAAGATATACGATATGTATATGACAAGGTTTCTCTTAATATGTGATATCATATTACCGATGAAGATATCAACGACTATGGGAGCATTTGGTTTAATGTAATAAAAATAAAAAAACAACTTAGGTGGAACTATTTTTTATAGAAAATAAAATATTAATTTTTTGTTTGATGCATGTTGGCACCTCAAAATATCACAAATATTGAATGGACAATATGGGGGCGATTGGTTTAAAAAAAAAGAAGAAAAGGAGAAAATGCAGAGGACATATGCATACAAACTAGCTTATCTAAAGTCCACAGATTTAATCCATTTATCAGTTGAATATTGCGTACCTGTGTTGGCGGCAGTACGCAGCCCGCAGCTAGGTCCAGTCGGCAGTCAATCCCAGTCCAGAAAATAAAATGATCTGGGTAGTCACGGCCTGGGGTTGAACCGGTAGAAGTTGTCCAATGGGCGGCCAGCACTCTACGGATCCAGTCAAATGCAGGCCCACATAGGCCTTTGTTGGCACCAAAAATTTCATAAGTACCTAAATATGTCAAGTTTTGGGCAAAAGTATATGGAAAAAATGAACAGATAGAGGTGACCCACACTATACCACATTTTGGGACCAACAAGCCAAAAGGACCTGATAAGTCTTATTGGGCATGATCGACCCGATACCTGGCCGATAATGATCAAACACGATACACAGTACGCAAATTTCAGCTTGAGTAATGCACGAAGTCGGATTGGAAATGCGACTTGTATTTGACAAGTTACGAGCGAAAACAGATTGAAAATAGACTTCCGATCGGCCTTGGGTGGGCACAATGGACCCGAAGAACAAAATAAGTAGGCCCACAATATCTCTTTGGTCGAGGCCTTTCTGATGATGCCTTGAATGCGAAATACGATTCCGGGTGGCATAATGACCATTTTGCCCCTATTCGGCCCGGGCAACCAAATGTCAGCCTAGTGACGATCAGGCACCACCATCAGGTCCGCCTAGCTCAATGTTGAGCAATGCCAGAATCAGATCGGAAATCCAATGCATATTTGGAAAATTATGCAGAAAACACCGAAAGTCAATTTTTTCGGATGGCCTTATCGTGGGCATATCGGGTCCGAAAGATAAACCAAGTGGGTCGATGAGACTGTATTTGTCGTGGGTTTGTCAATGATACCTTGATTGTGAGAATCCGATGTCGGACGGACCTCAAACGGCAAAATGGCCTCTTTCGCCCTTGGTAGGTTTGGACACTTCGGGACGGATCCGATAACACGCAAGCACATCATTGGGTACGCCGGCCCATATCGTGAGCAACGTTGAAGTCGGATTGAAAATCCGACTAATATTTGGCAAGTTATGGGCCAAAATACCGAGACGGGTCCAAATGACCAAAATGCCCCTTCTCGGCCACATTCGGTTCGGAAGACCCGAACTCGGCCCGATTAACAAACTTGTGGGCTCGTATGATGCGGGAAAGTTAGTACGTACGAAAAGCGATTCGGATCGAAATCCGACCCATATTCGGAAAGTTATGGAAGAAAATTCAAAATTTGTGCTTCTCGCCAACCCACCAGGTCAAGGGCAAAATGGTCCAAGTGATCGAAAAATAATCCGGATGAGCCGGAAATTGAAGTCGGATGTCGGATATATTGATCGAGAAAATTTTCGAGCAAGTAAGCCCACGTGATAGCTTATTTTCGCGGCTTCACTTGGGGCTTATTTAATGGGCTGTCTTTTAATTCATAAATGGGCCCATTTTATATAATTTTCGTGACCTATTTTATGATATATTAATGGGCCATCTCTTAAATCATATATGGGCCTATTAACATGTCAAAAGATGGCCCACGTTGATGTCAACCTTGGCCCATATTCTGGAAACTTCAAAATCTGCCACCTCATCAATTTTGGCCACGTTATTACCTCCCCACCATCCCACTCTCACCCACTTGCCCACGTACACCACTTCCCCCACCATCCCACTTTCACCACTCTCCACGTTCCCACTCCCCCATGCCCACTCTTTGACCAAGTCAAGCCTCTGTTCACGATGCTACTGCCCCCTCCTCTATAAGAAGACATGATGTGCGCAGGTTCAGGAGGTTGGGGAGACCATCGGGTGATTCCCCAGCTGCTGCCCCATCTCTCTTTCCTTCCCTGCTGCTGCCATGCACCAATAGAAAGAGAAGATGCTGTCGCCACCTCCTTGCTGCTGCCATAGAAGATGAAGATGGAGGCTCTCCTTGCTGCCACGATAGTGGGGGAGGGAGGGGAAGGAGCATGCTGCATGCTCCTGTTGCTCCTTCTGGAGATGATACCATCGGTTGTACCAGCCAACAAGGCCTGCCTTGCGCAGACCAGAAGACGCTCCAGCCCCCTGTTTGCACCAATGGATGAAGAAGGAGGTGCCAAGAAGTTCCTGTCGATGCATCCTTTCTCCCCTCATCGCCTGCTGTTGGCTTATAGAGATGAAGAAGGGCTGAACCCTTGTCGTTACTGCCCCTTGATGCCACTGCAGCACCCATTGCTGTCATCGATAGATGAAGATGAAGAAGGAAGAAGAAGCTACGGCAGCTGCTGCTGCCGCCGCACCAACCAACCAATAGAGGTTGATGTCATCTGCCGCAGCTCATGCCAAGGCAAGAACGTGAAGGAGAACAGGAGGGGTCAAAGCCCTCTCCATGGATCTATTTATGCACAGGTGACATGGGAAAGAGTAGGCTGCTGTTCTTATAAACTCTGTCTAAGGAGGAGAAGCTGAGGAGAACAGCCCTTTCTTGCTACCACAACAATAGGAGTAGGAGGAGGACCCATGATGCAGGTGGAAGGCAATAAAGATGAGGTTATACCCGGCCCCCTTGGGACCCATACGATGGGCCAAGGGTCTCCCCGGGTAGCCTCAATGAAGCCAAAATACCATGAGGCTGAAAATGTCTACCCCTCATGAAACCAACGCCAACTCTTCCTACCTTGAGGCCCACTGTTGTTGGGTTCATCTGTTGGCACGCATAGATGAAGATGGTGAATAAAGACCATAGTCTTCTCCACATGTCCATACATTCATATACCCATACCCATGGCCTACTTGACCCCATAACAGGTCACTTTGCCAACCTATACCGACCCCATAGCAGGTCACTTTTTCCAGCTACATATCGACCCGAACCGGTTATGAAACAGCTCACTATGAGAAGCACCATATGCTCCTCAAGATGGTGATGAAGACAGGGTTATACCCGGCCTCTTTGGAACCCACATGATGGACCAAAGATCCCCCGGGTAGCCCTGATAGAGCAATGAATATGAAGAGAGAATGGCCAGCCGGGCCTTGAAGACTCCATGATGGCTGAGCACAAAACATCCACAAGTTATGAATGAATTGTCTACTGACCATGAAATCAGGAGGCCGAGAGTACCTATGAACAGATTCATGCTTATAGCAGGACATGATAGTGGCCTAATTTCGGGCCTAGCTCAGTTCATATGTCCCAGATAGGACTGAAGTTATATGTGCAGTCCCTTGGTCCATCTCATAATAGAGAGAAAAGCTAATGAGCTTAATCACCAAGAGGAAATGATAGTAAAGAGAGTGCCAATTGCGGGGCAGACCTCTATGAGATGAGCAACATCTTTCATGTATAGAAATCTGTACTCCCAAAAGGGATGAGATGACCTCGACATGATGAAGTTGTGGTCATATTTAAACTCCACCATACAAGAATATGTTATGCACTATGTGGCATGAATGAGGCATATGTATTGATACTCATATGATGAAGAGCAAGGCCGGGAGGGCCTACGAAGAAACTGATGCCTATTCCGGGGCATGATCATAGCATGTGTGGGGCATAGCCTTACACACTTATTCTGGACAGAAACTGGAGCCATATGCCCAGTTCTTAGCCTATTTCACAATGGAGGGAGCACATAAGCTCAGCTTACTAAAATGAGACAGGAACAAAGCATGGAAGTGAGGTTATACCCGGTCTCTTTGGAACCCACATGATGGACCAAAGATACCCCGGGTAGCCTTAATAAAGCAAAAAATATGAAAAGAAGAGGGCCAACCGGGCCTTGAAGATGTCATGACAGCTGAACACAGAAATGCTCAATATATACGCAGAAGGAGATTCATACCGGTTGAAGATCATGAAATCCAAAGGCCAAGAGAGCCTATGAATGACTGAATTCAGGGGCATGACAGTGGCTTATGTTTGGACACACAAAAATAGCCCTATATTGACCCATATACAGGTCTGTCGTTGTCCTCTCATTGACCTATATACAGGTCATCATTTCAACCTCCATACCGCCCCATGTTCAGATCATACTCAGGCCTATAACAATCCATATATCAGTCACTCTACCTGACCCATATACAGGTCACATATTAGGCCATATATCGACCCGCATACGGGTCATCTTTTCAGCCATCTATAGACCCCATAACCGGTCACATCTTTCAAGCCTTCACATAAGCCTTGGTCAATGAGCATTTTATCTCGCGAAGCAGTCCCCTATTCAGCCATATACGAGCGGGGACGTTTACATCTTTGCATACTCGCATTCGATAACCATATACCCATGCCAAATGCAGTTCCTCTAGCCGACTCGTATGCGGTGTCACCTATACGCCCCCTCAAGACCCCATGCTTACCGGTCACATATTCACTCCATATCAACCCAGCATACTGAGGTCACCCGGCCATCTATCGACCCCATAACAGGTCGCATATCCAGTCCTCTATTCAACCCCATACACAGGTCATATACCTGCCCCCTCATCACCCCATATACGAACCATATACCAACCCCCTGTTCGACCCATATACAGGTCACTTTCAGCCATATATTAACCTTATAACCAGTTACATATTCAGTCCCTATCGACCTATATACAGGTCATGTTTTTAGCTATATATCAACCCCATAGTCGGCCATATATCTAGCCTATATTGACCCCATATCAGGTCGTCTTTCCCAACCCATACCGACCCCATAACAGGTCATATATGCAGAGTCTATATCAACCCCATATAACAGGGGGAATGAAGATGGGCTGCGACGAAGAGATAAGGCGATATCCGGCCCCCTTAGAACTCGTACGATGGACTAAGGGCCACCTAGGGTAGCCTCTAAAAGCCAAGATACTACGAAGTTGAAGATATGAAGCATATGAAGACATGGCCAATCGGGCATAGAAGATGATGAAGACTTGGTCACCCGGACCAAGATATGACGATGACATGATGACAAGGCCAAATGTGGCCCAAATGACATAAAAATCATATATCTTAAATATTTTGACACATAAAAAATATTTAAGATGCATAACATAAGCCTATACTTAGGCAATATTCATGATACTTGAACAAATATTATCGGGTACGTCCCGAAATGTTTGGTCCGGACGGGGCTCCGAACATGCACTCGATGTCATCGATCCATCCCAAAGTGGGAAGAGTACATACACTCAATCCATTAAGGAAATTCTCACTTTATCTAGAGCGAGGTCAATTATAGACCAAAACTCTATGGTTTAAGTGGAAAGTCCATGTCTACATAAGACGGGATATCCTCAAATAAGATGTATGAAATGACATGGTATGATAGGATTATGGCTATGTTGAAGCCTCCCCACATGACGATGTGATTATGTTTTGTGGATATTGTTTCCTTTATACGAGTTGCTACGACGGTTAATCGGGTGTTCGAGAATCTCGATGTAATTAACATCGGAAATTCGCAACTTCCG
Source organism: Cryptocoryne crispatula var. balansae (assembly GCA_036172225.1). Lineage (NCBI taxonomy): Eukaryota > Viridiplantae > Streptophyta > Magnoliopsida > Alismatales > Araceae > Cryptocoryne > Cryptocoryne crispatula. The sequence goes on along the minus strand of CM069920.1, from coordinate 13,740,140 downwards.
ATGGAGAGAGGTCCAAAGACAAACTTTATGAACCCTAACCTCGATATACATATCTTATGCATATCACATATTTTGGTAAATATTTTCTATGAAATATCATATATTTTCATAGTAGCCAAAGGTAAGATGACGAAAGTTCATTTCCCAAATAAACGAAAGTCAAATGAATTTTCAAACCATACTATGCCATACACACACATATTCACATATATTTTTATATGTAAAATCTCGAGGTTTCACAGCCTCCCAACAGGCCTCTTCCAGAAGAAGTCTCATAGGAGTAGGAAGACTGCACCGTCGGAGCAATTGGGGGAAGGAGGAACTGAATCCCACGTATATCTGATCGATCCCAGTCCCTTCCCGAGCAAAAAATCTCTTTGCGGAAGGATCGCCCGCCGGAAGGGAAGTCCTTTAAGATTACGTTAAATAAACGTAACAGAATCATGGAAAAGGGGAGGGGAAGTCGATTCGGCATATGATGGACTCCTGGGTCCGTCTCAAAGACGGACAGCTATGTTCGGGAAGGTCTCCCAGGACGGAAGATGAGGCGTACGGTTATAGAAGTGGAAGAGAAGCGGGAGTAAGGCCGGCTGGGTCCGCTTACATCGGACCCTCTCCGAGTCCGTCTCTGGGCAGGACTCCTTGTTTAAGGAGGTTTCCCAACCAAGAAAGGAGACTGTCGAGGCCTATATAAGCCTGGCTAAGGGCAGACGGCGGAGGAGGAGAGAAGACAGAGAGATTCGACACCCCTGAGCAAACAAGAAGAAGGCCGAGAGAGAGAAGAGAGCATACTGGAAGCCCTTCCTGCCGTCGGACCTCCTTCCCACGGCTGTTGTCACCACCGGACGCCTCTCTTGCAGCAGCCGCAGTCGCCGGACAAGCCTTCAAAGCTTGCCGTCGTCGCCGTAGGTCTTGGCGGAAGCCGCTGTCGTCGCCGGAGGTCCTTGTAGAAGCCGCCGTCACCGCCGGAGCACCCTCCGGAGGAAGCTAGCGCCGCCGGAATCCCCTCCGGACGCTGCCGTCGCCGTCGCCGCCGCGAACCTCTCACGTCCACGCCGTAAGCCTCTTCCGCGGATTGGTGAACAGTGGAGGTCGCGCGGTCATTTTGCCCAACTTATGTCCACGCGGGACATATGAATAGTACCAGCTTAAAAGAAAGGAGAAGAAAAGAAAAAGAGGAGTCGCGGCCGCGGGAAGAGGTCGGACACGTGATCCGCGAGGCGCCTGCGCGATCGGGTGTTGACTCGCCGGTCAACATTGATGGTGGGGCCCACTTGCTGAAGAGTTTAAAAAGAAAGAAAGAAAGGAGGCCCGCCGGACCAGCCAGCGGGTGCAAGGAGGAGAAAAATGGGCCGGCCCATTGAGTTGGAGCCGTGGGCAGAACAGTAAATAAGAAACAATTTCTCTTTTAAAATGCACAATCAAGTGAAAATCTAAATAAAAATCCATTAACTAATTAAACAAACCGGGGCGAGCATCTGGCCGGCTAAAAACCAGCCACATGGTCTCGGCATAATTTAAAAGAATCAAAATAAATAGGAAAGCAATAAGCCGGCTTTTAAGCACGCTTCTTGACCCATAATTCAAAAAAAATCAAAATAAAACAAATAATGAACATAAATTAAATAAAAATTCACTAAGTTAATTTCACAAACCGAGGCGAGCATCTGGCCGGCTAAAAACCCGCCACATGGTCTTGGCTAAACTTAAAAGAATTTGTGGGTCGGTTCTAAACCTTCCCCTTAAACTTTTTAAGGTGGACATACAAAGGTCATTAAAAGACCCCAATGTCATACCATGTTCATTAAGTTATATGAGGCCGTGCATGATCAACATGCCAATAAGCCGAGTATATACTAATGGAGAAGTGGAGGGAAATACCCATAAGTCTGTAAGACCGGGTGTATTCCTTTCAAAGGATTGACAGACACTATACTCATCAAGAGTTGAGCAAGGATATTCTCAAAACGTGTCAAAGCTGAGAAGTTGTATTTTCTGGACTGTGAACGTCCAAGACAGACATACAGGAAGCTGTACTTTTGATCTATATTATTGAAGGGAGTCAATTATCTCATTGATCCGATGGGATGCCAAGCACTTAAATAAAAGAAGACAACAGAAATAAATCTGTAATTGAACCTGGAATCCGGACTAAGTTTTGGCCAAATCCAGTTCTGATTTACAAACAAAAATTTAAATCACACACATTTGAACAATCTCAAATCATAAGAATCTGTAAAGATCTGAAATTGAGGTTCCGAGATTTGAAGTATGCAGAAAATTTGAAAAGACACAAATTTGAATTGCTGGAACTCAGGCCGTAGCTGGGGACCTGAAATCTGAAAAACTGTAAAAATTTTGAAACTGTGAAACTGAAATAAAAAAAACTCTGAATTAAAACATGAAGTCTGCAATATAAAAATCTGGAGTTTGAACCTGCAAAACGTGCACAAGCCCAGGAAACTGAAAATCAGAATGCCCCATAAAATCTGAAATCTGAATAAAAATCTGAATAAAAATCTGAAATCTGAATTTAACCCATTTAAAAATCTGAACTTAACAGTGCAGAACTTTAAATCCGAAAGTTTGAGGCTCATAAAGCCTGCAGCCGAAAATCAGAAACATGGAGCCTGCAATGTGCAGAATTTGTAAGAAGCCTCAAATTCAGACTAGGTCCGAGATTTGAAGAGCAGAATCTGAACTTAAAAATCTGAAAACCTGGTCAACTCGTAAATCTGAGAGGTACTAACTCTTAAGAATCTGAAAGCCCCAAGTCTGAGATCTGAAATCAAACCTGAAAATCTGAAACCTTTAAAGTCTGAAATTTGGAATCAGCAATCTGAAGTCTGGAGCATAAAGTTTGAAAATCAGAGGTCGGAGGCCAAAAATGTATGAATCAGAAAATCTGAGGTTGTAAAAATTCTGCAAGATTCCAGACCTGAAAATTTTGAAACGTATAGAATCTGTAGGGAATCTAAATTCTGAACCTGAATTGAGGTCCGAAATTTGAAACAGAATCTGGACTCTGAAATCTGAAAATGACGAATCAATTCACTGAATATAAAAGAATCTCATCATGTTCAAACCAAACTCAGTCAAAATAGACCTGTTTTAATCAAACTGAACTTAATTCAAATGAATCTTAAAATTAAACCCCAAGCAAGCCTGCAGTCTGAAAACTGTAAAATTCAATAACATCAAAATAAACCTTAAATCAAATCAAACTAAAACCAACAAGCAAATTGAAACTCAAATCTGTAATCTGAACAAATCGGAAGTTAGCAAATGAAACTTTAACCAACTCACTAAATTCAAAACCGGCCTTAATCAAACAGAGTCCATTCAAACCAAAGGTAGATTAAAACCCATAAACCAAATTCAATTTCTGGAACTTGTAGAGCAAATCAGAACCCCCCTTTTAATTGAATCTAAAACAAATCCAACTTAAAAAAAGATAGAGAAACCTATTCATGCAGAAATCATAACAGAAGCATAAAATCTGAAAATTCATTCATCAAGTTCCTAAAATAATAAACATGAACTAACAACTTAATAGCCCACATCCAAATAAGAAATCTCAATCGGAACCTTGATCCAAATCCCAAACAGAACCTGAAGAATAAGATAATTTAAGGCCAAATTTAATCCAAACCAAATCTCCCAAGTTAAATCAATTTCACTCAATCCAAGCCAATTTCTCAAGTTAAACCCATTCCAGCAAACCATATTTCTCAATAAGCCCAAATCCCATTAAAAAATCAATCCATAAGCAAACTGTCTTTAACCCAAATCAAGTTTAAAATCAATCAACAAATTCAAATTGAATCAATAAGCAATTCAAACAACTTCAATAAAAAAACAATTCATAAATTAAGTTTAATCAATCAACTTCAACTTAAATCAATCAATTCAACTCAAATCAACTCAAATCAATTTTAATCAAAACCAAACTAAATTCAAACACATTAAGTGCTTGCATTCTATCAAACTCATGGGACTGTTTTCTCCTATGTGTGAATGTTTATTTTTGTGGATGTATATTTCCTACTTCCATGGATTGCTATGACGATAATCAAGGGTATTCGAGTAATCTCGATGTAATTAACGTCGGATCTTCGCACCATCCGACGGAGAGAGGTCAAAATCATTTTCAAAGAACCTAACAACCTCAACATATAATTTTGACCCTAGTTAGTACTTTTATGGAATACCATCTATTTTCCTAAGAAGTCAATGCTAAGGTCTAATCCAAATTCAAAAGGAAAATGAATTTCCAAAACCAAAATCTTTCAACTCCTTAGATTTTTGAGGTTACATCAGTGCACTTAAATATAATTCTATAAAAATAATTTTAACTACTTTTTGCTGGTAAAATATTTGACATTAGTTTATTTGTAGTAGTGAGGTCACTCATGCTTTGATTGTATGATCATAATTCTTTGGTGTGTGACATGACTATGGTGCAAATATGTATATGTATAAAAATAAGAAACTAAAATAATTATTTTGAGTCTCTAAAATTATCAATATTCCTTTACTTTTCTTTTTTATTCCTCTTACAGAAGTTAGATTTGACTTACATAAAATTACATTTAACTAGCCGCAGCTGCACTCTTCAACAAAGTTAGATGCTGAAATCCAGAATTTTATGGAGTCAACACATCACATTTTCTATTGAGTTGCATTTTACACGTAAATAAATAAAGACAACGGAGGGATTTTCAGGAAAAGTGGATGCAATCACCCCATTTTACATAGATCCAGATGGACTGCACCTTCACTAGGTTAAAAACACATGAAACAAATAAACGCATAGTCATGTACAACGTCAAGGAATTGCATAAACCAACGTGAAATTAAACAGAGCACTTACGAAGTAAGGAAGGTTCCTAGTTTCTCCATCTTCTATTGTTGTGGAAATCCACTTGATTATCTGTAAATCATAAGGATAATCATGATAAAGTGTGGAAGAGACTACAAAAGTTTGCTTGAGCATTTCCGGACGGTAGAGTTGGTGTAAAATTTCAACAATATAAACTTAAACATTAAACAAATCATGCCAATTAAGGTCAGCTTTCCTTAGTTGAATCTGATAGAGATGTATCAAGACAGGTTATGCTCATGTGCAAATGCCAATTGCCTAGTGAACAAAAAGAAACTACAGTGATAGGATGTGAGATCAGCATGAGCGTAATGGAAGGGATGTGATAAAGTAGGTTCAAGCACATGCTTGTGCACACGTATATATTCTCTGCATTTGCTTCCAAGCAGAAACATTTGGACTGGTAGGAGATCTGCTTACCTATATAACCCAATCTGCAAATCTCAGGGACCTCACCTCACCTCACTAAAACCGACAGTATGACATTCGCTAGAAATTTTAATACTCAACAAATTGGAATAGAGTACATAAGCAAGTAATGGAGAGATTCAAAGAAGATAGGTAAGCAAGAAACTCACATTGAAGAGTACATGAAAACTGTTGAGCTACCCAATATCCAACCATGTACACAATCTAAAAACATATTCATGTAACACCACCTGAAAGAATTAACAGCATAAGTGCTGTTGCTGGACACAGTTGGATGGGGACACCAACTTAATTTATCAATGTGGTAATTTCATTTCTACCTGAATCTTATATATATTGACATCAAGATATCCATAAAAAATGTCTCCACCAAGGCAACTGATGTGATAGGCAAGGATATGGGGGATGGTTATGCAGGACATAGGTAGGGTGGCTTGTGAAGATGCAAAATGATGGGGGCATCACCCATGTTGGTGGGAGAGGGTTGCAGATGATGGGCTCCATGTACGGAATGCCAAAGGCCCCAGGTTGATCAACATGACTGACAGGAGAGGAAGAAGAGAGAAATGAGCCAAGGATAGAGGGTGAAGAAGAAGAGAAGGGAATGAACGTAGGACCTACTGGGAAGCTTCAAAAAATTCTTCATTCTAGCTTGCCCTTGAGGGTACATGATAGTGAGTTTTATAGTCTTCTTTATATACAAAATTTGACTTAATAATTCTATTTCAAACATACCTTCGACTTGTATCAAACATGACCATTCAAACCTAGCCATCATTATAAAAATTACATTTGCATCCACAATGAAACATACACCTACTTCTGTACATGCAGCCCAACCATGGTTGCATCAACCCCCCCCCCCCCATAAAACCTCATCCCCAAGTTTGGTTTCCACAACATAGGATAGAAGTGGCAGCTCGGTCATCAATTAGCATAGCCTGGCGCGAATGGATGGTCTATAACTTTACTTGTAGGAATAAGTGGATTCCCAGGCTCTAAAGTACTTGAATATCTTATCTTGTAATATGTTAACATCAAAATGTTTCTAAAGTACTCTGCTATGATAATTAATGTGCTAACAGGGGGTTTGGGCACTATGCAGAACATGGATTGATCGATTAAGAGAGAGAATCATGGAAGCTCCAAGGAAGGCAAGAGAGGAGGAGACAAGGAAGGATAACAGAACTTCTGTGAATAGAAGGCAGTGGAACCTGCCGCAAGAAGGGATGAAGCAGTGATTAATTTGCATCCAGAAGAAGTTTCCCAAAGCTAGCATAGGTTTCTTAAGAATAGTATAGCCAGTAAAACTAACTTGGGCTTGCTCATAATGGCTCGATTAAGCAAAAAGTACCAATTTAATTTGTTTAACTGAAACGAAGTGAGTCAATCAGCATAGATGTCCTTAAGAGAAAGTATTAATGGATTCATTGATATGCTGATTGACTGAAAATATAATGAACAAACTAATTAAAAGGAGAAACACACATCAAACGAATCAACCAAGGATTGCACAACTTCAAGGGTTTATTTGGTTTTAGATTCCTGAGAATATAGCATGTCACAAATAATTCTCTGTATCTTAGGCATCTACAGTTCGACTCCTACAAAGCTTTGACAAGTATATTGGGTTACTTTAATAGATATCCTGATACGTCTCTATTTGCACCTTATACTCCCATAAAGATCTCATTATTTTGTATACCCTAAGAAACACAAAAATGCTGTGTATTGCCCTGATAATTAGGCCACAAAATTGATGGTGCTAAAATTTCAAAAATCATACTCTACCATTACCCTCTTTCCCCCAACGTGATTTGAGAAGCCCCCCTCCTGGCATTTCCCTGATTGGGGGCCGTTTGCAACCCCCCCAACCTGGATGAGATCGTTGGGGACATCTGTATAATAGGGTCACCTGAACCAAACAAGATGAAACTCTTAGATCATTAAAATTTACAGGATTGCATGTGATCAGGATATGCTTCTTTGACATCTTCTAACACACAGAACTCAGTAGATGTGTATGTGCTTTAAACTTTTACTACATAAAAATGTCAATCTTGCAACAGAGGCCAAATGTTTCTTACTATTCTACATGCTATGTTCATGGATTTACTAGGTACTTGAAACTTATATCCACTTCAGAGCTGTCTCTTCAACATAATTGTGCCAGATTCATTCAAAAATTGAAGGTTCCTCCATTCTCTCTCTATATGAATACATAATTCACAATCCACTCATCTCTGTTTCTTAAGTAAATATTTTTATGTCAGATCTAGTGATAAATACTATTTCTCAAAGTAGATCAACAGTAACTGAAATACTTGAGCAAGAATAAATTTTAGATTTCTACACATGCATGGTCAAAATGATTGTAAAAAAAAGAGGTAATTAATGTAGCTAGTGTATGTATTCCACAAATTGGGTTAAGAAGTAAGATTAAAGAAAACTTTGGGGGGGGTACAGATGCCTCGCACAAAGTATAAAAAGTAAAGAGAATATATTTATTTGATGAGATCCCAACAGACATGTTAGAAACGTATGCCATGGATATGAAAAAGTTCATGGAAGAGAAAAAAGTATTCAAGATTTGCTATGGCCTATCTTATACCATCAAATACCCATTTTATTAAAAGAGAATCTCAATTAATAACATTTAAAAGTGAACAAAATAAAAGCTAAATCGATTTCATTTTTATATGAAAGACTATTCATGATCTTCGCAAGAATTGACAAGTTACTCCTAGTAATAGTTTTAGATGTCAAGAACTCAAGATTAAAAGACAAATAAATGCATTTAAAAGAAATATTTCTCCTAAAATAAAATGAAGAGAATTAAAAGAGATGATAAAACAAACATTTAAAAATGAACTTAAGAAAAGTGATCGGAAGTCAAACATAGAAACTAATACTATTAGGACAAACATGGCTACAAAGCTTAAAGAGGTTGCTAACAAAGTACTTGAAGAGTCTACATAACATAGTCCACTTTAAACAAAGACTTGTGGCAAAATGAACAACAAAATGACAAAGAATGAAATTAAATTGACAAAAAAGATTGCCTAAATGTGTTAACAACGAAACTTATGAACAATAAAACATAGCAAAAAGGGAAGCAAGAAAGACTATCAGATGAGCAACAGATGATGATTTTAAATAGATCTATTTATAAATTAGCAAAAGTGAGGGAGAGAAGGTTTAAAGATCTTAACAAAGTCAAATGTATCAAAGAAAGAAATGTTTTAATTGTGATGGCATTAAAGAAGGAAGGAAAGAAAATTTATTTTGATATCCTTTTATCGACAACTTTGCTAGAAACATAAAAGATAGATAATGTCACAAAGCTTATAAATTATATTAGAAGAACTAAATTTCCAGAGGTTAAAGAAGTAATGAGGACAATAACAAACAAGGCATGTGGCACCATAGCATAGCATTCTTGTTGAGATATGAAAATTGTTTCAAAGATATAAGGGTGAAATAATAAATTCAACTTTTAACAAAATTTTATTATCTCAAAAAATAGCAAGTGATAGAAGAAAGAACATCATCATACATATTTTAAGGAAAAAAATGCAGAATTGCTCTAACTATAGAGGGATTACGCACATAGGTTATACTATAAAATTATGAGAAAGAGTTATTAAACAACAATTAAGAATTGTACAAATATTCTAACTAACCAATTTGAATAATTGTACAAATATTTTAACTAACCAATTTGAATATGTTTGGTTAATTGATAATGGAAGCTATTTTTCTTATTAGAAGTCAGATAAAAAAATATCAAGATATGAAGAAAGATTTGCATATGATGTTTATTAACTTGGAAAAAGATTCATTATAGAGTTCCAAGCAAGGAAGACAGTACCGGAGATCGGATTGGCTAGTGTGGATTCCAATTCAATCTAAATTAGATTGGCAAAATCAACCTATTTCATGGGTTCCAGGTTTATAATCGGGTGGCAGGCTGCCACCAATTCTGCCAGTATTGGTCAACTGATTTGTGCTAGAATCGACTGATTCAAGGGGGAATCCTCTCATGGATTGGATTTCCCCCCTGAATTGGGTCGGCATGTGCCGATCTCGATCCAGATTGACCAATGCTGAAAGCCATTCAAAGAATAGCAAGTTTGTAGCAGTATACATGCTAACAGGTGTAGTGATACATATGCAATTAATCTTACATGGTACACATGTAAAAAATCCAAGAATATTTCACTGTCAAGGAAACTGCAAAAGCTCTGAGCAAAGGATGGCCAATTGAACAGATCTACCAGATACCTCATAAATATTGTCTGAACCATTATATCTTGCTACCAACTGGGATGCAATATTCAGATCATCAACTTGAAAAGCATCCCATATGGTCTTTATGTTCTTGTTTCTCAGATCATCCTCTGTGGAGTTTCTTTTATAACGCACAATAAATAGTTGAGGTACATCATTAGGATCACCATACCTCCTAGGCCCGCATGTTTCATAACTGTTCTCAGTAAAAAGGTAGAACAAGCAATAAGCCTGCAGAAAAAAAGTGGAATCAGTAAAAATATAAAAAATAATTAAAGAGAAAGTGCTGTATGTATAGACAATTATATTTCTTAAAATGTGTATCTAAAGTTATTCCGTTATTCCAATTTCATGATGGTGAAATGTTTGCCAAATTAGTGGCATGTGGTCAATTGCATAAAATATATACTTGCTAAGTTGACCATAATAGAAATGGATTAACATTAATAATATCAAGTAGGAATGACTATCAGTATTCTGTTAATTTAGTTTGCCTATAGGTTGAATACAATTCTAAACAAGTATCTTCTGAATGAGTACTAGAAATTTTGACAGTAGAGATCACGTTGTTCCTGTAACCAAGTTCATCTTAATTACATTACATACCATTTTATACATGAATGTTGAAACCTCAATTTTAAAATTTTAAAGTCCCCTTTTTTTGCTAGGCAACTATGACTATGAAAGTAGATGGTAAACCATAGAAGTATAGCTAATTATATATGGTACAAGTAGAAAGGAACTCAATGTTCACATGGGGATTACTCTATCACTTAGAAGACCTAAATCACATTTTACCTTTGTTGAGATTATTTTGAGATCTTTAAAATTTATTTTGACCTCTTCTCACTGAACTTCTGATATTTTAGTGTTAATTACACTTAATAACTACTCATACGTTCTTGATTAACCATCATAGTAACTTTTGAACAAAAGCCATTCATCCACAAAAAAAATTGGATACATATCCTCATGAGTCATGACCTTAGCTAGAATGCCAATCTTCAGTGTTTTGGACTCGTTTAAATTTTGTTATTGGGATTTTAAATTTATTTTTATTTTAGATTTCAGTTTTGGACTTCTCCAAGTTTAAGTTTTTTGGATTTGAAAATTTTCGTATCTCACATTTCTGTTTTTCTTTTGTATATCTTTTTTCTTCTGTTTTCCTGGCTTACTGGTTTACTGGTTTTGGAAACTATCAGTTCTGTCTTCTGTTGTAAACCTCAGATTTCACATCCTAGATTTTGAAAATTTTGTACTAATTTTTGTTTCCGGATTATTTCCCGTTTTCTGGTTGACTGATTCCCGTTCTCAGTTTCTGCTCCTTCAGTTTTCTGTTCACAGTTTCTGTCTTGAAATTTCTTACTTTTCTCAATTTTACAGTTTTCTCTGTTTCTGTCTGCAGTTTCTCGGTTTTCTTACTTTTACAGTTTTCTCAGTTTTGCAGTTTTCTGTTTCACAATTTCTGGTATTTTCTGCTATTCTTTATTTCTATTTCAACTTCTGGTTTCTGTTGTATTTTTTGGTTTTGCTGCTTGCTGCTGTTTTTTGTTTTGACTTCGGTGTTAAGATAGAAAACTTGTCAACCTTTAATACTTAGGATGTTTTTGATTTGTTAAGTCTCATTTTAGTTTAGCTTTGAGTTTACGAGCTGTTTTATGCCATTTTTCTATCTTCTTGACTGTTTTTTATTAATTATTATTTTTTATTTTCTCTTTTTCTGTCTGCATTCATCTAAGGTCATGCGGCCTTGCAATTGCTCCACATAAAATAGGAATAGAAATAAAAATTTCATTCACTTTGAGAATTTTGCATCATAACAAAGGTGGCAGGTATAAAAGCCATAAATCCCGTCCAATGAGTTTGGAATAAATCCCTTGGACCTTTTATGGGTTTTGGGGATTCCTTCCACATGGGGGCATCTCCCCTACAGTGATTTAATTCCATTGGCTAATTTAGAGCTTGTTGCCATGAAATTCATGCATGGCTCTTCATTAACTCAATGGGATATCTCCTTCAGCATTTGACGGAGTTTTACACTCCATCCATGGGAGGCTAGCAAGGGAGCACAAGGGCATGTTTGATGAGCTCCCCTTAGCTCACATTCTCTTGAATTTTCACCTAGGGTTTTTATTTTCAAGGCATAGTGCCATCCTAGGATCTACCGCAATAGCCTTGGTGTGTGTTTTTTTCATTTCATTTTCATAGCATAGAACCTTCTTAGGGTCAACCCCCAATAGCTTTGTCTGTGTTCTTGTTTTGTTTTAAGAATTTTTTATGGCCAGTCAAAGCCTGTTATTGAGCCATAATGGGCCTGCTGTCCCGTGGATGAATTGGACCTGTGTGAGACCTGTCCTCTTCTGTCCATGGCCTGATGTGGTAATGCATTGCTTATTGGGCCTGTATTGGGCCCAGCTTTTTGGCTGATATGAGCCTGATGTTTATTGACTTGAAAAAGAACAATGATAAAGTTTCAAGAGAGACTTTGCAATGGGTGTTGAAATGAAAAATAGTGCATGTTAGATATATACAAGTGATAAAAGATATGTATGATGAAGCAATCACTAGAGTATACACAATTGAAAAAGAATCAAGAGATTTTCCTATTTCAATTGACTTACATCAATATTTTGCAACAAGTTTTTAAGTTTTAACTTTTCGCATTAGTTATGGATGAACTAACAAAGACCGTACAAGATGATATACGTTAGTATATGATACTTGCAGATAATATAATATTGATAGATAAGACATAAGAATAGGTGAATAGAAAATTAGAATGGTAGAAAAACACTTAAGAGATTAAGAGTTTCAAGATAAGTAGAACTAAAATATAATATTAATGAAAATCAAAGAGAAGAAGGTAAGAGTATTAGTTTAGATGGAATAAGATTATCTCAAAGAGCTTAGTTCACGTATCTTGAATCAATTATTCAAAAAGATGGAGAATGTGATGAAAATGTTAATCATAGGATTAAAGCAGGTTTGATGAAGTAGAGACTGGCTATATAGATTCTACATAATTGTAAGACTCCACTAAAATTGAAAAAAATTTGTATCGTACAACTATAAGATTGCAACCCTGCGCAATAGTGAACGTTGAACAATAAAAAAAATGATTCTAAAATAAGTGATGCTGAAATGAGAATGTTAAAATGGATGAGTGGTCATACTAAATTAAATAGAATAAATAATGAATATGTTAGAAAAAATGTAGGAGTAACGACAATTGTGGACAAATTGAAAAAAAAAAGAAAATTTGAGATGATTTGGACATATTGAACATAAACCTAATGAAACTCTGATTAGAAAATTAGAAATATTAAAATAGCATAAATAAAAAGGATGTGGTATACTTAAGTTAACTTGGAGAAGAATAATTCAATATGATTTGGACGACTTAAATATCTCCGAAGAAATAACTAAAAACCAACATGAGTGGAGAAATAGAATCTATATCGACGACTCCAAATAACTTGGAACTAAGGCACAGGCTTAGAAGAGTAGTTCTTTTAAAAACATTTGTTTGTCTTATGATTTTAATTTGATTTTAACATCTAAAATTACTAACCTATGTTCACTTGTTAAAATTTTAGTAGAAATAACTTTACAATTCTTGCAAAGAGCACAATTAATCTTTCTTGCATGAATGAAATCAATTTAACTTTTATTTTGTCCACTTTTAAATGTTATCAAGTGAGATTCACTCTTAATAAAATGAGTATTTGTTAGTTTAAGATCATAGGCTATAACACAATCTAGGATATTTTTCCTTCTTCATTTAAATTATTGTATTCGAAACTTGCACGGATTTTCTCATATCTATGGTATATGTTTTCAACATGTCTATTGAGAGCTCCTCCAATAAATATATTCCCTTCATTTACTACATTTTGCATGAGATCATCTATATCCTCCTAAAATTTTTATTTAATCTTTTTAATTCAATTTGTGGAACATATGCACCAACTACATTAGTTACCTCTCCTTCTATAATTGTTTTTACCATAATAATCATATTTTCTACTCTGACACCATGGCATCATTCAATGTGTTATCAACAACAATATCTACCCTTTTTATTTGTAGCCTTTTATGTATACCATTGTATATATCTTGCATTACTTACTTTTTTATATTTCTCCTCTATCCAATTGGCTTCTTGAATGCAAGCAATATTAATTCTTATTCTCTCCAAACTATCAACAAGTTTCACAAGTTTTTCTATGAGGGACCCAATATTCCAAATACCTATTATTATCATTCTTTCAATCTTTTCTTTCTTAAACTTCCTTATACAATAATGTCTACTTGTTTTCAAGTTTGTTTTAAAACTTATCTAGCTCCCTAGAGACCCTACTATGAACTAACTTCTTTAACACACCCGTCATTGATGTAGGAACCATTGCTTATTTAACACCACATTAGGGTGCTTATGTGGCACATTGCATGCTAAGTATGCCCTCACTCTCATTGTACTTTTCGCTACATCTAGACTTGAATGCAATGCATCACAAGTACAGTACACTCTAACATTTATATCATTTAAATCCATATCATGAGGTGTGACAATAGTTTTATGTTGGTCATCACTCATAGCAACCCCCCTCTCTCATCCAGGCCCGGGACAGACCATGGCAAATTTGGGCTTGGGATATGTACACAAAATGTATTAGATAAGATACTTAAAGAATACATTTGAGAGAAGATAGCAACATCAATTATGGATAAACTGAAAGAAAGATTAAGATAGTTAAGACCAATTGGATATAGATATAAAAAGTGAATTCATGGAGAACATTAGCAAAAAAAGAGATCGTGGTAGAGCTAGGTTTACTTGAAGAAAGTAATTTAAACGTTCTTATAAATAGTTTAAAATCATCGCAAGTAGACAGAGAATCCATGCAGCCAGCCCAAGATAATTTGAGAATACAGCTTGAGTTGAGCTGAGTTTAGGATTGACGTAAAATAGGAAATACTTGCTGTGAGCTGTCAAAATTAATGTGACAATGGCTTCCACCAGACTCCGCAAAGCTGTGCTCCCTACCTCCACCATCAGAAATGTTCTATGATCTCCACCTGCCTTCTCAAGCAAGCTACAAGCAGATAGTGAAGAAAAATAAAGATCGAGAAAGAAAAATGTAAGATAAAAGAAGTGAGGGAATAGAGAAGAGAAGGAGAAAACAGGGAGAAACAAAAGAAAAAGGAGTCATCAAATCAGTATCGTTCATGGTTCATAGAAGTAATCAGCAGATATGATGCAGGAGGGGAAGCTGAAACCCACTAATCTGACTCCCAAACAAGCACCCTTGGACAGGCTGGACCTGGTTTTAAGCTATTCTGGACAAAGATCATGGGATCGGAATTGGGACCAAGATCGGTGGGTCTCAATCCAACCCGGATCTGATCAGCAGATCCTGGTCGATCCTCTGGGAGAAAAACCGATCTGAAATCGGTCCTTCAAAAAAACTTTAAAAATTAATATATAAAATGGGCCAAGATTGGATTCCGATCTGATCTAGGCCCTTTTAGTGCCAAAAGGCCCCAAAACAGGCCGTATGAGGTCTCTGCAGCGGCTCTTCGCTGCCACGGCATCTCCTCCACCCTAAACCTTACCGGTTGTCATATTGGGTTCATCAAGAACCCATATGGCAGACTTGGCTTAAGTCACCAAATCCATGACTTACTAGGTCTGATCCATCTTCCCTGACCAATAGGGTGGGGAAGACCACCACGGTGGCATTGTGGGCCGATTCCGGCGAAGAATTGCTGGAATCAGTCGAGAATCAACCGATTGGGTCCATTCCGGTCCCAATTCCATCAAAATTGGGCCTGATTCAGTTTTTACTTAAGCCCCGGGGATTGGCCAATTCCCAATCTGATCCTGCAGGATCAGTCAATCCGGCACTGATGCAGCCAATTCCTCTGGGAGTTGGCCCGGATCGGCTATTCTGGGGTAAAATCATATCGGCAGGAGCCAATACAATCTGGTGATCGGCTAATTCTGCAAACTATGGCTATGGATCATATTCATCTGGCAAGACCAGGTGAACCAAGCTAGATCAATTGGACCAGGCTTTGAACCAGTTTGAGTGAACCAAACAGCACTGAGCCAGGCTGGATTGGCAGGAGCAGGTTGGACCAGTCGTGATTGGCTGGACAAGACTGAGCTAGCAATCCCAGTTGGTCCTATCATGTGGCCAGTTGAACACAGGCTACCTGGTGTCCAGATGGCAGGACTCATGCTGACATAGGGTTGGGCTCATATAATGGATGTGGGTGTGCAGCAGGTCTTTTTGGCACATACAGGAGGTTCCAACTGTAAGATTGTCGCAGAGACAATGGCACCAAAAAGCTCATTCATGCAGGCAATAGCTATTCTGGGATGCCAAGGGGTTATTCATGGTGGAAGGCGGCAGAGTAGGGGTCTTGGCCTCGTGAGGTGGAATGGCTCAGGAGGGAAGTGGGTGACAGAGGAACAGGGCTGCAGGAGTCACAAGGTTCGCATGGGGTGGGTGCAGGCCATGCATCAGTGGGACTGGCTATGCTCGTGAGGGGGTACAGCAGCTGGTCATACATGTATCACCACAACTGCTGCAAGGCTGCTGCTTGGTGTGAGGAAAGAGGTTGAATTGGTGCTGTGCTTCAGTGTGGCTGCTGGTCAACATTGAGCAGCTCAGTAGGTGAGGCGAGTGTGGAAGTGGACTAATAGCCCTGGTGCGCAGGAGCCTGTACAATGGTGGGCTTGGTGATGACTCTGCAGCAGCCGCAATCTCATGTGGTGCGAACAATGGTGATCGTATGTAGAGAAAAAGGAAGAGGGGAGGAAATGAAGACAATGGAGGCTGAAGATGCGGGGAGGAGCCAAATGAAAGCCTCCTCAGCCAGATGGAGAGAGAGGGACAGGAAGAATCAGGAGCTGAAGGTGCCTCAAAACCTTTACATTTCTTCATTTGTTTCATCCATGTTCATTCCTTTTGTTGGGGACGGGGTGTCCACCAAGAGAGGTCCACCTTACATTTTAGTTCTTCCGAATATGTAACTACAAAGTAACCCTTACTCTTGACAAACTATGACTCTTTTAAACACTCAAACTTCAAATTTTTATTTTGATGCTTTTAAAACCAGAAAATAAAAAAGATACACAAAAGAAAATCCTAAAAGTAATAAGTTCCAAGTCAATGTTGACATCGACTGATCTCATCCAGTAGTGACATGTCCCTGTGAGTTGACCAATCATACATGTGGACCAAGGATCGCGGGATGGGAATTGGTCCCCAGATCCGTGATCAGATTGGATTGGCCAAATTTTTTATTTTTTTTAAAACATAAAAATTCTCAAAAAATCAAAAAAATCATATAAATGAGTAAAAAATTATTAAAAATGAAAAAAATGTGGATGATGTTCATGTAAGTACAAACTATCATCACAAACATCTAAAAAATATAATAGTTCATTACATAAATACATTGCATGAAATTAAATGAGTACAACACATATGACATAACCATAGTTGTCAAGGCAACAAGGCATTCAAGGATGTCAATTCTGCTTAGGCGGCAAAGCAACCACTTAGGCATCACCTAGGCGGTCAAGGTGGTAACATTAGATGCTTATATATACATGTGTATATACATAAACCCAACCATATATATAATTAGATATTTGTATTATATATATTTATGCATACATACAAATATATATAAATATAATTATATTTGTATGTTATAATTGAATGTGTATGTTTATGTGTTCATACATTTAAATGTGATTTTATTTATGTAATTATGTATGGATAGGTATATATGTATTTTAGGAAACAGTTAATCTTGACAAACTTGATGTGTGCGAGAGAGAGAAGAGAATTAAAATAGATCTTTATAAAATTTAACTATATAATATATATTTATGATTATGAATCTTATATAAATGTGATAGTATAAGTGATAGTAAAATATGTTAATATGTTTACATTATCATAAATGGGCACTTGAGAAACACAAACTGACTTGCGCGGAGGGGAGACGGAAGGGGGGAGGGGCCCAAAGCAAGAATTCGGGGGGGGGGGGGGGACCGAAAACCACCTATTTTAGGGGGGATCGCTACTTGAAAGGGGGAATGGTGGTCACCAAGGAGGATCGTCGGGAGGAGGGGGAAACTGCAAGGTCCGCAAGGGCTTGAAGGGGAGAGGGGAGAGAGGAGAGGGGGGAGAATCGGGTCAATCTCACTCTTCTTGGGGGGGGATCGATCAAGGAATTGGTCCGGAATCGAGTCCCGGAAGGCCCTGATTTTGGATGTTTCTGGATTCCAGCGAATCACTCAGGATCAAGCGATCCATGGTCCATCGAGTTGGATAGGACCGATCCTAGTCGATCTGGATGATTCCGCCCGATCCATATCGCTAGTTCTGCCCAGAATCAGATCAAATGGGTCCAATCTGATTCAAGAATCAGTCATTCCCGATCCGGATCAACCAATTCTGCAATTCATGCCGTGGAGGGATCCTTTCTTTGTTAATCTGTAAGCTACTTTTAGCGATTGCCAGTGCCATCATTGATGGTTTTGAGCGTCAATGGTAAGTGCCACCAGGATCATTGATAAAAAAATCATACAGTTGCAGATGTCAAGCTGAGATTTGTCTTCTCCAAAGGTGGTTCACATTGTGAAGGTGAGAAACAAGAGAAATGGAATAAACCACAAATCTGCACCTACTAGTTTCTATTAATTTACACCCTTCTCTTACAACGGCCTCATTACCATTTTTGTAAATTAATAGCTGCAATCTAAAAAAATCCGAAAATGCTGATACAGAAAGTTTTAACCAATAGAATGATTTGATAAAATGTAAAAGGTATAGTACTATCACATTACGTTGAAAGCTCCCAGCCCAAAGGATCTCTTTCCTAACACATGAAGAGAAGCTATGTATCAGGACAATAGACAAATGAATAAGTTATAAAGTCACCTTTTGGGCTTCTCCATCAAGCCATGCAAATGTCAAACGATTCTCTTTTAAAGTATTAGCTGCCAGCACTGGAGATGCATGAACATTCATCCCAGTAACGTCAAGGTAACTATCTTCCATTAACACATTTTCGACTTTCCGAACTGTCTGGAGAATGTTAAATGCATTTAGTACACTTCAAAAAGAGGAAAAAAACAGAAACAAGAAAGGCAAAATCACACGGCGGAATGCTCATAATCATAGGCAAAAGAACTTACTTCACGCATATTGTTCAATTGCAAACTTGGCCTTCCAGCAAGAATTACACAGTACCACGTCAAAGTACTGTTGCCAGCCCGAGAATAACCTCTTGCATCACAGCCAAGCTCCAATGAACTTACACTGCGTAGCTGGGGAAGATCTACAAGACGGAATTGACAATCTTTGCTTGGGAAATAAAAATAATAAGCAAATATACCATACTCAGTACCCATCAGTTTTTTTTATATCATGCATCCATAGAATACAAAAATAAGATAAGGTTGAAAAACAAGTTTCTTTCAAGTATCTTGAAAAAAATGGGAATCAAACTTCAGATTGTCATGTCACCCTTTGTGATACCACTTTTTTTTCTTTAAGTGATTTGAATAAGAATACACATCTCACTAAAAACAGTACAGGCAATAAATAGAAAAAAGTGCTTCACAACAAATGTACTAACTGGCCAGCTATCATAGTTAAAATTGGTAAAACATCCTGACCGGCAAGCAGGGATTCTAAGTGGCTATTTATGCTCATGGAAAAAAAGTGTTTCATCTGAGGGCCACAAAAATTAACTTCGCCACCCTGCACTAATAACTTATTTAGTTCTATCTCACTCTATCTAGTTGCTTTTCTAGTGCCGTTGGGTACCTTGATCAAGCCTCTATGAGTACAAACCAACTATCACAACAGGAAGAGAAAATAAAAGTCCTGCAAATGACCATCCCTCAAAGAAAAGAAGCATCCCAAGTAGATAGCATAAAAACGTTGCAAAATAAAAAAACTAAACATAAGAAAAAAGTTGAAGCTTCATAAAAGGACTCTTTGAAGTACGAAATTATTTAAAACTTCTAGAGACGGTAGATCCAATTATAATGTTTTAAAACATTCTGCTGGTGTGCAGATGGAACAGGAAGATTTCCTTCATCCGACTTCCACTAGCCCTGTGTAGGAACCTCAATTTTCCATTGTCATAATCATCATGATATATGATTTGAAAATATGTTGATATGATTGGTGCGGTGTATAGAAATATATAGCTAGAGTTTCAAAATTTTGAAAGTGTAAACATAGGCCTATCCCTATGATTTATGAAACGTTGACCACATTTTGGACTTCGAGGCAAAGAAGGCAGGATCAAATCACAGAAAAAATCAACTAGTGCTGATTCCAATCTGATCCAAGCTCCCCCTTCATGCATCTTCACAATGCAGCCCCTCCAGGACACAGTGGTATAACCCCCGTACCGAAGGATTGAAACTCCCAAACAACTCCACCAGACCCTCTCACACGACATGGGCGCCACTTCAGTTGTCAACGTTGGTCAACGTGTCACCTTGCCCTTCCCTGTAGTTTAAAGCCCAAACCACTTGGAAGTCAGACCACCTAGTTGAGCCCCGGTAAACCCGGGTTAACCAGGAGACTGGGTCACCCTGGTTCAAGACTGCTTCTAGCTAGTTCAGCAAGATTAAAACCGGTTCGGACTCAGTTCAGTCCAGTTTAGTTTATTAGTTCATTTCTCAGCAGCAACAGCTAGAAGACACGAGTATATACCCCCTGCACAGGACCTATGAGCATAGTTTACAGAATCAGCTAATTCCCGGATTGGAGTAGCAATTTTTTGTGTTCTATGTGCTGGGAAAATGTTGGATGAGGAGCATGGTCCCTCTACACTTTGTGATGTTGGATGGTAATATTTGCTAGATGTTGACAAAAAAGAGTGACATGCAAGTGTTGCGAGAAAAAAAAATGAAGAGAGGTGTTTGCCGTCTCAAAGAACACAGGTGGGATTAGTAAGAATGTCAAGAAATGTAACAAAGTATCAACATAGCTGCAGAAAGAAATGAAAGTGTATTTAACTAGGAGAGCATCACAAATAGAGATGCATATTGAGCAGAGAACCAAGTTACATGATGAGTTGCTTGGAAGAAGAGACAAAATCTCATGTCCGAAAAACATAAAAAGGCAAAAGAAAGGCTAAAGTTAAGATTGATGGATCAAGTTAAGAGAATAAAGAGGAGACATAAATCAGAAGAGCAAACAGACAATTAAGGGAACAGGAGGATCTACTACTAAACGTTAAGATCCGGAAGGCATTCACCCCCTACACCTCTATCTGTCCAAGATAGTAAGTTCCGTCGATCACAATCAACTCGACCAACGAACACATCCATATATAGACAACAAGATATGAGTAAAAGTAGGCCCTTAAAGAAGTTAAGGATACAATAGAGGTTGCAAAGAAGACAGTCAAATATGTTTATAAATAGATTTTGCATGCAAGTAAATCAAACATTAACTTCTTTTGTATTTGTCTTAAATGTTTTTAGTGGACTCTAACATTTGTCTTATTTCACATTGACATAAGTGTCTCAGTGCATGCAACAATCAGTCCACATTTCCAAACGATGATTGATGCCATTGGCATGGTTGTACCAGGCTTAAAAGTCAAGATGTCTAAATACATCTACGAGGGTGGGTTAGAAGCAGAGATTGATGAGTTGTCCTACACGATAGATAGATTCAAGACATTGTAGAAGGAAGTTATTGCATTGTAATGTGTGACGGAAAACATAAATTAAAAATATATATAAGAAACTTTCTCATTTACCATTATGAGGGCACTACATTCTCAAAGAGTATCGACTTATTTGCGCATATCAAAAATGATGAGTACATGTTTAGTCTTACGAACAATATTGTAGAAAATAAGCGAGGACAACATTGTTCACTTTATAACTGACAATGAAACTTCATGTGAGCTATATAGAATATGTTGACAAATGTTAAAAAAAACTTATTTTAGGTTATTTGTGTGACACACTCTATAGATCTAATATTCGAGGATATTAAAAAAGAACCATCTGTGAGTCATGGTCAATCGATTACATTTTTCATATATAACCATCATATATTACTCCACATCAAAAGAGAACATACCAATAGTCATAATCTACTGTGACATGATCCAACCAAATTTGCCACACATTTTATTACATTAGAGAACATGTATAGACATCAACGTAAATTAAGGAGATTCATTCATACTGATGAATACAACCTACACACGGTTGACTTACATAACATAATGGACCAGTTTGAGATCTAGCTAAGATGGAGCATCTTGTTAAAGATAATATGTGGTGAGAGAGAGTATAATACTACTTGTTCGCCATAGAATCCCTAGTACAAGTGTTAATATTGGTAGATTCTAATGATAAAAATCAAATGAAGTATTTATACTATGCGATAAACAAAGCAAAGCTGAAAATCAAACAAACATGTCCAAAGCATTATCAAAGAAGGTAAAAAATTATAGACAATAGATCACATAACACATTTCACCACGATGTTCATGAGTAGGTATTTGCCTATATTGTAAATTTTATTTAAGTGTTCAAGTAATATGTTAATTGCTCGGATCCATTATGGTAGAATATTTCTTAAATCCAAGGATGCAATATGGCGGACAAGTATGTAATAATGTAGATGTTATATGTGGTACGTTGTCAGTGATACAACATCTAATTAGGACTCCAAAAGATAGAATAGAAGCAGAGTTTCAAGTAAAAAACAATAGAAATACATTTAATTGACTTTTTAAGATTAAATTGTTTTATTCTTATTGACTAATTTATATTTCCATACAATATTTCACAAAAAATCTTATAAGGATTGGAGTGTATGAAGATCCAAATCTATGAAATATAAATGACAAGGTTTCTCCTAATATGTGATATCACATTTAGTACGTGTTAAATATTTAAATAACAAGAATTCATACTTATACTGGTGTTGTTTTTGTCCAGTTGAGTGGTGGATTCAAGTAAATAATAGAAGTAGATAAAATTAATTCGCCACTATTACAATTTGTATATTGTGTCAAAGCACAAGTTCATTACAGTGTGAGAGAAATTGAAACACCTTCAACATTATACATACAAAGAGAAGAAACAAACTAAAGAGTGGCAAATTAGGAAAACTTGTGTACTGCCACTATAATATGCAGTTGAGAATCAAGAATATCAGTGAACGTCAAAAAAAACTGAAAAAGATTTGCCCGATGTACATGTGGTCTTTATGAGCAAAGGGTTGAAGTAAATAATCAAGACTTGTCACAAAATGATGTTGACTTAGAATACATTTTCCAAGAAGAACAACCGCTTACAACTTGAGGAAGAACAAGGATCATCCATGGGTCGAAGGTAAGCTCAACAATATACAAGGTGAGGATAGCAAAATGCAAAAGAAAGCACACCCTACGTAGGTTCCAACCAAGGATTCCAGAATCGGAATTAGAATCGGTGGACCGATCCGATTCTAATTCCTAAGAATCGGTCAGAATCGGCCGATTCTTGGAAAGGGAATCGATCCAGGAATCGGCCTGAATCAGTTTTTTTTTTAAATTTTTTCACCCAAAAATTCAAAAAATCAAAAAATTTCTTAAAAATAAGAAATGATCTAGAAAAAAATTCTAAAAATAAGATTAGCATGCATCCACATGGAATAATTACCATGGATTTCGGAATCAGAATCGGAATCGGAATTGGTTGGGACCGATTCCTGGGAAGAGAATTGATTCCGGAATCGGTGGAATCAGTTTTTTTTTTTGAATTTTTTTCTTCGTCAAAAAAATTCAAAAAATTCAGAAAAAGTTCTAAAAATAGGAAATGAGTTAGAAAAAATTTTAAAAATAAGATTAGCATTCATCCACAGGGCCACATCGAATAATTACTAATGAACTCCACTTGAAGTTAAGTACATATTCCATTGATTCAAAAATCAAAGAGTTGATACATCATAAAAATAAAAAATATATACATTTACATCATATCAATCTACTACCAATATCTAGGATATAGATATTGGTCTTCCTCCTCTCCCTGCTGCCGCCGATGCTCCTCCCTTGTGCTCAGTCTTGTATACTATCCGGGACCATATCCATATGAAAATAATGTCGATGCCATGCTATCAAGGTCGTATGGATCGGACTGCGGGACGACCGGGACGTAAGCAGAGGATGGTGGAGCTAGTGGTGTAATCTCTTCTTGGTCGGCTGAGCGAATCTTTGGATCTTGTGGCTCGAAATATAAGAATGCGGTGTCTGCTCGTCCATCGTGTGTATCTGACTTTGGATGCGAAGTGAATCGGGAGACTCGAGTTTCTTCTTAATGGCTGCGTCGGCGGTATGCACTCCTCCTCCTCGTCGGCGAGGTGAGAAGGAGCACAACGTCTTTGCGTACGGGCTAACAGGACGCACGACCTCTGGCTTCCTTCTCTTCGCCTCTTCGACCATCTGCGGAAAGTACGGAGACAAAATATTTTTAAACTTTGCGAATCCTCCCATTTTTCGTGCGATCGCTTTTGTTTCGTTTTCCACGGGCTGCGAATAAATTTGGCCAGTGGCGGTGGGACTAGAGATGGGGCAAAGCTAACGGTGGGCATGCATGCTCTTGGGGCGAAGAAGGCCTACTGAGCACGAGAAGTAGGTGGAGGCGGAAGGCTGGAGCATCCTCCTCGGCTTCGACACCATCCAGCTCTCGTTCGGCCCGTACGCGGTCATCGGGATCGAGCTCGGTACATGATCCCTGGCTTCCCTACATCCTCTGGGGAGCAAGTGCGTGGCTCCTCTGGAATATCGATCCGTGTCCACCTCCTCGAGTGGTGGTGTGGCGGAGGTATGCCTGCTGCTCGTATGGACCACACGCTGAATCATGCGAAATCGCTCACGGCGATCTTCGTCGATCCTTGATATTCTTGATGCGCGGCCCTCGTATTTGTAATGACGAGAAGACCGGCTTCTCACGGCCGATGCGAGGTTAACTTTGTTCCTCGCTTTCGTATGTATCGAGTTGAATATACTCCGGTTCTCTCGCGATGGGAGGAAGCGGTGCTCTGTCTAAGTATCCGATATCGATGGCGGCAGTGGATTCCATCCCACTCCCTGGTGTTCGCACAAACCACTACTCGGATGCGAGAAAAAAAAAGAGAAAAGGTAAAGCAATTAACCCGTAAATCTTCGCGTAACTTATGTGAAAGAAAATAAAATCTTCGTATTTATTACTATACGAGGTGACAACTTCGTCAATGAATATTTCATATCGACATGCGAGTATACGCGGAAGACCCTTATCTTATATACACGTACGAAAAATTATAAAAAAACACGTTAGTTGCACAGTGTAAGGCTACTCGAAAGTATTGAATAAACTACGAACTTATCTTATCTCGGCCTCTGTCACTTGTCTGTGAGATCGGCGGAAGGCTGTTGAATAACGACGAAGTGTACCACGCATCACCTCGTTGTCGTTCACCGTGTCCTCATATTGGATGCGGGGTTCGAAAAATATCTACAAGAATTTATTAGTTAACATTATGAATAAGACAATTATTCGGCGAAAATATTTTTTAACCAGTAACGTACAACGTGGACATCGTGGTGCGAGTCTTGTCCGTCGGTCATCATGATTTTCCACCACTTTTTGTAACCTGCGAGATTTTTTTCTTTTATTTTCAATTTTGCGCGGTCCGTGGCATCGTACAACGTGCCCGTCGAGTCCTTTGTCATCCCGAATCTACCGACCTCGAGACAACTACGGTGGCTCGATGATTGCCCAGTAGTAGGCAATCCTCTCCGAAAACCTCTTGTCGGTGATACGCTTCTCGGACACCGAGAATTTCCGGTGATCTTTCTTGTCGTACGGGTTGTCCACCCGTATAGTTATAATACTCCTCGGGATGTTTGTGTGAACACAACGATGCGTACGGTGCCGGTATAGACTCTCCGTCTTGATGAGAATTCGTAGCGAAACGAGTCGGACCGAGCTAACAAGATCGTACCCTCACATTGTGTGATCTCGTAATATGTGGCAGACGGGGATGCAAATAAATAAATGATGTGATCGTACGCGCACCTGCGACAAGGGTGGATACACTCTCCTCCTTCCCCTATATCTCTAAAATATGAGATCGACGAGAATATGCCGCGGGGCACCCGGAACGTGTGCTTATCTTCTCCCGTCAACTTTCTCCCGGCCGTATATGAAGGTTCGTTGTCGGTGACAACTTTGAACCACATTGTCCTCCCCGATCTCCTCGCGCGCATCCGTGAGAGAAAAAAGGAAGTCGGCATTTTTTATCTTCCAGGGAAGCATCTACCAGGCTTGAGAATGTTGTCCCCTCGAAACGATACACCGAAAGTTTATTATGCTCCTGCTTGGTGATACACAATCCACCCGTCGCACATAATTGTGCAACCTATCATCGCACGATTTAAAACCATCCGTCCACTCGACTCCTGGACCTCCTCGTCGAGGCCGGTGCCGTATATATGCAACACTTGAGGCTTGCGAACCCGGTCCGACCTCGCGCGGCATCCACCGTCGTTTGGAAGTAGGGGTGAGGTACATTGCGTGTCTTGGGATGCCTACATCGAAGTGAAAAAAATTTGGGATCGAAATTTAAAATTAAGTTTAAGTAAATAAAACACATAAATGCCAATTTAAAAGTGATACAGCGTACGAAAACTACTTCGCGATGTGGCGAACGGCTCTCTTTGCAACCGTTCTGTTGCCGTCACCCACTTTCATTACTTGTTTAATCATCACTTGACACTCTGTTTCTGAAATAAATACTCATCACTTTCGGTGTAAATCGAGTCTTGGTAAAAATAGAACGGTGGTATGGCTCTGTCTCGTAAGGTCGGTCTCTCGGTCCGGGTAGGGGCGAGCCGATGCGATCGGCCCTGGCGGGTCGACTGCGGACCCCGGACCCTCTGCTCCCTCCTCACTGTCCTCCTCGCCCCAGAATGCGCGCTTCTTCGCGTGCCTGTAAGCGTCAGCTCGGAGTACGTGGACTCGTCCTCGCTCTCGGCTCCCGGCTCGGTTTGGTGCCGCCCGCTGCCTTTCCCGCTGAGGGTAGAGCGAATCGCGGTCCGCCTCCTGCGGAGTAGCTCGTCGTGCGGACTCCTCCTCACTCCGTCTAACGGACCGTTAAGGGGCTACTGCCGTGTAGCCTCTCGTCTCTGCTCTTCTCCTCGGTACCTTGTCACATTTCTTTACATTTTCACCTATTCCGCCAATATGTTGTTTCAGCCGGAACACCCCCCCGTTCATCTCCTTCCCACACCATTTGCACTGTACCCTCTTTCTGATTGGGTCTACCATGTGCCCGTGTTCTCAACCCATGTCGGAAGCACGTGCTAGTACTACATCACCTTGATCGGCCATTGCTTATATCTGAAAAAAATGTAAACAATGCACTAAAAATGATTAGATAACATAAAAATTGCTTTAGGCGTTGTTTGAGAACGACCCAATGCTTTACCATTCGATATGTTTAAGGGTTACGTATTTTACCGGAAATGAGTCGTAAATCGACGTACGGGGTATCCGAAATTTTCCATACAGAACATCCGATCGATGTTGAGCAACTTAATAGGAGTTGTTCGATCGAAAAATCATAGGGTTTAACCATGCTCGGAGTCGTCGGAAACGTGTAAAAATAGACGTACGGGATATCAAGAATTTTCCCGTGCGAACAACATCCATCGAATAGTTCAGAACTTAAATGGACTTGTTCGGTCGGAAATCACAACGTTTAACGACGCTCGGACTCGTCGGAAACGCGTAAGAATGGACGTACTAAGTTTTCGGCGAAGAAATCTTACCAATAACCTTCTAAAGATCGAAGAAGAGGTTGAATGGAGGCCGATCGGAGCTTGGATCGGCGGAATCCCTTGAAGATGTAGCTTGGAATCGCCGGAATCACCACCGGAATCGCCAGAAACCAATAACCTTCTAAAGATCGAAGAAGAGGTTGAATGGAGGCCGATCGGAGCTTGGATCGGCGGAATCCCTTGAAGATGTAGCTTGGAATCGCCGGAATCGCCGCCGGAATCGCCGCGGAATCGGTGCTGGCAGCTGGGATCGACGATGGAATCGCCGGAATCGTCGATTCCGAGCAAGGATCGCGCTGGAAATCGAAGGTAGCCTGCCGCGGGATCGCCGGAATCGACCTCGATTCCCGGTCCAGAATCGAACCGGGAATCGAACCGGTCCAAAGCTTCCGGTCTTCCGACGAATCGGTCGGGATCGACCGATTCCACAGGGAATCGCCGGAATCGGAAAAATTCCGACCGATTCCGCGGAATTTGCTGGAATCGGTCCTTCCGCATGGACCGATCCGATTCTGGAATCGATCGGAATCGGTCCGATTCCACCGATTCTATAAACAATGATAATTACTAATGAACATGAAATGAAGATAAGTACATATTCAGATGCAAAAATCAATTAATTGATATAGCATGAAAACATAAAAATAGAAATATACATGATATCAATCTAATGCCAATATTCATGATATGGATATTGACTTTCCTCCTCTTCCTGCTGCTGTCGATGCTCCTCAGTTGTGCCCAGTCTTCTATATTATTCGGGAGCATGTCCATATGAAAATAATGTCGATGCCATGCTATCAAAGTCGTAGGCATTAGACTACGGGATGTAGGTAGACTCTGGTGGTGGTGGTGGAGGAATCCACTGCTCTTGAGCCTAGCCAAATACTGGTAATTGTGGCTCTATAAAATGATGATGTTGTGATGTTTGCTCATCTAACGTGTAATACGGCTTTGGCCATCGTGAGACTAGGGTGCTGATGGCTGCGTCGCTGGTATGCACTCCTCGTCATCATCAACTGAGGAGTGAGAAGGAGCCTGCGTGCTGTCATTTGGGCTCACAGGATGCCTAATCTCTTGCTTCCTTCTCTTCGCACTGATAAAGCATCTGCGAAGTTCCCGCGACGAGGTTTTTTAGCTTTGCGGAATCCGTGATTTTCGTGATGTCACTTTTGTTTTCGTTTTCTCTAGACTACGAATGGGTTGGGTAGTGACGAGTTTGGGGTTAGAGGCTTTCAAAATTTGAAAGGTGGCTCCCTGCTATGTTCTTGGGGCGAAAAAAGACCTGGCAGGCACGAAGTAGGTGGACGTGGACGGAGCATCCTCACCGACTTCGACACCATCGACTCTCCTTCGAGCCGTACGTAGTCTCGCCGGGATCCAAGCTCGGGCCGGATGATCCTTGACTGCCCTCTCCTCTATCTAGGAGGCAAGTGCATGCTCCTCTTGGAATATCTGATCCATGTCCACCTCAAGTGGTGGTGTGGCGGAGATATGCCTCTGCTTGTATGGACCACCTGCGAACCGTGCAAATCGCTCCTCACTGATCTTCTGTCGATCCTTGATATTCTTGATGCACAGCCTCATATTGTAATTACAGAAGACCAACTTCTACAGTCAGTCTGAGGTCAACTTGTTCCTCCTCTTTATATGTATCAGGTAGAATGTACTCCAATTTCTCTCACAATTAGAGGAATTAGTGCTCTGGTTGAGTATCATGATATCAATGGCAGTAGGTGGATTCCATCCACTCCTGGTGTTCACTTGAACCCACCACTCAGTTGCAAAAAAAAAGAGAAAAGGCAAACAGTTAACCCATCATCTTCAATAACTTATAAAATAAGAAAATAAAATTTTTATCATAAATAAGTATACCAGGTGACACTTTGTCGCATGAATATCTCAGATCAGCATCTAAGTATGCCCCGACCCTCATCTTATACTTCTGCATCTGAAAAAAAAATTAAAAAAAAATCATTAGTTGTCTAATAATTAACTACTGCAAAGTATTGAATAAACTCTAACTTACTTCTATCTCAGCCTCTATCCTGTCCTGCTGAGATCGGCAGAGACGTTGAATAACAGCTAGTGTACCCCGTATCACCTCGTTGTCGTTCACCACCGGTCCTCCATATTAGATGCGGGGATTCAAAAAATATCTTACAAGAATTTAATAATTAACATTATGAATAAGACAATTATTGACTAAACTTAAAGTAGGTAAACACAAATATTTTTTGAACCTACTAACTTGCAACATGAACATCGTAGTGCAAAGTCTTATCCCATCGATCATCCATGATCTTCCACCATTTTTGTAACATCTGGGATTTTTCTCTTTTATTTTCAAGTTTGCCCAGTCCATAGCAGCGCACAACGTGCTCAAAACAACTACCAGTGGCTCAATGATTGCCAAGTAGTAGGCAATCCTCTCCCAAAATCTTTTGTCAGTGATCTACTTTTTAAACCCGACAAGAATTTCCAGCTGATCTTGTTTGTTATGCAGGTGGTCCACCATATAATTATAGTATTCCGTATTCCTCGGACTGTGTGAACCTAACCAATGCATGTCTGTGCCAACGTAAACTCTCCAGTGCAATGAAGTTCGTGGCAAAACGTGTAAGACCGGGCCTGACAAGATCGTGCCCTCCTGTGTGATCTCATAATATGTAGCAAACGGGGATACGAATAAATAAATGACGTGATTGTCTGCGCCTGCTTGACAAGGGTGGATACACTCTCCTCCTTACCTATAATCTCTAGTATGAGATCAATAGAATGTGCCGCACAGGGCACCAAGAACATGTGCTACCTCTTCTCCATCAACTTCTTCCCAACCGCCTTATATGAAGGTTCGTTGTCAGTGACAACCTGAACCACATTCTCCTCCCCAATCTCCTCCACCAGCGCATCCATTAAAAAAAAATGAAGTCAGCATTTTTAATCTTCCCAAAAGCATCAACCGAATTCAAGAATGTGGTCCCCTCAGAACAATACACCAAGAAGTTTAACATACTCCTCTTGGTGATACCTGTCCACCCGTCACACATAATCGTGCAACCCCTCTCCTACCACACCAATTTGAATCCATCCATCCACTCCCTCAACTTCTGCACCTCCTCATCCAGCCCAGCGCCATATATATGCCTGCTGGTCGGCACTTGCATTCCCAGTCTAGCCTCACCCACGGCATCCACCATCGTCTGGAAGTATGGGCGGGCGGCTATATATGCTGGGATGCCTACATCAAGTTAAAAAAAAATCAGGTGACTGGCAAAAATTAAACTTAACTAAATAAAACACACATAAAAACCATTTTAAAAGTGATACCTGCATACAAAAACCACTTCACAATGTGCCGAACAACTCTCTTTGCAGCTGTTGAAACCTCGAATTTTCTCCTATCCTCTCTTTTTAAAGAGAAAGAAAAATTTTAGTTGGGATTAGAATTCCTTTTTGAAATTTTTTTCCTTCTTTTGGACTAGCATTGACTACTATGAAAATATATGGTATTCATAGAAGTATTAACTAATTTGATGTGGTATTATTTTATAGGAACACCGATGGTTCCACAGATTTACTAAGTGTCGACATGGGTATCACCCACCACTTAGATGATCTGAGCCACAACTTAATTTATGAGGTTTTATGAGTTCTTTGAAAATAAAATTTGACATCTCTCCACCGGACTTGCGATATTCCGGTGTTAATTACATCGAGCGAACACTCGAACACCCTTGATTGACCGTCACAACAACATATTGATCGGAAGTCATTCATCCACATAAACACAAAGTTGGAAGACATATCCCCATGGCCTTATGAGATGGAATTTGGTTGAACTTAGTTCAAACTTTTTAGTTTGGGTTCATTGATTTTCTTCTTCTTTTATTTAGGATTTAATTTGATTTGTTTTGTTTATGTCTTTGGTCATTTGTTGATTTAGACAATTTTGAGTTGATCCCTTTTTTTGTTTGTAAGAATTAATTTCCATTTTTTGTGTGTTTGTTAGCATTTTTTACTTGATTTAAGTGAATTTCTTATTATTATTAAGATTTGTTCTTAATAATATTGACCACTTTAATTTTTCATGGTTGATTTTAATCCAACATAACTTGTTTTTGTAGTCATTGGTTGATATTTTTTATTCATTATTTAATGACATAATTTTGGCTGGATTATGTTAACATTTTATTAACATTTTGATCATTTATTTGACTTGAATTTTGTTATGCATACTTATTTAATTAAGTAGCATTATCCATTTAGGTTGATTTAATTTTTTATGGTTAAATCGGATTCAAACTTAACATGTTTTGTAACCATTTGTGATCATTTTTTATGTATGATTTTATGGCATAAATTTGATTTGATTATGATGGCATTTTTGTTAATAAATAAGTAATTATTTGATTTGATTTAATCAAATTTAATTATTTGATCAAGTTGGAAAATTATTCAAATAATTTATTTAGTTTTATCCATCTATTGGAGTCCATGGGGATTTGATGTCACTTTTGGAGTAACATAACACATCAATTGAACTTGAATTTCATTTCATGTCGATCTGAGTACATAGAAGTACAACAAATGAGAAGGCATTCAAGCATTTCTTCTCAATACATGTCATAACTTGTGTTCGGTTTAGCCAGCATTACGGCTTTACCGACTTGGGTTTTCATTTAGAATTCCCGTTCGGTTTGACCGACATTTCGGTTTTACCGATTTGGGTTTTCATTTAGAATTCATATTCGGTTTGACCGGAATTTCGATTTTACCGATTTGGGTTTCCTATTTGAATTCCCGTTCGGTTTGACCGGCATTTCGGCTTTACCGATTTGTGTTTTCTATTTGGAATTCCCGTTCGGTTTGACCGACATTTCGGTGTTACCGATTTGGGTTTTCTATTTGGAATTCCCGTTTGGTCTGACCGACATTTCGGTTTTACCGATTTGGGTTTTTTATTTGGAATTCCCGTTCAGTTTGACCGACATTTCGGTTTTACCGATTTGGGTTTTCATTTAGAATTCCCGTTCAGTTTGACCGGCATTTAGGTTTTAGCGATTTGGGTTTTCTATTTAATCCCGAGTAGCTTAAGTTCGCATTTTTTAAATGCGGGCTACTCGATCCCTCTCGCGAAACGAGATAAGATCGGGATCGATTGGACTTTTGAGGTCGGGCGAAACCCTTACTCCCCTCTCGAATGGCTAAAAGCCGATTCGAGGCGGTTGGAATTTTCTTTGGAAGTTGGGCAAAACCCTTCCTTCCATTTGAAGAAATTGAGACTCACTTTGAAGATCAGAGCTTCTCTCTCCTCTAAAATCTCTTTTTCTCATAAATACAACCTCTTTCCAACACTCTCCAACCCCTCCCACGTATGGCCATGTGGGGGTATTTATAGAAGATTTTGGAGGGGTATTTTGGTCACAAAAAATCACTCCACTAAGCCCATTTTCGCAATAGTGAGGAGTGACCCAATTCAGAGGTGAGTTTAACCTCATTTTCTCCCTCTTTTATGCTTCTGTTTGACTGGAAGTCAAACCTACGGGTGAAGTCACCTGGGGGTGACCATATCTAGGAAGTGGGAGCACTTCCTGGACGTGGGGATCATGGGGGAGGCTGGTTGATCGAGTCTCCCCTCTTTTCCCCTTTTTTTTGATTTTTCTATGGTCTGTTTGACCAGATGGTGGCCCGATTGACCAGGGGGAAGGCGCACTGCCGCGCTTGTGCGCGCGCTGCCCGCGTGGGCGTGGGCCGCCGGCCGGTGCGCCCCCCTGTTTTTACTTTTTCCCCGGTTTGATCGGGTTACACCCGGGTTGATCGGGTGGGCGCACAACGCGCGCCCGCCGCTATGCACCTTCGTGCGCGCACGCCACGCGGCCATTGGCTGCGCGGCCCATTTTCTATTTTCTTTTTTTGAAATAAGCCCCCGGTTTGACCTGGGAGGGGCGCGCGGTCGCGTGCGCACCCGCGCGCAGTCGCCGCGCGGCTGTTTTTTCATTAAATTATCCTCTTTTTACTGTTCATCTGAGTAGTGTTTTGTCGCCATTGACCGGGAGTTGACCCCGGGTACTGTTCACCCGAGAATCCTCTCACGCGACTCCTCTCTCTCCCCGACTTGTCTCTCTCGCGGCGGAACCGCGCGGCCTCCCAACCACTTCTCCCCCTCGCGGCAGCCTTGCTGCAGCAACAGAGTGGCCCTGCGACGGAAGCGCAGGACCTCCCTGGCGGCGGTGACGCGTTTACTGGCGGCAGGTTCTGAAGGCAGAGTCAGCGACGACGTCCTCGGCCATGGAAGGTCCTGACGACGCCCAGAAAATCCAACGGCGGCAACGGTGGTGCTGTTTCCATCGCTTTCTTCCCCCCTCCATTGGCGAGGACTTCCCCCAGCGGCTCTCCCTTGCGGAGACAACGGCAAAAGGGGAAGTCGGCTACGCCGGCTAGAGTCCGACGACGGTGACAGGGAACAACTAGTTTCTTCTGGCGCATAGGTATTTTTCGGCTTTATTTCCACAGCGACATCGACGTCGTTTTGCGACATCGACGGACATAAACATGCCTCGGACCGTCCTTTACGCATCAGCACTTTCAGATCTGGTTTCGGCAGCGATGTCGACGTCGTTTCGCGACGTCAACGGGGGCGAACATGCCTTGGACTGTCCTTTACGCATCAGTGTTTTCGGATTCGGTTTTGACAGCGACGTCGACGGGGGCGAACATGTCTTGGACCGTCTTTTACGCATCAACGTTTTCAGATCCGGTTTTGGTTGCGACGTCGACGTCGTTTCGCAACGTCGACGGAGGTGAATGTGCTATGTACCTTCCTCCGCGTGTAGGCGCTTTCAGGTTCAGTTTTGGCAGCGACGTCGGCGTCGTTTCACGACGTCGACAGTCGCGAACATGCCATGTACCCTTCCTCCGCGCATTGACGCTTTTAGATCTGGTTTCTGCTGTAACGTCGACGTCGTTTCGCGACGTCGACGGAGGTGAAAAGCCCTCAGCCTTGTTCCTTTCATGTTTAGTGAACAAGGGGCCGTTTGGACCTGATTTCGACGTCGACGTCGGTGTTATTTCATGACATCGACGGTGCTAAGAAAGTGTTGTTTATCCAATCAAGATTTATTTCTTTCTAGATTTGGTTTCAACGAAACCGGTATATATATTTTGATTAACACGCGCACGTGTTTGACCCTTTTTGGGTTTTAGAATTTTTTGGTTCAACAGCAGCCATCCTGTTGCCTTCACCTCTTTCAAAGCTTATTTGATCCCCATTTGCCTAGCATTATGTTTCCTAAATAAATACTCATCGCTCGGCGTAAACCCTGTCTCCATCCCTCAGTCTCCCGGTCCGGGGTAAGGCGAGCCGATGCTGATCGGCCAAGAACTGGGTCAGCTCTGGACCATGACCCTCCTGCTCCCCTCCTCTTGTCCTCCTTCGCAGCAGATGCACGCTTGCTAGCGTGCCTAACATGCCTAAGCTCGGAGTCCGTGGAGTCGTACTCACTCTTTGGCTCTGACTCGGCTAGTGCCTTCCCCTTGCCTTTCCCTTTCCAGGTAGGCAAATCTCGGTCCCTTCTCCTCTCAAGTAGCTCATCGTACAACTCCTTCCTCTGCTCAATCCTAACAGCCCGTTGACAAGCTCTACCTGTCATGTACCCTCTCATCTCCTCACTCTTCTCCCTTGGCACCTTATCACATTTTTTTATATTTCCACCTGTTCCGACAATATATTGTTTCAGCCAGAACACCCCTCCGTTCATCTCCTTCCCACACCACTTGCATTGCAATCTCTTTCTGACCGGGTCTACCATATGCCCGTGTTCCCAACCCACGTCAGAAGGACATGCTGGTGCTACATCACCCTGATTGGGCATTGCTTATACCTGCAAAAATTGTAAACAATGCATAGAAAATTATTAGACAACATAAAAATTGCTTTAGGGGCTGTTCGAGAAGCAGATAGCCTGTCAAACACACTATTCGGTATGTTTAGAGGGTTACGTACTTGCCGGAAATAGTCGTAAATCGACGTACAGGGTATCTGGAATTTTTCCCGTACAAAGAACATCTAATCGATGTTCTTACAACTTGAACGGAGTTGTTCGATCAAAAATCACCGAGTTTAACTATGCTCGAAGTCATCGAAAACGCGTAAAAATACGCGTATGGGGTATCCGGAATTTTTCCCATTCAAAAAACGTCCAATCGATTAGTTTAGAACTTAAAGGGAGTAGTTCGATCATAAATCACCGAGTTTAACCATGCTCGGAGTCGTCGGAAACACGTAAGAATGGGCGTACGGGGTTTTCGGCGAAGAAATCTTACCAATAATCTTCCAATGATCGAAGAAGAGGTTGAATCGAGGTCGATTGAAGCTTGGATCGGCGGAATCTCTTGAAGGAATTGACCGAAATCACTGTAATCGCCGCCGGA
Source organism: Cryptocoryne crispatula var. balansae (assembly GCA_036172225.1). Taxonomy (NCBI): domain Eukaryota; kingdom Viridiplantae; phylum Streptophyta; class Magnoliopsida; order Alismatales; family Araceae; genus Cryptocoryne; species Cryptocoryne crispatula. The sequence goes on along the minus strand of CM069920.1, from coordinate 13,704,223 downwards.
ATCACCAGAATCGCTGCTGGAATTACTGGAATCGCGTCGGAATCGATGTAGGGAGCTGGATCGAGCTCGAAATCGCTGGAATCCTCGATTCCGAGGGTTGATCGAGCTCGGAATTGCCTGCGTCAGACACTGCCCACTACTGATTCGTCGGAATCGACCAGCAGCGGTCGATTCCGGCCCTAAAAGGGGCGAAATCGGTTCGATTCCCAGTCCGGAATCAAATTGGTAATCGAACTGGACTGGTCAGACCGGTCTCCGACGGAATCGGTCAGATCAACTGATTACAAGCCGAATCGGATCGATTCTGACCGATTCCAGCAGAATTCCCCCTGGAATCGGCCCTTCCGCATGGAATCGGATTGAAATCGACCGATCCGATTCCGGAATCGGTCAATTCTGATCCGATTCCAGCGATTTTGCTATCAATGGTTCCAACTATGTCTCTAGTTCCAGCTCCAACAACTACTTCCCATATAGCTTCAAGTGTAAATCCTTCTACTTAGAAAAGTTCACAAAAAAAAAAGAATTGTATGATTTAAATCATTGAAGAAGATCAACCAATGCAGTATTGGACAAAATACACAAGAAGAAGTGAGAAAGAGGAGGAAGCTAATTATCAAACGAAAAATTATAAGTCTAACAAATAGCACATAGGCACCCACCTCAAATGATGATGATGAGGAAGAGTTCATTTCACCTGCACTACAACATGTAGGAGGGTCAGGTGGAGATGGAGGTTAGATACCACTGCGTGTAGCCGTGTACTAGTGGAGCAAGGGCTGATGATTTAAGCCGAATGCAACATTTAAGTGGTAGAAATCAATGTTAGAATCATATAAGGTTTTTTGATGAGTACATGGTGAGAAATTATCCAAAACCTTCTAAAGATTTGCAACCATATTTTCCACCAATAGCTCCAGACGATGTGCATGATTTTAGTTAGATGGTTGTGTGAACCTCTTTTTTCTACGTCTGTTCTTTAGAAAGAAAGACATCTCCGGACTTTTCTAGAAAAATATGTGATATCCTAAAAAATATTAAGTAGTCCGGTGATAGCTTTAAAAATATTAAAACCGAGGTTCGGGTTCTTTGAAAATTTCATTTTTGACCCTTCTCCGCCGGATGGTGCGAGTACCCGGCGTTAACTTACATCGAGCAACGGCTCGAACGCCTTTGATTAACCGTCGCGGCAACTTGGTTTTGGAGATACGCACATCCATGAAAAAGTAAAGAACTTCAAAAGGGCAGCAGCCTTTTGGGGTCCGGTGAGATCTGAAACCGATTTGTTCGGGTTTGTTTTTATTTGTTTGTTGGTTGATTTTTGGATTGACTTGAAAGTCGGTTTTGAGTTTTGGAGTTTGAATCAATTTGTTTGATTGATTTGTTGTTTGGTTTTTTACTTGTTTTTTATTGAATTTGGTTGATTCAAGTTGTTTTGGTTTGAATCTGTTTGATTTTGGACTTAATTGGTTCAAGTTTTTGTTTTGATTTCAGTTTTGATGTGCTTAAAGTTTTAAGCAATTTGATATTTGTTGTTTGGTTGGTTTTATGAATTTTCAGATTTCTGATTTTTCTGATTTTTCTGGTTTTTGAGTTGATTTTGATCCATTTTGGATGTTTGAAATGTTGTTTATTTGATTCCTTTTGGGGAGAAGTTTAGTGGATTTTTGAGTGGATTTTCAGATTGCTAAAACCAGATTTTTTGAAGTCAGTTAGAATCTGTTTTGAAGGATTGTTCAAATCTGTTTTTTTTTGTTGCAGATTTAATTGGAATATGAATTTTGTCTGTTTTGGATTCGGTCAAAATCTGATTTTTTGGTTTAATGAGTTTCAAAACCGGTTCACTCCTTTGTTGAAGATCGATTGTTTGTTGAACCGGAATAAGTTGAATTTCAGATTTTGTTTAGTTCTGATTTTTTTTATGACTTTCAGATTTGATTTTTTTTTGTTTTAATTTTATGTTTGAATTTGAAATGGTTTTAATTTAGTTTGGCGGTTTGCATCGCCTCCGACCCATCGGGTCACTTTGAATGCCCGGCTTCATGCATCGATATGAACATCAAAGCTTCATTTCATTGAAAGATGGGGTGGAGTACATCGATGTACAATGTGATTGGTCCTTTCCCCAATATATGTTTATCTCCACTACTTTGGAAAAATTTTGGCATTACGACAACATGCCGGCTATTTTTCCAACTTAGTGAAAATTTACCCATCCAAAATAGCCAGCCTTAGCTTAGCCATATTGGGGGAAGGATTGACGGCTACGGGATTCATGCCCGCGCCCCCGTCCGGGTCGTCAGCTACGGGATACATGCCCGCGCCTCCGCCTAAGGTGGAGTTCCCCGCTAGGGGTGAATCTCCTTAATTTAATGTTGCTTTCGCATTTCTGATTTTTTTATTTGTTAATTTTCTGAAGGCCACTTCGGGCCGGTCCATTCCTTCGGCGTTCAAAGCCGGGCTTCAATTCTTGCTTGAATTTGGGAGGACAGCATCTAGGAGGGAAAGCCGGACCCGTAAAAGGGCCGTTGAGGCTCTCTCCTCCTTTGATGTGTTGAGGGGAGAACCGGACCCGTGAAAGGGCCGTTGAGGTTCATTCCTCACTTGATGGATTGAGGGGAGAACCGGACCCGTGGAAGGGCCGTTGAGGTTCATTCCTCACTTGATGGGTTGAGGGGAGAACCGGACCCGTGAAAGGGCCGTTGAGGTTCATCCCTCACTTTGCCGGTACATGCCACAAGGGGCTGCTGCAACTTCTTCTTTCACTTCCTGCTGCAAGGGAGCTGAAAAATGGACCTTTTTGAAGGCCTGGATTGGGGGCCAGACGTGGGCTGGGAATGGACCTGGCTGAGGTCTGTTTGTGGGCTGGACAGGAGCCTGAGCAAGTGTGTATTTGGGCAGCTACAGGAGGGCCGAGATGGGTCTGCGCAAAGGCACTTGGCTGAACCGAAAGTGGGCTTGCAGGGGGTCTGCTAAATGGGCCGCAGAGGGGCTTTGGTAGCAGGCTGTGTTGGGGCCGGTTATGGGCTTCTCTTTGGACCTGCACTAGGCTATTTCTGGTGGGCTGTAAAGGAGCTGAAGGTGGGTCTGAATGAGGCTTGTTTCAGACCTGCAGGATGTATGTTCGGTTGGGCCACATAGGGGCTTGATTTTAGCTGCGAGAAGGGCAGGCAATTGGGCAGATTTGTGGGCTCCTTTCTAGGCCTGCATAGGGGTCTACTGGATGGGCCGTGAGGGACCTGCGCAAGAAGCCGAACAAGGCTGAAAATGGGCCTGCAAATGGCCTGTTTGGGGGCCTGAACATGGGCCTGGGTTGAGGCCAAACGTGGGCTGGTTATGGGCCTGAACGGAGGTCAGGTTATGGGCCAATTATAGGTCTGAACAGAGGTCAGATTATGGGCCGAGATGGGGAGTTTTCCCTACTGTGGGAGGGTGTTCGGCTGGGTCAAATGGCCCTGCAGGTAGACCTGTTAAATGGGCTGTATATGGGCCTGGGAGTGGGTCGGCCATGGGCCTGCAGAAGGGCTGTTCAGTAGGCCATATTGGAGGCCGGATTTGGGCCTGAAATGGGGTGTTCGGTTGGACTGAAACAGGCCTGCGCAAGGGAGCTTTCAGGGGGTCTGGTTTAGGTCCGAACACAGGCTATCAAGATGATTTCTGCAGACATACCAGGGGCTGGAGATGGACCTGGAACAGGTAGAAAAGAAGGCCCCTTTGAGGGGCTACATGGGCGCACCAATCAGCCTTGTTTACCTTTTCTTCTTTTCTTCTTCTCCTTCCTTCTCCTGGCGGCAGGTTGCAGGCGCAGATGGCAGCAGCACTGAGGTAGCAGACCGGCAGCCTGTCGGCGTCTGAAGAAGCCCCCCCTTTGGCTGGTGCGCACCCCTCCTCTTATAGAGTGTGGAGGGGAGATGAAAAGCCAACAGGTGGGCTTGTACGCAGGTCTCTTGGCCTCCCTTCGGAGGTTACACCATTAAACTAAATTTATTGATTGGCTGTCCCTTGGCCTTCCCCAGCCTTGACCTGACCGATGGGATGATGTGGCAATAGGTTGTGCGCAAGATGGAGGTGAACTGGCAGGTGCTGATGTGGCAATGCTGAGGTGGCAGGTGTTGGCAAAGCAGATGCTGACGTGGCAGTGCTGACATGGCAGGTGTTGGCATGACAGATGCTGACGTGGCAGGTGCTGACATGGCAGATGCTGACATGGCAGATGCTGCTCACACTTGGCCGCAGGTGGGCCTGGCCCAATTAGGCTTGGTTTCTGGGCCGGCAGGCTGAGAGGAGGCCCAAGCCCTCCTATGGGCTGCACACAAGACCTGAACTTGGCTGAAATGTGCCAATTATGGGCCGGGTGAATCCAGCCCCTGCTGGGGTGCCCAATTGGGCCCAATTGTGGCTGATCATATGGGCTATTGGGCCAGCTCCTAGGCCAGCCCATCTGATCTATTCTTTCCTTCTCTTTTTTTTTTTCGAAAAAAATGTACGCCAACAATGGTCAAACCATTATTTTCATATGGATATGGGACAATCATGAGTGGCAATTCTTAATGAAACATCTAGATGAATCCAGAGAACGAGGATTGCGAAAGCTAGTTCCATAGGTATTGGTGATAAGAAAATATGGTTGGTGCCAAGGGGACTACGAAAGCTAGTTCCATTTGTATTGTATATAAATTGCACCATGTTGTTTCTTTATTGAAATGATCATTGGTGTTCACTAATATCCACTTGTCTTAAAAAACTCCCATAATGACATGAAAGTGTGTTAGATGTCATATTTATATTTTTAACATTTTTAATGGTGTTTTTTTAATGATTTTTACTGATTTTTTTGATTTTTCAGAACAAAAAAACTCCCAATCTAGACCGATTCCGAGCAAGATTCCTCTTGGAGGATCGGTTGGGATTGGCCAAACCAAAATAATATGAATCGGATCAATACCCACCAAACCAAGTGGATATTCCGATCCCACATTCCCTGCCTAGGAGAAGCCCACTTAGACTTCGTTCGGGGCACTGAAGCACCAGCACATCTTGTGGAGGATTTGGCAAGTGGGTACAGCCATCCCCTTGGCACCTGAACTAGGAGCAATTCCCTACTGTAGCTTAACCATCAGGAGCAGGTTGATACGGAATCACGGATCAGCATTCCGGGCCTTAAATGGACCTAAGATATGTTCTTTAACTCTATAGTCATATCTAAGAAAAGATGAGCCTGGCTTAATGGACTATAAGTGGACTGTTCAATGGACTATGTTGGACCCTCTAACATGCTGCTTATGACTCAAAAAATACAGCCCATAACAAAATCTTAGAAGGATTAAAGATAGAACATAGTTGGGCCAAAAGCAGGCCATTCATGGATCCAAAAACAGCCCACAATCCCAGCCCTTTAATGCTAGAAGACAGCCCTATTTGAAGAGGTATGTATGCTGCCATGTATGGTCCAGACTCTCAGTTTATGGCATGTTTAGGCTCTTAAAGAACCAGAGTGATGCTCATTAATGGCCCATGAATGATCAGAATGTAGCTCAGCCCATAGGCCTGATAAGGCTGTCTTGATGGGCCTGAATATTACCTCCATAAAGTCCAAATAATGGGGCATAATCAGGCCGGTAATAGCTGTTTGATAGACCTAAAAATGAGTATATTATAATTTGGCCATTAATAGGCAACTTGAGAGGGCTGAAAGTAGCCATATGCAAGTGTAAGGAATCTTGCCCCTATTTCTCAAAATTTTCCAGGTGCCACACCCTGTCACACAATTCTGACTAAATGGCAAGCATACACATGAAAGCAAAACTAGATAAACATGTTTTCACCACATTACGTGCACTTGTCAGTTGTCAGGCTTGAATTTATAGTGAACTTTCACCATTATACTCAAATATCCCATTTATATACTCGTATAAAATATTTATTAGAAAAACTAATTGGTATTGAGTAAAACATGTGAAACAATATAATTTAATCAAATTGAGAGAGTAGAAGAACCTTGATGCTTGTTCTGTTCCATGATAGTCACAAACCATGAACTGCTGAAAGTGTCTGAAAGAATACTTCATATGAGAACAGAAGAATAATAATCAATAAAAGACAAAAACAAGAAAAAGGAGAAGGTAACAGTGGATGTTGAGTGGTGACCATGATAAACAATCGGTTTCATGCCGGGATCTTTTATAAAAATGATCGCAGGAGCTGACTCAACCCCAAGCCTGGTAACAGAATAATATGACATAAATCATCTTCATTCAACCTAGATAAACTGAAAAGTGAGGCTAAGCTAAAAGGTTTTGAAAAATTCATGTGCAACAAGACAGGAAGAATGACAAATGCTGCCCCTTGTAGCATGCACAAGGTTGCCAACAGGATTTCCATCATTAACTGTGATTATAAAAGATACTGATATTAACAGCATACCAACGTAAAGTACACAAGGTTTCCTATACCAATATATTTCTGCATTTTGTGACCAAAAAAAAATATTTCTGCATTAAGATCCGAGAGAACATACAAGTTCCACCACATAGAAGACTCTTCCTCTCTCCATAAAACAAGAGCAAAAGCAGCATAAGCCCAGTAATCCTTTGCAGCTTTGCGAAGAAAAGGAGCTGCACGTTCACCTGTTCTGGAGAAGCAAATCACCTTAATCTGCAGTAGAAGAGACTCGATTAAGTAAATAGATTCATTCAAATAAAGTTACAAATAAAGTCACAGTGCATTGCTAGAAACCATGAGAACTAACAAATAGAAGAATAAATGAGAGAATTAATATTACGTACTAGAACTACAAATCCAATCAAATATGATGTACCAAAATGTAGTTTTAAACTGAAGAAGATAAATTAGGGTAATTCCAACAAAAGAAACGAAGGAACTCAGGATCAGATAGGCATAGACCACCCGGAGAAAGAGGTGTCATCCCCAACGGAATAGGAATATCTAAGACTGGATCCAGAACTTGACATCAAACCATTGAGTGGCCTAGCAAAATCTTGAAAAATACTTGCTTGAAATCTCATTTATAATGAATTTAAGGAAAAAACACAAAATGTAATTTAAATATAATCAATTATTTTAGAAACCTTGCTTATTAATTTTGAAAACATCTGTAAGATTTAGGGAGAAATTGTTAACTCGACTTTTTAATAAAATGTTGATCTCTAATAAAAATACCAAATGAAATGACAAAGACCATCTTCTTTCCTATTTTAAAGAAAAAAGAATATGCACAAAATTGCTCAAATTATAAAGGGATCAAGGTCATGATCATGGTTTAGGGTTTAGAATCTGATCGGCATATGTTAACCCTTTTTTGTGGGTGGGGGACTGATCCACTCCCGTTTCCAGCCAGAATCGGATGAAATCAACTGAATCAGCCGTGGGCAACAACAGCACTGTCGTTCCTGGGTTGAGCTTAAACACTAGGTTTTAATGATGTCGGGTCTAGGGGAACCGATATTTAATATCCGATTACTTAAGTGACTGGATCATGGTTTGCATAATAGGCAAATCCGATCCAGAGCCGACTATTGGCTGGATCAGCATGGATCGACAAGATTGGATTGAGAATCGGCCAATATAGCCGATTCCTTGGGAACCTGGACCAATTCCAATCTGATTTCTCTCCAATAAGGGAGGAATCAGCAATCCCCCCAGCCCCCTCCCAATTCTAGGGCACAAGGCCATCTGGTTGTTCCCCCTCTGGATAGGGATCCCCAAGTAGAGTCACCTAGTCGCCAAACCCCAAGGAGTGACTTTACGGTTCTCCCTCCCCCTTCGGGTCCAAAACCAAGTACTTGTCTGGTTGTTCCCTTATGTACAAAAATCCAAAATCTCTGTCTATGAGTCTCTACTTAAGATTTCTAAAGATTTACTTAATATGAGTATCGATTTATTATTATTTCTTTTATGTGCAAACAAATATCAGATGATGAGTATGTTGCCCCTGCACATTGTGATGTTAGGATGGTGACACAGACATAAACTAAATGTTGGCAAGAAAAAAGTAAAATATAAGTGGTGTAGAAAAGAAATGAATGGAGATGTTTACCGTCTCTAACAACACATAGGTAAGATTGGTGAGAATGTAAAGATATGTGACAAAATACTAATAAAGCTATAAGAAGAAATAATGGGATATTTAACCGGAAGAATATCACAAAGTGAGACACGTTAAGTAAAGACAGGAGTTATATGATGAGTTGTTCAGACGAAGAGACAAATCTCATGCCTAAAAATCATAAAAAGAATAAAGAAAATGCTCAAGTTAATGGTGATGTATAAGTTCAGAGAACAAAAAGGTAACTCAAATAAGGAGGGCACTACATGAAAGTAAAACTCAGGTTCACGAAGATGAAAAGAGAAGAAAGGGGCCATGATAGTGAAATATGTTGGTCATGGTCAGTTCAGCTAACAAATACAACCATGTATAGGCAGTGTTACAGAAGTCAAATGATGATAAAGTGAGTATTTAAAGGAGTTAAGGCTACAACTCCGGCTGTAAAGAAGGCAGACTACCACATAGACTGCAAAATCGTCGAAATCATATAGGAATCGACTAATTCCAGACAAAATCGGTCAGTCTCGGTCCGATTCCATACTGAAGGACCAATTCCAAAAGTAATTCCATTAGAATCAGTTGGAATCAGTCGAATTGGCCTGAAACGATCCAATTCAACCAATTCTGATACGGAATCAATTGTCGATTCCATTGAGACAACTTAAGTCCTGACAATGGATCGATATCGAGCCCAATCCAAATCCGATATCGATTCGATTTAAAAGTTATATTGGCCCTAAAGGGCCAATTCATGCTTCCAAAGTGCTAAGGCTTCCAATCTTGGCGATTCCGATGACAATTCAATCACTTCTGACATCAATCCAAGAGATTCTGGCAATTCTAGTGACCTAAGTTTTCTTTGGTTGCGATTCTTCCTCGATGATCCATCGTTCAAGTCGTTTGTGAGTTTTCTTCCCTAGAATTTTAAGGTCCCCTACCCCCTTCCCACCCCCTTTTCACTATCCCCTAAGGCGTTAAGGGGTTGTTCACTTTCCATCAGCTCCCTAAACAGCTCGAACAACCCCTTAAGGGACTGTTTGATTTTTGTCCGACTCCCTAAACAATCCGAACATGGGTTGTTCTCATTCCGGCCACCCTAAACAGACAATATTCCGTCCTAATTTAATTAGTGTCTTGTTTAACTTAGTTGTTTAATATTTTAATTGATTTTTATTTACTTGTTACAAGCAATGACAAACTACGACGAAGGCAAGGGATCTGTAGTTCATGATATTGGGTGAGCACATTGACATATGTTAATTATGACTAAGAAAAAGGTGAAATGTAAGTGATGTGAGAAAGAAATGAATAGAAGAGTGTACTAACTGAAACAACGCATTGTCGGGATTGGCAGCAATGTTAAAAAAATGTAATAAGATGTCCAGAGAGATTAGTGAAGACATTAGAGGTTATCTTACAAGAAGAGCCACACAGAAAGAGATCAGGATCGAGTAAAGGGAGGATTTGCATGAACTTCAAGCGAGTAGGAGAGAAGAGGTGCCAACCTTTAAAGGAAAGGGAAGGTGAGAGTTGAGACTCAACCTGGGAATGAGGGCTCATCTACAAACTCTGAACTAAGGAAAGTTAGGTATGCAAACAAACATGCACAAAGAGAGGATGAGAGAAGGAAGGGAGCAGGAGGGTCTGGAGTTGGCCCTGTCTTTTGTAGATCACATTCAACACGACCTAAATCCAATGAGGGTGTAGATATGAGAGCAGGACAAGGGGTATATCGTTGATCTGAGTCAACAAGCTTGGCCTTGACAACAGTAGAAGGGAATGAATATTTGTTTAGGAAACCGAGTGCTCACATAGGACTATTCAACAAGAAATGAAAGGGGTGAAGGTAATAGGAATAGTTGCAAAGAAAGCAGCAAGGCACATGGTGAAGTGATTTTTTGTATGTAGGTATAAATCTTAAATACTTAAATCTGTTCTCTATTTCATTTCATTATAATTAATTGGGGTGAAGGCAATAATAATTTTCTATCTACCTGAATGCAAGCATCTCAACACATGCATCCAGTAGTCTACACTTCCAAACTATAGTTGATGCCATCGCTAAAGTCGAACCAGGATTGCAAGTCTCAAGTGTGAAGTAGCAGATTTTTTATGTTGGAGGCCTGGAGCAAGAGATGGAGAAGCTGAAGAAATTGATAGATGGCTTCAAGTTAGTGTGGAGGGAAAGAGGCTGCACAATTATGTGCGATGGGTGGACAGACATCACCAGAAAAAGTATGAACAACTTCTACTTCCTGATTTATTGTTTAAAGGATACAACCTTCTTTATGGTATAAATGAGCAATTAATGTTTCAGGTCAGAGCAAGAATACAAAGTACATCCTTCACTTGATGGTTACTGTTGTAGAGGAGCTTGGGAAAAAAATGTTGTGCAGTTTATGATTGACAATGAATCATCCTACAAGGCAGTAAAGAAAAATTTGATAGAGAAGAGACATCATCACTTCTAAATACTATGTGCAGTACACTCCATTGACCTCATGTTAGAGGACATAGACAAGGAGCCTTTAATATCTACATTAATTAGACAAGCCCAAGTGATCACATCTTTTATCTATTCACACTCCCGTTTACTGTATGTGATGAGAGAGCATACTGAGGGACATGATTTGATCAAGCCTAAGCCTAGTAGATTTGCTACAAATTTTTAAGCCTTGGAGAGTTTGCTTTGGCACAGATATGCACTAATCAAGTTCATAAATGCCGAAAGATTAATATAATTACATTGTTGACAACCTACACAACAAGGAGGATCAATTGGAAATTTTAATGAAGATAGAGAATTTGAACACAAACAAGATTTTGGGGCAAGATTTCTTACAACTTGTCCATTATTAAGTCACTAGTAGTTGTCTTGAAGTTAATTCAGAACCAGATGAAGACTCTTTACGATGCAATGGACCATGCAAAACTAAGGATCAAGGAGAAGAATCACAGAGACTACAAAAAATAGGAGAAAACCGGTTGCAAAGCACCGCTTATTCCACCACTAACACCAGTTCCAAAACAGGCATACCTGGATTTCACCCAATAAGCCAGCCAGACCCCATCATGCATTTGATATCCCCTTTTGGTCTACTCACATTCATTTTCCTTATTGGAGTTTAGGGTCAACAACATATTAAACAAAACTCTAATTAACAATGTAAAAATATCAAAATAGTATAAATAAAAAATGTGACAAGCCTAAGTTAACATGAAGAAGGGTAATTCAATAAGATTTGGATAACATAAATATCTCTAAAAATAACTGAAAATTAATGTGAGAGGAGAAAGAGAATTCAAATGAATGACCACAAATAACATGGGATTAAGGCTAGACTTGAGTTTAATTCAAGAACAGTAAGGTCATATGCCTAATTCTGATGCTTTAAAAATACATTATTCAAGAGTTAACAACTACCCCTGGAGAGAGAGAGACGTTTAAACATATAATTATAAATCTTAAATATATATGATACCATGCACAAATTAAAATATTTTAATATAATTTCACTATCATTAAATAGGAGTTGTTCATGATTTGCAGATCGAACAGGCCACCTAAGAAGATGCCTTGGGCACCAAGACAGATGCTTTGGTCACCAAAGGTGCCTGGGCAGGTGCTTTGGGTGCTTTTCAGATCCCCAGAAGGTGTCAGGGCACCTAGGGCCTACAGATGTGTCTTGGTGCCTAAGCGCAGACACCTGAACAACTATGATTTCCTCTCATATTTAGTCAGAGTACTCAGTTGTTACTGACGTGATTATCTATCTTCCCACAAATTTAAAGGAAGTTTAAACACCTGGACAACTATGATCTCCTTAATTACTGACGTGATTATCTACTTACATTCATTTTCCTTATTGGAGTTTAGGGTCAACAACATATTAAACAAAACTCTAATTAACAATGTAAAAATATCAAAATAGTATAAATAAAAAATGTGGCAAGCCTAAGTTAACCTGAAGAGGGGTAATTCAATAAGATTTGGATAACATAAATATCTCTAAAGAAATAACTGAAAATTAATGTGAGAGGAGAAAGAGAATTCAAATGAATGACCACAAATAACATCGGATTAAGGCTAGACTTGAGTTTAATTCAAGAACAGTAAGGTCATGTGCCTAATTCTGATGCTTTAAAAATACATTATTCAAGAGTTAACAACTACCCCTAGAGAGAGAGAGAGACGTTTAAACATATAATTATAAATCTTAAATATATACGATACCATACACAAATTGAAATATTTTAATATAATTTTGCTATCATTAAATAGAAGTTGTTCATGATTTGCAGATCGAACAGGCCACCTAGGAAGATGCCTTGGGCACCAAGACAGATGCTCTGGTCACCAAAGGTGCCTGGGCAGATTCTTTGGGTGCTTTTCAGATCCCCAAAAGGTGTCAGGGCACCTAGGGCCTACAGAAGTGTCTTGGTGCCTAAGCGCAGACACCTGGACAACTATGATTTCCTCTCATATTTAATCAGAGTACTCAGTTGTTACTGACGTGATTATCTATCTTCCAACAAAATTTAAAGGAAGTTTAGACATCGTTTTATATGGTTAATGTACTAGTTTCCACGGTAGCCTGGCTCTAGCACTCACAGTTTATCAGGATACATTGCATAGATTATATAGATCACTTATTTTGATTAACTAACATACTAATAGCCTTCAGACCCATAATGGAAGTTTACTATTACTCTCTAATCAACATTTGTACAAGTTTGAGATTATATGCTTCAAGTGTAGGTAAGTTAATGTTTTATATCTTAAAAGCATTAAATTGTTAGGCCCCAAAATAGCTTGTGCAGAAACTACATGTACAAAATACACAAAAAAGTTAATGGCATAGATAAAAAAAGGATTAGTTAATGATAATGTGTGAACCTCTTTTTTACGTCTGTTCTTTAGAAAGAAAGACATCTCCGGACTTATCTAGGAAAATAGATGATACCTAAAATATTAAGTAGTCCAGTGATAGTTTAAAAATATAAGAACCGAGGTTCGGGTTCTTTAAAAATTTGATTTTTTACCCTTCTCCGCCGGATGGTGCGAGTATCCGGTGTTAGCTTACATCGAGCAACAGCTCAAATGTCATTGATTAACCGTCGCGGCAACCTGTTTTCGGAGACATGCACATCCACAGAAAATAAGGAACTCAAAAGGACAGTGGCCTTTTAGATCCGATGAGATGCAAACCGATTTGGTTTGGGTTTGTTTTATATGTTTGTTGGTTGACTTGAAAGTCGGTTGTGTTGATTTTGGCTTTTTGAATCAATTTGTTTGATTAGTTTGTTTTGTTGTTTGTTTTTGGTTTGGATTTGGCTTTTTGGTTTGTTTTGCTTTGATTTGAGTTTGATCGACTCAAGTTGTTTTGGTTTATATTTTGATGTGCTTAAAGTATATTAAGCATGTTTGGGATTTTTTTATTTGGTTGGTTTTCTGAATTTTCAGATTCTGGATTTTCTGGTTTTGAGTTGATTTTGATCCATTTTGGGTGTTTGAAGTTGTTGGTCATCTGGTTTCTTTTAGGGGTTGATCTTTGTCATTTATTTGAGCAAGGTTCGGTGGATTTTAAGTGAATTTTCAGATTGCTAAAACCAAAATTTTGAAGTCGGTTAGAATCTGTATTTTGGTAGATTGATCAAATCTGATTTTTTTGTTTGCAGATTTAATTAAATCTGATTTTTTTGTTTTGACAGATTTTGATTGAAATCTGATTTTTGGGGTTCGGTGTGGTTCAAAAATCTGATTTTTGGTTTGATGTGTTTCAAAACCGGTTCGGCTGTTAGATTAAACCAGGATAAGTTGAATTTTAGATTTCCTTTATTTCTGATTTTATGTTTTGACTTTCAGATTTTTGTTTAGTCCTGTTTTTTGTTTGAATTTTCAGATTTGATTTTCTGTTTTTGTTTTATTTTGGTTTGGCGGTTTGCATCGCATCCGACCCATCGGGCCATTGTTGGGTGCCCGGTTTCATGCATTCCAATGTTGACATCAAATTTTCATTTCATTGAAAGATGGGTACATTGGTGTACAATAGGTCAATCCTTCCCCCAATATAGGTTTTTCACTACTTTGAAAAATTTTGGCATTACAATGACATACCGGTCATTTTCCAACTTAGTGAAATTTACCCATCCAAAATGGCCAGATTTATACTTAGCCAAATTGGGAAAAGGATCGATAGCCACGGGATCTTGCCTGCGCCCCCGTCCGGATCGACGACTACGGGAACATGCCCGCGCCCCCGTCCAAGGTGGAGTTCCCCGCTAGGGGTGAAGCTCCTTAATTTAGATGTTGCTTTCGCTTTCTGATTTTTATTTTATTATTTTTTTAAAGACCACTTCGGGCCGGTCCATTCCTTCGGCGTTCAAAGCCGGGCTTCAATTTGCTTGAGTTGGAAGGACAGCTTCTTGGAGGCTAAGCCGGACCCGTGAAAGGGCCGTTGAGGCTCGGTTCTCCGTGGATAAGGTGAGGGGATAGCCAGACCCGTGTAAGGGCCGTTGAGGCTACCCCCCTCTCTTTGCCAGTCATAGTTGTCAAGGCGACAAGGCGCCCAAGGCGTTGAAGGGTACCGATTCCGCTTAGGCGACAAGGCGGCCGCTTAGGCGTCGCCTAGGCGGTCAAGGCGGTATTCAAGGAAGGCTGAGTCGGAAGGTTGTTATATATAAAAAAACATAAATATAATTATATTTGTTATGTTATAATTGAATATGAGTGTTTTATCAATGCACATAAGTAAATTATGATTATAAAATTTATATATGTGCAATAGTATAAGTGATGGTAAAATATTGTTATAATATTATTAAATGGGGGGGCGCAGAGTAGTCGCGGATCGACCTTGACAACTATGTTGCCAGTTCAAGCCACAAGGGGGCTGCTGCGACCTTCTTTTTCTTCATTCTTTTTGCACTGCTGCAAAGGAGCTGCTGGTGGGCTTCTTAAGAAACGGATTGGACCCATGAAAGGGCCATTGGGTTGAGCCTCAATGGGGCTGGAACCTGGCTGCAAAGGAGCCGAAGTGGGCCTGTTTTGGGGTGTTCTGGATGGGGCCGCAGAGGGGCTGTTTTGCTGCAGGTTTTAGGAGCAGGTTTTGGGTCTGCTTAGTGGGCCTGCAGGTGGGTCGAATTGGGTCTCAAAAAGACCTGTTATGGGCCTGGATGAAGACCAGGAAATGGGCCTGTTTGTGGGCCTGGTTTAAGACTGCTCCTGGGCCGGTTGTGGGCCTGAACAGGGGCGGGTTATGGGTACCTACAGGTGGGCCTGCAGATAGCCGAAAATGGGCTTGCACATGAACTGAACGTGGGCTGGCCAGACCTGGATTGGGGGCTAGTTATGGGCACCTGTAGGTGGGCCTGCAGGTGGCCGAAAATGGGCCTGGATGTAAGCTGAACATGGACTGGTTGTAGGATGTCTACAGGTGGACCGAGCAGGCCTGTTTTGGGACCTGAGCAGGGGGTGTTCGGTGCCTGCAGATGGGCCTGGATGTGGGCTGGACATGGACCGGTTGTAGGATGTCTACAGGTGGACAGAGCAGGCCTGTTTTGGGACCTGAGCAAAGGGGTGTTCGGTGCCTGCAGATGGGCCTGCTCAGGTGGCTGAACGTGGGTTGTATAGGAAGCTGTTTAGGTGGTCCGAACAGGGGCTGATAGGGACCATCTGTAGGCCATGGGTTGCCGATGATGATGAAAGCCGGTTTAGGCCATGAGAGGGGTTGAGAAGAGAACTTAGAAAAGGAGGAAGGGATGCCCTTAAAGGGCTACATAGTTAATGTGTATGCCCCTACCTTTTCTTCTCCTTCTCTTCTCCTTCTTCATCTTTGGCCGCTGGCAGGTATGCACGTGGGCAGAAAGGGGGCAGCAGCTCTCTTCTACTACTTCTTCTCCTCTTCTTCCTCCTTTGGCCGCTGGCAGGTGCTGCAGAGTAGGTGCACGCAGGAGGGGCAGCAGCCGATGCAGCAGCCTGTCGGCGTCCTTCAGCCAGCCTCCTTTGGCTTGGGCGCCCTCCCTCTTTTATAGGAGATGAGGGGGAGATGGAGGAGCAGCTGGGGAGTACGTACAGATGCCTCTCTCACCTTTTTCTCTGTGTTTAAACTCTCTTTAATCCTTGAATTGTCCAAGGATATTAAAGATTTGGCTGACCCTTTGAGATACCCCATGTTGACCAGTCCCTTGGCTTTCCCCATGCAATTAATGGGTCAAGGATGAGGTGGCAGGTTGAGCTGGCAGCTGACATGGCTGCTGACGTTGCCAACTGATGTGGCCTGTTGACTGGGCCAATTGGGTTGACCGCAGCCCACTTTTCTCTTCCCATGGGCTGTACGTAGGTGGGTTTTAAGGGCTGAGAAATCATCTAATTAAATCAAAATTAGGGCTGGCCCAGCTGAGGGTGCGCCAATGGTCAAATTAAGGCCCTTTTTGGACCAATTAAGGATCAGACCAGCTAGGAATTGGTCTGGTCCTCCTTTTTTCTTGAGAAAAAATTGACGTCAACAGATAACAAAGATGATAATTGTCTGGGATCAGAATACGAACATCCATTAATGTAAAAAATAATAAAACAACAATTAAATATTTATCAATAGACACCACACTAAGATTGAAATAAAAAATATAGCAATACCTTATGTTGCCCACTATTTGCAATAAAATTCTTAACCTAAAAATATTCAAAAAGAAATCTGTCACAAAACATATTATGGGATTCACAAACCAAAGCATAATATCTAAAAAACCACTAAACATAGTAAAAATAGAGGGAAAAAACATGTTCAAGTACGACCATGAAGGACTGAATAAATGCAGAGCACCATAAAGAACTTAAACTAAAAGAATAAATCTACAGAAACTGCAGCAATTTTCTGGTCATTTTTAGAGATCCAAATAGAAGATAGGATTGGATCGGCCCATTTCGGCCAATATGATGGGCTCAGGCTGGGCTGATCCAATGCTAGATTTCCCAATCTATCAAAGGCAGGTTGGGTGGATTGACCTGTAGGCTAACAGGTCCCCAATGGGGCGTATTTCACTCACCTCCTCTGTCTCAACTCTAAAGCTTTGTCTCTCATCCAAAGTTCTCCCTCTACAAAGCCAAAGCTATCAAGTGTAGATCTCTCTCTCTCTCTCTCTCTCAGACACTCATATGCACATAAAGTTGTAAACTCAAGATCTTTTTCATTAAAGTTCAAGGTGTTACTAACCTTTTTAGGTGTTCCATGTAGTTTAATCCTTTTTTAGTGTTAATTTTTTAAAAGATACCGACAGACAACCGAAATACTCAAACAACAGTTTCAACACCAAGTGACCTAACTTAATTGCATCATAATTGACGTGCAACAAAGAAAAGTACAATGTATGTTCCAACAAAATCATATCAGGTAGAATGTCATGATTGAAACAACATATTGCCGAAAAGAAGGACAATGTTCCTCCGTAGTCCATACAATAAGGCTCTTCTGGAGGCAAGAAAGACTGAATCATAATTCGATCGGAATCAAGGACCAGATAGGCTATTGCCAATTCCAATCCAATCTGGATTGGACACCCCGAATCTGCCAATTCTATAAGGAAAAGACCAATCCAGAGCTCACCCAGATCTGTTGTTCAAAAAATAGAAAAAAAACATAAAAATTAAGGTAGATGGATTCCTTAAAAGATTTCAGTCCAATCCAGTGATTCCACTGGAATCTAGTGCTGCAAGGCACTGCCCCTGCATCTTCCCTGCCCTTATTGGGTTGCCTGGACCCAAATGGGACATCAGGTTCAATGACCAGATATCAAATAAAGTCATCAGATCCGATGGGAGATGACAGCAGCGAATCCCTGTGAAACTGCCGGATTGGCCAATTTGGGCTGAATCGGTTCTGATCCAATCAATTCTTAAAAAAATTTGTGTCAGATTGGAGTTCCCTTCTAACCCAAATATGCCTATGTTGATCCTAATCCACAATCAGCTAATTCCAACCCCAACAGGATGATTCTACCTACCATGTCTAGAGATAAAAAAATTTCAAGGATGTACTTAAAATCATTAGAGCAGGAGAAGATTTCAGCTTGTGCAATAAAAAATTGTAAAAAAGAAGATATCCTGGCCATCTGGTCACAGAACTCATATCTATCGTATTGGACAAGGCAGACCTGCTAAGAGTATGAGTTACAAATAACACTAACTTGTACAAGGCAACTGAGTAGTTACTAATGATAAAGTGGCAACACATTATTGTGTTCCATACTTTGCCCACTCACTTAATTTGATGTTGGAAAATATATCCAACGATCTGACAATAAACAAGACAATAAAAATAGCACAACTCATACCTTCTTTTATTAACAACCAAACTATATCTTAAATTTAATAAGAAAGTATTCAAGGAGAAATAATTTTTTCAACCAGTTGCAACTAGGTCAAATCTCTCTAAAGAGTACTTAGTCACAGAGGCGTTCTCTTCTTTAAATGATCTCCTCAATGGATAATACGAGCTAATCTAGTGGACAAGAGAAAGGGTATGGTCGAAGAGATGGCACAATATAGTGACTTGTGAAAGACTAAAAAAGATGCTAGCCATCGTCGAGCCAATTGTGAAAGTTTGCACATTGAATACAAAGATAAGAAAGTAGATATGGACTACTCATATGACGCCATCGAGCATGCAAAGATAAGAATAACAAGAAAAATTAGTGATAACAAGTTGTGAAAAGTCATTAACCGCCATTGAGAGAGGATACTATATCATCTGCTTCATGTTCCAGATAATCATGCAAAACTTTAGCATGTTTTGAACTCACAAACATGGTGTCAATGAATAACTCAATCTTATTCTTCTTTTATAAGATATTTCTTCAACTTAAAACAAGTTTATAGTTCATAGTTTAAAACATGAACTGAAATAAAGGGTGTGCAATGAATAATTCAAACTACCAAACTGAAGCAGTTTGGTTCTGTTTGAACCACTAGTTCGGTTGAACCAGTTTTGAGATCTTCCAAACTGAACTAAACTGATTAAACCAAAACATAATAAAATTATTATTATATTATTAATAAAAATGATATTTATATAATTTTCATAATGAAATAACACTTATAATAATAATAATTTATAACTCAAAATTGAGTGTATATATATGTAAATAATTAATTTTTTAAAATATTAACTAATTTCGGACAAATCAAATTGAAGTGGCTCAATTCTGTTTAGTTTGCAAGCCCAGATTGATTTTTAAAATAAATGTCCGAAATTAGAACAAACTAAACTATACACACCCGTGTGAACCTCTTTTTTATGCGTCTGTTCTTTTAGAAAGAAAGACATTTTTCAATACCACGGACTTATCTAGGAAAATAGATGATACCTAAAATATTAGGTAGTCTAGTGATAGTTTAAAAAATATAAGAACCGAGGTTCGGGTTCTTTGAAAATTTGATTTTGACCCTTCTCCGCCGGATGGTGCGAATATCCGGCGTTAGCTTACATTGAGCAACGGCTTGAACGCCTTTGATTAACCGTCGTAGCAACTTGTTTTTTGGAGAAATGCACATCCACATAAAAGTAAAGAACTCAAAAGGGCAGCAGCCTTTTGGGGCCGATGAGATGCAAATCGATTTGGTTCGGGTTGATTTTTATTTGTTTAGTTGTTTGATTTTTTGATCAACTTGTAGTCGGTTTTTTTTTATTTTGAATCAATTTGTTTGATTTGTTTGATTTGTTGTTTTGATTCAGTTTTGATTTGATGTTTTGAGTTTTCAGATTTTTTATTGACAATCTGGATTTTGATCTTTCGGATCTGAATTTTCAGTTTTGTAAGTCGGTTTTTTACCTGTTTTAGATGTTTGAAATATTGCTTATTTGATCTCTCTTGGAGTTTGATTTATTTAAGCGAGGTTCTGTGAATTTTAAATGAATTTCCAAATTGTCAAAACCTGATTTTGGATGTGTTTTAAGGTAGGTTAGAATGTGTTGTTTACAGATTATTTGAAATCTGAAATTTCTTGTGTTTACAGATTAGATTAAATCTGATTTTTTGTGTGTTTGCAGATTGTTTGAATCTGAATTTTGTGTGTTTCCAAATTCTGAAATTCAAGTGTTGACAGATTTGATCTAAATCTGCAATTCTTATGTTTTCAGATTCTGATTGATTCAATCCAGAACCGGTTCACTCCTTGGTTGGGGTTCGGTTACTCGGTTGAATCGGTATGATTTTTAAATTTGAATTTCAGGTTTGTTTAAATTCTGCTTTTTGTTTGAATATTCAGATCTGGTTTTCTGTTTTGGCATGAAATTTTCAGATTTATTTTGTGTTGTTTATTTTGTTTGGCGGTTTGCATCGCCTCCGACCCATCGGGCTACTGTTAAGTGTCCGGCTTCATGCATCTCAATGTTGACATCAAAGTTTCATTTCATTGAAAGATGGGGGGAAGTACATCGGTGTATGATATGATTGATCCTTCCCCCAATATAGGTTCTCCACTACTTTGAATAAATTTTGGCATTACAACGGTATGCCGGTCATTTTCCAATTTAGTGAAGTTTACCCATCTGTCAAACCTCGAAGAGAAATAAAATATAAAAAATATTTATCGATATAAAAATATGTTGTATGGCATAGTTTGAAAATTCATTTGATTTCCATTTATTTGGGAAATGAACTTTCATCATCTTATCTTTGGCTACTATGAAAATACATGATATTTCATAGAAAATATTAGCCGAAAATATATGATATGTGTATAAAAATATATGTCGAGGTTAGGGTTCATAAAGTTTGTCTTTGGACCTCTCTTCATCGGAAGTTGCGAATTTCCGATGTTAATTACACCGAGACTCTCGGACACCCTTGATTAACTGTCGTAGCAATTTGTATATGAAAGAAAAATGTCAACATCTGGGGATTATGACCCATAAAAGCAATGAAATGCAAGCTGATGATATAACGACCATATAAGGTCAAACTCAGTGCTTTGCAAGAGATTAGTCTCTCAACCCGATGTCTTATATTAAGACACGAGTTGGATTATTGAGGCTAACCAAGATCCGAGCATATTCAGATCAAAATCTATATTGATTTCATATGAGTTTTTTTTTTGAACAAAGTGAAATCTGTCCGTATACATACCAAATTTATGACCCAAGTCCCTTCTTTTATTGAACTGGGTGGTGAAAATTTGGAGGGTCCAGATATGATATGTATGTTTGGATTTGGGAAGAGACTATGTTCTCCTTTCATGGGTTTTTTGGGTTATCCTAGATCAAGATGGTTAAACACCTCCAAATTCCAAGTCTTGATATCCTAGACTTGATGAAATGGCATATGCACCTTACTGAATCAGATTTAAACTGCACATGACTATGTCCGGAATCCAAAAGGTCCTTGGACCTTGCACCTGCATGCTCGGCCCCCCCCTTCTGGTTTGGCCCAAATTATGCATAGGATTTTGACACACTTCTAGGTTGTCTTGGATTTAAATCTGGTTTATAATCCAGATTCACACATGGTTTCCAATGAAGAAATCTTCTAGCCTCAATATACATGAGACCGGACCTAGGAATATATATATATGCACACTGTTTCTATAATCCGCATGGGGTCAGATAGGGGATTAATTGCAGTCATATATGAGGCCAATATGCTTCATATGGAGGGCTATTATATGGTCATGTATGGGGTGTCAATAGAAGACTAAATGGGTTGTATATGACATTAGCCGATACCTAAGCATTTAACCCCTAAATATTGCCAATATCTAGACACAAATCTGCTCCCACTACTGACCTCAGGTTAACCACAGAAATCTGTACTGAAGCCTGCCTTTTTATCCGGGCCTGACCTTAATACTGGCCTTGGACGGGTCATGATTCTACATGAAATCATGTCCTAAGGTCTGTCCTATGACAGGTGCTGCATATGCCATATGCACAGTCCAGAATATGCTTATATCCATATCAGACCTTTATATAGTCTTGAAGTCAACAAGATCTGAATATATATATATATACAGCGGGGAAGCTTATGTTTATAACATTATGAATATGCTATTGAGAGGAAATGGGTGTATTGTCCCAATTCCTGTCCAGGATGGGTATATATAACTGTACCCTATCCGATCATGCTCCGGCTTTACCCATACGTGGGTCCGGGAGCTCTCTTCTTATCTTTATGGATAAGGATCTTAATTGCAATTATATGATTGATATGAATCCCAACCTAAGCCCAGCTATCTAGCCCCTAAGTGCCACTAGACTTTAGGCCTATGATCGACTACGGATCTGATCAAAATGCCAAGTAGAATGAGGCTTATATAAGCCTGAAATATACATCACCTGAATTTCCCATATTGGGATTTGCCTTAGGTGTCAATTGAAGCCCGACATATAAGTGAAACTGGCTTTCATGAACCTGAAATACAAGTTACTTCAATGTTTTGGAACCTGCCATGAGAGGTAATCCTCCGGACCCCGATTACACCCAGGTTTGAGATGCCACTGAGACTGGGCTCCAAACCTCCTAAATGGGGAGAAAAGTTGATCTAACCATTGACCTTAGACAGGCCACTATCCGGTACTGAACCATGGATTGGAATTTTCCCTATGATTGGTATTAAACTATATGAGAATTCAGGCCTATATAAGCCCGAAATATATGTCATTTGAGGCACTTATGTTTGGCTACCCAACCTGCTATCCAGCTCCTTACCCATGTGGAAGGATATTCATGTCAGCCCCTCCATTGTGTTTGGAAGAAACTTGCCTTAAGATAGTTGCTAAATGAGGCCCAAAATCCTATACAAAATCAGGCTTACATACGCCTGAAATTGAGATGACTGAGTTAAGTTATAAACCTGTTATGTATATATATATATATGCTATAGGACCCCTCTCTAAGCGATTAAGCTTATTAGCTCATTTTTCTTATAGGATGGACCGAAGGACTGAACCTGTACATATATAGTCAGACTTATTCATATGCCATCAATCGATCGGAAATTACATGTATATTCAGCTCTGATTGTATAACCAGAAAGTTGCCTTTCATAGGGGGGGGGGGGGCTCGGCCCATGATATCTCCATATGGAAGGAGTTGAGAAGAGAGGGGCACATTATCCTAATCTTCTGTCCGGGACAAGTGGGCTAAGTCATATTTCATCCCACCACATTTTGGGTTATGACACACATGTATTGGGGGTGGCCATGCTTCAAAGTCCTATTGATTAGAATATTCATGGGGATCCAGTCCATTTATGTTCGGACTTGCAATCTGTTTTCCCTTGGTAGATTCCATTAATGCCTATGTTCGGGAATTAAATTTAAGGTACCTGCCCTTGTATTAGGACTTAGCTCATTTTCTTGCGGATCACTCATATGTATAAGAGGATCCCCTGCTCACTATCATAGGCTCGGTTGAAACCATATAGGGTGTTGGTGGAGTTGGACTTGAAGTTATCCCTCTTTTTTATATGGGTCTGTCTTATGAGATGGCTTAAGACTTGGCCTAATATTAGGCACCCATAATGACTTGTTATGAGCATGTAATACTCATCTTTCTATGAATATCATCATATGTTTATTAATCATGCCATATGGCAATTCACACATCCTCATATGGTGAGGTATACAAGTATCCATAGCCTCTTCATATCAAGGCTCTATGTCATGAAATCTGGCCCATACTTTGTTTTCTTCATTACAAGATAGACCCCAAAGACCATATATATATTTGATCTTGTCCGGGACATGTTCATGGAACTATGCCCAATATTGGGTCACCAATCAGTCCCTTGGCACCCTCGGATCATGAACTGTATGCTTCCATGGTCGGATGCCATGTCTTCATCAAGGCCCGGTTGGCCATTTTTCCTCCAAGTCCTTGCTTAATGTAAGGCTACCCGGGGAATCCTTGGTCCATCATGTGGGTCCCAAGGAGGCCGGGTATAACCTTCTCTTCACCTGCTTGACTGTACTTCAGTTGTAGTTGAATTTTGAGAAAACCCTGCTCATAATTTCCAGGCCGGAGGGGGACTGCTATGAGGGAAATGAGGGAGGTGGCAGGTCTGTCTCAAAGGTCTATGAAAATATATGGGAGGAGATCCGGGGAGCAATATAGGCTCAAATATGGGGTCAGTTCAAGTATAGGGACATGGCCTCCCTCCTATTTCGGGACTAGGCCCAAATATGCCCGAGAAGCTTGAGGAGTGGGGGGGGTCTATAAGGTCCTAATATATATATATATCTGAGAATTTGTCTGCAATTGAGGAGGTCATCTACTAATATAGGAAAGTAGATAAGGGAATTGGGCTCCTAATGATCATATTATCTAAAGGAGGGGACGGCTTGGTCAATAGGTATGATATCTTACCTCAAATCCTTCAAGACCTGTCCTGGATTCCCTTGCAAAAACCTCCCTGCCTTGAACTTGCTCGGATGTCCTTCTTTGACAGAAATCCTGCAGAAGCCTCTTTCCCCTTTCTCCTCTCTTTCTGTGTCCTGCCTCCGACCTTTTTGCGTGTGCGGAGGTGGCCCTATTTGTAGGCTCTTGGATGGGTGCTGTTCACCCAAGGAGGAGTGGGCTGCAAGGGAGTGTGCGGGTGGAGGGAGTGGGGCCATGTTCTCCAATCGTGGGGAGAGTGGGGCTTGACCAAGTCTGGATGATCCCGGCCCTCAATTGGCATCGGATCCATCTCACATTTAAACATAAATCCTGGCCCTTGATTGAGTGTCCCGGGTCCTCTCTTGATAGCCCAATCCAAGCCCTCCACATATCTTATGCATAAATTAATTGGAGCTAGGCTTTGTTGCATCCGAGAAGGGAATTAACTCATTCAATCAAACATCCAATTAAGGATGGATCCGGTGGGTATTATCCTATCAAGGATCCAATTAAACCATCTTAATTATGCTGTCGGGGATCCAGAACATGATGAATCCAATTAAGTCATCCGACAGCCAAATCTGACCCTTGGATGCATGTCCTTTTCATCTCAGCCCTCCATTGGATATATGGTCCATCCGGTTGATGAAAGCCCCACTTAATCCAAGCCATCGATCCCCCTTATTGGACATTAATCCTGTTAAGGATCCGGGATGACTTGACAATCCGGTAATCACATTTGTTAATGACTTGTCCATCGGATACCCCATTAAGGTGGATCCATTGGATATTATCCCATTAAGGGTCCGGGAGGCCTTCTTAATGAACCGATATGGATTAAGATCCAATCAATTAACCCCGGCCATTGGATGACTTTGGCTTCCCTCCCGGGTCTGATTTTGAATTGCGCAGCCTGCCTTTTCTCCCCCGGATCCTCCTCCTATCAGTTTTCTTGTTAAGTCTCCTAGTTGGAGATAAACTCTCCACCCGCGAGGCCTTCTTCTAGCTGGCCTTTTCACCTTTCTCTATCGCACCATCTTCTTTCCACAGGCCTGCTGCAGCTTGAATCCTGCCAAGAGAGACCATTGGACCCTGCTGGTTGGAGCTTCCGGGTGTTCTCTTCTTCTACTTGGGGTCAGGCCGAGGAGGTGAACATCACTCAAGCTATCCCCGGGTGAGCATATGTGATGGATGTGTATAAAATTCCAGCTTCTCTTCTTCAATCATCTGTCGGCAGCACCTCAATTGCTCTCTATCATGTTTGCATTCAGCATATAGATAGATGGTCGGCTATATGAGGATGTGCCTATGTGTGCATCCTCCTGATTTATGTATAAAATCCGGCTTCTTTCATGTATCATTTTCAGTCGGATTTTCATCAATTATCCCTTATGTTTCTCAAGCATATGCATATATGGATATCCTTGAGGACTCGGCCTCTTCTCATGCTGAATTGAATCCCATTGAGTAGGTTTATTGATTGCCCCCCCTTTCATCTGTTTTTTTTTTTGTGCTGATTTGAGCATATGTGTGAGGACCCATCTCTTCAATCTATAGAATTGGGCCTCCTTCCAACTTCCGGGCTAGATGGCTGCCCTCTCTTCTCTCTTATACATATCCGGCTGTGAGCATCCCATTTGACAACCTATCCTTTGAATCATTATGGCCGGGTCTTCTAAACAGGAGCCCATCTGACCTCTGTTTGCTATATCCGGCCTTCTCTCTTTTTTTTTTAGAATTCTGTTGGTGACAGGAGACATGTTGCATGGATTTGGGGACCCGGCCCTTTAATGTGCTGGATTGGGTCCTTTAGGATGGGTCTGTTCGGATGCCATATGCTCAACTATAAACATGTCCCTCTATGAGCATCTCCGAGGCCCTCAAATAAAAGCCAATATGGCTTGTGCAGGCTGCCTCTGACCTCCCCTACTTCTTAGCTAGATAGGAGATATGTCCGATGACTATACTTGAGGACCCGGCCTCTTCTTGGGCTGGATTGGGTCCTTTTGAATGGGATCCACTGGCATGCCCCCCCCCTCTCTTTTCATACATTATCCGGCTATGAGCCCTCTATTGACAGCAAATCACCTAAGTGATTATAGCCGGGTCTGTCCAACTTGGTTTCTGTTTTGTGATTTCCAGCCCTCCTCTCTTCAGATTTTTGTTGGGAGCATGTCCTCCTATATCCCACAAGTCTAAGTGCAGCTGACCATGCATATCCGAAGCCTTCTAGAAGGGGCTGAATTAGCTTCTGGAAGTTATACCTGGCCTTTCCTCTCCCAAATTTCCATCGGTAGCATGCCTTAGGCATGATGGATTACATTGGGAGGTCCTGATTTAGGGGAACATATTCATCATATGGAGGGGGGCTCCATTTCTTCATATGCCATATTTGGCCGGTCTCAGGCATATGACCTTAGGCCCTTCTTAATTGGTAGGCCATAGGGAATTAAATATTTTCATTCCCTATTTACATATGCTTATATTTCATCTAGAAATTTTGAGTGCCAACACCATCCAATAAGGCTAGCCAATGACTTTGCCAAAATTGGGGGAAGGATCATTGGCTACGGGAGCGTGCCCGCGCCGACATCCGGATCGACATCCCGAGACGTACTCGGGGGAGCCATCCAAAAGATACCCTTAGTTTATTTTTTGCATTTCGCATTTCTGTTTTCATTATTTGTTTTTTTTAGTCAGGGCTGCTTGGGCCAGTTTTGAGTTCCATCGGCGTTCAAAGCCGACTTTCAATCTTCTTGGGCCGGAAGGGCCTGCTGGACCTGCTTTTGCCTCCATCTGTCTTGATGGTAGGGCAAGGGCCCACCCCAGACAAACGATCAGCCCGTCGTACTGATTCCGAAAGGGTCCATGATATCGCCCCTACCCACCATTGCTGGAAATGGCAGATTCTGCACTTCTTGATGACTGCGGCAGTGTTGTCCCCTGTGTGGAACTCCCTGGACTGCTATCCTCTCAGTAGGCCACAAAGGGGCTGCTGGAGGAGACTTCAAATATTTCTTTTGGAGTAAACAAGACCTGTTTGAGGCCTGTTCGGTTGGGCCACAAAGGGGCTGTTTTGGTTTGCCAAAGGAGGGCTGTTTGAGTGAATTTTAATGGACTGAAATGGGCCTGCACAAGGGGCATTTCAGGGCCTGATTTGGGACCGATTTTGGGGTCTGAACATGGGCTGAACAAGGGCAGCTTTGGACCTATTAAAGGGGTCTGTTCAGGTGGCTTTGAGTAGACCAGTTTGGGTCTGTTCTGGACTTGCACGTTGGCTGTCCTGGTGGGCTGCAGAGGGGACTGCAGGGGTCTATGTGAAGGTCTGAAAATGGGATTAAGCAGGGCCTGCAGGTGGCTGCGCGAAAAGCTGCAAAGGAGGATTTTTAGAGGCCATCTAGGTTCGGCCCAGGCTGGATGTCCATAGCTCAAACAGGATAAAAAAAGCTAGTAAAGATGTAAATCGGATTGGACCATTGATGCGGGACGAGGTGGGACGGACTGACGACGTGGCGCTGCAGGAGGTGTTAGAAGGCTCAAAATATCCTAAAAATGCATGAAATAAAGCAAACCGGACTTAAACCGGTCAAAACGGGCCCAAAATATGTTGAATCATTCCCGTACCGCTCAAAACGGGGCTGAACCGGCCCCAAAAGCTGCTGAACCGGTCAAAAATAGCCTGAACCGGCCGGTTTAAGGCCTGAACCGGCCTCTGGAGTGTCGAACCGGCCCTGAACCGGCCTAAACCGGGCTGAACCGGGTCTGGAGGCGAACCGGTGCCGGCCCGAGCCGATCGGGCGGACCGGGCGGGCGAACTGGCGTGAGCCGGTGCGTCGGGCGGAGGCGAACCGGTGGCGGTTCGCGCCGAACTGCGACTTAAACGGGGGAGGGGGGCGACTTCGACCTCACAGGGGCGAGGGCTTCATCTCACGGCTTCAACTGCGGGAGGCCGGAGGTGGAGGACGGCGGAACCATGCTGTCGCCGTCGCCAGAGAAAGAGGAAGAGGGGTGGCCGGAGGGGCCGTGGTTGTCTCCGGACGCCGTCGCGGGAGAAGGGAAGCCGGGGGAGCTTCGATGGTCGCCGGCCTCCGATGCGCAGAAGTAGGAAAGGAACCAGCGGAAGCCGGTTAGGGTCGCCGCCGCCGCCGGCGCATGAAAGGAGCTGGGGGGGGGGGGGGGCGAGGGGCCCTAGGGGGGTTTGCGACCTCCCCTATCTCCCCCTCATCTTCTTCTCCGTCTTCGTCGCGTTTGACTTCCGGAAGGGATTCGCCGGAGGGTTGCGCAGTTCCAACAGGGGGTACCGGGGGGGTGCGCAAACAGCAGAAGGGATGGATGGGGGTACTCCAGGGATCGCCGGAGGTGGGGGTGGAAGGGCGGAGGTGGTTGATGTCGTCGGAGACGTCGAAACGGACGGAGACGAAGGTGAACGGTGTCAATAGGGTTCCAACTCGAACCAATGAAGAGGGAAAGAGAAAGGAATGACTCGGAGGCCGCTAGACGGAGGAGAAGAAGAAGGCACTCTCGCCGGAGGGTAGCGAAGGAGACCGGTCCTCACCGGGGGTGGAGCTAGACGACCTCCATCGAGGAGGGGGTGAAGGAGAACGGGGCAGCGCCCCTGCACAAGGGGCAGCCCCCTAGGGTTCCAAAAATTCCACTAAGACTTCTCTCTCATTCCAACAATAAGCTCTCGCTTAAATAGAGGAGCTATGTTTACAAAGAGACCCTAAAGATGACTATTTACATACATGGACGAAAAATAAAAGACAAGGACTCAAAAGACTTCAAATAATTACAAATATGTCCAAATGGACGTAAATACAAATAGACCTCAAAATGGACCGGACCGGGTCCCCATCAACCATTGTGGGGGCTAAGCAGAAGAAGAGAGAAAGACCGAGGGGGTCCCCTTAGAGGGCTACATATTTATAGGATATTAACCCACCTGTTCTTCTCCTCCTCCTCCTCCTCTTCTTCTGGCCGCGGGCAGGGACCTGCAGCAGGAAGGCGTGCTAAGAGGCGGCAGGCGGCAGGCGGCAAGGGGGGCAGCAGGAACTCCAGCAGCCTGTCGGCGTCCTCTTCCTCCTCCTTCTTGGCCGCAGGCAGCAGGTGCAAGGGCGCAGCTTGGCAGAAGGTGCAGGTGGCAGTTTGGCAGCCACCCGGCATCTGAAGCCCACCCCCTTTTGCTGGCGCGCCCCCCTCCTTTTTACAGGAGCTGAGGGGGAGATGAAGGGGCATCTGGTGGAGTACGTAGATGGCTGTTGGTGGGGGTAAATGAACTTTACTTTCCTGCATTTTCCCATAATTTTAATGTCTGACCTGCCTCTTGGGTTTTCCCATGTTAACTTGACCTTTGGCTTTCCCCATGTCATAAATGGGTCAAAGATGAGGTGGCTGGACAGGTGGCAGTGGCGGTCAACCTTGCTGAAGTGGCAGGCCAATGCGGCCTGTTCACACTGGGCTTGCAGATGGTCCGGCCTGAATTGGGCCTGCAGGTGGCCGCGGCCCACTTCTCCTTTCCTCTCAATGGGCTGTACATAATGGGCTTCAAAGGAGTTGAAGGATAATTATTTTATATCAAAATGAGGGGTGGGCCTGCTGTGGATTGTGCCCATGGGTTAACTTATGGCTTGTTTTGGCCCAATTAAGAATTGGGCCAACTGAAGTTTGGTCCGGTCTTATTTTCCCTCTTCTTTTTTTGCTGCCCCCTCTTTTTTATGAAAAATCTGATGCCAACAACACCTATATTCCAAGGGCGAAAGTGATTCATAGCATTCTTAGAAATGATCATTCCTATGGGTGCAAACAAATCAATACACTCGACAAGTAACTCGAAATTCGACTCAATAAAAATTCAACTCGACTCGTTTATTATGTTAAATGAACAAACTTGAATAAAAAATAAAGCTCGACTCATTAAACGAGTCAAGCTTGAACAGACCCCTACTCGGCTCTATAAACTCGCAAGTTGCTCGATTGAATATTCTATTAAATATTTATTTTTAAAAATTAAATTATGAGTATTAATAGTTATATATTGTCACTTAAATATATTAAATAATTCAAAATTTGAGTTTAAATTTGGATCAAGTTTCATAAATGAGATAAATCTAGAGTTTCACAAATGACATTTCCTTAATTTTGAGTTTTATAAACGAGTTTGTATATAACTTAAGCTTGAATGTGAATTGAACTTTAATACAGCTACTACTTGAGCTCGAGCTCGACTCGGCTCGATTAATAAAGGAACCAAGCATGAACAAGGGTTCAACAAACTCGTTAAAACTCAAGCTAAAACTTGAACTCGTCTAAAATAAACGAGCCAAACTTGAACACCATACTACTCAGCTCGGCTCAACTCGTTTGCACCCCTAATCATTCCATCATATCCGTAATAAATTGCAAATATATTGATAACACAAAAAGAAATGATGTTGCTTAGTTTTGAAATGCATTCTGTGCTTTTATATTTATAAATAATTAATATTATTTATTTATATAAATTGTCTAAGATCACTATAGAAAAGTACTAGGATACGAAGATTTGACGTGAGTTGTTATTAAGGTGTTGAGACCGTAGAATGCCAGGTCAATCTTGGGCTGGACGGGGTCGCCCTACCTAGTCAGTTTTCTGGCCTACCGATCCGGCTCTGACCCAATCAAACTGACCCGGCTAGCGGTTGCAAATCGGGTTGTGCGATTTGCAGCAAGATCGCTGCCAACAGTCACAAGACTTGCCAACGGTCTCCAAGAGCCCTCTCCCACTCCACTCCCTTGGAGGCCTATTTAATGCCCCAAGGGGATTCTCCTTACCGCTCCCCCCCCAACTCTCTGTTTTCACCTTCTCTCTTTCCAAAGCTAATTAAGTTTCATTGCTCTCTAGTCTCTAGTTTAAGTTGTGTTAATTATTCTTTCAGTGTTAATCAAATAATAATTAATACTAATCCTTTAATTAATAATAATTATTTCTTTTAATGTCAATCATTTAATTAGTGTTAAAGCTTTTTTAAAATTGTGTTAATTTATTTTTGTTTAATTGAGTTGTGTTATTAATTGATATGCCTTCTCCGAGCAGTGAGATTTCCTGTTAAACCCGGAACGATCCGACTTGACTTCATTGTATCTTGCTCTCAATAGAGCAAAGAAAAGTTCAATGTAAACATTGCGATAAAACTCCTTATGATAAAACTTATCAATTGAAGTATCATCTTGAGGGCATGGTTTACGAGGTTGTCGGCCGACCCGGTAAATTTTCCGGTGGACCGGTCTGGCCACGACCCAACTAGACCGATTCAATCCAGTGCTAGCGTTGGGTCGAGCGACCGACTCGGGTCACCCCGAGCCACTAGGTCTCATAACTTCATTCTTTGACGACCGGTCGTCCCGAGTTGCTAGATCTCATAACTTCATTTCTTTTTGCCGACCGATCCCCCCCCCAGGTTGCTAGGTCTCATAACTATTTTTTTTCTTTCAACCCAGTCGCTCTATTTATTGCTAGTATAACAATATTTCACTATCACTTATAATATTACATTACATATGGTTAAAATTTGTGATTATAAATACATGATGCATACTTAAAAGTTATAAAATTGTTTTTTAACCGTCTTCACCCTCTCACTTGAGATTAACTCTTTCTCAATATATACTAATACAACATAATCATAAAAAATCATATTTACTGGTATACACAAATAAACACACATTCAATTATAACATAAAAATATTATTATATTTATGTATAATTTTTATATAAACATAAATATACATAATATAAAATATTTTTTCCTATTCTTTCTTATTTTTTCATGTATTTTTTATATTTTGTAATATTTTAAAAAAAATAAATAAATCTGACCCCGTCCAACCTATGTGTGGTCCGATCTGGTCGGATTTTGGGCCGACCAACCCCGACCTGACCCCGAGCCAACCTTACTTGCTCAGGGGTCGTGACACCGTATATGCGAACTCCACCCGAGGTACGAGCGCGATTTCAACCACATTTACAAGTGTTGAAAAAGTCAAAAGGAACTTCAAAGAGACATAAGGACACCATCTATGAATAAATTGTGGAACTGTCAAGGCATTCGATACATATATACGATACCAAACAAGAGCGCTCAAACTTCCCTTGATACGAAGATTTCGATGACAGTACATTATCATTAATCTTTGACAATTTATATCAAAATATGTATACAATAAAAAATATTTAATTATTATTTTTATTACAAACAAATGACTAAGTACGAGTGATGGAGGTAAGCCGCAAGTCGTGGAAGTGGGAGTGGGCACGAAAGTAGGAGAGGATCAATCGTGGAGGAAGAATAGAAAATCTACGATTTTACACGAGATGACGACCCAACAAGAAGTCTCATAGATCCCTCCCTCACACAATCGCGACAAAAACAAACATCTATTAGCACAACAATGAAGAATTTGAAGTTATGCAAGGAGAAGATCGGATGGGCGACTTTAAGATAGTTCTTTCATAGCATACTGGCCAACACTGCAAAGAGGCCTTACCACGAGTCAATGATCAACACCATAGCCGACGTCAGTAGAAGAGTGCTAGAACCAACACCGAAAGAGATATATAACACATATCTTTTAATAAAGGTATAACATATCAAATGATATGTCAAAACATTTGAACGCATTTGTGACAAAAAGGGATACACATTGATGACAGACGGTTAGACAAGTTAGTCCCGTTTAAATATTACACATCTTAATCTACACGCCGCCTTTATTATGTTAAGATTTATATACAATGCATAACTAGAAAGAAGATAATCAACTTACTGGCATATTGTCAAGCCGAGATCATCTTCTAGAAGTTCGTGGATGTATTCGGACAAGTAAAGAATGTGAACTATCTATTTAAATTAATTAATGGTGTTGTCGAAGGGATAGGAGAGGATCGAGTTGTCCAAGTAGTGATGGACAACGTAGCTACCTATAAAGTTGCTAGACTAATGTTGATAGTCAAAAGACCAAAATTATATTGTGCACATGCTCCGCCCATTCCTCAGATTTAATGTTCGAAGATATTTGTAAGGATCCTCAAATAGATCGAGTAATTAAGATAGTCCAATATATTTCGTCATTCATATATAACCACAAATTTATCCTTCATCTAATGAAAAAACACACGAATGGTTGGGAGCTCCTATGGCCCAAGGCAACATTGTTCGCTTCTCATTACATTTCTTTGAAGAGCCTAACGCAACAGAGACGTCCCCTTACCCAAATGATACTTTCGCCAAGATAGATTAGTTGAATTGTTAGGGCTAATCTATCAGATAAGAGAAAATGGAAGAATGTAAAGGAGACCTTAGAGAGTGAAAATTTTTGGCTGCTTGTAAAAAAGACACATGATATAGTGCAACTATTAGTAAAGATCCTTAGAATAGTAGATGGAAATAAGAAGGCAGACATGTGATACTTATATGATGCAATTGAGCGGACCAATGAAAAAATATCAAAAAAGGTCTCGAAATTCAACAAATGGTAGAAATCATTGACCGTCGATGGGACGAACATTATATCATCCTATGCATACAACATGTATGTTCTTTTTGATTAAGTCAAACGATATATGTTAATTAAAATTCTTTTATTTATGCCCTATACTAACAATGATATTTTTTATTGTCAATTATCATGTCATTTTTTTAACCCGAGATTTTATCATAGTCCAATATTTAAGACTTAATGAACTACTAGACAATGTCAAAGAAGTGATTCGCAAGATGCTTGGAGATGATGATCACTCAATTATAGCATGCAACAAGATGCATGACTATAAAATAAGATCATTCCACTTTGGGACATAAAAGGTATAACAAACAATTATGCTTCTTAGTCTCAGTACGTATAATCCGATTTTTTCCCGAATTAAATAATTAGCTTATTTCAATTATGTTCCAACATACAATAATATCATGCAGCTGATTAGTGAATAGAACATAGCATGGCCCTAGAATATAAAGACTTGGCCGATGTTGCAATCCAAGTTCTAAGTAAAACCACATTGATTTAAGGTTGTGAAAAAAATAAGTCAACATTCCATCTTATTCATACAAAATAGAGAAATAGATTGAAATCAAAGACACTTGAGTAATTGGTCAACTGCCACTACTATAACAAGATATTGAAATTGAAGAATTTGCAGAAGATGAGATACAACCAAAAGGAGGAACAAAGGTGGAGGAAAAAGCAAGTGGAAGATGAAGTGAAGTAGCGACAATACAAAAATCAAAGATCGATTTGGAGGAGATATTCGACGAGCAAAATCCTTTGCAAGCTTAGGTCAATAATCAAGAAGGAATGAGTGAATCAAAATTCAACTCAGAAGATCGAAAATGGGCTCAAAGAGAACTTGATAGCGTTCCTCTATCCAAGAAATTCCAGATTCCTCCTTCAGTGGCAAAGAAACAGAAGACCTAACAATCTTCTCATCAAGGTAAACAACCAAAGAGTAAAGGTAAACAACTTTTAACTGACCCCCTTGATTGCAAATGTTGAAACGATCAACAAGAATCAAGAAGACACGTCAAAACCGAACATTCGAGTGTAATATTAGACATTAGAGAATTCTTCTTCAAAGAGTAGTGACAATAGAGCAGAGAACAAAGAAGACAGAGGCACCACCGCAGACTCCGCTTCTGATGAAAAGAGAACAGATCCGGAGACATACCCTGCGCACCACTTAACAGAAGAACATTACACGCACGCAACACAAGATGTCGATTGCTGACCACGGTGCGAGGAACACACAAAATAGGGTGAGGTCCACACTACAACTATGGACACTCCACTTACGGGTTTGAATCGTCTCATGATTCTTGGTATCCTATATATCATCAAGAGAGATATGAGATGATCCAACCAACATATGGAACTTCATCGAATACTTCTATACAGTTCATGTATGATAATTATGGTTGATCATTTAGATCTTATCATAAGATGATTATATAGAGTAATGATGAGTATAATGAGTATGTACACATGTTTAATGCCTCGCATTCTTCTTAAATGTCATGGAAAACTACATATAGCATATAGAGCAATAATATGATGTAACATTTAAATGAAAGGTGAATGACACACTATTCTAATCATATTCCCTAATTTTTCAAAATTTCTAGGTATTTTTCCTTATCTTTCCTGCAATTTCTATATTTTTAAAATTTTTTATTTAAAAAAATAATATTTCCGACCGGATCGAACCAAGTCCTGACCCGAGTCACGACCTAGTCCAACCAGGCCTATTTTGGAGCCGACAAACCCTAGGCCGACCACCAACCTAGCCATCCTTGGTTAAGACAAACAACTTCTTCTGGATGCAAGTGTACCTAGACTCATAGCAAACAAAAGAACAAATTGACATCCAAGAGACTGAAGCAATTGGCCTCTCATCATTACAACATACACTTGAAGTTAAAGAACCTTTAATAGCTGCAATAGTCCAATGGTCAGAAACAACATTAGAGAGATGAAGCCATTAGTCACCCACATCCAACTTCAATCATTAATGGAGGACTCATCGATTTGGATAGAATGCTTGATCAACAAATGCACTACGAGCATGGATGCATGATCAACAAGTAATTAGGGAGCCTAAATTCACCGATAATCAATCATGGGCCAAGGGGAAACTAAATTATGTGACATTGTACATAGAATTCCAAACTTCTCCTTTGGCAACTTAAAGACAGGAGCAAGAAATCCACGAAGAAAGATAAGGGTAGGAAAAAACCAAGGAACCTTACAGATATTGCAGATTTAGATGTAATTAAAGAAGAAGATCATAAAAAAACATCAAAGTCAGCTTGAATATGAGTATCAAATGTTCGCAAAGTAGAGTCCAAAGAGTAGCAATGATGACTCAAATGACTCAACTCAACTCAAGCTTTGGATCCCAAATTACTTGAGGTCAGCCATATGAATGTTTTTTCTCCACTCATATTGATTTTGAGTTACTTCTTGAAAAATATTTAAATCATCTAAATCATATTGAATTATCCTCCTCAAAATAAACCTAAGCCTATCATATACTTTTTGTTTCTGTTATTTTAATATTTTCTACAATTCTAATCAGAGCCTTTAAGTCTTTGTTCAATATGAATAAACCATCTCAATCTCCCTTCTTTCAATTTATCTACAATCGTCACTACAATTACTTTTTCTCTAATATACATTTCTTATTTTATCAAATATGGAATGACCACTCAGCCATCTTAACATTCTCATTTCAACAACACTTAATTTAAAAGAATGTCTTCCATTTATTATTCAACATTCACTACCATACAATGTTGCAGATCTTTTAACTTTAGTGGAATCTTACGATCATATAAAATCTTTGTAACTAATCTCTACTTCGTCCAACATGTTTTAATTTTATGGTTAACATCTTCATCACATTCTCCATCATTTTAAATAATTGATCCAAGATACTTGAAATGGATTATTTGATATAATATTACCACATCCAAATTAACACCATCACTTACTTCTCAATGATTTTAATAAAATTAGCAATACATATATTCTATATCAAATTTACTTATCTTGAAACTCTTAGTCTCTGAAGTATTTTCCACAGTTATAACTTCATATTCACTCTTTGTGTCTCATCTATCAACACGATGTATCTACAAATATCGTACACCAAGGTATATCATCTTGTATAATTTTCGTTAATTCATACATAACTAATGAAAAAAGATAAGGACTTGATGCAGACCCTTGATGAAAGCCAATTGAAATAGAAAAATCTTAACTTTCTCCTCCAATGAAGCATACACTAGTGGTTGCTTCATCCTACATGGCTTTTATCATTTGTATATACCTAACATGTATCATCTTTCGTTCCAACACTCACCACAAAACACCTCTTAGAACTTATCATAGGCCTTTTCCAAGCAAATAAACACTAAACGTAAATATTTCTGCATATATCGATATTTCTCTGACAAACTTATAATAAGAAAATAGCTTCAATTGTAAATTGAGCATGAATAAAACTAAATTGGTTAGCTGAAATATTCGTACAATCTTGAACACTCAATAACTCTTCCCCATAATTTTATGATATGACTCATGAGTTTGATCCCTCTATAATTTGCACAATCTTGTGTATCTCTTTTTTTCTTTAAAATAGGTATAATGATACTATTTCAATATTAAGATTGTGTTAAAAAGTTAACCATTCAACCCTCAAAGTTTCCAAACATTTCCACACTTACTATAATGCTATATGGACAACATGTCTTACCTATTTTCATCGTACTTATTTAACTTCTGAAAATTGAATACTCCAAATATAATTCAAATTAAACTTCATCACATTCTCAAAGCTTAGTAAAACTATCATTAAAAAATATCGAATTAATTTTTCTATCTTTCTTTGATATTATCATCTTTGACCAAAATTTTTATTTATTTATCCTTGATGCATCGGACTTAGTTAAGATATTGATACCTCTCTCTAATCCTTGCTAATTTATAAATTACTTTTTCACCTTCCTTAGTTCTAAGTTTCTTATACATATGTTTAGAAGTATCATCTCTTGCCCGTCTAATAATCATTTTTGTTTCCTTTTTCCCTATCTGTTATTGTTCATAAACTTCATTGTTAACACACTTAACCAATGCTTTATACTCCAATCTCTCTTATTATTTATCATTTGTTACATTTCTTCATTAACCACCAAATCTCCTATTTAGGTGAATTATGTCCCTTATACTTCCAATTACTTTTTATTAATCTCTAATCTTTATAGCCATGTTTATCAACATACCATTAACATCTATGTCCAGCTTCCAATCATTTATCTTAAGAAACGCATTCGTAAATGTTTGTTGTTCCATCCCTTTTAATACCCACCATTTTATTCTAGAAGAAACTTTTCTTTTAAATGTGTTTGTATGTGTTTTAATCTTAACATCTTAAACCACTAACCAATGTTGGTTTGTTAAAGTTTCACTCAAAATAACTTTACAAACCTTCTAGATAGCAAGATTCGACTTTTTGTGAGCATGAAGCCAATTTAACTTTTATTTTATCTACTTTTAAATGTTATTAAATGAGATTCTCTTTCAATAAGATGAGGTATTTGTTAAAATACGATCATAAGTCATAGCAAAATCCAGAATACTTTTCCATTCTACATTTAAATTTCCATACACAAAAATTTTGTTAACTTTTTAAAATTCATGGCATTTGTTTCCAACATGTCCATTGAGATCTACTCCAATAAATATATTTTCTTCATTTGATATACTTTACTTAAAGTCATCCATATCCTCCCAAAATTTTTCTTTAATCTTACAACTTAATCCAAATTACTGAAAATACGCACTAACTATATTAATTATCTCCTTTTCTAGAATCATTTTTACCATAATAATTCTATCCCCTAGTCTTTTTATTAAAACTATTACATCCTTTAATGTTTTATCAACAATGATATCTATCCTATTTTTATTTCTCTGTTCATGTGTACCATATTTTATAACATGTATTTCTTACTTATTTACATTTCTCTTATATTTACTAGGCTTTTTAGATACACAACATTAAGTTTTCTCCTCTCCGTACTATCAACAAGTCTCATAAATTTTCCTACAAGGGATACAACATTCCATATACCTATTCTTATTCTCCTTTCAATCTTTTATTTCTTAGATTTTTTTTATAATAATGTCTATTTACTTTTGAATTTGTTCTAGAACTAATATATTGCTATCAACCATAAAATAACCTCTTTATCCACACCCATCATTGATGTGGGAAAACGTGCCTGTGGCACATCACATGCGGAGAACGCCCTCACCCTTGCTGTATTTTTTGCCACACCCAGACTCTGGTGTAACGTGTCATTAGGAGAGTATACCCCAACATTTATTACCATTTGAATCCGAATCATCAAATGTGACTTCATTTTACATTGATTGTCACCTACCGCAACCCTTCTTTTTTCTTGTATGGGCTTGGGACCAACCATGGCAGCGTTACTAATTACTTAAATGACAATGAAAGAAATTCACCATGATCCCCTCTGGCCTTGTAAGAGCACCATCATTGGCCTCCACTAATGCAATTCACCAGCAAAGACATACCATCTTGAAAGAACCGACCCATTCACACCTGCAGCCGGAGGTCATTTATTTAATGTAGACCCCATGACCAATATTTTAGAAAATATCGAGAATGTTATCAAAGTTACTCTCATAAAGGGATATGTAAAATCACATGTACACCCAATATAATATAATTACATGACACATCAATAACTATGAGCTTCATAACATTTTGGCCATAATAACACTTCACAGTTAGACTGTTTTTTTATTTTCCCAATTACTATGTTATCGTTGATACATCAACTTGGACTTCTTGGCTTATGGTCAGAGTCATTTTCAGAAACTACTCCAAACAGTGAATTAGTTCATGTTACTAGAATCGGCTGTGCTGATCAAAATCAACCATGGCTAACCTAATCTAATTCTCAGCCCATTCAGATTCCAGGCTGACCCCAGCAGAATCGATTGTGACTGAGCCTTTGTCAACTAAACTTGGCCAAGTTCGGCCTTTTATAGGCCAAGATAAACCAATCCAGTGCTGGGATCAGCCGATAAAGTAGAAGTGAACTGGCTCAGAAGGCCCAGACTTGACCGAGATCAAAGTGAGTCTGGAACGAAGTCCTGACCAAGTCAAGCCACTTTCGGCTGGTCTTCAGCTTACTCCTGCATCAGCCAAATTTGTTGATCTGGTCCTTATCAATGTTGTCAAAACAACCTCTTAGTGCTGCTTTAAGCAGTAAAGAAGTGCGGTAAAGCTAAAGCGCTCAGCTGCTGTTCTATCAAGCAATGAAGCTCCCACTTTGGGCCGCTCAAGAAGTAAAATGGCCCAAAGCGCCTGCTTTTGTTTTGGGCATCTGATGTTAACCAGAACTACATAAGACGAATCCGAATATTTATTATTGAGTCTATTTTGGTAGACTTGCTCCTAGTACCACTTATTTTGTTTCTATCATTCTATGAACTATTGAATATATTTTTTTATTAATGATATAATTGCTATATTTTTATATTGAAAAAATTAGATTGTATGTTGCATGTTGTGGATAAATGATTTGCATATTTCATTAACAAATGATGCCAAAGTATTTTTAAGTCATTTTTTTATTTTCTATTTACATATACATTTTTATGTTTATATATGCTTCATGACTAGAAATTTTTTAATTTATTTGGTGGGCTAGCTGCTGACCCCAACTAGTCATAATTGTCTGCTGCTTAAGTGGGTGCTTTGTCTCTTAAGCGGTAAAAGGACCTTTGGTCAATTTAGTCACTTCGTTGGCTTAACACCACTAGGGTCCTGGTACAGATTGGACAGGCCTTGGCCAAATCAAGGGGCAGTTAACTTTGTAATGCTTGACCTCTGGTTTTCCCCCACAAAATAAGCTAGCATGGCCATTTTGCTGGAAATTTTAAGAAAATGTTCACACTTTATAACATATTAGAAAATGGTATAATCCCATGTAATTAACCATCATACATTGTTCATATCGACTGATTTAAGCCACGCATAATGTTCTCAGCACGATAGCACAGTGGGGTACACCCACATGCTGCGGATGCCTCGCCCTCCCAACAGGAGGCTGTCCCAGGTTCGAACCCGGGATGCTTTGCCTCGTGGCATTAACTGTCGCAATGGTTGCCACACTGGCCAAAAAAATGATTTAAGGGATGCATAATAGAACTAGACACTTCAGACAATCATCCACAGAATAATGTTAAGCTGTATATATTGTCTAGATAAAGACATTTATCAACAGTAAAAAAGGAGTAACTGAAACATGTATACAAGTACCAAGGATTCCCTCGAGTAGTAAAGAATTTGAGGTAAATTAAGAACGAATGTTCCCATCCAGTCAACAATAGCATCTACTGAGAGATCACCATCATACCTGAAGCAAGAGAAAAGGTCAAACAAATTGAGCACCTTGATGAAAATAGGTTCACGGGAGTGCCACACAAGCAAAAGGCATAGGCTCTCCATGGCAAGTTATTCTAGGTCGGGATCAGGGCCGGGATCAGCCCAGGTTGAACCTGATCCAGATCAGGTTGAATAAGCCAGCTCAGCCAATCTGAGGGAAGAAAAAAAATTGATCCAGGAATAGCCTGGATTGGAGCTTGAAAGAATATAAGAAACACAGCAAAAACATAAAATCAGTCCAGATCAATCCCCAAAGGAGCTGCAAGCTGAATCTGGTAGATTTCGGCAGACAGGTGGTGTAGGGGTGGCCCCGCCACCAGAACCTTCCCACCTGATGCAGACTAATTTGTATGGATCCGTATGGACGGATCCAACTCGTATCAGGTCTATGGACCCAATATGGCCACCTTCCCAGTTTTATAGGTGAGAAAGGTGCAGGCAGCAGCCACCGCCACTCTGCCACCAGGATCAACCCTGGATTAGCTCAGGATCTGCCGATCCAACTGAGCTGAGCCTGATCCCGGCAGAAATAAATGCCGGAATCGAGCTCCTCCCCCAAGATTGGGTTGGCAATGCTCCACGGATTATCAGGTGCCTAAGACCAAAATAAAGGTATTTCACGACCCTAATTCAGGCTTTCCATCTCACCTAAGGTAACAGGGCGAGCTTCTGCAGTTAGGAGGAAATGCAACAAGAGCAGGTACACCTGTGAAGATCAACCAAAAACACATGCCACATGCATAACTTTTGATAAAGAAAGCGAAAGCAGCATCATTTTCATTGTCCTCATCATACTTGTTATTGCCACTAGCCCACAGTTCAGAATGAAACAGGCATTGTATAAAAAATAGGGGAGCAAGAAATTAAACCATAAGCAATAATGCAAAAACAAATATGCTATGAAAAAAGAACTAGATAGTTGAAATTGGCCAAGTTTTAATGTTTCTCACAAGTTTTGGATGTTTTAAAAAATCTATTTAAAAATCAACGTTAATTCATTCCAAGACAAAAAAAAAAAACAAATCAAAGCAATTCTAAAAGTAGTGATTTTAAAATTATGACACAACCTACCCATAAGTAGAACTGTTTTGATTAGTTCACACAATGCAAGAGAATCTGTTTCAAGCTGGTCAGCTGGTACTAAGTTTCCTTTTTATTTCAGCATACGGTGATCCAGTTATTTTCTGACAGTAATAACAATATCAACGAAAAGTTAATCAATCTAACAGCCATACCGTCAAAAAACCTACATCCAATAATTTCACAAACCCTGAGTGTGTAAAAATATGAAAGCAATCCATACCCAGTTTTCTGTCACTTTGAAGAGCTACATAGTTGTTGCATCCAAAATTTTAAAAGAGGATTAAGATCCCCAGCACAAGCCAGGTTTCAGTTGGCAGGACCCTCCACCAGTAATTCTTGCAGGCGGGACCACTCAACAGCGATGCCTGGCTGGTGGGACCCCACTAGCAAATGCAGCTGGTGGTACCTCTCTCACCAGCCATTCCCAGCTGGTGGTGGGACACCCACCAGCCATTTGTGCTGAAGGGGAAGCGCAACTCCCTCCAGCCATCATATTTTTTAGGTAATGGTGGGTATCGGTTCCCCCACCTACTCCTCCCACTTATTCTCCAATAAACACCCCCCCTTATGATTCCCATTGGGAGGTGGCAAAGAAAATGGTGGATACCAGAAGAAAAAAAAGAAAGAGATCTTCAAAACAATGGT
Source organism: Cryptocoryne crispatula var. balansae (assembly GCA_036172225.1). NCBI lineage: Eukaryota > Viridiplantae > Streptophyta > Magnoliopsida > Alismatales > Araceae > Cryptocoryne > Cryptocoryne crispatula. Next base: position 13,661,042 of record CM069920.1, on the reverse strand, counting down.
GAGTCAAGTGCAAACTCAAGAGGAAGTGCCTGAAAAACAAAGAATAGAAGAAGTCAAAAGCCAAAGGCCTTTAAGGCAACATTCTTAGAATAAACGTATCATATAAGAATCATATATGGGATTTCGAACTTAAGATACGTTAACCCAACATCAAGGATTGTGGAATCAGAATTGGAACCCGAATCGGTTGGCATCGATTTTGATCTGATCCTGATCGGATCAGCCGAGTCAGCCGATTTTTTGAAAGAAGAAAGTGATCCAGAATCAGTCCAGATCAGTTCTTCAAAAATAACTAAAAATAAAAATGTATATATAAAATAAGTGGCTAGATCATATTCTGGCCTAATCTAGCTATTTTGGGACTGATTTTGTCCCCAAAATAGGGCTGAAATGGCCACCGCAGCAGTAATAAGTCACCATAGGGAGGGGAAGACGGGCTTACCTAGTTCATCAGACCGATCAGGCTGTGTCCAGTGAGGATAATGGGGTGTTTGGTTGCATGATAATTTTTTGTACACTTTCATGATAAAAAATTGTATTAAAATAAAAAGTAAACCAACTCATGACATAAAATTATCATGTTTGGAGGGATGTGATTACAAAAAAGAGTAACCACCGCACATGACCAAATAAAGTGGGGGACCACAAGAAAAAAGAAAGAGGTGAGACCCTCTTTTTTTGTTTAAGAAGAAAATCACTTTCAAAACATAAAATTGTCATGGTTGTCAAACACCTCTTTTAACAAGTTTTCTTACAATTTTTAAAAATTAAAATAAAAACCTCAATTATCATGCAACCAAACACCCCATAAGCCTTCTTCATAGGCCGCTGTGGCCTCTGTGGGGCCAATTCCGGTGATGTCCATCGGACCCAATCAGGCTGTGTCCAGTGAGGATAAGCCTTCATAGGTGCGGTGGTCGCCATTGGGTCAATTCTGGCGACACATCACTAGAATAGAACTATTTGACTCGAATCAGTCCCAATTCAACCAATTTCAGTCAATTTTGAAGGAAAACCGGCTTGGATCGGGACTCCAAGCCAAAATTGGGTGGATGGGTGCCGATCCCATCTAGGAATCAGCTGATTCCAATTAGGATCGGTCAATTCTGCGATCAATGCCCTACATTCATAAAAACATGTTCTAACATGTATGCTCTAAATATATCAATAAAATGAGGTGATTGAGATACGATATGTAGAGGGTGGATGTTAAATGGCATTGATATCCCAACCTTAATGCTCCATGAATATCTTATGATGCCAAGGACTAGAGATTAAGAGGATGCATGACCCTTAAATTCTTAATATATCCTTAACATGATCAAGTTATATGATTACTCAAACAGGACTTAAGGCACATAATCCCTAAACCTCTACACATAAAAAATGAACTTACAGGAGTTCATGACACTACAAGTTATAGGTTTCCCTTTTCAACTTTAGTAAAATCTTACAATCACATAAGACTCATGCAGCCAATCTCCACTTCATCCGTTATACTTCAATCTTATGGTTAACCTATTCATCACTCTCCATTATTTTGAATAATTAAACCATATTAATTGATTATTTTAAGATGATGTTCTCTTTTTCCATTTGGTTTATATTAATTTATAATATAATGTATATATTTTATCTTAGTTCAACTTACCTTGAAACCCTAATATCTTACAATACAGCATCCTCTGCAAACATCATGCACTATGATAATGCCACCTTGAATATTCCTTGTTACTTCATCTATAACTAATTGTCGACACCTGGAATTTCAACAAAAAAAAAGAAGAAAGAGGAGAAAACGATGAAGGATGGAGAAGACCGGCAAGCAAAGGGAAGAAGAGGGGACAAAACGCAAATGGCAAGTCGGATGGTCGCTTTACCGCAGCCGACTTGCGGTTGGGTGCGCAAGAGGGGGGTGATCCCCTTGCGGGATCCCCGGAATAGGGGGCAGACCCTTTGCTCAGACCCTACGACGGCACCCTATACTGACCGGGAGCTCATCCAGGTCCCCGCGGACCTCCGAGGGAACCACATGCCCGGAGACGGCTATAAAAGGAGGGGCGGAGGTCGTCGCGGGGGGGGAGGCCAGGAGAGTGAAGGCCAAGAGAGAGGGCGCAGGAGAGAGACGAAACCACCAAAGAGAGAGAAGGGAGAGAGAGAACCGGAGCCGTCGGAGCCGTGGTCTCCTCTTCCTCTTCCCGCGGGAGCCGCCCCCTCCTCGAAGCGAAGCCGAAGGACCCATCTCCCCTTCCGTGGTGCGTCCAGGCCCCCTCCCGCAAACAGGACCTGCCGCAAGCCACCGCCGGACGCCGCCATCGCCGGAGGTCTCCTCCTCCTCCTCCACAGCTGCCGGATATCCCCCCCCTCTTGCGGGAACCGGGGCCGTCGCCGCCTCCTAGCCGAGTCGACGAAGCCTCCTCCGAGCCCCCCGGGGCTCTCGTCTCCACCGGGTGCAAACAGCAGCCGAGGCCGGAGGCCGCGGCAAGATGGCCGCCGCGGGGAAGGAGCCGTCGGGGGAAATAATGTCCCCCGACTTTGTGCCACGGTGGAAAACCACCGTGGGGCCCCGGTCTGCCGCGCGTGAGGAGAGCTGGCCGCGCGCGTGGAGATGCCGCGATGCAGTGTTGACCCCGCGGTCAACCAAGCGTGGGGCCCACACGAAGGAGAAAACGCAAAAAAAAAGGATGCGCGCAAAGCGCGCGGCTGAAGGGACCGGCCGGGATGGGCCGCCGCAGAGGCCCAATAGCCCCCAAGGAACAGTGCTCGACCGGGGCACATTCAGATAAAAAATTTTAAAATAAACAATTAATTGAAATTAAATAAAAACCTACCTCTTTAATCAATAAATCGAGACTAGTTGGGGGGTCGACTAACCATCCGCCCCTACGTTTCGACTCAACTTAAAAGAAATCAAAATTCGGACTAGTTGGGGGGTCGACTAACCATCCGCCCCTACGTCCTTAAGGTAGACTTACAAAGGTCATAAAAAGACCCCAATGTCTTACCATCTAGCTATATATGAGGCCGTGCATGATCAACATGCCATTAAGCCGATTATATGCTAAAAAAAGAGAGAGAAATGGAGAAAATACCCATAAGTCTATCTAAGGGCCGGGTATATTCCCCCATAAATTGACAAGTTCATCATATCCAATGAGGATTGAGTGAGGATGGTCTCAAAACCATCAAGTTGTAATGACATGGGAACAAGCAATGAGATGGCATGACCGGTGTACAAGTAATTTTGAGTGGAGGATCAATAACCCCATGAAATTGAGAGGATTGCAAACAAAAATGATGAATTAAACAAAACCTGAAAACTTAAAAAAAATCAGAGACCGGAGCCTACATTTGAAGGTCCAGGACTCTGTCAGTTGAAGAAAATCTGAAAAAACCCCGAATCAAAAATCTGGAACTTATGTAAATCTGAGATTTGGAGACTAAAATCTGCAAATGTGCGCAAAACCCAGAATCTGTAAAGTCTAAAATCTGTCATATCAACATAAAAAAAAACTGAAACAGATAAAAAAAAAACTCTGAAACATATAAAAATCAGAAACATACAAAAATCAGAAACATAAAATCTGAAATATACAAAATCTGAAACCTAGATCCGAAGCTTAAAATCTGCAAGTATTAAAAACAAAATCAAATCCGGCCCAATTCAATAACACATAGCCTTTAATAATTGAACAATTCAAATCATAAAATCTACGTCCCCACCAGAATCCGGAAGGCATGGGCAATTTATGGGATTTACAGAAATCTGAGACTTGAAGCTTAATCTGGAGAATCCGAAACATGTAAGGTCTGCAAATTAAAAAATCCGAAAGTCTAAGATTTAAGAACTGGAATTTAAAACATAATCTGAAGTTGAAATGTGCAGAGTCTAAAGCATAATCTGAACTCTAAATCTCTGAAATCTGGAAACATCTGAATGTGAAATTGAAGCATGCGGGATCTGAAATGTGTAAATCTGACATCCGAAGATTTAAAATCTTGAAACATGACTCCAAAATCTGAAATCTGCCAAATCTGAGCTTCACATTCAAAACAAAATCTGAGAATGTGCAGAATTCTGGAGCGGGGTTGATTCAAAATCTGAGGGTTGAGGGTTTAAGATCTGAAAATTCCTAATTCAAACAAATCTGCCTGAGTCAAATCAATTCTTACTAAATAAACTTAAATCAAAAAAAAAACAAATCGATTCATTTTCCAAGGTAAACTCAAGACCATATTTCCTGGACAGAAGTCAAATAGACAACAAATTAAAAATCGGAAGCATAACTTGAAATTGAAATCTGCAGCTTCTAATTCAAAAATCTGAACTCCAAGGACTTGAAAATCTGAATGTCATATTCACAGATAAAAGCCTGAAATCCAAGCAAATCTGTGAGTCTGAGAAATTGTAAATCCCAAAACCCGTAAAGCCCAGAGATCTGAGTCTTCGTATAACTAAATGCCCCAAATCAAAACACTCCCAAATAAATCACAAACTCAATTAAATCCATAAACAGAATTTGAATTAATCAAACACCAATCCGTTTTAATCAAACAGATTTAACTCAAATCAAACTAAGTCTAAATAAGTCAATCTCAACAAAATCCATTTCAAAATGGGATTAAATCAGATTTAAAATCAAACAAACCTGACTCACAATCAAACTTAAATAAAAAAAAAATTTTAACTTAAACCCAAATCAATCTTAATCAGACAACCTTAATTCAGATTAAGTTAAATTAATCAAACGAACTATTAAACTGAACCCCCCATGAAATCTGCATATTAATCAAATTTTAAATAAGTTAACAAGATTAACCTAAAACAAACTGAATAATCTATCAACAAATTCAATTCAAGACAATTAAATCCCACATCAGTTCATATAAATCTGAAAGTTGCATAAAAAAAGAATCCATAAACTGTCAAATTCAATTAAAACAGACTCAAACTCAAACAGAATAACTCACAGATCAATCAAATTCAACTTAAATCAAATTAAATTCAAATCAAATCAAACAAAATTCAAACCAACTTAAATAAAAAGAGAAACATTAAGTGCTTGCATTCCATCAAGTTCATGGGGCTGTTTTCTCCTATGTGTTTGTATGAATGTTTATTTTTGTGGATGCATCGTCCTTCTATTCAATGAGTTGCTATGACGGATAATCAAGGGTTTTCGAGTATTCTCGATGTAATTAACGTCGGATCTTCGCACCATCCGACGGGGAGAGGTCAAAATAAATTTCAAAGAACCTAACAACCTCAATTTATACGTACCATTGACCCTAGCTAGTACTTTTATGGAATACCATCTATTTTCCTAAGAAGTCAACGCTAAAGTCTAATCAAATCTAATTCAAATTCAAATGGAAAATGAATTTCCAATGCAAAAGAAATCTTTTTAGATTTTGAGGTTACATCACTAATGCAAAAATGTATGAACGTATCCTATATCCTTGATGTAAGTCAATTAAAATAGAAAAATCTCTTATTTCCCCCTATAATTTTGTAGACACTAGTGGTAGCTACACCAAACATATTTTATCACTTGTATCTACCTTATAGGCACCATCTCTTCAATGTACACAACAAAATATCTCTTACAAGTCATTTCCAAGTCCTTTTGGGAACTCTCTACCACCTTGATAATCTCACAACCATCACTTTCTTGCCTGTCATCTTCCCCAGCCGCATTGTAAATATTTCTTCCATGGTTCATCGGGTCGCAACCCGGGTCGCGACCGGGGCCCGACCTGGTCGCTTTTGGGGCCGACCGACCCAGTCCCGACCCCAAGACCCCGACCGCAAAATTAATTTTTTATTATTCTTTTTGGTGACCCCGGCCCAACCCGGGTCGCGACCCCGACCGACCCGGGTCGGTTTTGGGCCCAACCGACCCGGTCCCGACTCTCGACCCCACCTTCCTTGATTTAAGCAATTTTGTATATCTACTTTTATTAAAAATAAGTATGATAATGATCTTTCTTCATTAATCTAGCATTTCCTTAAAAACTAAGATTATATTTTGCCTGATCTCACTTGTGTCTTCCCAAAATTTTTCTTTAATCTTGCTTTCTAATATAATTTATGGAATATAAACACTAACTACTTATCTCTCCTATAATTATTTTTACTAAATTAATTTATCACTTGTTCTTTTCATTGACACCATTATATCTTTTAGTTTTTTGTCAACAAGGATAAATACCCTATTCCAAAGATTTTCTCTCTCTACACTATTAACAAATTTCATAATTTTTCTTGTAAGGGAACCAATTTTCAAAGTCCTTATTCTTAAATAATTTACCTTCAAATTTACCCTAAAACTAATGTCTTACTCAGCCCTATGGACCATGGTTTGTAGAATCAGCCAATACTCAGATCGGATTGTCATATGCCGACCCTGATTCGGGGAGGGGGGATTCCAATCAAACTCCGATATCTCATCGGAACCGGGACCGATCTGGCTAGAATCGGTGATGCCACAGTGTCTTACATGCTCAAATCGGATCCAACTTTCACCCCCATTTCGGCACTAATTCTAGCCTAAAAAGAGTTGTATCGGACCAAAATCTGATTCAAAGGCTAATTTGGGGGATTTATCAATTTTATGAGTTTTTGAAGAACTGATTAAGACAGATTCCAGATCAGATTGAAACTTCTCCTAAAAAATTGGGTGATTTTCCAATTCAATTTGGATCAGAATCACAATCAGCACCCACCAAATCAATGCCCGATTCCGATTCCACAACCCCTGCCATGAACTAATTTTTTACCTACATACGACCTCGATATGAGAACCATGGTAGAACGGGTCCCCGCAGGCCAAGCTGGGTCGAGCGATCTGGCCGGTTTTTGGGCCAATTGTCCTTGAACCGACCTGGGCGGGCGGCCCGGCCCCTCCTTACTGGGTTGCCCATGGACTGTCGCTAGCTGGCTCAACAACTAGTCCAAGGTAGCTGATGGGGGGGCTCCCCCCCTCACTCCTCCTTCCTCAGCCCTCCCAACACTCTCACGCATCCACCCTCACTCACCCTCTTACTCTCTCAACTCTCACTCTCTCACTCTCACTCTCACTCTCACTCTCTCAACTCTCTTTTTAGTTTAAGTAGTGTTAATTATCTTGTTAGTTGTTTTGCTAATTTCGATTTTTAAGTGTTATTGTCTCTTTAGTTTTGAGTTTAAATTTTACTATTCGAATTTCAATGTCTTCTTCAAACCATGATACTTTCCACTCAACCCGGAATGAACCAGCTTGGCTTCATTACCCAACAGAGCACATACATTATGTAGAACAACAATATAATATTACTTTTGAGTAAAAATTAATAAATTTTTTCTAATTATATTTATTAATTTTTTAGAATTCCTGGCTATTTTCCCCTTTTCCTGTATTTTTTCATTTATTTTAACAATTTAAAAAACAAAAAATGACAACCCAGCCCGACTTGGCCAGTTTGAGGGCCAACCGACCCCAGGCAGACCCCGACCCTTCCTTCCTTGATGAGAAATTTTGCTTGCTTAGCATCACATTCAAATGTTTATGTGACGAGTCACATACGGGAATGTCTTCCACCCTTCCTTATTTTTTCACTACACCCGGATTCTTATGTAGTGTGCCATAGCCCCAACATTTAAATCATTTGAGTTCATACCAAGAGGTGTAACAATAATTTTACATTGGTTCACCTACTGCAACCCCCCCCCCCAAACCAAACTGGGGAAGAGCAAAACATAAGTAACGTTGCACTCAAGTGGACACTCTCCATAACAACCCAAAAACCAAAAACAAAAAAAAGTTCTTGCATTTCATGCAAAATGATGTCGTTTGTCACTGAAGAAGATAATGTACAGATATTAAGAAAAACCAAATTCAAAAAGAGAAATGGAACAAGTACAAGCTCACAAGATAGTTCGCATCCAAGGAAAGATTTTCCATCCAGCACAAAGAAAAGATGGGAAAACGCCAATGGTAGCACATTCTCAACATAGGAACAGTGAACACAAGATCCATCCCATACTGAAGCTCAGTGTTGAGATCTGAGCAATGATGGAAAAGATGATAGAGATAGGGTTCTGCTTCCATACTGCCAACAAAAACAGCTAAGCAAAGTGAACTACGGCCCAAACCCTCTTCAACCCATCAATACCTCAAGTTCCAATCATGGTCTTGAAATGGACCATCAGCAAGATTGTAATGGGTGCCTGATGGACCGATAAGAAAGTTTAGCCTATCTGACACATGCCCAATAACATAAAAGGTAGTTTGAAAACTGCTAGCTTAAAGGGTGATTAAAAATCCTCATTATCAGCGGCAAATATTGCAAGTATGATTAATCCTAATGTAACCCTTCATCAGGAGGCAATCAGAAACATGACTTTACTAAACTACAAATTTTTATTGTAGTTGGAAAACTGCATAGGATAAAAGATGTCATTCATCAAATCAGGATACTCTGTGGAAGTAGATTGTACCATTTATTATGACCTATCTAAACTTAAAAAAAAAATCTAAGAAATATACAATGTTATTATTCATCAGGCGACTTAACACAAAGGTTGTCTGATAAACTACATTTCAGAGCAGAGAATAGTAACTAGTACCATTACGGAAGAAAGGTTGTCCAGTAGACTTCCTTTCTGCAAGAAATGAAGCAACCTGAACTTCTCCAAGCTCCACAACGCCAGTATGTGCAACACCATCCAACAAGCTTGCTAAAATGAGGTCAAAAGCATTAGGAACGAGGACTCCAAGAGAAAGTTTATTGAAGCAAGAACATCGGAACAATACATAAAAGATTAGTCAGAATTATGCCAGGTTATCTGAGCAAAAATAATGATAATAAACTTGACAAGAAAAACAGTGGGCTTTAGGTAACCCTCATCCCAACAAAATAGACCATCAGTTTCAGGTAATTAACATCTCACTGACTATACTGCATGGGAGCTGCCAACCTCACCTCCAAAACTTTTGTTAAGCGACCATGCACGCCCGTGTCATATAAGGCTAGAGCAAAGAAAGATCACCTTGCTAATAATGCTATAATAACTGAGGAAATTGAACGGAAGATTCAAATACTGATGCAGAATGGTGCCAGAACCCTAACTAAACAAGTATCCTCCACTTGATACATCTTAAAGACGAGCTTAAGCCAAAGTTATGCAACATCATATGTGGGAGCACTGGCGAAGGTGTGCGGCATCTAGAGAGACAGTAATGGTTTCTATCAGAGGTATACCAGTGTAACAACCAAGAAGAAAGGGTTGCTGTATTACATTGCTCACAGTACTCAGTGAGAACTTGAGAAATTATTGAAGCTTAGATGCTTGGCGATAAGGACGCACTGCTAGTCAAGATGGGAAAGAAGGAGAAGATAGCATGAAGCAGGTGAAGAGATGATGGTGGCTGTGAGCAGCTTCAATTGCCTGTGTAACTGAGTGTCTTTTGCCGCATAAGGAGATGTGCACCCAAAGGACCCTTAAAAACCCAAGGGAGGCTAGCACAGTGCTGGCAGTTACACGGTTATCAGGGTGAAGCCCAGCAGGGTGGTAGGGATGGATGGTTGAGGAATGCATGCGAGACGAACAGACAAAAGGGAAAAGAGCGTGTTTGTTCAGGTCATGGGGAAGAACAGTTGGTCAGCTCTGCTAAGAGCTGGCATGGACTAGGCACGGGCTCCTTAGACCTGGGAGGCACACAAGACAAAACAGGTGGGAGGAGAAGCAATGGGGGTGGTGAGCAAAGGAACGGGGGCAGGGTTCACACACTGGGTTGAGGGTCAGGTGCAACAGGTGATGGTACGGGATGGGAGTGGGGTTTGGTTGGCTAGGAAAGCAAAGATTGCAAGATCAGAATCAGAACCCAGATCCGTGGATCTTAATCTCAATCTGGATAGGATTGGGGATTGGCCAATTCTCTGATAGGATTTTCGATCAAGAATCTGTCCAAATTAAAATTTGTTTATTTTATTCTAAAAAATTAATAAAATCATAAAAATTGTTAAAAATATAAATGTAACATCTAACCACAAATTCATTTCATTTTAAAAGATGTTAAGATGAGTAGATAAATAGGTGAAAGCCAATGATCATTCCAATAATTATACATAGTACAATTGATACACGTCACAAAATATATCTTATTGTCACCAATATCTAAGAAAAATATCATGGGACTCTTCATTCTCTGAATTTTCTGAAGTCCATTAGGAATGAGAAATAATGATTGGCATGTATTCATATACAAATAACAATTCGGCCATCTCACTAAAATTATATATCTTGTCTTGTGCTGGAGTTAAAAATAGAATATGTAGCTACAAAATCTTTTGGGTTTCTGGATAACATTCTCCAGCGTACTCATGAAAAAAATCTATCTGTGCCCAATGCATACTCATAAAAATATGTGGCTACAAATCTTAGGCCACTTGAATGTTGGTGTTGGCCCAAAATCATCAACATCCAGTCCATGTATATGTGCACTTATATCAGATCCTCCATCCACCTTCACCTCCACTTGCACTTGCATCCGCACCCACACCTAAACCTCCTACATGTTGTTGAGTTGGTGCAATAAACACTTCTTCATTGTCATCTAAAGATGGTACTTGTGTACTCTCTGTTAAACTCACAGATCTTCTCCTAATTTCTAACTTTTTTTTTCATCCTCATTTCTTCGTCTCGCGAACTAGCTCCAATACTTTGCTGGTAAAACGTTATCAGAAGTTTAAATCCGGTAAACTTTCTTGTCTTATGTGAAATTTTTTGATCAAAAAGAGATGGAGCTGGACTTGGACGTATTGCAGGCTCAGTTTCTTCTTGCATCTCTTCATCTTCAGCATGTACGTTGCCAAACTCACCTTTGAGGCTTTGACCCATGCACGATCATTTGGATCTAACTATGGCGGTGGTTCCAATGATCGCTAGATCGAAATCGGTACCCGGATGGGTGGGTACCGAGGCCAATCCTCTAAGAGGAATCCCTATTCAGAATCAGAAATTTAAAAATTTTAAAAATTTTAATTCAATCCCAATTCCAATTCGATTCTGGCTGATTTGGCTCGATTCTTTTTATAAAAAAATCAAGATACTAATTCTGATCTAATTCCGATTTCACCATGATTTTATCTTGAATCGCCCCTCCGAGCGAAAAATCGGATCGCTATAGACTGATCCAATCAAGAAATCGATCAATCCCGATCCGCATCAACCGAATCAGCAATCTATGGGTGGTTCAGCACTATTGTCTTCTATATATGCTACAAGTGGGTGTTTCTCTTGAAAAAGAAACTCCTAGTCAACATTAGCGAAAGTGGATTCTTGTCCTCAAGTTTCAACTCTTTCTTGATATAGTCCACCTAGAAGTTATGCAATTTTTTCTTTTAATATTCTTTGCTACTCTTTGATACCTTTAATCTTGAATTGCATGTAGTAGTGACAGGAGACCAACTTATCTAATATATCACTCTTCAGCATTTTTCTTCTCTTTGTGTGTATACATTGTCGATTAGTCCTGATCTGATTTTGGCATGGAGGATCAATCCAAACTGGATTTCTGGCAGAAATGATCAAGATCAATGGAATCAACTAATTCCATGGGGATTAAATCGAAATTGGTCGATTTAGCCGGGAGGACTTAAGTACCATGGATCTCCCAAAATCGAACCTGATATTGGCCCCCAAACCCTAATTTCCTCCCCCCAACCCTCCCAATTCCCCATCGGCTCCGGCCATAGTTTTCAAGGTGACGCCTAGGCAGGCGATAAGGCACCCCCAAAGGGGGCAAGGCTAGGCGCCCAATACCTTAAATGACTATTTTATATATTTTAATAATAAATAATGTTAATCAAGTGTCAACATCACTTAATTAAGTTGTTTTGGAGTAAAAACAACTAGTTCTAATAATTAATTTGACTATAAATAGACATTTTGATGAAATAATAGTTATGGTTAAATGATTTCTTATGTGTTTATTGATATTTAATAGAATTTAAATTCTAGAATTAATTAATTTTCAAGTTATTTAGTCTATGTAATATGCACTTCCCACATTATTAATTGATTTGCATGGTGTCAAAGCTCTTTTACATTATTTTTTACATATATTTGTTATTTATCCATTTTACTATAAAAAAGGTGTCGCCTAATGCCTCACCTTATCCTCAAGGCAATACTATGTCGCTTTGGTCGCCTTGAAAACCTTGGCTCTAGTGATTCCGGCAATCTTCCAACGATCCCCCATGATCCAGATTTTAGGACTCCCTTACCGATGATCACCCCTCACTAGCAAGAGTTGGACCACCCTCTCTCCCTCTAGAACCCTTTGGAGTTCTAGCAGCCTCCCCTTAACAGTCCCCCCTTAAGTGTCTGCTCCCCTAACCCCTCTCCGTACCACCTACGCCTCCACCAACCTGCTCTTAAATAGTCACCCGAGAGTGACTGTGTATGCTAACAATCACACCACGGGTGATTGTGAGCTAAAGATCACAAGATCAGAATCGATACCTGGATCAATAAGTACCAATCAAGATCAGCCGATCCTCAAATAGGAATCTCGATCCAAATTTGAGATTTAAAAAAAATAATTGATTTCAATTCTGATTCGATTCCAACCAATTCAACAAAATAGGATTTTGATTCCAATCTAATTTTAATTACAGCCGATTTCATAGGGATTTTATCTTGAATCGGCCCTCCGGGTGAAAATTAGATTAGCATAGACCAATCGGATTCAGGAATTGGCCAATCCTAATCCTATGTTGTTAACAGTCCCCAATTGGGGGTTCTTCCCCTCACACCATTCCCGGACCCCGCCCTCTTAAACAGTCACCTAAGGGGTTAGATGATTACGTCAACAGCCCCCAACTAGGGTTTGTTCTTCCCCCACCCATCCCAAGACCCCCCTAAACAATCACCCAAGGAGTGACTATGTGTGTTGATTGTCACCTCTTGGGTGAATGCCAACAGCCCCTAATTTGGGGCTATTCCCACCACCGACCACCTCTTAACTAGTTAACCTGATCATTTTCTGATGGACTAAACTTACCAATATTTTTTTAAAAATTGTTAATGCCGCAAAACTCAAACTTGAGCCACAGCCAACCACGAATGTGGCGTTGATGCGTCTGCGCCCAGTGATATCGAGTGGGAACACGGCACTTTGGTGGATGCAAAAAAGAAGATGGTATAATCTAAGTGATGTAGAAAACAAATAAATAGAGGAGTATTCCATATAAACCAACATATAGGTAGGGTGGGTGGAAATGTAAAGAACGTGACAATGCTGCCAAGAAAAGTATTGAAGCTATAAGGGCCTACCTCATAAGAAGAGCACTACAAAGGGAAATTCAGATTGAACAACACGATAACTTGTATTCGAAGGTTCTAGGAAGAAGAAATACACAGTCAAGTCAAAAAGGAAAAAGGAAATGACAAATTAAAGCTAAGACATCCACATCTTCTGATGAACAATGTGAAAAGATAAGAGATGTTGCATGCCCACAGGCAGTGACAGAGAGAACATAGAGAAAAGGAAGAAAAGATAGAGAAAAGAAAAGAAAAAGAAAAAAGGCTATGAAACTATAGCTACGGATCTAGCATTTTGTCAATCACAGTCGACCCTCCCACTGAGGATGCAAGGTTAGGAGAGGTGATATTCCATCGATATGCTTTGACACAACCCACTAAGGATGCTCATATGTTCACAAGACAAAATTGTTCACAAAGAACAATTAAATAGACATTTAAAGGGATGAAGATGACAACTTTAACTGCAAAGCAAACAATCAAACATATCTGCAAGTAGTTTTCATATGCATATAACAATCTTAAAGTTGTCATCTCAGACATATGTATTATATCTATTTCTTAAGTACGACAATAACATTTTTTTCATGTCGTCGCTAGCCTGTACTTCCATACCATGTTTGACGCGATTGGGGAGGTTGGATCGAGATTGCAATTCCCAACCTGCAGATTTATTTACATTGTGGGACAAGATAAAGAGGTAGATAAGCTGAAAGTTTGGATAGATAGTTTAAATTGTGAACAAATAATTTTTGGAAAGAATTTAGTACTATTTGTCCATCATTAAGTCACTTGTACAAGTGTCAAAATTAGTGGACTCAAATAAAAAGAATCAAACGAGAAACCTCTATGATGTTATATGCCATGAACAAAGTAAATTTTAAAATAAATAAGATGCATCATAAAAGATTATAAGAAGTGATAAAAAGTATTGATGGGAGATAAGACAAGACATTAACACCACAACGTGCATGCAACGGATAATTCTCGTTATCTTTGACTTAATCAATGGTTGATTCATAAAGGCATTTTCTTAATGTGAAATGGAATGAATACCGAATAGGGCCCAATACCGATTCCAATCCGGGAGTTAAATTGTCCTAGCTGAATCAATCGAATTGACCAATTCAGCAAGAAATTGGTCGATTTTGTACTGATTCCACCTATTCTTCATTGATCCTACCAATTCTGACAAAATTCAGGTCAAAATTGGTCCTTAAAGCAAGAATCAGATTAAAATCAACCGACCCAATTTCGAAATCGGCCGATTCCAATCCGATTTAGCCGATTTTGCAATCAATGGATAAGACACTACACCACGATGTCTATGCGGCGGGTAATTATCCTTATCATTATGCATAATGCATTAGTAAGCTAATTGACAAATTCCTTAGTATGATGATGATTGTTTTTATCACTTACCTAATGATTGCATGATACTTTTTAATCCCACGCATATAATAAAGATGGCAAGTATACAACGGCGCTGAGGTAATGTGAGGTACATTATCAATTATATAGCAACTTGTAAGAATTTGATAAGACAAAATAGAAACTGAGTTAGAAAGAAGTCAGAAGTCCACAATTATGTATTATCACAATTGTTAATGTGTTACCCATAGGAAGACTAGACATACTGATTTTCTCAATTTTCAGATGTAATCAAGGAGTTTATTCATATTCACATCTTAGGTATTCGTATGAGAAGGTTGCGCCTATTATATTCAAATTACACTACAATCTATTATGACATTTAATACTAGTGTGACAATGTCAGCTTGTGAGAGTAACATCTTTATTTATTATCCCTTCTATTATGACATTTATTACTAGTGTGACAAGGTCAGATTGTGAGAGTAAGATTTTTATTTATTATCCCTTCTTGCAACCAGTGGTGGGTACAAGTCAACACAAATTCATTTGTTGCCATTGCAATTTGTATATTGATTAAAGCATAAGTTCGTCCTAATGTGTAAGAAATTAGAGTACATTTAGTATTATCTACATGAAGAGAAGATATAGGCTAACATTCAATAGATTAAAGAAGTTTTTGTTCATGCTACTATAATATGTATTTTAGAATCAAAAATATAAAAGAGTGGCAATTAATTATAGAAGAATGATTCTTAGGATTTGTTGGTGAACCATATTAAAAATGCTCAAGTAGCGAATATTGTAGGTCAAGCCGCACATGATATTGATTTGGAATATCTTTTTCAAGAGGAACACTCACTTGCAGCGTGGATGAAAAAGGTTGAGAGACCACCTCCTGAGTTTGACTTACATAATCGTACATTGGACGAAGGAGAACTAGAATACGGGCTAAAGATGAACAGGTCTAAGATCAAGCACAACCTGCTATAGATCCGGCTCCAACTCCTACTCCATCACAGAAAAGTTCACAAAAGATGTCTAGTATTGGCAAATTTGGAGACTTCAAACAATTGAAGAATGTCCACTAACGCACTCATTGATTGCAAAATTGGCTGGATCATATCAGGATTGGATCAATCAGTCTCTATTCAATTTTTGCTTGGAGGACCGATCCAATTTGATATCCTGCCAGAACTAATCAAAATCGGTAAAATCGGGCTACATCAGGGCCGGAATCGATTGAATCAGCTGATTCAGAACTGATTCCAATTATTAGTCGCCGGAATTGAGTCCTCCCTGACAGCCCAACAGTCGCAATGCTCTGCCCGCCCTATTGAGTGGGAAAGGAGGCCTTACTAGGTTCATCAAGACCCGGTAACACCATTAGTTACCGGATCCAATTATATTGGGTCCAAATAATTCGGCAAATTAGGTCATAATATTTCGGCATATCAGATCCATCAGGACCCGATGTAATCTGATGACTTAACCCCCTACTAGGTCCGGCCAATTAGGTAGCGAAGACTGCTGCGGCGGCAAATACAGCCCCAAAAGGCCTAGTCTAGGGCCCATACCTTCTGATTTTTTTATTTTAAGGTTTTTTTAATAATCGATCTAGACCGATTCTGGATCGGTTTTCCTCTGAAAAACTCAGCCATTATTGGTCGATCTGGATCACTGATTGCAGAATCGGTCGATCCGGATCGGGATCGACCGATTCTTGGATCGGATCGGTACCTACCGATCCGATTCCTATCGGAATTAGCGATCCAGCCGGGAGTCCCGGCTGGATCGGCCGGAATCGATAGGATCGGTCGATCCCGGACCGATCCACCCGGATCGATCCCAAAATCGGTCGATCCGGACCGATCCGCCGGAAAACCGGAAGACCCGGAATCGAACCGATTCCGGGATCGATCCGGTATCGTTTTCAAGTCCGATCACCCCCTATTCGGGGTCGATCCGGACCGATTCTCCCCCCACTTGCCCCTTCGGCTTGTTCTCCTTCCTCCCAAGGCACCTTGGAGATCTAGGCTTCAACCAAGGCGATCCAAGCCTTCTCGGAGGGGCGATCCAAAGAAATCAAGGTCGGGGAGGGGCGATCCACCTCGGGGAGGGGCGATCCACCCCTAAACAAGGTTTGTAAGGGGGTGGTTTTCGATCTCCTTTCCCCTCCCCCCCCGGCCCTCGGCCCCCGGCCGGCCGCATAAAGCATGGGATCCCCCCATCGGGGATTATTTCACCCCCCCAACGGGGGTGGAATTGCACCCCCGAAGGGGTGATTAGCACCCCTTCGGGGTAGCCACGCTCACCCCCGAAGGGGGTGATCGTTTCAGTCCCCCCCCTGGGGCGGGGGGGGCTGCGCGGGGATAAAATCCCCCCATTGGGGGGATTATTTCACCCCCAACGGGGTGGAACCGCACCCCCGAAGGGGTGATTAGCACCCCTTCGGGGGTGTTCACTACCACCCCCGAAGGGGGTGACCCGTTTTTACACCCCCCCTAGCGGGGTCAGCAAGATAAAATCCCCCCATTGGGGGGATTATTTCACCCCCACCCGGGGTGGAATTGCACCCCGAAGGGGTGATTAAGACCCCTTCGGGGTTCACTCACCCCGAAGGGTGACCGTTTTTTATACCCCCCCCCTGTGCGGGGGGGGGGTTGCAAGATAAAAATCCCCCCATCGGGGGGATTATTTCACCCCCAACGGGGGTGGAATTGCACCCCCGAAGGGGTGATTAGCACCCCTTCGGGGTGTTCAATCACCACCCCCGGGGGGGTGACCGTCTTACGCTCCCCCCAGTGGGGGGGGGGGCCGCAAAGATAAAATCCCCCCATTGGGGGGATTATTTCACCCCCAACGGGGTGGAATCGCACCCCGAAGGGGTGATTAGCACCCCTTCGGGGTACGCCTCACCCCGGCGGGGGTGATCGACGGGGCCCCCCCCCCCTAAAGCGGGGGGGGGGCGCATAAAATCCCCCCATCGGGGGATTATTTCACCCCCAACGGGGTGGAATCGCACCCCCGAAGGGGTGATTAGCACCCCTTCGGGGGGTAAAACAATACCCCGAAGGGGGTGATCGTTTTACGCGTCCCCCCCTAGGCGCGGGGGGGCAAAGATAAAATCCCCCCCACGGGGATTATTTCCACCCCCAACGGGGGTGGAATTCGCTTGGCCTAATATTGGTATGGTTTTCAGGTTGTAGAGAAGATGTCGGGACGAGGAGCATGGCACCGGACCCGCAGACTCGTGACATTGGATGGCAACATGGCCATCTCTCGATTCGTATAAGAGAGTCGTATGCAAGTGGTGCCAAAAAGAGATGAACGGAGGTGCGTATCGGCTCGCAACATATAGCCGGGACGGGTGGCAATGTTAAGAAGCCGATAAAGTACCGTCGAGCCGAGGAGGAGACGAGGGCTTATATAACCGGAAGGGCATCACAGAGGAGGCGAGAATTCGGCCGAGACAAGACCTACACGACGAGTTGCTAGGTCGAGAGACGCCGATCTTACGGTCGGAAAGGGCAAGAAAGGGAAAGGGCCAAAGACACGAAAGGGTCCAAGTTGATTCTCCATCTTCATCGACGAGGAAGATGCCCGGGGAGAGCCGCACGAGAGTAGGCTCGGTGCCCGCGAGGACGAGGAACGAAGACGAGAGCAGGAGGTTCGGCTTCTGTGACGATCTAATGCGGGGGCGGGGACAAGGCCTCGTTCAGAGCCCCGAAATTCGGAGGTCACATTCGTTCGACCGATGCCGACAGAGACACCGCGATGTATAGGAGGGTGGCAGAGGTCGAGGGAATAAGACAAGCATTTAAAGGGGTGAAGGCATCGATCGGGGCAAAGAAAGAAAGCCCTTAAGCATACGGCCAAGTTCTTTCTACACGCAGTAAAGATTCGTTGAAGCTTCGTTAGCATTTCCGTTGTCGATACGAATTATTTATTACCTTAGCTATTATTAACAACCCTTTCTTTTTCCCTTATCTTGTTTCGACCTTCCGTAGTGTCCCGCACACGCAACACCGACCATATTTCCGCACTAGCTGATGCGATTGGTGAGGCCGGGCTCCGGGTCGAAAGCCCCGACATCAAAGTATATATACGAAACAAAGCTTGGACGAGGAGGTCGATGAGTCGATTGACCCTCACGGATGTATGGATTCAAAACCATCTCGCAAGGAGAGGGGGTGCACCGTAACGTGCGATGGATGGACCGGAATCACAAGGAGGTCACTTATAAACTTCCTCGTGTATCGTTCGAGGGCACCGTATTTCGAAGTCGGTCGATGCCTCAGCGCCGTGCGAAGAATGCGCATTACCTATTCGGCTTACGAACAATGCGTGCGATGAGGATATGGGAGGCCAACATCGTGCGCTTGTCACGTACAATGAGGCCTCATATAAGGTCACAGGAAAGAAGCAATAACGGAGGCTCGACCTCACTTATTTCTCGGGTGCCCCGCGCGGCACATTCTATCGACTCGATGTTAAGATATCAGGATGCTAATGTCAAGTCCTCGGTCAACCAAGGACAACTTATAACCTCATTTATCTATGGCCATCCACGACTTTTACATATAATAAGCAGCACAATCGATGGTCATGATTCGATCGTACCGGGTCCCACAAGATTTCGCCACCCATTTTATTACATTGCAGAGCCTATACAGTACAAGGCTAGTTTAAAAAGGTTCATTCTCTCCATCGCTTATCGTGAGTACATGGATACATACAGAGCTCCTTGGATCGTTACGAGATACCGCTAAAGACGAGCGAAATTTAAGATAACAAAAAGTGCAGGAGAAGGTGCAAGATTATTTTCGTTCGTCATAGAACCTTTGCAGTACTTAGGTTGGTCGATTCAAACGACAAAAATCGACGGGGTACCCGTACGATGCTACGGATAAAGCTAAGTTGAAAATTAAAGAGAAGCATCCCAAGTGGTTACAAGAAGCTGCGGAAGGCGTGATTGACAACAGATGGGACAAAACCCTACACCACGACATTCACGCAGTGTATAATTTAAGAGTGTATTAAGCACGATTACAAGTTATATTTCGTATTACCCCCACTGCGTTATTAAACTAAAGGAATAATAATGTTGTTACAGGTACTTCTTCAACCCAAGGATACAAGATGTGGCTAAGTATGTAATGACAGATTATCGTGCACACTATCCGTAATTAAACGACTATGTAAGACCCAAGAAGACAACGTTGCGCAGAGGTTGAAGTAAGTAATACGTTTCATATTAATTAAACTTTTAACTTTATCTCAAGAAGAGAAGATAATTGTTTTAGTTGCGTTTTCGCATGACTTCATACAGCACAAGATCGGGTGTACGGGGATCCAGTATTATAAAGATTTCATACGATAGGTCCCCCCAAGTAATATGCTTACCCGAATTAACGACTCTTTCGTTAATTGTTTTTTTTTACATAACGTTATCGACGCATGTAATGTTTCTTTACAATTACAAATGAGTGGTGGATTATGCGACAAACAGAATCGGATGGAATCCACTCGCCGGCATGCTGTACCCGGGTGCTAAGTCGCAGCACATCGTCATCCTGGGCGAGAGAAATGGAGCACCTTCAACCTTATTCATACGAAGAGGAGAAATAAAGTTGAAGACGTAAAGATCGAGAAGCTTGTCTACCTGCCATTACAATACGAGGTCGAGGATAAAGAATATCAAAGATAGGCGTAAGATATCGGAGCGCAGATTCGCACACCCTCAGCAGTGGATTGTACCAAGAAAGAGCACAGCTCCAAGCTACCTCAGAGCCTGGTCCCAAAGTGCGGACGCGGACTCGGAATATCTATTCCAAGAAGAACATCCACTGCGCACGGGTGGAAGACAAGGATGCCGAGGGAGAGCGCAGTTCGACCCGAACGATGTATCACGGGCCGAAGGAGAGCTTCGGAGCGTTGTCATGCGAGGACGAAGACATGCAGAAGTCAAGAAAGTCAAGTTCCGTGCACGCCCTCCACTTCCCCGATCCACCCCGACTACGCTTTCTCCGAGAGACATCCGCCTCCGCCCCCCGCGGCTAGCCGGATTCCAGCTTTCGGGTCCTTCTACCACCACCACCACCAAGAAGACTCATTATTTAAAGGCTTTAAAGAAAGCATGCTTACCTTCACAAGAAGCAAGTCAAGGAGGTACTACATTGAAGACGAAGAAGATAAGTATCAAACGGCGACATCATCTCCTCGACACCGAGACCACTCGGCCCACCTTCATCGACGAGGATGAAGAAGAATTCGTGCCACCCACACAAGAACAACAGACAATGGGGCGGAGGTGGAGGTGGGGGTGGCGGAGGCGAGGGTGGCTCTACTAGTAGTGCTCTCGGACAAGCGGAGCAGTCCGCATGATTCGAGTGATAAAAGACACTCACGTTCGAGTGGCGGTGGGCCGGACGCCCGGACGAGGTTGAATGCTTTCGACGAGCTCGCATCTTCCTATCCGCAGCCTCGCCTCGACAGCCGAGCCCGGCTATCCACTTCCACCATCTTTTTTACCTCCACCTCCGACTCGATCGTGGAGTTTACGAGTTTACCGATACGGCCCGCCTTTATTTTCTTACGGATACGGGCCACCACACCGACCCTAATCAACGGAGATTTCCGTAAAATCAAAATTACCGTGACAGAGATCCGTATCCGTATCCATCCTACTCCTGACGTTACCATAGTCGGTGGATGCATACGTATAATGTATTTCTTCGTTTATTTCACGCAATGTAATACGCAGTGGTGTTAAGAATGTGTCGTACACCATGGAGTCGGTATGATTGTTCGTTCGTAAAAACATGTATCTTATTCTATTGGGAATGATGTGTTCTATCATGCGATCGGGGCCGATATAGGATACGTGTTCTATATGATCGATTGTTAATTTTTTATATGAATGAGTGTTCCCTATATTTTTTTCACATTTTTCCTGAGTTCTATGTATTTTTATTGATTTTTTGGCGATTTTTCCATATTTTTTCGAAAAGCAAAAAAAAAAAAAAAAAAACCGATCCAGACCGATTCTGGATCGGTCTGGCTCCATTGGAATCGGCCTGGATCGGTCCGATCCGATCCGATCCGGATCGGATCGGACCCCACCGATCCAGGATCCGATCCCGATCCGGCGATCCTTGATCTGGATCGGTACCAACAGATCTGGATACTGATTCCAATCCAGTGATTATTGAGCGCACTATAAGGGCACTTCACATGAAGAAGCAGCCAAGGAAAAAAGTTGGAAATCAAAAGACTTGTGAGTCCAATGGAGAGTACACAAACACCCTCTTCAAATAACAGTGTCACAATTTGTCACTCCACTCCATGACAACATGAAAGAGGTACGGGTGGAGGTGGGGGTGGAGGCATAGATTGTAGAATCGGCCGAACTATTCCAAGATTGAATACGCACCCATCGATCTGACTTCAGTCAAAAGAGCAAATCCAACCGGATCTTTGACCGAAGCCAGTTGAAACAGGTCAAATTGGCCTAGATTGGGACCAAAATCAACCTAATTGACTGATCTTAGACCGACTCCGACGAGAATCGCCGAAAAGTGCCACCACTGCATCTTCCTTGTCCTATTTACCGGGTCCATCAGAACCTAGTAGTGGAGTCACCGTATCACTATTTATAACTATTGTTACTCACAAATAAACAATATTGAGTCTAGAGACCAAATATGATGGACTTACCGAGTCTTGTCGCCTCTAGACCAGTAAGACATCGCAATGGCCACCACAAAGGCTTATACAGCCCATTTTAGAGTTGTAATCGACCTCAATGTGTTTTTTTTTCATTTTTAGGGCTTTTTGAAGAACCAATTCCCAATTAATTTTTCTCTCAGGGAATCATCCAATTTTCCCTATTCGATCCCAATCTGGATTGGATTGGTGCCCACTGATCTAGGTCCCGATTCCAATCTAGCAATCCTTGAGTGGAGTTGGAGGTGGAAGTGATGATATAAGTGCATATACGAGTAGTGCGGCTAAGTGACCGAAATCAGCATTGGGCATAAATGGGATTTTTTTATGAGTATTCGGTAGAATGTTATCAAGATCTCCTAAAAATAGAAGACTTGCAACCACATATTCCATCCACACATCCAACACTAGACAACCCATATGATTTTAGTAAAATGGCTTAGTAGTTATTTGGATACGGATATAGGCCAACCATGACTTCTCATTCAAATTGGTGCTCAAAGAATGCATATAATGAAGTCACATGATCAATATCGTAGATATTGGTGACATATGGTATGATTTGTATTGCACATTTTTTGTAACATGTACTTTTATTGGAGGGATGTTAATCTCTCAAAGTGATATGTATGCATAATTGGATGTTATTTTTAAGTTTTTAGAATTTTCCTATATATCTTCCATTTTTTATTTTCTCATTTTTATGATTTTTCATAATTTTACAAAAAAAATGATCAATCTGGACTCATTCCGAATTAGTTTTCTTCTTGAAGAAACAACTAATCTGATCTAGGTTACATCAAAATTGGGATAGATCCGGATCTCAATTATAATCCCACGATCATTGGGTCAAACCAAATAAATAGGTAAGGGTGATCCTGGTGTGAACTTCACCGTGATTAGCATGGATATGGTTGGTTTGACCAAGTTCAGCCAAAGATTCCGAAATCGGAATCAAAATCGATCACTATCGATCCGATCCGATTCAAATCGGATCCTAGAAAAGAAAACCGATTTTGGCCTATCCAGAATCAATTTTTTTTCTTCAGAAAAAGTTAAAAAATCATAAAAATAAGAAAGCCACTAAAACAATTGTAATATTTAACATGCTTAAAGTGTTATCCATACACGATAAAATGCTAATAATTGTAACATGATAACATAAAAAGATGATAATAAGATGATAACATGTAACATAACATGCTAATAATTATACATCTCAAGACTCATGTTCACCAATATATATGATATTGGTCTTCATCCTCTTTCTCCAGCTCCTACCACGACTGAGTTATCCCTTAACTTCTTGTTAATGTAGGTGTATATCCATATGAAAAGAATGCATCCGACATGTCAATGAAATCATAAACATAGGACTGTGGCACATTAGTAGGCTCAGTAGGTGGAATTCATAGCTATTGGAGCTCATTCAATACTGGAGAGTTTGGCTCTGTATAATGATGTAGTGGTCGCACATCAAAGAAATAAGGTTGTTGTGAACTAGATGAGTCTCAACCCACTACACCTATATTTGCTCCACGTACATCTCCTCCAAGTTGGGTGGCTGGTATGCACTACTCGTCATCATCAACTAAGGAGTGTGAAGGTGCTTGTATGTTGTCATCTGAATTCACAGAACATAGTATAATATTCAGATTCCTTGTCTTTGCTTTTTCTGCAATGTCATGTGATGACCCACAACCCGTAAATTTTTTCAACTATGCAAACCGTCACATTTTTCTTGATGTCACTTTTATTTTTGTCCTCCTTGGATTACAAATGGGTTGCGTAGCTGGGGTGGGGTTGGAGTTGGAGCTAAGGCTAGAGACGACTACGATACGGCTGTTGGAGCAAAATATGGGGTTGTCGGGGCGGAAGATGGAGCTACCTGAAGAGTAGGTGGAACATTCTCAGCCTCAACGTCATCTAACTCCCCTTCTGCCCACGCACGGTCCTCTAGATCAAATTCAGTTGGATGATCCTTGACTACGCTCACCTCTATCCAAGAAGTGAATGCTCCTCCTGAAATATTTGGTCTATGTCAACCTCCTCAGGTGATGTCTGTGCATTCTGTTTTTGCTCATCTAGACCACTTATAAAACGTGTAAATCTCTCCTCGAAGATCTTTTGTCGGTCATTGATGTTCTTTATGCACAGCCACATGTTATAATGGCAAAAGACAAGCTTCTCCAACCAATCAGATGTTAGCATGTTCCTCCTCATTGTGTGTATCAGGTTGAATGTACTCTAGTTCCTCACCACAATGAGAGGAACTAGTGCACTGACTCAATATCTGATAGCAAACATTACTAGTGGATCCTATCCACTCCTGACATTGACCTAAACTAACCACTCAGCTGCAAAAAAATAACAAACAATCAGACCTCTCTAAGCAATTAATGGAGTTATAAAAGAAGGTAGTAAAAATATGATCTTAAATAAACATGCCAGAAGAAACTTTGTCACAAGAATATCTTATATTAACGTCTAAATATACCCCAACCCTCATCTTATAGTGCTGCATCTAAAAATTGATAAATACAAATGATTAGTGTTCCCATTTATTTACTGGCACCCAATTATTAATACAACTTTCACTTACTTTTAACTCAACTTATGTTCTATCCTGCCGAGATCGACACAGATGCTAAATGATTGAGAAAGTATCCTGCAACACCTCATTATCGTTGGATACATGTCCTCCATATTAGATACAGGGGTTTAAAAAATATCATACAATCATTCAAGCGTATTTCATTGTCAACTAACTAAATATTGAATAAGTAGAAAGTAAATAAACACAAAGATATGCATTGACTTGTAACATGTACATCATGATGCAAAGTCATATCCCATCTGTCATCTATGATCTTCCATTATTTTTTGTACCCTCTGGGATTCTTGTCTTTGATTTTCAACATTGTGCGATCCATTGTATCATACAAAGTGCCCATTTGATTCATGTCATCTGAGTCAACCAACCTCAAAACAACTACCAGTAGCTCAATGATTGCCAAATAATAGGCAATCCTCTCCCAAAATATCTTGTAAGTGTTTTGTTGTTCAGCCTTGACAAGAATCTCCAAATGATCCTCCTTGTTATGCAGGTTGTCCACCATATACTGATAATACTCCCCGAACTCAATGTACCTAACCAATGCATGCATGTGCCGATGCAAACTCTCTCCAATGTAATGAAGTTCGTGGCAAATCTAATAAGGTCTAGCCAAACAAATTGTACTCAATCATGATGTGCAGTAGAAGAAGTGAATAAATGAAAGAAATGATAACATACACTTGCCTTATAAGTGTAGCAATGCAGTCTCCCTGCCTATATCCTCTAACATGAAGTCAATAGAACTACATTGTCCTCAATCTCCTCCACTACAGCATCCATCAATGAAAAAATATAGTCGGCATTATTTATCTTGCCCGAGGCATCAACCAACTTCAAAAAGGTAGTACCCTCTAAATAATATGCCAAGAAGTTGATCATGCTCCTCTTGGTGATGCCTGTCCACCCATCACACATAACTGTGCAGCCCCTCTCCTTTCATACCAACTTGAAACCTTCTATTCATTGCCTCAACTCCTAAACCTCCTCATCTAGCCCATCAGCATAGATATACTTGCCGGTAAGGACTTGCATTCCCGACCTAGTCTCAATAACAACACCAATCATAGTCCGGAAGTATGGGCCGGCGGCTGCATGTGCTAGGATGCCTATATTAAGATAAAAAAATCTATCAATGTTAATTAAATAAAAAAACATACATACATACATATTAAGACTTGTACCTGCATGTAAAAACCACTTTACAATGTATCTCACTGCTCTCTTTGCAATTGTTCTCGTTATTTTCACCCCTTTTATTGCTTGTTCAATGTTCATCTGTGAGACACTCTACTTCTTAAAAAGACACTCATCTATCGATGAAGAACTCATACTACCAGACCAACGCAAAGGCTCCTCTCTTACTCTAACATCGAAGTCCTCTGTGTGGCTAGGTCGAGCCGATGTTGATCGACCAAAAACAGAGTCAGCACTAGACCCTCCCTCCTACTCCCTTCTCCTCTCTTCCTCCATTGTTGTTGCATGGTTGCTTGCATGCAAAGCTTTCCTAAGTTTGGAGTATGTGGATGAGTCCTCATTCTCTAGATCCGATTCGGCTCTTGCCTTGTCTTTCCCTTTCCCTTTGTAGGTTGGCACACCTCCCTTCCTCCTCTAAAATAGCTTATCATGTAATTGCTCATGTTGTTCAATCCTAATCTCATGTTGTGAGACTCTTTAAGGTGAGGTGGCCTCTCATCACTTTGCTCATCTCCCTAGGCACCTTATCACGTTTCTTAATATTGCCACTTACTCCTACAATATGTTCTTTCAAACAAAAAACACTCTCGTTCATTTCTTTACCACACCAGTTGCATTTAACTCTCTTTTTACACACATCTACCATGCGTCCATGATCCCAACCGACATCAAATGGACATGCCAACACATAATCTTCGTCATGGTCGGCCATTGCTTGCACCTAAAACGTATGTAAACAACTTATCACAGTTGTTAGACATAAATAAAATTAGTTTAGGGGATGTTTGAGAAGAGATAGCCCTTTAGATGGGCAGTTCAGTATGTTTAAACCATTATGTAGTTGTCGGAAAGCGTAGAAATGAGAGTATGGGAATTCTGACAAAGAAATCTTATCAAGAAGATAAAAAGAAGGAATGGCATGTGAATCAGTAGAATCGAGAGTTGGTTCGCCAAAATCTAAGAAGGATCACCGAAATCACAACCTGGATTGCCGAAATTGCTCGGAAATCAATGGAATCGCTTGAATCGCCACTAAAATCGACCGATTCTCATTGGAATTGCCAGGAACGACGCCGCCACTGCCGGAATCAACAGATACCAAGGTGGAATCGTCGGGGGGATCGCCGGAATCGACGGAGGACTTCTGCTAGGGCAGGATGCCGCCAGAATTGGTCGATCCGGCCCTTATTTGGCTGAAATCGGATAGATATTGGGTATGCATCGGGCCTGATATCAATCTGTCGTCGGCACTTATGTTGTCCTGACGGAATCAGTCGACTCAACCAATTCTAGGTCAAAATCGGTGGAATCGGTCAGGATTGTGGAATCGGATCGATCCTGACCGATTCCACCAATTCTGACTGATTCCTCGGGAGCCCAAAATCAGACCGAAATCGACTGATCTAATTCAAGAATCGGCCGATTCCGATTCGATTCCACCGATTCCTTAATCAATGGGTTCGGCCAATCCAAGATTAGGATCAACTGGATCAGAATGGATCAACCTGATCGGCTGATCCTGAGCCTGGATTGGCCAATTTTACCAATCCTAGCTTAGAAATAGCTCATGTTGGCCTGAATCAGGGCGAGTCACGGATAAGTTGGATAGAGTAAGGTGAAGATCGGTCAATCCGATCTTGGATGATCCCTAGATGATAAAGGGCTGATCTTGACACAGAAATTCTTGCTTGCTAGGAAGTTCTCATTCTATTTATGCCAGGTCACTGGTCTGCAGCAAAGCTGGGTTGGGAAGACAAAGGAATGTCAGACAGGGAAGTTGATGGGGACCGGTACAGACCGGATCGTTCGTTTGTTCGGAGATAGCGTCTTCCGAGTCATCAGAAAACGACGTAGTTATTTCTTTTATTTCGTAGTGTTAAGATTTTATTTTTATGCATTTTATTTGAATTATTAGAGTCCTTTGAGTCCTTTTTATTTTAGTCCTTTAGAGGACATATATGTAATTAGGGTTTTTAGAGGTCCATCTTGTAATGTCCAGCTCTATTTAAAGAGCCCAAGTCTTTGAATGAAGGGAGAGATGGATGTTTGAAGAAAGGAAGAAGCTCCTCCCGTTTTCCCCCTTTCCCCTCCGACGTCGGCGTCGTTCCCTCACCTCCGGGTGCTCCCGGTTCTCCCCTCCCCTTCCCGGTGTTCCTCCTCACCTCCGGAGCTAGGTCCGGTGCCTCTTCTTCCCCTATCCCGTCCGGTTTCCGACCTACGTAGATGCCACCGTCGATGCTGCCCTAGGTCCGTCCGGACCTCCCACCTCAGCTCCTCACCTCCGCTCGACCCCTACAGCAGTCCCTTAACCCCTCCACGGACCCCCCCTTCCCCGCTGGAAGCCCCTGCGACAGACTCCCCCTGTTCCGGTTCCGTCCGCACCCGCGGGGACACCCCGCGAGCCCTAACCGACCACCACCACCCCGGACGCCTCCTTACCCCACAAGCCACCTCCCACAGGTCCATTACCCCCTCACGGAACCCTCGCAACACCCCGAGCCCACCCTTCGCCGTTCCCCCTCCCTGCGGTTGAACACCTCTCCGGAAGACTCGTCGGAGACGAAGACGGAGAGGAAAGAAGAAGATGAAGAAGACGGAGGCGACGACGTAGGCGGACGAGCCCTCCGGCCTTCCACCCCCCCTCCGGCAACGGTTCCGGCGACGACGGCCTCCGCCGGCTCCTCCTCCGCCTCCTCCTCCGCCGCGGACGAGCTCGCGCGAAGCCCGCCTTCGCGAGCATCCGCCCGCACTCGACGACGATCCCCCCCCCATCGGGGTACGCGGCGCCGAACCGCGCGACCACGACACTGCCCCCGGCGGTCACCCCGCGTTGCCACGAACCCCCACGGGGTAAGTCGCGGCCGGCCACGCGACCGGCCGAGCTCACCCTCGCCGCTGGTTCACGCGCCGGCTCAACTGCCCCCCCGGCCCGGTCCGTAGACAGGTTGGTTCAGCCTGGACCGACCGGTTCGCACCGGTTCAGAGCCCAGACCGCCGGTTTAAGGCCGGTTCATCGCTCCAGAGGCCGGTTCAAGCCGGAACAGACCCGGTTCACCCATCCAGGGGCCGGTTCAGGGCCGGTTCAGTGGGTTTTGACCCGGTTCAGGCCTGTTTGACCCTGGTTCAGCTGTTCCAAGGCCGGTTCAGGGCCGTTTTGGACCGGTTCAGCACTTGTGGGCCCGGTTCAGTGGCCGTGGGGTCCGGTTCGGTTGATTTCAGGCCCGGTTCAGCAGTTTCCAGCCCGGTTCGATGCGGTTCAGCGCTGTCCCGGGTCGGTTCAGCTTGGTTCGGTCCGATTCAGCACCCCATCAGCTCGGTACAGCACCCTCGGGCCCGCCGACGCGCGCGGGAATGGCGGCACCTCCTCTCCCGTCCCGCATCAGAAGTGCATCATTCAGAGGACATCAAATGGTAAGCCCACCGATGAAGAACCTCCTTGTGGTCCCCCAGATGCAGACACAGAAAAGATAAGACTTAAGAGACGAGGAAGGGTGGAAACACAGCCATGGTTGAAGATGGGTGATTTTTAAGGCAACAAAAAATGGAAGCATTTCATTAACTATAAAAAAAGAGTACAAGAAATGACCAGAGGATTCCACCAAGATCTATCCAGAAGATAGATCACCCCAACTACAACAAATCAAACCATCTGAACCTACAGCAAGATCAGGGACACAGAAAGATGCTAACCATCCCATCAAATGAAAAAACGTTTGTAACGCTCTATAGTGTCTGAACATGCAGATCCCATAAGCTCCAAAATATTGCTGGTACCCAGACCTGGAGAAAGAAGTTTGCTAGAGAGAATCTGGACCAGATGCTGGAAGGTTCCAACAAATCTTCTTCTATTTCATGTGGCCGTATCCCCCACAAAAAAACAGACACATCTTCTTGTGGGTGATGCAGTCGGACTGAGAGGGCAGGCGGAGTGAAAGGCCAAGCTAATAGTGTCTCCAGAATGCAGAAAAGTAGTAATCCTTTATCATTTTGCTACTCTAATGGAATATGCATCACTTGATTAGCAACTCTGTATTTAATTAATTAGTTAATACACCCAGACCAACAATTGCATTTAATTATCCTCTCAAACAACTGTCATCTGGTGCTAAAAAGAAACTTAATTAATCAAGAATTCAGGCCATATGGCATTTACTGCATGGCGAGTGAGCTCATAAAATCTACAAAAATTACATATCTGAAAGAGAATCCTAGACGTATCAGGTAACAATGCTTCAGCATTTTTTATGAAGCCAACAGTAGTTGAAAGTATGATATTAAGGACAGAATGCATTAACCACTTACAGATTGTTTTCCATGTGCTGGCAAATTGTTCACAGTGCAGGCTTCCCGATGAGTAGACCTAGATATTCAGAGTCTTAGAACAAAAATGATTCGTCAATTGTACAAGGCACCAAAAAAGAAGGGCAATTCTAGTTTTACCCTTGCAAACTTGCCAAATTTTCATATTGTTACCCTTGTAATTCCAATATATTAGATTTAAATCCCTAGAGCTACTTTCTTTCAAAAATTTGCGCAATGCTCAATTTAACGTGTAAAAAGTGATTTTTCCCCCACACCAAAAGTTTGCTCATTCCTCTTCCATTCTGCTCACATAAATTCCATTTCTTTCAAACCCCCCCAAACAAAATCCCTTTTTGAAAGGGACATGCAAAAATATGGTTGCAATTTCATTACTAGCATAAAAGAATTAAGACGGAGTACGAGAGAAAAAACGCAGACAACCAAGGACAAGATACAAGATGCCTTGGTCCCTCCAAGACCAAAAAGGCTCCTGCACCATAAAACTTGGCTATAAAAGAACTCCAAGCTTTACATGAAAACCCTCTGTCCCTGCATGGCTTGTTGATCAAATCCTCTATCATGGTCCCTCCCAGCTACTGGCTTTTGTCGTAGACTAGTCATGAATGAGCGCAGAAGTTACTAAGAAGGATGCTTGACAGTGCATGTGTTGTCCCCTTAAAACTTTGCAGTTTCACTCTAGCCGGACAGCACAAAAGGCACTATTTCCGGGTGGAGATTGAACAATGGATCGGCCAGGGATGATCCTGACCTCGATTGGATCAGCCAGCTCAGCCGATCCACCAGAAGCATGGGCTAATCCATGCTGTGGCACAAGTTTCCCACTCCACCGCCACCAGCCAGCACTTTCACATGGCAAATAAGCCGGCAGCCA
Organism: Cryptocoryne crispatula var. balansae; assembly: GCA_036172225.1. Classification (NCBI taxonomy): domain Eukaryota; kingdom Viridiplantae; phylum Streptophyta; class Magnoliopsida; order Alismatales; family Araceae; genus Cryptocoryne; species Cryptocoryne crispatula. The sequence goes on along the minus strand of CM069920.1, from coordinate 13,629,629 downwards.
TCCTCCACTGCTCCACACAGCCCTCCATGGCCAAGTAGAGCTGCATCTTCCCCGCCCATTTCATGTCAGGCAGAAGGACTCATGGACCCATTGCGATCCATTATATAGCATTGTGGTTCTCCCGTTAAATTCATATCAGCAACTTAAAGTTGTGGATCTGCAACTATCGGATCTCTAGACCTGTGGCTATGGGCCCTTGGCTCTAACACAGGTGGTGCCCCCTGCCTTCATATACGCCAATCCTCGATCCAATCAGATTGGTTTGAAATAAGTCAATCTGTCTCAGATCCCGGTAGAAGTTTCTTCCAACATCAGGCAGAAGTAGCTACAATCCTTCTTAGCCATGAGACCAACATCATTTCATCTGCAAGTTGACGGTGAGTTTTGTACCCAATTTCAATACATAGAATAAGACTGACTCAGAATGCCCTTAACCACATCAAGCAAAGAACTTGAACCAGAAAGATAAATAAATAGGGGATATAGGATTGCCGTCTCATCCTCTTGAGTTAGCAAAGGAACCCACTGGTTTGCCATTAACGAGCACTGAGAATTCAGCTGTTTCAATGCAACATTTGATCCACTTAACCTATTGGCCGTTGAACCCTATCAGGTACATCTTATTTAGATATACATCCAATTTAATGTGACATAAGCCTTCAAAAAATCTGCGTTTGACAACTAAACACTTCCTCTTTCGTTTATGTTGGGCATGAATACTCTCCTAGGCTGACATGAAGTTGTCTAGAATTGCTCATTTTTAAGAAAGACACTATAATTCTGGTTCATGAGAATACCCAACAATTTTATGATTTTATTTGCCAAGGTCTTGGTGAATATTTTGTAGACCCTAATTAGAAGATTAATGGGTCTAAAGTCTTGGATATATTCAGCCACCTCCTTTAAAATAATAAAGACAATAAGTAAAATTAAAGAGCTTCAGGTAAGATGGAGCATGTTGGAAACTTTTAACTGTAACTGTCACTTCATCCCCTACAATCTCCCAAAAGTTCTGAAAGAAGTTCATGAAGAAGCAATCTGGTCCCAAAGAAATGTAGGCATCCATCTCAGAAGTCGCACCTTGATTTCTCAGTAGGAGAATTCTGTAGATATTTCAGAAAGTATCACTTCTTGTAGCCTTCTAATACAATGACAGTTTAGCAACGGCCACCGATCTTCTTTTTTCTCAAAGATTTTTTACAGGACTGCACTATTTATTTATTCTCTTTCTCCAATACCAAAGATCTATAACTAATTTTGATAAAAGAATGAAGTTAACTTCTTTTCCTATCAGAAGTGATCAAGTAGAATAACTGTGTAATATCATACCACCTTATGAGACTAATTTCTTTAGATCTTTGCGTCAACTTAATCTCTTCTAAATCTGCTCATTTTTATATTCCTCCACCACTTTCTCCCACTCCTCTCATGCAGCATGCTTTTGTCTTCTAGCTTCTCAAATGCCCCCTTCTCAATTCTCATGCAGTTGTAACATCCTTGCTATAATGCTCTGAGCTCTAATGTTTCATTTTTTCCCTCTGATCCATGAGTATATTGAAAAGGTTCTTGGCAGCATTGCTATTTTTGGGGCCTTCTACTCACCATTTCAAAACATCTCAGCAGATGGGACCAATCCCCTGGTACATAACCATGTCGATATCTCCTAAGAACAAAAGGTACATCACTTTAATTTCTGATGTTGTAGAGTCTTGCATGAATCCTCTTTCCAGCTGGTATAAGTTGAATCATGCACTGCTGTGATTCCCCATTTACTTGTCAAGGCTGTTGTTCTTCTGACTGAACATGACTGAGCAGCAAATTCTCTCTATAGATACCTCCTCTGTATTTAAGATGGTTTGGCTCCACAACCAGAATACCCCATGCCTTGTTCTCAGCCTTAGAAAAAGCCCCACCTTGAAGCTTTCCTCCCACAATCCTGTGCACCAGATCATCTTGGATGTCCTCTAGTTTGGTTTATCATGTGCACAATATATCCAACTTCTATTGAGAACAAATTCTTCCCAACTCCCTAATCTTCTCCCTCCCAAGCCCCTCATAGCCACGCCCTTCACCAATACCTTCTGTTGTATCAAGCAAGGGCAGCCAGAAAGAGTAGTGCACCTCCAGAGTGATTGCCCAAACCGGAGCATGGCGTATGATCATCTACTGCAGAAGATTGGTAAAACAGATATCAACTAACTCTCTTTTTCCCATGAGACTCTCTATTTGTCTCTTATCTCTCTCCCCTCCCTCCTGTAAGGTGACAAAAGGGGTCAACAGGATGGTGGCAGGTGGTATCACATGGTGCTATGCTGGGTTGGCTGGTGCCAAGGAAGCCAACCACCACCATTTTAGGGAGCTGTCAGGGGTCTTGCACCCATGATGGGGGCACCATGCGTGCCAGTGCTGCTGCTTCAGCATAAGGACCAGGAAGGATCCTCGGTGCCTGAAAAGAGTATTTGTTATGGCTGTTTCAGAGGGAAGTGGGCTTCATCTGTGGAATTTGCTGGGACTGTGAAAAACCGACTGGCAGGAGTGTTAGGCCTGACATAGCAGTGAGTGGCACTTGGGAAGACAGATTTTTCTTTACATAGTATTTTGCTTACAATACCAGTAGATGTAGCTTTATAAACAGTATTATTACTCTTGCCCTCATCAGGATAAATCTGACCCCTTCCCTATTTCTGCCTATTGATATGGAATATTTTAAGAAATGCACATCTTTCCACATTGATATGGGATATTTTAAAAAATGCACATCTTTCCACATGGCAGGATCGGGAGAAAGATTAGGAAAAGATGGTTTTCCCATATATTTGAGAAGGAACAGAACTGACCACAAGGATATTTTTTTAGTGAGACAATAACTCTGAAAATAAATATTGCATTTTTTTCATTTCGGATGAAATAGGATCAGGAGTTAAGCACAGCAGCTTCTGGCAGCCGCCACAGCAGAATGAGTGAAAGGAACCACCAAAAAAATAAAAAGATAGAGAAGTACAAGGAGATGGAAGCAGATGTCTAGGTCAGGTTGCTATGGAGAAGGCAAAAGGAGTGTGGTACAAGGCATGGAGAAGGACCATAAATGGGGTGGTGGGGTTTAGGGTTCAAGGTCATTGCTACTGGTTGGGCTGTGCAACTGCAAGTGGACAAAGGTCGTTGGCATCAAACCTTTACACTGTACTCCACCCCCTCCACCTCTTTCAGATATCTCTCCTGCAGGGATTCAACAGCATCATGTACAATCCACTAGCAGCCCAATGTCATGATATACACCGAAAGCATGAGACAGCATAGATCGTGTATCACTCATCTGCAAGTTCTCCAAGCACTGAAACCAAGAGGAATTCAGACAAGGTTGAAGGTGTAATGCGATGTGAAGAGAGCAATGGGAGTAAGGGGCGGGGTTCCAGCTTTGATCCAGAAATGTTGGGGCGAAAAAGAAAGAGTGGCCAATCTGCAGATGCAGCAGTCATGTCATACAGTTGTGCAACCATGCAACTAGTCCAAAAGAGATAGGCCATACAGGCCAATGAATCCAATAGGCATCACAGGGGCTGCAGTCCCCAACCTCAGAACCGCAGTGCCAGGCACATAGTTATTTAACTTTCTTCTCTTTCACACACACATCATATTTACTTATGTGCATTGATAAAACACTCATATTCAATTATAACATAACAAATATAATTATATTTATGTTTGTTTACATATAACAATCTCCCGACTCAGCTTTCCTTGAATACCGCCTTGACTGCCTAGGCGACGCCTAAGCGGCCGCCTTGTCGCCTAAGCAGAATCGGTACCCTTCAACGCCTTGGGCACCTTGTCGCCTTGACAACTATGGCCAGGCACCACAAAAGAACACTATTGTTACTACTGTCTTCATTTCCAGTGGCTTGTCGCCATTAACTATAGCACTTCCTGTACTCTCTCTCTCGCTCTCTCTCTCTCTCTCTCTCTCTCTCTCTCTCTCTCTCTCTCTCTCTCTACTATATCAACTATATGTCTTACATACGAATTGGTCAAATCATACAATTTAAGGCTGGTAAAAGTTGACATTTTAGCAGAATTTTACCGTAAAGACTTGCCTAATAGTCGAAAACTGATCAGGAAAAAAAACACAGTTGTTAAGTTTGTCAACTAACAACTAATTTGGAAAGGTTACAGGGAGATAGAATCAAATTGTCCAAAAATAAGTAATAGAAACACATAAGTTTGAGCAACATCGGCACACCATGCTCTTCAGCCAATTGGACAGCTGAGGGCAAGTTGAATCAAACTGTTGAAGGAATAGGTATGTACATAACAGTATCATGGTCAAGTTGATAGCATAACAGATGTTCCACGTACCTGTATTAGCCAGGTCTCATTTTTTCCAATTTTTGATGCAAAACTTTCCGTTGTAAGTGTCGCTTCAGCTTTTTGCAACAAGCCTACTAAAATCATTTTATGATTAAATTTCAACCAGCAATGAAAAAAGTAAGATGATAGAACAAGCATAATGTCAATATTCAAACTCAAAAATATAAAAGTAGAAATGTGTAAACAAACCAGAAGTTGGAATATTCAGCAAAGGAAGCTGCACATCCAAGAAGCTATGTCCATTGTACTGCTGCTGAAGCTTCGCAATGTAGTGCTACAGAAGAAATTTGACATCACAGGACCAGATGATGATAAAAGGCCATCTTAACAAGGACAAGAACTAACTAAAAGAAAAAATACATTTCATAATGCTTATAGATGATAAAGTGTTTGTTAAAAAGAAGCCGACATTCTTGTGAAAGAAAACCAAAACATATATGCAATTTCAAGAAAAGAAAAGTCTTACTGAGTGTTCATCAATTAAGAATATATCATAATCTCGCTTCCAGACAGGATTTGTCAACAGCTCAAATGCATGTCTAACCTAACAAGTCAAACAAATGCATAATCACTTTAAATTCATATATAAGAATGGATTCCTCAGCAGTCAGTATAAAAAATCAAAAACAAAACATGCACGAATTTAAAGGTGATCAATTTCATCAACTTTTTTCAATGGTAAACAAGCCAGACCATAGTTCATAAGGCTAAACAGCAAATATAGAACATGTCAAGGTAAGAAGAGATACAAGTGGGGAGATAAGAAAGCGTGGCTAACAAGGTAGTAGTATAAGTAAAGCCAAGTACCAAACCCCAATAATAGAAGAGCAGGATTTCTCTCCCAACTGAACAAATGGATAACCGACTAGCCCACCCTCTTGCACAAAACCAGTCCTTGGTGAAACCCATGAAACTATATAAGTAAAAAAAATAACAGGTATGCTCTTATATTTTAGATGACATAGATATGAGATGCTGACTTTTGAAGATTAGTTGCACCATGGTGGTAGGAGAGCATCCAAGCTGAATCAGCTATTGGCAGATAGATAACTTAGCCGGATAGACTTCAAAATAGGGCTACAAACCAAGGATCGCCGGATCGGGATCGGATCCTGGATCGGTGGGGTCCGATCCGATCCGGATCGGATCGGATCGGACCGATCCAGGCCGATTCCAATGGAGCCAGACCGATCCAGAATCGGTCTGGATCGTTTTTTTTTTTTTTTTTTTTGCTTTTCGAAAAAATATGGAAAAATCGCCAAAAAATCAATAAAAATACATAGAACTCAGGAAAAATGTGAAAAAAATATAGGGAACACTCATTCATATAAAAAATTAACAATCAATCATATAGAACACATATCACTATATCGGCCCCAATCACGCAATAGAACACATCATTCCCCGAATAAGATACATGTTTTTACCAAAGCAAACAATCATACCCAACTCCACAATTGTACAACACATTCTTAACTTACCACTCGTATTACATTGCGTGAAATAAACAAAGAAATACATTATACGTATGCATCACCACCAACTATGGTAACGTCACGGAGTAGGATGGATGCGGATGCGGATCTCTGTCACGGTAATTTTGATTTTACGCAAATCTCCGTTGATTAGGGTCGGTCACTTAATTGGCCGTATCCATAAGAAAATAAAGGCGGGCCGTGTCGGTGGCTCGCCAAACTCACGATCGGTCGGAGGTGGAGGTAAAAAAAAGATGGTGGAGGTGGATAGCCGGGCTCCGTACGGCGGGCTCTGGATAGGAAGATGCAAACTCGTCAAAAGCATTCAACCTCGTCCGGCGTCCGGCCCCCGCCACTCGAACGCTGAGTGTCTTTTATCACTCGAATCATCGGGACTGCTCACTTGTCCGAGCACTACTAGTGGAGCCACCCTCGCCTCCGCCCGCCTCCACCTCCACCACGTCTGTTGTTCTTTGTGTGGGTGGCGCATTCTTCATCCTCGTCGATGAAGGTGGGCCGAGTGGTCTCGGTGTCGAGGAGATGATGTCGCCGTTTGATACTTATCTTCTTCCTCTTCGATGTAGTACCTCCTTGACTTGCTTCTTTGTGAAGGTAAACGTACTTTCTTTAAAGCCACTAAATAATCCACCGGTCTTGGTGGTGGTGGTGGTAGAAGGACCCGAAAGCTGGAATCCGAGCGAGGAGCGTTTGTAGCCGCCGGGGGCGGGCGGATGTCTCTCTGGAGAAGGCGTAGTCGGGGTGGATCGGGGAAAGTGGAGGCTGTGCACGGAACTTGACTTTCTTGACTTCTGCATGTCTTCATCCTCTTGACAACGACGCTCGAGCTCTCCTTCGGCCCCCGTGATCGTCGTTCGGGTCGAACTGCAGCTCTCCCTCGGCATCCTTGTCTTCCACCCGTGCTGTAGTGGATGTTCTTCTTGGAATAGATATTCCAAGTCCGCATCCGCCTTTGGGACAAACCACGAGTAGCTTGGGCACAGTTTGTGCTCTTTCTTGGTACAATCCACTACCATGACGTGCAAATCTGCTGCTCCGATGTCTTACGCCTATCTTTGATATTCTTTATCCTCGGACCTCGTATTGTAATCGGTGAACAAGCTTCTCCGATCTTTACTGTCTTCAACTTTATTTCTCCTCTTCGTATGAATAAGGTTGAAGGTGCTCATTCTCTCGCAACGGGATGACGATGTGCTACGACTTAGCACCCGAATTGCAAGCTGCGGCGAGTGGATTCCATCCGATTCTGTTTGTCACCATAATCCACCACTCGGTAGTAATTGTAAGAACGATTACATGCTGCATCGTGTAACGTTATGTAAAAAAAAAAACAATTAACGAAAGAGTCGTTAATTCGGGTAAGCGTATTACTGGGGGGACCTGTCGTATGAGTCACTATGAATGCGGATCCCAGGTACACCAATCTTGTGCTCAGTATGAAGTCATGCACGAAACACGAAACTAAAACAATTATCTTCTCTTCTTGAGATAAAGTTAAAAGTTTAATTAATATGAAACGTATTACTTACTTCAACCTCAGCGCACGTTCTGTCTTCTTGGGTCTTACATAGTCGTTTAATTACAGATAGTGTGCCTGATAATACTTCACCATCATTACATACTTGGCCACCATAATCTTGTATCCTTGGGTTGAAGAAGTACCTATGTAACAACATTATTACTCCTTTAGTTTAAAGGCAGTGGGGGTAATACCACAATATAACTTGTAATCATTAGCGTATTATACTACTAAATTATACCTGCGCGTGAATGTCGTGGTGTAGGGTTTTGTCCCCATCATTTCAATCGATACCTTCCACGCTTCTTGTAACCCTTGGGATGCTTCTCTTTAATTTTCAACTTAGCTTTATCCATAGCATCATACAGGTACCCCATCTGGTTTTTGTCATTTGAATCCACCAACCTAAGTACACCTGCAAAGGTTCTATGACAAAATAATCTGCACCTTCTCCCACCATTATCTTATCGGTGCTCCGAAATGCTAACGGTATCTCATGCGATCCGAGGAGCTCTGTATGTATCCGTGTACTCGATAAAGCGATGGAGAGAATAGAACCTTTTTAAACTAGCCTTGTACATATAGGCTCTCTAATGCAATAAAATGGGTGGCGAATCTTGTGGGACCCGGTCGATCGAAATCGTGACCATCGGTGTCTTTGCCTCATTATATGTAAAAGTCGTGGATGGCCATAGATAAATGAGGTGATAAGTTGTCCTTGGTTGACCAAGGACTTGACATTAGCATCCCCGGCCTCACCAATCGCATCAACCATAGTCTGGAAATATGGACTGGTGGCTGCATGTGCCGGGACACCTACAAATTCAAAAACAAGATAAGGGAAAAGAAAGGATTGTTAATAATAGCTAACCTAATAAATAATTCATATCGACAAGCAAATGCTAACCAGAACTTCAACAAATCTTTACCTGCATGTAGAAAGAACTTGACCATATGCTTAAGGGCTTTCTTTGCTGCCCCAGTCGATGCCTTCACCCCTTTAAATGCTTGTCTTATTCCCCTACGACCTCTGCCACCCTCCCATACATCGCGGTGTCTCACTGTCGGCATCGGTCGAACGAGCCGTGACCTCCGAATTTCGAGGCTCCCTGAGCCGGGCCTTGTCCCCGCCCCCGCATCGGATCGTCTCAGAAGCCGAACCTCCTTGCTCCTCGTCTTCGTTCCTCGTCCTCGCCGGGCACCGAGCCCTACTCTCGTTGCGGCTCTCCCCTAACACGGGCATCTTCCTCGTCGATGAAGATGGAGAATCAACTTGGACCCTTTCGTGTCTTTGGCCCTTTCCCTTTCTTGCTCTTTCCAGGCATAAGATCGGCGTCTCTCCCCCCTAGCAACTCGTCATATAGGTCTTGTCTCTGACCAATTCTCACCTCCCTCTGTGATGCCCTTCCAGTTATATAAGCCCTCATCTCCTCCCTCAGCTCAGCCGGTACTTTATCACACTTCTTTACATTGCCACGCATCCCGGCTATATGTTGCGAGCCGATACACACCTGCATTCATCTCTTTTTGGCACCACTTGCATGCGACTCTCTTCTTGCTCTGAATCGAGAGATGGCCATGTTGCCATCGATGTCACGAAATTACGCGGGTCCGGTGCCATGCTCCTCGTCGAACATCTTATCTGCAACACGAAAACCATACCCGATATTAGGCCAAGCAATTCCACCCCCGTTGGGGGTGAAATAATCCCCCGATGGGGGGATTTTATCTTTGCAGCCCCCCACCTAGGGGGGGGGACGTAACGATCACCCCCTTTGGGGGTGATTACCCCGAAGGGGTGCTTTAATCACCCCTTCGGGGTGCATTCCACCCCGTTGGGGTGAAATAATCCCCCCGATGGGGGGATTTTATCTGCGGCCCCCCGCACAGGGGGGGGTGGAAAAAACGGTCACCCCGCCGGGGTGACGTGACCCCGAAGGGGTGCTAATCACCCCTTCGGGGGTGCAATTCCACCCCGTTGGGGGTGAAATAATCCCCATGGGGACGATGCTGCAGCCCCCCCTGCCCCCAGGGGGGGGCCCTGTAAACGATCACCCCGCCCGGGGTGAGCGTGGGCTACCCCGAAGGGGTGCTAATCACCCCTTCGGGGTGCAATTCCACCCCCGTTGGGGGTGAAATAATCCCCCCCAATGGGGGATTTTATGCTGCACCCCCCCCACCTAGGGGGGGGGTAAAAACGATCACCCCCCTTCGGGGTGACATTACCACCCCGAAGGGGTGCTAATCACCCCTTCGGGGGTGCAATTCCACCCCGTTGGGGGTGAAATAATCCCCCCCGTGGGGGGATTTTATGCTGCAGCCCCCCCCCACAGGGGGGGGGGGCTATAACGATCACCCCCTTCGGGGTGATGGCCAACACCCCGAAGGGTGCTAATCACCCCTTCGGGGGTGCGATTCCACCCCGTTGGGGGTGAAATAATCCCCCCAATGGGGGGATTTTATGCTGCAGCCCCCCACCTAGGGGGGGGGGGCTTGTAAAAACGATCACCCCCTTCGGGGTGATTTGTTGAGCCCGAAGGGTGCTAATCACCCCTTCGGGGGTGCAATTCCACCCCCGTTGGGGGTGAAATAATCCCCCCAATGGGGGATCCCATGCTGCAGCCGGCTAGGGGCCAAGGCCGGGGGGGGGGGGGAAGGAGATCGAAAACCACCCCCCTTACAAACCTGCTGTTTAGGGTGGATCGCCCCTCCCGAGGTGGATCGCCCCTCCCCCGAGCCTTGATTTTGCTGGATCGCCCCTCCGGAAAATTTGGATCGCCTTGGTGAAGCCTAGATCTCCAAGGTGCCTTGGGAGGAAGGAGAACAAGCCGAAGGGGGCAAGTGGGGGGAGAATCGGTCCGGATCGACCCCGAATAGGGGTGATCGGACTTGAAAACGATGCCGGATCGATCCCGGAATCGGTTCGATTCGGGTCTTCCGGTTTTCCGGCGGATCGGTCCGGATCGACCGATTTTGGGATCGATCCGGGTGGATCGGTCCGGGATCGACCGATCCTATCGATTCCGGCCGATCCAGCCGGGACTCCCGGCTGGATCGCTAATTCCGATAGGAATCGGATCGGTAGGTACCGATCCGATCCAAGAATCGGTCGATCCCGATCCGGATCGACCGATTCTGCAATCAGTGCTACAAACGGGGTCAGATTCAGTAGTGGAACTGTCTGTATCTGATAATTTCAAAATCACTATATTCCAATTTCTATTCGATTTTGATTCCGTTATCAAAATTGGAACCAAATTCAATAATTTCTAAAATACATACTACATATTAATTTGTATTTAAAAATAAGTGAATAGTTCACATATAATTACTAAAATTTAATATAGTATTTTAAAAACTTTATCTTTATCATTTTATATGTTATATTTTATAATTTAATTAGTTTTCTTTATCATTTTATATGTTATATTTTATAATTTAATTAGTTTTATTTTAATTGATTTTACTGATATCTACTTACTTTTATCGAAATCAGGTAAACAGAAACAAAATGAATTGTTTCTGATTCCGATAGCTTATAGGATACAATAACAAATTTTGAATCTATTATTTTTTTATCGGAATCAAATCAAAATTTCAAAGCATTTACACCCTCCTACTTCAAAGGCATATATGACAAGTGGACAGAGAACTTCGGAGGAAATAGAGAGGCAGGAAGTTGCAAAGAAGATTGATAAGTTCAATACAAAGAATGACCAAGACATGCTGTCAGTTGAAACGTTGGCAGAATGGATTAGGCTGAAAGAGATGAACGAGGACATGCTTCTGCAGAAAAAAACTAAGTGAGTGGGTGGAACCAAAAAAACTAAAAAGCGTGTCTAAAAGAAGGGAATAAAAATACTACTATATTTCACGCCAAGATTTGGATAATAGAGCTGAAAAAAGATGAAATAATGTTAGAGAACCATATAATAGATCATCTTAGAAGCTTTGTCAAGTAAAATGCCAGGTGGAGATCGCTTCTTGATTCCTTTTACTCTAAAAAAATCAATAATCATGAAGCCGATGACTTAGATAGCAGTATAAATCAGGATAGCCATTTTAAACATCGAACCAAACAAGTCCCTGGAACCAGATAAATTCTCTAGGGTTTCTACCAAGTGTTTGAAAAACAATTAAAAATGACTTTCGAAAGTGGTGGTAGAGTATCAACAACAGCCAAGAAGCTTGAAGAGATTGAAATTTACTTTTACAGTGCTATTTCTAGAACAGGAGAAACTGGAAGAGGTAAGGGATTTCAGGCCTATCAGCCTTCTTAACAGCAATTACAAGACTATCACTCAGGTGTGGTGGATCTGCAGAAAATTGAAGTCCTTGAGAGCTGCATTTTGTTATGGGAAGGAATTGATTAATCACGTAGAGGTCGGCACTTAATAGAAAAAAGTATGAGCATAAAAGAGGGAAAGTCAGGGCACAATGGAAACAGAAACACTTAACAGAACTCATTTACTAAAATGGTTGTGGAGGTCAGAAAATCACACAAGGGGCCTATGTATGGGCCACTAATTATAAGGCTAAGCGTTACAATGGGAGCACTTTGTAGATCATTTTCAATAATAGTGATGCTAAACGGTCTAAAATAATGAAAGGTATTTGGAAGATGGCAAGAGTTATGGGGGTGCTCGAACAAGATTGAAATGAGGATGGAAGACAAGACGTGTCCCAGTAGACACTTGGCTGTTGAACAAATTCCTGGCAACAGAATATCCAAAACTACACTTCGCAGCCACTTAACTAGGCATGTTTGCTTAAGATGCTGGGATGTCAGGCATGGAAGGTTTCAAAAATATAACAGGGTTCATAACTTCTAGAAGATCTCCAAAGTTGCTAACATCCTCAACATGTGCAAGAACAATGTCTCTGCTTGGCATTTTACTACGAAGGAAGAGAAGGATACATACTTGTCTTTCCTTGAGGTGTTCAAGGAAAGATACTTTTTTGCATAGTATCATTGTTATATTTTCTTTAAGAAGGGTACCCTAAAGATTGTTAGCTGTCAAACCTAATTTATTCCTAACATTAAATTTACAAGTAAAGGAGCCAACCATAAAAGTTCTTGCTCAATCCAAACATGCCAAATTCCAAGTTGATTGGGCCAGCCCAAAAGAGCTCCTGCCTAATAAGTCCACCAACTGGGTGATGGGAATGCTCTAAAGTAGAAGGCCCCGCTGCCGACTATAAAAGCTGCATGTTGAAAACCGACCCAATGATCAACACTTAGACCGAGCAGTAGGAAGGAATACTACAAATGTAGAGTTCTGCCCTGGCCACCTCAACAAATCGTTAGACCAAATAGTAAAAATACTCCAACTGGAGGCCCTGTCGCTAGCCGTGTCAACAAATCACTGAACTGAATGGTGGGAATGCTCCAACTAGAGAGCTATGCCGCTGGCAGTGTCAACAACTCGCCGAACCGAACAGTGGAAATGCTCTGACTAGGGCTCTACTGCTGGTCGTGTCAATTGTCAACAAATTGTCAGACCAAACAATGGGAATGTTCTAACTGGAGGGCCCTGACACTGGCCGTGTCAATAAGTGTTCAGACCAGAACAGTGAGAATGTCACCATAAGCAATGATGGGCAAGGAGAAAGCTCACGTCATTATCATCATCAATGGACACGTGGACTCAAGTCCACCACTATCGGTCATCTCATCAACAAAATTTGTGGTATTGAAGTGTGCCATCGAAAGATGTGAGAGACTGCTGAGATGAACAAGAGGTTATTCAAGTATGCATGGGCTCTTGATAAGCTGAAAGCTGATCGTAAGCACGGTATCTCCATCAATATTGTTCTATATGGAAGTTTAAGACCACTAAGTACTACTGCACTGTCATTGATGCTCCTGGGCATCGCGACTTCATCAAGAACATGATTATGGGCACATCAAACAGATTGGGCCATCCTCATTGACTCCACGACTAAGGGTTTTGAGGTTGGCATCTCCAAGGACTGATAGACTTGTGAACATGTTCTACTTGCCTTCACATTTGGCATCAAGCAAATGATTTCCTGCTGTACCAAGATGGATGCCACCACGTCCAAATTAATGTAATTGTAAAAATAGTTTCGCCATACCTCAAGATGGTTGGCTACATCTCTGATAAAATCCCCCTTCGTTCACATCTCCAGGTTCCAATGACAACATGATCAAGCAATCCACAAATCTTGACTGGTACCATGGAATGCAATCTCCCAAGAATCTCTCGAGAGCTCCTAAAAAATCTCTCTCCACACATCCGAGAAACAAGATCACCTAAGTAATAAAAGATCTACATGAGACCTCTAGTCCCTTGATTTTCTATGCCTATTACTACCTCTGGTCTCTTAATTTCTTTTGTTATTACTATCTCAAGCTTTTTAACTCCTTATTGGACAAACTGCTCATGTCATATATATTCTGTTATTATATTAATTATTATTACTTTAGTTAGATGATCTTGTTAAGTTTGATTCATATATTGCCAACTTTATTATGATATCCGTCTAAAGATTTATCTATGCAATATTTTTTGATAAAATTTTATAAATCAATAGCTGTTATAATCTCTTATCTCTTTTATTAACAATACTTTACCATCTCTGTATTTCACTTTTATATCTCCTTGTCAACTTATTTTGGTTTTGAATATTGGTTCCATGGTCCTTTATAAAGAGATTATAAAATAATTTACAATTGTACTTTGACTGACATTCCAAGGTCCAATCTATTGAGGTTTTCTTGAGATATCTTTTCTTCAGTCTATCCGAGATAAAATCGAGATGCAAGATGACAATCCTCAATTGGTACAAGGGCCCGACACTTTTGAAGGCACTCACTGTGATCCAGGAGCAGAAGAGGCCCTCCAACAAGTCCCTTTGTCCTCCCTTCTAAGACATCTACAAAATCAGAGACATCAAGACTGTGCTCATCCACCGTGTGGAGTTTGGTATTTTGAAACCCATCATGGTCATAACCTGTGGCCCCTCCCAGCTGACCTCCAAAGTGAAGTCTGTAAAATTGCACCATAAGGCCCTCCGGGAGGCTCTCCCCACCTCCCCGGTGACATCATGGGATTTACCGGAATGGGTATGTGCATGTCTAGACTGTCACACATTCCACATACCATTGAATTCATCAAGCCCCTCACCAAGATCGACAAGTATACCGGTAAGGAAATCAAAAAGCAGAATTCCTATAGAAAAGCGACACCAACCTCATATTCTAAGAGATGAGGTTGAAGAATCATGGCCACTGAACTTGAACACCATCGATGCTCCAGCCACGATTAGGAATAAAGAGTGAAGAAATGAGTCCCCTTGTGTGATGAGAAGGACAAACGAAGAGAAGAAGAAAAAGTATCAGTGGACTTCCCATGGCACCTCCCTGCCACAGGTGGCAAAGAAGGGACAGATGGGACCACCACATTGAACCAGCTACAGCTCATCCCCCGCAGTTCGGTACCCCGACACCAGCCATCACATGGCCCCAGTGCCCCTCTTAGTGTCTACCATTGGTGGTCTCTCGTGAAGCCCAACTCTGCACACCATGAAGAAGGAAGACGTGTCTCTGTGCGTGACAGAGAGAAAGAGACTAATAAGGGTGGCCATGCAGAAGAGAAGGGAAGTCAAAATAAAGACACCCAATGAGAATGAGAAGACAAAGCCTTTGTGCCCCAAAAAAACACAATAAAAAAGTAAGAGAAAGATGAGGGCATACTATGGCCGCCTACACCTTCCTGTGGTCCTACCAAGCCGTTGCACTCCCGCCACCCTACCACGATAGCCCCTACACTGTTGTTGCCTTGTGAATGCCATAAGTCACTTCTCATGCAAGACTTGACAGGCGGGAAGGAAAGAACCAAAAAAAAAGAATCACCCAATGGAGGTCTAGTAACTGGGCGGTCAGCTTCCTGCCCAGCCCATCTTGGTAGACCCCCGATTAGGGGTGTGCACCAAACAGCCAAACCGAACCAAGAGTTTGCTTTGGTTTGAAGCATTGGTTTGGTTCAACCAATTAAAGAGTCTCCCAAACCCATGGATTACGAAATTGAGTGTGTCATATCAAAATCAGCCGATTTCGAAATCGGATCGGCCGGTCTTGATCCAATTACCACTTGTAGGACCAATCTAGAATCGATTATTGGCAAAATCGGTCTAGATTGGAAGAATCAGCCGATTAACATGAATCAAATCAAAATCGGTCAACTCCGCCGATACCATAGGGAGGAAGTCATGGGCCCAAATTGATTTTGGGACAAGTTTGGACTTGATATCGATCCAATATCTGGCAGACGTTTCCCATTCTCCCCTCGAATCCCCTATGGCTCTGTTGACAACGGTGATTCCGGCAAATCGGCGGCAATTCGACATCGATCCGGCGATCCTCCAATGATCTAGTGCTTTCCACTAGTGAACCAACGCGATCCAGTGAGGGTTTTTCCCATTCTAGCCTTATACCCCTCCCCCTCGCAATTGTCCTCCTAATCCCTCCCTTGGGCCCCTTCCCGCCCCACTCCCTTTACTCAGCCAACAATCACCGAACCTTGAGGTGACTATCAGCAATGGTAGCCCCTTAAGGGCCTACTCTTTCTTCCCTACAATTGGGGCAGTTCTCATCTTCTCCCCTTTAGCCCTCTTTAAGAGTTAATACCTTTATTTTTATTAATGTCAATAATGCTTTTTCATTGATGTCGATAAGCAGATAGTACAATGTAAGTGGCGCAGTAAACAAATGAATAGAGGAATCTTCGGCTTAAAGCAATATATTGATAGCGTGGGTGAAAATGTCAAAATGTGACAAAATACCCAAGGAGAATAGTGAGTCTATGGGGATATACGGCACAAGAAGAGTTTTACAGGGAGAAATTCACATTAAATAGAAGGAAGAGTTGCATGAAGAGTTTTTAGAAAAAATAGATGACAGTTCTAGCCAAAAGGCAAGGGAAAATGACGAACTCAGAAGGTTGAGACATCAACTGAGTTAGATAAAGATAAAAGCCTAAAAAGAGCATTATATACAAGCAAATAATCACAAAAAAAGATGAGGAGAAAAGAATAAGAGCAAGAGACTCTGAAGACAAGGAACCGAGATACCGTCGGTCTTACTTAACCCGACCAACACCCACTGAAGATGTGAAAGTAGGAAAATCCGTCGATCACCTTCAACACGACCCAGACCCAACAAGATTGCTCACATGTTCATAAGACATAATAGCTCACAAAGAAGAATAAGACAAAAATTAAAATGGGCCAAGACGATCACATTAGCTACTAAACAAGAAGTGAAACATACTTAAAAGTGGTTTTTGCATGAAGATAACAATATGTCATTATCGTTGGTCATCTAAAACATTTGCATCATTTATTTTTCTTTAGTGAATCAATAACAATTATTTTTGTGTACTAAATGCAACCGTTCCAGCCGTCGCCACTACCCCTACTTCTAAACCATGGTTGATACAATTGGAAAGGCAGATCCAAGATTAAAGGTCCCAACCAGCCAGTATATTTACGCTGCCAGCTTCGAGGACAAAGTAAATGGGTTTAAGGCTTGGATAGATAGTGTTGGCATCCATTTTTTTTTTTTTCTCGCAAAAGAAAAAGAGAGACAAATGGGCAGGCCCAAGAGCAGACCGGACAGCCCACATTTTGGCCAAAACAAGCCCAATCAGGAGCCTACATAGGCCCTATAAGAAGTCCATCATCCCATCCTAGAATTGGGCCAAATTCCATGCCAAAAAGGCCTGTGCGCAGCCCCCCAGCCAGCCCAAATTCCATGCCAAAAAGGCCTGTGCGCAGTCCCCCAGCCAGCCCAATTAACCCATGCCAAAAGGCCTGTGCGCAGCCCATATGCCAGCTCACTTGCAGTCTAGTGTGAACATGCCACACTGGCCCCCACCTGCCACCTCAGCAAGCCCTGTACACACTAAACCAGCCACCTGCCACCTCAGCCCATTCATTAGTCAGTTTATGGAGGGGGGAAACCGAAGAGGCCAGGGGAGATCAAGGGACAGCCAGCCAATAAATTGCAATAAATGGAGTAATTGCATGGGGGAGGCCAAGAGGCCTACGTACAGGCCACCTGCTGGCTCTTCACCTCCCCCTCCAGCCTCTATAAGAAGAGGGGGGCGCACCAGCCAGAGGGGGGGCTGCTTCAGACGCCGGGAGGCTGCCAAACTGCTGCCTTCACCCTGCCACCTGCTGCACCTGCGCCTGCACCTGCTGCTAGGAGAAAGAGGGGAGACTGCTGCCCTGCACCTGCGCCTGCACCTGCTGCACCTGCCCACGTGCATACCTGCCAGCAGCCAAAGAAGAAGGAAAGAAGAAGAAGAGAAGAAGGAAAGGTAAAGGCCAGTTGGTGCGCCCATGTAGCCCTTCAAAGGGCCTTCTTTTCTACCTGTTCTAGGGTCCATCTCCACCCTCTGGTCGGTCTGCAAAAAAAAATCATCTTCTACAGCCCATGTTCGGACCTAAACCAGGCCCCTAAAAGCCCCTTTGCGCAGGCCTATTCCAGCCCAACCGAACCCCCCATTCCGGGCCCAATTTCGGCCCCAATGTAGCTTGCCAAACAGCCCCCCCGGCTGCAAGCCCATGGCCGGCCCATGTTCAGGCCCAAATACAGCCCGTTTAACAGGCCCATCCGCAGGTTCACCTGACCTCTGATCAAACCTGAAATTGGCCCATAGCCTGACCCCTATTCAGGCCCACAATCAGCCCATGCTCAGGCCCCCTAAAATAGGCCATCTGCTGGTCCATTCCCAGCCCATGTTCGGCCCATCCCCAGGCCCATGTTTCGGCCCACCTGCAGGTCCATGTTCAGGCCCAAAACAGGTCCCCTTGTGACCCGGTTCCGGTCCCCAAACAGGTCCATCCTCAGCCTCAAACTGACCCCAATCCAGGCCCAGAAACAGGTCCCCAATCGGCCTTCTTTCAGCCTGCTGTCCTGGCCCTCCTTGCGGCCCATTAAACAGACCCCTCACAGCCCCCTGATCGGTCTCCAGAAATCAGACCCAGGTCCGGCCACATTGCCCTTTGTGCAGGCCTGTTTAGCCCACCAATCAGGTCCCAAATCAGAGCCTGAAATGCCCTTTGTGCAGGCCCATTTCGGCCCACCCAAAACCAAACCAAAACAGCCCCTTTGTG
Source organism: Cryptocoryne crispatula var. balansae (assembly GCA_036172225.1). Taxonomy (NCBI): domain Eukaryota; kingdom Viridiplantae; phylum Streptophyta; class Magnoliopsida; order Alismatales; family Araceae; genus Cryptocoryne; species Cryptocoryne crispatula. Next base: position 13,611,107 of record CM069920.1, on the reverse strand, counting down.
GCCTACTGAGAGGACAGCAGTCCAGGAAGCTCCAAACAGGAGGACTGCAGCCAGGTTCCAGCCCCATTGAGGCTCAACCCAATGGCCCTTTCACGGGTCTAATCCGCTTCCCAAGAAGCTCACCAGCAGCTCCCTTGCAGCAGAAAACAGAAGAAGAGGTTGTAGCAGCCCCTTGTGGCATGTACCGGCAAAGTGAGGGATGAACCTCAACGGCCCTTTCACGGGTCCAGTTCTTCCCTCAACACATCAAAGGAGAAGAGAGCCTCAACGGCCCTTTCACGGGTCCGGCTTTCCCTCCTAGGAGCTGCCCTCCCAAATTCATGCAAGAAATGAAGCCCGGCTTTGAACGCCGAAGGAATGGACCGGCCCGAAGTGGCCTTCATAAAATCAACAAATAAAAAAAATCAGAAATGCGAAAGCAACATTAAATTAAGGACTTCACCCCTACCGGGGGAACTCCACCTTGGGCGGAGGCGCGGGCATGCATCCCGTAGCTTACGACCCGGACGTCGGCGCGGGCCCGCTCCCGTAGCCGATGATCCTTCCCCCAATTTTGGCTAAGTCATTGACTAGCCTTATTGGATGGGTAAACTTCACCAAATTAGAAACTTGTCGGTATGCCGTTGTAATGCCGAAATTTTTCTAAGGTGGTGAAGAACCTAAATTGGGGGAAGGGTCACCACTTATTGTACACCGATGTACTTCATCCTATCTTTCAATGAAATGAAACTCCGATGTTCATATTGATGCATGAAACCGGGCATTCAAAGTGACCCGATGGGTCGGAGGCGATGCAAACCGCCAAGCTAAATTAAAACCATCAATCTGAAAATTCAAACAGAAAATCAAAAAACAGAAAATCAAACCTAACAATTCAAACAAAAACAGAATTAAATCAAATCTGAAAGTCATAAAATCAGAACTAAACATAATCTGAAATTCAACTTATTCCGGTTCAACCAACAACCGATCTTCAACAAGATTGAACCGGTTTTGAAACAAATCAAACCGAAATCAGATTTCAAACAAAAATCTGCCCAAACAGAAAATTCAGATTCAAATTAAATCTGTCAACAAAAAAAACCAGATTTCAATCTGCAATAAAAAAAATCGGATTTAAGCAATCTCCCAACACAGATTCTAATCAACTTCAAAAATCTGATTTTAACAATCTGAAAATCCATTTAAAAATCCATTAAACTTCTTTTCAAAAGGAATCAAATAAACAACATTCCAAACACCCAAAATGGATCAAAATCAACTCAAAACCAGAAAATACAAAAATCTGAAAAATCAGAAATCTGGGAATTCATAAAACCAACCAAACAACAAATACCAAATTGCTTAAAACACTTTAAGCACATCAAAATCAAAATCAAACAAATTCAATCCAAAACAAATCAAAAAAAAAACCAAACAACAAATCAATCAAAATAGTTGATTCAAACTCAAACCCTCAAAATCGACTTTCAAGTCAACCAACAAACAAATAAAACAAACCCGAACAAAACGGTTTGCATCTGATCGGACCCAAAAGGCCGCTGCCCTTTTTGAGTTCTTTATTTTATGTTGTGGATGTGCATATCTCCGAAAACGGAGTTGCCGCGACGGTTAATCAAAGGCGTTCGAGCCGTTGCTCGATGTAAGTTAACGCCGGATACTCGCACCATCCGGCGGAGAAGGGTCAAAAATGAAACTTTCAAAGAACCCGAACCTCGGTTCTAATATTTTTAAAACTATCACCGGACTACCTAATATTTTTAGGATATCACATATTTTCCTAGAAAAGTCCGGAGATGTCTTTCTTCCTAAAGAACAGACGCAGAAAAAAGAGGTTCACACAGATAGTTTCAAGTTGGTCAAAAAGAAGAGGGATGCACAGTGTTGTGTGCATGGAATGCCATCTCGGCGAGATCTCGCGAGATCTCGTTCTCGCTAAGGAGGCCGAGAAACAAGATCGCCAAGATCTCACCCCATGTAGTCTGGTTCAAAAAAAAAATTTCAGGGGGCTTTGCCCCTCTAATACCCCCCACAAGGGGTGCTACCCCCTTGACCCCTGCGACCTGACCGCACAAGTTGATCCGCAACTACTATGAGCCCCCCCCCATTTATGATAGTGTAAACATATTAATATATCTCACTATCACTTATACTATCACATAAAAAATGTGCTACAAGTTTAATACCATATTAGTATTTAAAAAAGATTGTATATAAGTTTTAATCTTTTAAAAACAAAAAGATCATCTTTTAGGTATTGAGAGTGCTTTGTAATTGTTCATTCACACAGTTGATGTATAAATGTGTTATATATTTTCATATAAATTCATTAATGTACTCCTATCTTTATAAGATATTATGATATGTTTCATACATATATACATTTTGATCCGAGAATCCAAGATCCGATTTCTCGAGATTTTTCCGAGATCTCTCGATCTCTCTGAGGTCTTTTCTCTTTCACCCCCCCCCCCCGAGACGAAGCCGAGATCCGAGACGGCAATCCTTAGTTGTGTGATAGGTGGGAAGACATCACAAAAAAATCATTGATTAATTTTTTTTTGTTTATTATTCATAGGGCACAACATTTATAAAGTCTATTGATGCCTTTGGTCAGATAAAGAATGCAAACTATATCTTTTCACTTATGAATGACGTGTAGAAGAGATCGGTGAGAAATTTGTTGTTTGTTTTGTGATGGAAAATAAGCCCTCATACAAGACAGCAGAAAGGAAGTTGATAGAGAGAAGGCCACACCTCTTCTGAGTTCCATGTGTATCACACTTCGTCGATTTAATGTTAGAAAACATAGGCAAAGAGACATCGGTATCTACAAATGTCAAGCAAGCACAATTAATCATCTCATTTATCTATTCATATCCTCATTGCTCCACATTATAAGGAATTATACTAATGGGCATGATCTAATCAGGCATGGAACTACTAGGTTTGCTACACATTTTATTGTCTTTAAGAGTTTGCACCGACAAAGACATGCACTTGTCTGTTTCACACAATCAGCTGAGTATATCTCCTACATGATTGACTTGCACAATATGATAGATCATTGCACAGGTAAAGCATCTGATAATGAACAAGTATTTTTTAAAACGAAATCAATACTATTTGTCCATCATTGAGTCACTTGTACAAGTGTGAAGATTAGTGGACTTAGATGAGATACTCGTATGATACCGTAGATAAAACAAAGACGGCGATAAAAGAGAAGCATTGTAAAAGTTATAAAAAGTGATATAAGATAATAGAAAGGAGATGGGAAAAGACACCACCATATTGTGCATGCAAAAGGTAATTTTTGTTATCTTTAATTTAATCATTGCAAGCAATCATAAATGTATGCACTTATATCTTATTGAATCGGATCGATTCAGGACCGATTCCTCCTTCCCACCCCTCATTCTCACTCCCCCCCCCTTCATTGTCTAGGGCTCCCCGTAGACCCCTCCCACCAACAATCCACCTTGAACATTGGTTGATCCCCCCCTAAACAGGTAAATTTAGGGCGGGCTCCGATCCCTTCTTCCCCCTTCCCTTTACCACCATAAAAATAAATTTTCTTCGGGGGGCATTGCCCCCCTGATACCCCCCACAAGGGGCACTGCCCCCTTGACACCCACGACCTGACCGCGCAGGTCGATCCGCGACTACTCTGCGTCCCGCTGATGATAGTGTAAACATATTAATATATTTCACTATCACTTATACTATTGCATATATAGAAGATTCATAATCATAAATATATATTATATACTTAAATTTACATAAAGATCTATTTAACTCTCTTCTCTCTCTCTCTTTTATATAATAATTTATACTTATATGACAGTTTCTTGAAAGGAACTTACGTTGTATGGCATTGTTTAATAGAATGTCATCCATATTATTTTTTATTTTTTAAATTTTTTATTTATTTCTATGATTTTTTCTTATTTTTTGAAAATTTTATGATTTCAAAAATTAAAAAATTTTGCCCAATCCGGACCGATCCAGGACGCCCTTTCTTCCGGAGGATCGGCCGATCCGGATCGGATCGGTGGTCACCGATCCCGATCCCGCAATCCATGGTACACAGGCAACGTCCTCGGATTATGAAGAGGAGGAATTCATTTCCCCCACACAACAACAAATTAAAAGACATTTAGGTGGAGGTTGAGGTGGAGGTTCCTCTAGTAGTGCACGTACCAATGGGGCAACGATGATTGGGACACAAACAACCTTAAATGGCAAAAGTCAATGCTGCAATCAGATAAGGTGTTTTAACATATGCAGCATCCAATTATCAAGAACCCCCCAGTGTATGTGAACTCTTAGCCATATATTCTAGTCACATCCTTGGCACACGACATTGTCTAAGATTTTACTCAGACGGTCAATTCTTTATTTTCTTATAGATACGAACCAATCATGAAAATAACTCACCATGCAATATATAGGAGAACCGAGAGAACAAGGAATACGAAAACCAATTCAAAAAATATTAGTGAGAAGAAAGTATAGCATCGTGTTGTAATGACATGAAATGTGTTAGAGACTTAGAAATTGCATTTTTATTTTTAAATTATACAAGATTCTAATTTTTTTTAAATGTTTAGTGATTTTTTCTGAATTTTTATAATGAAAAACATAAAAAAAACCTACGGATGGGATCAGTACCCATCGATCCGAAAACTAATTCCAAATCAGCAATCCAAGCCCAAACAATTGCAAACTGAACCAAACTAACAAAATCGATTTAACATAAAAATATAAAATGTATTATATTTATTAAAAATGATATTTATAAAACTTATGTATTACAATAATATTTATTTTATTAATTTACAACTTAAAATAAGTATAAAAAATTAATTATTTTAAATACTTGATCAAGTTTCGGTCTCAAACCAAACCTAACCGTTTGGAAAAATAAATGGCCCCAAATCAAACTGTGCACACCCCTACCCCCATCAAACAATCAGGGGTTAAAGAAGATTCCAAAAGGGGGTGCCTTGAAGAAGATGCCAAAAGGGGGTGCCTTTGAACCCCATTTGATCGCGGTCCACGGTCACATAGAAAAAAAGGCTTAAAAGTAATAAAAAAAGAGAATAAATGGAAGATAATAGCTACTTTCATTGCTTCACAAAAAAGTTAAAACATACCAATGTGAAATATGAAATAATAATTTTGGCAATCAAAAGTAAAAAAATACAGAAAGAAACTAAAAAATAAGTATAAAAATTACTAAATATAAAAAAGGGTATAAAAAATAAAAAATAACAACTGATAAACAAGTGATGAAAACGTCAAACAAATGGTTGAAGAATCAAAAATGGCAATAAAAATAGTAAGCATAATGACGTATAAAAAATAAAAATTAATAAAAATAAACAAAAATAAAAAATTAATTAATTAATTAAAATGTATATCACAAAAAAGAAAAGCCTAAATAGCAAAAAAATATAAAATATAAAATATTTAATAACAAATAACAAATAAATAGGCAAAAAAGTTTGAGCACAAAATAGTGAAGATGAAGAAAAAATGATAAAAAGGAATAATAGCAAGAAAAGAAGAAAACTTCCAGAAGACAGCAGTAAACAAAAAAATAAAAAAATTGATTAATGAACAAAAAAATAAACAACAGAAAAATAAAAAGAATAAAATAAAATTACATAAATGACATCAATAAAAAACAAAAATAAATACATATTAAAATAAAAAATCAAGCAATATGGTAAGCCAAAATAACAAATAAATTAAATAAATCAACAAAAAAATAAAAAAGGTTGGAAGCAAAGTAAAAAAATTGAAACATGGAGAGAAGAAAAAGAGTGGATAGAAAGACAATGGGATAGAAAAGGAGATGGAGGGGGAAAAAGGACAGAGAGAAAAAAAGAAGAAGAGAGAAAGAAAAGAATCAAAGAAAGAAGAAAAATAAAATAAAAATAAAGAAAAAAGAAGAGACAGATAACAATAAGAAAGATAGATAAATAAAATTTTCGAGTAAAAGTGACCCAATTTCATCAAGGGAGGTCCAAACGTTCAAACCTTCAATTGGACTTAAACGATTGACCCAATGGGACCCAAAGCCAAAGAATATTTTGTAATAGAAACAAACCCATTATATTTTCATTATTTGGGCCTAAAAAGAAGGGGGGAGAGAGAGAGATAACAACAAAAGAGAAAAAGGAATAAAATTCCGAGTAAAGATGACCCAATTTCATCGAGGGGGTCCAAACGTTCAAACCTTCAATTGGGCTTAAACGATTGGCCCAATGGGACCCAAAGACAGAATATTTTGTAATAGGAACAAACCGCTTATATTTGCATTAATTGGGCCTAATCCACCTGAGTGGGCTTCAATTCCAAGTAGAGATGTTGCATTTAATTAGGTCCAAATATTCCCAAAAAAACTCTCAAACAAGGCAAATATACCTAAATTTTACCAATTGAGCTATCCTTGAAAATTAACCTTAATTATAACAAATGAGCCTAAATTTTACCCAAACCAAAAATTTTCAAATTTCTAGGAGAGTCCAAATCCCCGAAATAGTCCTCAAATGAACTTAATTGCCCTTAATTTGCCCATTAGGCCATACACATACAAAGGGGTCGTCAATTTTCTCAAATTGGCTCAAAATCTCCAAGTTCAAGAGACCCAAAATCCACTCCAAAAGATCAATACGAAACACCTCTTATCACCCTAAAAAACACGGAAATGGTGAAAAATATTTTATGACCAAAGCGTTCCTCTATAAAGGCAAAGAATGGGTGGAACCCAAGATGCCCCTCTTGCTCACATATCCAAAAGAAAAAAAGGTGGAATAGTTTAATGATCAAAATACCCTTGCTCCCTCTCACATACAAGAAAACAAAAAAATTGTTGGATATTTTCATGACCAAAATACCTTCCCTCCATTGTATAAAAAACCTCCAATTCTTCATTTGTAGTAGTGTGGAAGTCACCCCATAGTCTCCAACATTAAGCTCTCCAAGGCTCCAAGAGAATAAGATGAAAAGAAAAAATGAAAACAAGACTCCCAAGTTTCTCCGATAGCGAAGGAGAGCATAGCTATTCTTCAGGGAAGAAAAAAAGGAAGAGCCAAAAAAAATTTGAAGCCCAAGGTATTACAAAAAAGTAAGAAGGCAAAGCATGGATTGCATAATCGACCAATCCGGATCGAGATTGGCCGATTCTTGAATCGGATCAGTACCCACCAAGGATTGTCGTCTCGGATCTCGGCTTCATCTCGGAAGTGTGAAAGAGAAGAGATCTCGTGAGATTCTCGGAAAAATCTCGGGAGATCGGATTTCGGATTTCATTTATGCACGGTATACTTTACCCAATGATTGCCATCTCACATCTATATTTTATCTCACGGAGATTGAAGATAAAAGATCTTGAAAAAATCTCAAGAGATTAGATCTTGGAAATATCAATCAATGTGCATGTTTAGATGTAGAATGTCATATAATCTTTTTAAAAAGGACAAGAGAACTCATATTAAATATTAAAATAAGTTGTGAGAGAATTAAAAACATAATACAGACATGGTGAACTATTGTTAGTATGAGACATACAAAGGATCTTATGTCAGACCAAAGTTTTATCTTGAACAATATAGATAGGAGATTGATAACATTTTGGGTCAATTGTACATATATAGTTACTAAAATATTTAGCTATGAAATTTTATCAAACAATAATGTTGAGATGAATATTTGGAAGGATTCCATAATAAAATTGACAATATAAGAAGGAAACTTAACAAAATCATCTAACAAGTTGGGAATAATAATAGGCGGAGAAGATCAAGGTATCACATGTACTACATAGATATTCTCGTTTCGGCAATCTCGTTTCTCGGACGCACGGAAGAAAAGAGATTCTCGGGAGATCTCGAGAGATTCTCGGGAGATCGCATTCCATGGTACCCACCAATCCGATTCCGGGCAGAACTACCGATCTAGCTGGGACTCCCGGCTAGATCGGTCAGAATCGACCGGATCAGTCGATCCTCGACCGATCCAAGTGGATCAATCCGAGAATCAGTCAATCCGGACCAATTCCCTAAAACCCAGAAGGGTCCAGAATCGGATCGATTCAGGACCCGATTCCGGACCATTTCCCGGTCCAATCCCCACAATAAGGAGGAGATCGGACCAATTCCCCTTTCTCACCCCTCATTCTCACTTCCCCCCTCCCCATCATCATCTAGGGCCCCCGTGGACCCCTCCCCTCGACGATCCACCTTGAGTAACGGCAATCCAAACCTTTGGAGCGGCCAATCCCCCCCTAAATAGGTAACTTGTGAGGGGGACCTTCGATCCCTTCTTCCCCCTCCCCTTTGCCACCATAAAAAAAAAAAATCTTCGGGGCCGTTGCCCCCCTAATACCCCCACAAGGGGTGCTGCCCGGCAGATCCGCGACTACTCTACGCCCTGTTGATGATAGTGTAAACATATTAATATATTTCACTGTCACTTATACTATCACATATATAGAAGATTCAATCATAAATATATATTATATACTTAAATTTACATAAAGATATATTTTAACTCTATTCTCTATCTTTTATATGATAGTCTATACTTATATGACAGTTTCTTGAAAGGAACTTAATTTGTATGACATTGTTTGATAGAATGACATCCACATTGTTTTTTTATTTTTTGAAATCAATTTATTCCTATGATTTTTCTTGATTTTTCTGATTTTTTGAAATTTTTTATATTTTAAAAAAAATTGTTCGATCCGGGATCATCCTTTCTTCCAGAGGATCGGCCAATCCGGATTGATCCGATCCCAACATGCGATCCTTGAGGCAAAGTATACCCATTGTCCAAATCAAGGCCCAATTGACATCATCAAGATGCAAAGACACCAAGCATACAAGGCCCATTATAAAATGGAAGGCTCCATTAACCCATGCCAAGTGAGGATGACCCAAGATATGCAAGACCCAATCGGCATCATCCAAGTGGGAGGACACCAAGCAAACAAGTCCCATTCTAAAAAGGACGGCCTAATTAGCCCACACCAAGTGAGGATGACCCAAGATAAACAAGACCCATTACACCAAGATAGGCCCACTTCGGAGGAGCAAGACCCAATTGATCTCTCCTATAAGTGAAGACACTACTCGACTCAAGATTCATTAGCAAGAGGTGAACCCACTAAGATTAGAACGCAAAAAAAAAAAGAAATTACACAACAAAATAAAGAATCAAGTCAATGAAGACCCAACAAGATAGTTATGCCCCAATTACCGATAATGTTTCTTAACTGTATGAAACTTTTCAAGACCAATGAAGGCCCATGAAGATGGTTAAGCCCTAACTAGAGATAATGTCTATTCTGGGTATGAAGTCCATCAAAACTGATTAAGGACCATTAAGATGGCTAAACCCCCATTCGAAGTAATACCTCTTAAGGGGTAAGGAAACCCAAAAAACCAAATGAAGGCCCATTAAGCTTGCTAAGTCCCAATTTGGGAGCTTACCCATCAAGATAAAATGAAGACCTGGGGTAATACCTCTTGGCGGGTAAGAAGTCCAAGAAACCAAATGAGAAGTCCAAGAAACCAAATGAAGACTCATTAAAAATGTTAAGCCCCAGATAAGGATAATACCGCTTAAAAGATAAAAAATACAAAATGAAGATTGTAATTTCAAGTGACACCCCTAACAGTAAAAGAAGATTGGTTGTTAGAATCATGGTATGAGAAATTAGTGAAATCGGATCAAAATCAGCTGATTCCTTAATCAGATCGGTCAATTCCGACCCGAATACGGGTTGAAGGACCGATTCCTCTTGCAATTCTGGAGGAATCAATTTGAATCGATCAAGATCGATCTGATTACACCAATTCTGAGGGTGAATCGGTCTGACCAATTCCACAGGAAGGAGTTAAGTTCTAGTATTGGATTCATACCGGGCCCGATGCAGACCTGGTATCGATCCGATTGTGGCCATTTTAGGGCCGAATTGACCAATTCTGACGGTCTCCTACCCTCGCAGGAGACCTTGATCGATTCCAAGGCAATTAGCGGCGATCTAGGCAATTTCTCCATCTATTACGACCGCTGCGACGTCGATCCCGACGATTCAAGAAAGAAACGGTCGATTCCGATAGCGATCTAGGTGATTCTGGTGATTCTAGGGCGTTTCCGACGATCCAGAAATTGATTCCGGCAATCCAAGTTGGATTCCAACGATCCAACCCTCAATTCCAACTCCGTTCAAACCGTTTATTCATTCTTCTAATCTTCTTAGTAACATTTCTTTGTTGGAATGCTCATATGCTCATTTCTACGCGTTTCTGATAACGTCGTAATCGTTTAAACATACGAACAGCCCGTCTCTTCCCGAACAGCTCCAATCAGGCCATTTCTTCATCATTCTCATGTTCTTGGTAAGATTTCAATGCCGAAATGCCTATACGCTCATTTCTACGCATTTTCAATGACACTGTAATGGTTTAAACAAACCAAAAATCCCATATAACGAGTTGTTCTCTTCTCGAACATCCTTTAAACTAATTTTATGCATGTCTAACAGCCATGATAAATTGTTTACGTACGTTGTAGGTGTCAACAATGGCCGACCACTCACCACGATGAAGGTGATGTGCCAGACACGTCCATCTGATGTCAGTTGGAATCATAGACACATAATAGATGTGTCCAAAAAGAGAGTTAAATGCAAGTGGTGTGGCAAGAAAATGAACGGGGGTATTTTTCGGTTGAAACAGCACATTGTCAGAGTATGTGACAATGTTAAAAAATGTAATAAGTACCGAGTGAGATGAACGAAGAGATGAGAGGCTACCTTACAAGAAGAGCCTCACAACATGAGAATAGGATTAAACAAAGAAAATAATTGTATGATGAACTCCTTGAGAGGAGGAGGGAAGAGGTGTCAACCCACAAAGAGAAAGGGAAAAACAATGCAAGAGCCAAACCGAAGTCGGAGAGTGAGGACTCATCCATAGACTCTGCACTCAAGAAAGCTAGGCATGCAAGCAAGCGTGCAGCAGCAATAGAGGAGGAGAGGAACAGGGGAGCAGGATGGTCCACAGTTAACTCTGTTTTTAACTAATCAATAATGGCTAGACCTGCGGTATGGAAGGAAGAAAGGAGCCATTGCGTCAGTCGGGTAGCATGAGATCTACACCGACTGATGAGTATATTTTTAGGAAATAGAGTGTCTAACAGATGAACATTAAACAAGTTATGAAAGAGGTGAAGACAACAGGAACAACTACAAAAAAAGCAGTGAGACACATTGTAAAGTGATTTTTACATGCAGGTATAAGTCTTGAACTATGATGTATATATGTTTTACTCACTTAACATTATTTATGGATGATAGATTTTTTTATCATAATGTAAGTATCCCAGTACATGCAACCACCAGCCCTTACTTCCAGACTATGATTGATGCCATTGAAAAGGCTGGACCGGGAATGCAAGTCCGTACCAACAGGCATATATACACTGGTGGGCTGGACGAGGAGGTTCAAGAGTTGAGCCAATTGATACAGGGTTTCAAATTGGTATGAAAGGAAAGAGGTTGTACAGTTATGTGTGATGGGTGGACAGATATCATTAAGAGAAACATGATAAATTTCTTGGTGTATTGTTCACAGGGTACCACATTTCTGAAGTCGGTTGATACTTTGGATCAGATAAAGAATACTGACTATATTTTTCATTGATAGATGCCATAGTGGAGAATATTGAGAAAAATAATGTGGTTTAGTTTGTAACTGACAATAAACAGACCTACAAGATGGCAAAGGAAGAAATTGATGGAGAAGACGCAACAACTTTTATGGGTACCTTGCGCAGTGTACTCCATTGATCTCTTGTTAGAGGATATAGGCAGGGAGGTTGCAGTTTCCACACTTGTCAGGCAGGCGAAGGTTATCACTTCTTTCATTTATTCACATCCTCGTTTACTACACATCACGAGGGAGTATACTAGAGGGCATGATCTTGTTAGGCCAAGCCCTACAAGGTTTGCCACGAACTTCATTACACTAGAGAGTTTGCATCGGCACAGGCATGCACTGGTCAGGTTCACCCGGTCTGAGTAGTACTATCAATATATGGTGGACCACCGACATAACAAGGAGGACATGTTGGAGATTCTTGTCAATGTTGAAAGACAAATCACTGATAAGAGGTTCTGGAGAGGATCGCCTACTACCTGACAATCATTGAGCCACTGGTACTTGTCTTGAGGTTCATTGACTTATATGACAGGAACTAGTTGGGCACATTATATGATATAATGGACCGTGACAAATGGAAAATCAAAGACAAGAATCCCAAAGGGTACAAGAAATGATGGAAAATCATAGATATGACGGATGGAATAAGACTTTACATTATGATGTACATGTTACAAATTAGTTAGTGAATATTATGCTTATTTACTTTCTATTTAGTCAATATTTAGTTTGTTCCCAATGTAATATGCTTAAATGATTACAAGATATTTTAAACCCCCGCATCTGATATGGAGGACAGGTGTCCAACAATAATGAGATGTTACGGGGTACTCTCTCAGTTATTCAGCTTACGTGCCGATCTAAGCAAGATGGAACAGAAGCTGAGTTAGAAGTAAGTGAAAGTTGCATTAATAATTGGAAGTCAATAAATAATTGGGAACAACTAATTATTTTGTATTTATCAATTTTTAGATGCAGCATTATAAGATGAAGGTTGGGGTATATTTAGATGTTGATCTAAGATATTCTTATGACAAAGTTTCTCCTGGTATGTTTGTTTAAGATCATGTTTTTATTACCTTCTTTTATAACTTATAAGTCCATTAATTGCCTAAAAAGGGTTGATTATTTGCTATTTTTTGCAACTAAGTGATGGGTGCAGGTCAATGTGAGGAGTGGATGGAATCCACTGGCAGCAGTTGCTATCAAGATATTGAGCAAGAGCATCAGTTGCTCTCATAATGAGAGGAACTGGAGTACATTCAACCCGATACATACAAATAAGAGAAACACATTGACCTCTGATAGGCTAAAGAAGTTTGTCTTTTGCCATTATAACATGAGGCTGCGCATAAAGAACATCAAAGACCGACAAAAGATCTCGGAAAAGAGATTTACACTTTTTGTAGGTGATCCATATAAACAGAGCCAGAGAGAGCACGGACACCACCTGAGGAGGTTGACATGAACGAAATCTTTTAGGAGGAGCATTCACTTGTTTCATAGATAGAAGAGAGGGCAACCCAGGATCATCCAGTAGAGTTTGATCTTGATGATCGTGTATGAGCAGAAGGAGAAGTAGATGGTGTTGAGGCTGAGGATGTTCCACCTGCTCCTTAAGCTTAGGCAAACCCATCTTCTGCCCCAATAGTCATACAGCAACCGTCTCCAGCCTTAGCCCCAGCTACGCAACCCATTCGCAGTCCAAGGACAAAAACAAAAGTGACATCAAGAAAAATGGGACGGTTTGCACAGCTGAAAAAAACTGAGTCATGGGTCATCACATGATGTAGCAGAAGAAGTGAAGAGAAGAAAGCTAGATATTAGGCAGCATCCTATCAGCCCAGATGACAGCACACAGGCTCCTTCACACTCCTAAGTTGATGAGGACGAGTGCATACCGGCCTCCCAACCAGGAGGAGGAGAAAGAGAGAGATGTACGTAGAGCAGATGTAGGTGCAACAGCTCCAGACTCACCTGCTTCACGATGGCCAAGGCCATATTTCTACGACGAGCAACCACCTACGCATTATGTAGAGCCAGATTCTCCAACAATGGATGAGCTCCAACAGCCATGGATTCCACCTCCTGAGCCTACTTACGTGCCACAGTCCGATGCCTATTATTCGACTGAGATGGCAAATGCATTATTTACATATGGATATACGCCTACATTGACGAGAAAACTAAAAACAACTCAGTCGTTGTAGGAGCAGGAGGAAGAAGATGAAGACCAATATAAAAGATATTGGTGAACAAGTCAGGAAATGTATATTTTTATTATCATCTTTTCGTGTTATCATGTTACATCTTATTATACATTTTGCATCTTAACATGTTATTAACATCTTATCATGTTTATTAACATATTGTCATGTTATCATATTACAATTATTAGCATCTTATTCTTATCACGTATGAATCACACTTTATACATACTTAATGTTACATTTCATTTTTTACAAATCTTTTTAGTAAATTTCCTATTTTTCTAGATTTTTTTAAAAAATATAATTTTTAAAAAAAATAGAAGAAAAAAATTTAAAACAATGATTTTAGATCGGTCAAAATCAGTTTTCCTTCCCAAGAATTGCCCGATTCTGATTCCGGTTCCAGAATCCTTGATTAGAACAGCTAGGATGACGAATGAAACACAAAACCTCAATATCTATTTCAACTTAGACTCAGCCGGATCCAAGCAAAGGCCGTCAACTAGAGCCAAAAGAAGAGAATGTCTTAAGATCTTACCAAGTCATATGCGTCAAGAATAAAAAAGAAAATGTTTTGATCATGATGACATTAAAAAAAACAAAAATTTTATTTTGATATTTTTTAATGACAAATTTTCTAAAAACATAGAATACATAGTATAAGCAAATTCGGCAATGGGTAAGACAGAATCCCAAAACCTAGTGTTTTCACCTACCAAGCAACGAAGCAGGTTCCCTAGACTTCTGTTGACCACCTCTGTTTGACCATCTGTTTGAGGATGATAGGCAGTGGAAAATTTCAACTTAGTCCCTGGTAGGTGCCACAAGGTTCCAAAAATAGCTAACAAACCTGACATCCCTGTCAGAAACAATGGTTTTAGGAAGACCATGTAACCTAACAACTTCTTTCAAGAAAATTCTGGCCACAACAAAAGCATCCAAAGTCTTGGCACAAGGTATGAAATATGTCATTTTTGAAAATCTGTCGACCACTACAAAGATAGAGTCAGCTCTCCTTTGGGTTCGTGACAAACCTAGAATGAAATCCATACTCAAATCCTGCCAAGGAATATTGGGAATAGGGAGAGGTATACAGCCCAGTGTTTTGTTTTCTCATTTTGGCTGTAGCACAAACTCTACATTGGGCAACAATTTTGCGTACAAACCGTTTGATACTTGGCCAATAAAACCTATGCTCAACTAATTCAATGGTTTTGTTCCTTTCAAAATGTCCAGCTAGACCACCAGCATGTATTTCACACACCAAGTAGTCCCTAAGGGAAGATCTAGGAATGCATAGGCGGCCTCCATAGAACAAGAAACCATCATGGACGATGAATTCAGCAAATTCCCTAGTGGGACCTCTCTGAAGAGAAGAATAGGCAAGGGCAAAATCGGGGCAATCAAGGTACTCCTTCTTGATATGATCATATCCCAAAACTTCAGATCTAAAGCCAATGAGGAAACAGGTTCTTCTGCTCAAGGCATCAGCCACTCGATTTTCTACCCCTGGCTTATGAGTAAGAACAAAGGTATAAGCCTGTAAAAATTCTACCCATATGCTATGTCTGGGATTCAATTTCTTTTGGGCTTGTAAAAACTTGAGAGCTTCATGGTCAGAATAAATGATGAATTCTTTGGACAACAGGTAATGTCGCCAAAATTTTAGGGATTGGACCACAGCATAGAACTCTTTGTCATATGTGGAATATCGAAGCTTTGCTTCAGATAATTTCTCACTAAAGAAAGCTACGGGATGCCCTTCTTGAGACAAAACACCTCCTATCCTTATACCTGAAGCATCACAAGCAACTTCAAAAACCTTAGAAAAATCTAGGAGACTTAAGACAGGAACTTGAGTCATCAGTTCCTTGAGCTTGATAAAAGCAAGGTCAGCACCCTCTGTCCAAAAAATTTTTCCTTTTTTTAGACAATCAGTGATTGGTGCTGTCACAGTGCTAAAACCCTTGATGAATCTTCTATAGAAGATAGCTAGACCATGAAAACTCCTAACTTCATGAAGGTTTGTTGGAGCCAGCCATTCAAGAATAGCTCTTACCTTCTCAGGATCAGCTGAAACACCCTCTTTAGACACTATGAATCCTAGAAAAGTGATAGAAGGAGTAAGAAAATCACATTTCTTCAAATTTCCAAAAAGACTTTCATTTCTAAGGGCTAGACAGACTTCCTTGAGATGTTCTAAATGATCTTCCTTAGATCTGCTATAAATCAGAATATCATCAAAATATACCACAACAAACTGGCCAATGAAAGGTCTAAGTACCTGGTACATTATTCTCATAAATGTACTTGGTGCATTGGATAGACCAAAAGACATGACAAGCCATTCGAACAGACCGTCCTTAGTCTTAAAGGCAGTCTTCCATTCATCCCCCGGTCTTATCCTAACTTGGTGATACCCACTTTTAGGGTCAATTTTTGAAAAGATCAAAGCCCCAGCCAACATATCAAACATATCATCAAGTCTAGGGATAGGAAAACGGTACTTCATTGTAATCCTATTTATGGCCCGACTATCCATACACATTCTCCAACTCCCATCCTTTTTTGGAGTAAGTAAGGCTGGAACAACACAAGGGCTAAGACTTTCTCTAATATAACCCCTGGCCAACAACTCTTCAACTTGTCTCTTCAGTTCTTCATGTGACTTAGGATCCATCCTATAATGAGGAAGATTAGGTAAAGTGGAACCTGATACTAAGTCAATTGCATGCTGAATATTCCTCATAGGAGGAAGTTCAGGTGGAAGTTCTTCAGGAAAAACATCTTTGAAATCCTCCAAAACTCTATAGATGTCTGGGTCAACTGGTTTCTTCAATTCCTTGTCCTCTTTTCCCACTTCTTTGATAACAACAGCAAAAATCAATTGATTCCTACTCTCAATCTCAAATTCATACTGTCCAGAAATATGGAGAAAACGAGGGACATTCAGATTCAGAGTAGATTTCTGTTTGGATTCAGGAATTTCCTTGGATGCAGGTAGAGGAGACTCAGACTTCTTGCTGGAGTTAAAAGGAGTCACAACCTTGGGTGGGTCTAGTTTGACTTTAAGGGGTTGGGTGTCCTTTAAAGATGGATTGACAGGATGCAGAATAATTCTCTTTCCATCATGAAAGAACTCACAACTGTTGGATCTACCTAATAAGGTAGCATCTCTATCAAAAAGCCACGGCCTACCCAAGATAATACTTCCCACTTTCATGGGAAGAACATCACACCAAATCTGTTCAGAGTAGGGAGGGAAACACATTGGTACAAGACATCGGGATTGAACAGGAATAGAAGTTGAATCTACCCATGACACTTTGTAAGGATGGGGGTGATCAATAGGAGTTAGGTTTAACTTCTGGACAGAAGAAGTTGAAATGGCATTGACACAACTCCCACTGTCAATGATAAGTTTACACACCTTACCATTCGATCTAAAAAAAGTGTGAAAAATGGATGTTCTTCTCCAATCATCACAAGGAATATGTTGGGTAAACGTGCACCTGACTACTCCCACATTAACCCCTTCCTGGGTTTCCACTATGTTATCCTCTTCTTGAAATTCTTCAACAAGATTTGGATCTACCTCATAAACAACCTCCTCAATATTAGGATTGTGGTTTTCATCGGGTTGTTCTTCAAGGTAGAGAGTTTTGTTTGGGCAATGGGACTTATAATGCCCTGTTTTTCCACATCCAAGACAGTGAACATTGCTAAGATTAGACTCAGTAACCATTGGTTGTTTCCCTTTGTCATCTCTCCTAATGGGTGGAACAAAAGATTTGATAGAAGGTAAAGGAAGCAAAGCCTCTCTTACAACATTTGACTGAGGAAATTAGTTTCTAGGAGGATTCTGATTTCTGAAATCAGTTCGTTGGTGACTTTGCTGATTCTGAGTCCTAAAATCTGTTGATGAAGGAATAAGCCTCTGCTTAGGAGGTAACTCAGAAAAACTCTCAAACTGTTCATAATCTGAAACTACTTCATAGGCATGTTCTAGGTTAGTAACACCCTGCCTATACAACTCTCTTTGGCACTCTGGTCTCAATCCCTTCCTAAACCTAGAGAGTGTGGCCAATTCTTCTTCCCTAACTCCACATCTTAGAAAGTAGTCATCAAATTCATCAATGTAGGCCTGGACTGACCTATTTCCTTGACTGATTTTCTGCCATTTATCAACCAATCTATGCCTAAATGAAGATGGCAAGTATTTCTCTCTCAATTTTGCTTTCATCTTTTCCCAGTTTTGAATAGGTTCCTGTTGTCTTTCTCTAAGCAAATTTTCCACAGTGTTCCAATGAAGCTTGGCCTGTCCAAGTAACTTCATTTTAGCAAAATGCACCTTCCTAGCCTCTGACAATTCATACCACTCAAAATAGTGCTCCATAGCACCTTCCCAGTCAGTGTAAACTTTTGGATACCTAGAGCCCTCAAAATTAGAGACATCTACCCTAACATTTCTCATAGCTCTCTCTTCAGCCTCTTGTATCTCTCTCCCAATTCCATGTCCATTCCTAGGATGGTCCTCATAGGCAAAATGGGGTTGGTAAGGAGGAACTCGCTCATCACGCCTGTGATGATTTTCATTGGGAACATGATGTCTACGGGGAGCTTGAAAATTTCTAAGTTCTTGTTGGAACCTAGGTGGCTCTACCCGCCGATCCTCAGTTAGGTGAGGTATCCTATCCTCCAGAGTAACTACTCTATCAGTGAGATGATTTATAGATTGTTCTAAGTGATCTCTCATCTCCCTGATCATTCCCTCTATAGAATTGAATCTGTCAGCCATTTGGGTCAACAAATCAGAGGGGTCACTTGTAGAACCAGACATCTGGTTGGATTGGTAGGTGGTACCTCTCCTAGTGGTCATGCAAGGATCTAAAGTAAATGATGAATGCAACCCTATTGACCTAGAACCGAAAAAAATGAACTACCTAGGCTCTGATACCAAAATTGATGGGGAACAGGTTTTACTGCCTTAGAACTTGAGGCTAAGACTCACAATTTTAAAATCTGACTCCCACAAATAAGTTCTAGGTCTTTCAGTTTCAGAGTGTTCTAATTAAGAAATTTCCACTAAAGTTGCTTTCTCTTTTAATGAATCAGAATGAAGGAAAAAGAATAAGGGAGAATCGCCGGTTTTGAAAATCTGAATAGATTTCGAAATTTGGTTCTAACAACTAACGTAACAGATTTTAGTTATCTGGATTAGGTTCACTCTAATGATCTCGCCAAATGACCAACAGCAACAAAATTAAAGGGCTAGGACCTAATCCGCACCAGGCATGGCATCACGAACTAGATAATAGAGAAACAGCATTAGACCATACAAGGAAAAGGAAACAGAAAGTACCTCCACACCAGAGTGTGGGGAAGACAATCTTCAGCTGAGAGATAGGTATTCTCCTTTCATACAACGATTTATCAAATAAGTACAAAACCAAATGATGACTCACACCTCACAGGGTGGTAAGAGGTCTACAAATTTCAATTAGGGGAATGTCTATCTTCAGGTTGACAGATAACCAATAATCTGCACCATCTTGATCTTGGTCAACATCAATCTTGATCTCCAAACAATGATTGTCGAATAATTTGTAGGCTCAAAAACGCATCATCGCAGCCAGGGAATCAGAGGACCTGATTATGATCATTTCATGTAATGGACTCAGTCCAGTACCGGCAACTATAATGGAGCTACCAAGGTTCTGGATGATCAGAGGTCTTCATCACATTCCATACCGACACTGTAGGCAGATACATCTATCCGCCATCCATATAGCTCAATTTTAAAATGAAGGAAACTGAGATGAACTCCAAAACGACTCTCAGATAATGAACACGAATAGCAGCTTCAACTTAAACTCAGCAGAACCGATCAGCAATCCACACATCAAGTCCAGGAGAAATATGAGAGGTATCAGTCCTTGACTGGAATAAGTACCAGTCGAGACCTCACGTCATAGATTGCAGAATCGGCGGAATCGGTCCGATTCCGACCGATTCCGGAATCGGATCGGTGGATTCCTGGCGGAAGGACCGATTCCGGGAATAATTCCACGGAATCGCCTGGAATCGCCTGGAATCGGTCAGAATCGATCCGATTCCGACCGATTCCTTGTGGAATTCCTTCGGAAGACCGGTTGAACCGGCCCGGTTCGATTCCCGGTTCGATAAAGGGCCGGAATCGACCGCCGCGGTCGATTCCGTCGATCCCGCGGCGGTAGGGCTCGATTCCGGCGATTTTGCGGCGATTCCAGCATCGATCCGGCGATCCAGGCGTCGATCCGAGTTGCCAGCACCAATTCCAGAAGGATTCCAGCGATTCGAGCACCGATTCCGGCGATTCCAGCGATTCCGGCGGCGATTCCGGCGATTCGATTCCAAGTGATTCCTTCGATTCCACCGATCCAAGCTCCGATCGGCCTTGAATCAACGTCTTCTTCGATCTTCGATCGGTTTTGGTAAGATTTCTTCGCCGAAAACTTCGTACGTCCATTCTTACGCGTTTCCGACGAGTCCGAGCGTCGTTAAACGTTGTGATTTCCGACCGAACAAGTCCGTCCAAGTTTTGACCTATCCGTTTAAGTTCATTTTGCACGGGAAAAATTCCGGATATCCCGTACGTTAATTTACGACCATTTTCGGCATATACGTAACCCTTTAAACATACCGAATGGTGTGTTACTTGGGTTGTCTGCTTCCCGAACGTCTAAATCAATTTTTATGTTATCTAATCATTTTTAGTGCATTGTTTACAATTTTTGCAGATATAAGCAATGACCGATCAAGGTGATGCAGCACCAGCACGTGCTTCCGACGTGGGTTGAGAACACGGGCATGGTAGACCTAGTCGAAGAGGGTACAAAGGCAAATGGTGTGGGAAGGAGATGAACGGGTGGTGTTCCGGATGAAACAACATATTCGTCGAACGGTGGAATGTAAAGAAATGTGACAAGGTGCCCGGGGAAAAGAGTGAGGAGACGAGAGGCTACACGACGTGCAGCCTCTCAACGGGTCACATTAGGATCGAGCGAGAGGGAGGAGTTGCACGACGAGCTACTCCGCAGGAGGAGGGACCGCGATTTGCCTACCTCGAAAGGGAAAGGCAAGGGGAAGGCACCACCGAGCCGGAGCCGAGAGCGAGGACGAGTCCGCGGACTCCGAGCTTAGACGTGCTAGGCACGCCAGCAAGCGTGCATTTGCCGAGGAGGAGGGAGGAGGGGAGCACGAGGGTCCGGGTCCGCAGTTGACCCGGCTTTGGGCCGATCGGCATCGGCTCGCCCCTATCTCGGTGGGGACCGAGAGACCGACCCCAGTGCAGAGCCACACCGCCGTTCTACTTCTACCAAAGACTCGATTTACAAGAGTGACGAGTATTTATTTAGGAAACGAGTGTTGGGCAGATTGGGATAAAACAGGTAATGAAAGAGGTGAAGGCAACAGGAACGGCTGCAAAGAGAGCCGTTCGCCACATTGTGAAATGGTTTTTACATGCAGGTATCACTTTTTAAATTAAAATTGACATTATGTGTGTTTTATTTTCTTAAACTTAATTTTAGCCTGATCCCAAATGTTTTTAGCTTGATGTAGGCATCCGAGCACATGCAGCCACCAGCCCCTACTTCCAGACGATGGTGGATGCCGTGGGTGAGGCTGGACCGGGTTTGCAAGCCCCGGGCAGCAGACACATACGGCGCCGGCACGGATGAGGAGGTCCAGGAGTTGAAGGAGTGGATGGATGGATTTAAGTTGGTGTGGAAGGAGAGGGGTTGCACAATTATGTGCGATGGGTGGACAGGTATCACCAAGAGGAGTATGATAAACTTATTGGTGTACTGTTCTGAGGGGACTACATTCTTGAAGTCGGTAGATGCTTCTGCGAAGATAAAAAATGCCGACTTCATCTTTTCTCTGATGGATGGGGTGGTGGAGGAGATCGGGAGGACAATGTGGTTCAGGTTGTCACTGACAACGAACCATCATATAAGGCGGCTGGGAGGAAGTTGATGGAGAAGAGGAAGCACATCTTCTGGGTGCCTTGTGCAGCACATTCCATAGATCTCATATTAGAGGATATAGGCAAAGAGGAAGGTGTATCGACACTTGTCATGCAGGCGCAGACGATCACATCTTTTATTTATTCGCATCCCCGCCTCCTACATATCAAGAGATCACACACAGGAGGGCACGATCTTGTTAGGCCCGGTCCGACACGATTTGCCACGAACTTCATTGCGTTGGAGAGTTTACACCGGCACAGGTATGCATTGGTTAGGTTCACACAGTCCGAGAAGTATTACAACTATATGGTGGACAACCCGTACGACAAGAAAGATCGGTTGGAGATTCTTGTCGTGTCCGAGAAACATCACCGACAAGAGGTTTCGGGAGAGGATTACCTACTACTTGGCAATCATCGAGCCACCGGTAGTTGTCTTGAGGTTGGTAGACTCGGATGACAGGGACCGGATAGGCACGTTGTATGATGCCATGGACCGGCAAAGCCGAAAATCAAAGAAAAAAATCCCGCAGGTTACAAAAAGTGGTGGAAGATCATAGATGACCGATGAGACAAGACATTGCACCACGATGTCCACGCTGCAGTAACTTGGTTAAAAAATTATTTTACCGTATAATTGTCTTATATGCACGCTTAACTAATAAAATCTTGCAGATATTTTTCGAACCCCCGCATCCAATATGAAGGACAGGTGGTGAACGACAACGAGGTGATGCGGGGTACACTTGCTGTTATTCAGCGTCTGTGCCGATCTCAGCATGACAGGATAGAGGCTGAGATAGAAGTAAGTTAGAGTTCATTAAATACCTTGCAGTAGCCTTACCAGGCATCTAATGTTTTTTTTATAAAATTTTCAGATGCAGAAGTATAAGATGAGGGTCGGCGTATACTCAGATGTTGACCTGAAATATTCAGTTAACAAAGTGTCACCTGATATAGTAATAGCTTGATGAAGATTTTATTTTCTTTTCATATAAGTTATGGTAGATGATGGGCTAATTCTTTACATTTTCCCTTCTTGTTTTTTTCTTGCAGCTGAGTGGTGGGTTCAGGTGAACACCAGGAGTGGATGGAATCCACTTGCTGCCATCGGTATCAGGATATACTCGGCCAGAGAACCGCTCCTCCCATCGTGAGAGGAACTGGAGTACATTCAACCCGATATATACGAAAAGGAGGAACAAAGTTGACCTCAAACCGCCGAGAAGCTAGTCTTCGTCATTACAATACGTGAGGCCGCGCATAAAGAACATCAAGGATCGACGAGAAGATCGGCGAGGCACGATTTGCACGATTCGCGGTCGCAGTGGCCCGTACGAGCAGAGGCATTCCTCCGCCACACCACCACCCGAGGAGGTGGACGTGGACCGTATATTCCGGAGGAGCATGCACTTGCCTCTGGATAGAGGAGAGGGAAGCCGGGGATCGTACGGTGAGTTTGATCCCGATGACCGCGTAGGCCGAAGGAGAGTTGGATGGTGTTGAAGCCGAGGAGGATGCTCCGGCTCCACCTCCATCTACTTCTCGTGCTCGGGGCAGGCCTTCTTCTGCCCCTGCCAGCCTATGGTCCGGCCCTACGAGCGAGCCACTGCAGCTTTAGCCTCACTGGGCCCCAAAGAATCGCTACTCACCCCATTCGCCCGGGAAAACGAAAACAAAGGTGACTGCACGAAAAATGGGAGGATTTGCAAAGTTGAAAAAAACTTTGGGTTCCGGACCTTCGGTACTTCGAGAGATGGTCGAAGAGGTGAAGAGAAGGAAGCCAGAGGTCGTGCGTCCTGTCAGCCCAGATGACAGCACGCAGGCTCCTTCTCACTCCTCAGGTGATGATGGCGAGGAGTGCATACCAGCGACGCAGCCATCAGCAACAGCTGAGTCTCCTGATTCACGGCATCCAAAGCCGTATTACACGCTGGATGAGCAGACACCTGTTTCTTATATTATGGAGCCACGATCCAACATTTGGCCGAGTTGACCGGCGGTGGATTACACCACTAGCTCCACCATCCTCTCGTTTACGTCCCGATCGTCCCCGTCCGATCCATACGACCTCGATGGCATGGCATCGGCATTATTTTTATACGGATACGGTCCCGGACAAGATACAAGACCGAGCACGAGGGAGGAGCGCGAAGCGCAAAGTGGAGAGGAAGAAGACCCATATTTATATCCTAGATTTTGGTAGTAGATTGATATGATGTAAATTTTTTTTTTCATGATGTATCACCTCTTTGATTTTTGAATCAATGGAATTGGAATATGTACTTAACTTCAAGTCTTGAATTGGAGTTCATTAGTATTTATTCGATGTGGTCCTGTGGATGAATGCATTGCTTATTTTTAAAAAAAATTTAACTCATTTCCTATTTTTTTAGAATTTTTCCTGAATTTTTTGAATTTTTTTGACGAAAAAAAAAATCAAAAAAAAACCAATTCCGGACCGATCCGGAATCGATTCTCTTCGCAGGAATCGGCCGATTCCTGGAATCGAAATCGGAATCGGTCCCAACCGATTCCGATTCCGATTCCGATTCCGGAATCCATGCCTCACGTAGATGACAGCATGATCAAGCAGCAGGGAATCCAGTTCGGAAAAAGTAAGAACTCTTGGAGTGGAGTAAGGACCAGTTCCAAAATCAAATAATCCCGATGAGCATCAGGAAAATGAATCAGCTGAGCAGATCTGAGAAGTATGTACGTAAACTGGAAAATGGACCAGTCTTTTCAGAACTTAGCTCCACAGTAAACATAACAGTAGAATCCGGACATCTTCGGTCCAAGTAATCAAAATAGCAAGGAAATCCCAGGCGGATGTCGAATCTTCAAAAGAATGATCGATTCCGGAAAGAAATGAACAACGAAATACCAGGAACCAGTTTCCCAAATAATAGAGCGTCAGAATTAATCCGTAATATGCACTTGAACTCAACCGTCTAAGACTGGAAGAGAAACAAACTCCGACGGCTACCTGCTAGATCCGAAGATCAAGGGCAACACCAGGTCGGATCCCGCTAATCCAACCAGCATAGAACCAGAAATCCAGAGTAGAACGGGAGGACAAGCTCACAAATAGTCACTACTGACCTTCATCACGTGTGCAACAAGGAGATCGAGAAGTCTAACTAGAGGTATAGACGAAGATCCCTTTGTCATCGGCCAACAGCCTCGGAGTAGGCATTTTCGTTCAGCTTCCGAGATCGGAGATCATTCTGTTTACCAGCCAACGAGATCGGCAACAACGAGGAGCTCAGCTATCAGCAAGGATGAAGAACACCTCGGCTACTCGATGTCGTTGATGTCGTAGGAACCGCACAACAACACCAAGACGGGAAGGAGTTCCAGACGAGTGAAAAGAAGACCTCACAGGAGCTCGCCAGGACCAGCTCCGGAAGAAGAGGACGAGCTATCCTCAAGGAAGTGAAGGAGGAGAGAGCCACCGGAGCAGAGGAATGATCCGACAGGAATTGAACAGAAGGCAAACCGATAGATCAAGGCGAGGGAAGAAGAACTCTCCAAAGAATCACGCCGAGATCACCATCGGAGGAGAGAGATCGAAAGAGGACGACGCCGCCGCTAGGGCTCGCCATCGGGAGGAAACGGGAGCAGGCGAACCAACCGTTCGCTTAGACTGAAGGGAGAGAAACCCTTACGGGTATAAGAGGACCTGCGGGAGAGGTAAGGGCAGAACAAGAAAAAAAATCTCAACGTATTTTCTATTCAACTGTAGCATGTTCCGGAAAGTAAGGGTCCAGTCCTTTATATAGGATCCAGCACCCAATTACATCAGAGAGGAAAAAACAGGAAAATAAGAAAAACACGTAACAAATTCTAAAATGTCTAAAAAATGATATAGACACCTTAGAAAATTCTAAAAAAATAAAACCTGACTAAAGAAAATATGGATAAGTATCTCCAAGCCATATGGAATCTAAATGCCTCCTTCGTCGCTCGTAAACATGACTGAACCGAAGCCAAAATCTAGTGTCCTCACTACAATCCTACTCCCTCACCCTTTTCCTTAGCCTCCCTCTTCTTGTATAAGATCATTAAAAGGATGAACTTAAGTTCCCTGGCCCCGACCATACCGTAACTCTTTAGTCTTTACAGGCCCTTCCTGAGAATCTCATCTAGCTTTAGCTCCACCCTAAGATGATTGAAGAAATCTTTGAGCAAAGCTTACCAACCAATGAAACAGACGTCATTCTTTCACCCAACTGCATAATGTCATATCTGACAAGATGTCCTCAAAAGTCTTCAGACTTTTCACTGCAACAGTTTTAGTAGAGATGCAAGAGTCTGTCTTGATTTCTTCTCCACGGCACTACAGAACCCGAATCCGGAACACAATCAAAGTTGTTTGAGAGAAGATTGCCTTCCACTATGAGCGGCTTCTCCAAGCACAAAATAGCCTCTAGAATACTCTCCTTGACCACTGGCAGCAAATCCAACTCCATAGAAGGAACCAATTCTATGGGGGCAACGAGCAGCTCTGGGGAGGAAGATGACAGTTCAGCTTGGACCAGGTTGTCAGGTCAGAGAGAAATGTTGACACGAACACAGTTTCAATTGATGAAACAACGTAAACCAAGTCCATTGGCTGGCAGTTCAACCCCCAAAACCAGCTGGCCAGGTTTGACAGCAGACAAGCAGAAGTGGCCAGACTGTTCAGGAAATTTAAAATCCAAATCCCAAGGGATCCAGAAAGCAGGCTGGTCGCTATGTCTAAAAGCCAGATCCCCTCCACCCGGAATCACCCACACTTTAGGAACTCAGCAGAGTGACGAGCCCGCCACAACCATCGATTGACTGCGTCTAAACTTCCCACCAGAAATCCACTTTCGGCGATTGGAAGCAAAAGGAACAGTCATTTCCGTGGGCAACGGGATCCTCTTGCCACAAAAACTGCCACCAGATTCAAAATTTGCAACAACTCCATTATCCTTCTTCTCTAGCATTGGTGGGGTCTCACCCATTGACACCCTGCAACTCTAGATCTTCTTGAAACAAACCAGGCAGTTCAGATCAAGCAAGGATAGAGAGATGATTAGTTCTTATTACAGACTTGACCAATCTTCCAAAATCACTTGAATAGGGGCCAAACTCAGACCCAGAGAATCAACAACCCTCACTACATGATCAATCCTCTTTGTATGTTTGCTGACCACTTCCTTGACCTCACGAGTAGGAACACTTGACAAGGAACATAAGAACAGAGGATGATTAAACTCATGCACCATACCAGACGACAGGACCTAAAGAAACAATAACTAAGCACCGTCCGAGCCATGGATCGCGGGATTGGAATCGGCCACTGGATCAGTGGGGACCGATCCGGATCGGTCCGATTCCAACCGATCTTCCGGAAGAAATTTTGATCCGGAATCGCTCCGGATCGGTTCTTCAAAGGTGCTAAAACATTAAAAAAATATCAAAATAACATGCTAGATCGGATTCGGATCCGATCTAGCATGTTTTGAAGCCGAAATCGGCCTGAATCCCCCCCCAAACATCGCCACCGGGTCCAACGGGACCCAGTAGCTGGATCCGGTGACTTAAGTTACCGGACCGGTGACTTAGGTCACCCCGGACCGGTCCGGTCGACCGGTCCAGCCGGCCCCCCGCCCTATTGATCCGGTGACTTAGGGCTACCGGGTCCCAATGGACCCGGTAGCCCTTCTTCCTCGCCCGATAGGGTTGGGAAGACAGCCGCAGCGGCCGCTGGGCCGCCGCAGCAATTTTCCGGTCAATTCCGGCGAGGAATCGCCGGAATTGTTCCGAAATTCACCGATTTAGACGATTAAGGCCCCGAATCAGACCAAACAGTCCGATTCCAACGGATATTTTATCCGGATCGGTGGTTCCGCCAAGAATCGGATCGGCCATGGCCGATCCGATCCAAGAATCGGCCGATCCCGATCCCGATCCCGATCCGGATCGGCAGATTCTGCAATCTATGGTCCGAGCAGCAAAAGATTTTGCTGTCCACAACACCTTTCCAACACCCGAAAGAAAGATTTCTCGACTGAAATGAGCTAGACACACCCTCGTTAATCCACCAATCCTTAGATTCAACCCAAATGATCAGTCAGAATTATCAGAAGCTGGTGGCGCAGGGCATGCCTTTCCCACGTCACCACCAAACAACCATGTAGCCACCCCTGTTTCCTCTACAACACCGGTGACCAGGCAATCCAAACATGTAGCAAAACCATAGTTGTCAAGGCGGGTGCCTAATCACTGCCAAGTGGTCTTCCACCAAAGCCTTGCCAAGATACCTTTAAGGGAGCCCAAATGGCGCCCAAGGCACCTGGTCTAGGCTCCCAAGGCCTTTATACACAACTTAAAATATATATATTTCAAGGGATTTTGCCCCCCTTGATACCCACAAGAGGCACTGCCCCCTTACCCCCACAATCTAATCGGATAACCATTTAATGATAATATAAACACATTAACAAATTTTACTATCACTTATACTATTATATATATTTAAATTTTGTAATTATTAATGTATGTTATATACTTGAACTTTATAAAACTCTCTCTTAACTCTCTTTTCTCTCCCATTCACTTAGTTTATCAAGATTAACTCTTTCCCAAAGAAATTACCCACCCATACATAATTACATAACTAAAACCACATGTACACACATGCACACAAACATGCACATTCAATTATAACATACAAATATAATTAAATTTATGTTTATATGTTTGTATGTATACATATATATAGTATTAACATCTAATTAAATATATGATGATATATATGTATTAATACATATGCATATAGACATACATAAACATCTGATACTACTACCGCCTTGACACCTTAGGCAACACCCAAGTGGCCGCCTTGCCACCTTAACAACTATGAGTGACACATCATGGCAGACAACTTCCTTGGCCAGTGGAGTCAAGAACCTTTCCTCTATTCAAAGACCCCTACGACAAGTCAGGCAAGAACAGCCACAAAGGTCAACTCCCCTTCAACACAAGCACACCACTCCGTTCTTGCAAGAGGAAGCTCAGTGACACACCTAGAGACATCTCCAGCACTTCACGTTGGTCGACTTTCCCCTATTCCGCACAAGGAACTTCAAATGATGCTTCTATGCATGATCGCACGAAGTCTGGCCACCATGCTTCCCGGCCATCTCCACCCAACCATCCTTTACACACCGATTCTCCCTCTC
The DNA here is from genome assembly GCA_036172225.1 of Cryptocoryne crispatula var. balansae. Taxonomy (NCBI): domain Eukaryota; kingdom Viridiplantae; phylum Streptophyta; class Magnoliopsida; order Alismatales; family Araceae; genus Cryptocoryne; species Cryptocoryne crispatula. The sequence continues at coordinate 13,581,928 of CM069920.1, read as the reverse complement.
TCCAATCCTACCAGAGCCACCTCCCACAACCAAGCCATATCCCTTCTTCCCAAACTCCTCTCCTCCTAGCTGCATATGATCACTAGCTAGGGTGACCGGAACCGCAATGCAGCCCCAGGGGAACAACCATACCAGACAGGCTCTAAAATTGCCTAAGGCCAGCACCTGCCTGACTGACTAACTGAACTTTTTATACCAACAGGTCATCAAGCTTGCGGGCCCAAGATCATCAGGCAGGCAACACAGGGTGCTCATAAAGACTTTAAGCTCAGGTCCTTCTTGAACTGCAACAGAAAATTCCACACCACCTCTTCCATGACTAGGAAGTAAAGCCTAATCTTTTCCTCCATTGCGAGAATATCCCTATTGGATACCATAAAATCCTCCCATGCTTGAACCCGATTGCTCCACCCTCACTTGAGCATGATTGCTCCAACCTCCCACATCTTCTTGTCCCCATTCTGGCCTTAATTGATCCGGGAAGCAATCTTCATTTGGGGTATAAAATACTCCCTCATAGAAACTCTTTTTGGAGTTAGTAGTTTACCAATTGTTAAGCAGGAAGCTCAGTTCCCTTGAGCCTATCTTGCTTCCCTTTCCCTTCACCTTCATGGCAACATCTTATGTGTACAAGGTTGAGGTCCCTCCAGAACTCTTCCCGCCACATCATTCCAGGAACATTTCATTCTTAGAAGATAACTACCTAAGAATAAGTGGAAGAAGTCCACTTAACCCATACTAACTTGCCAAACCATACAACCCCTTATTACATCGTAATTGATGCCAAATTTTGTATTAGGGTATAACTAATTTCATTCATGAATTGGCCTTAAAAGATTTGTATATACTTTCTTGCATCTCTGACAATTTTTGAAAATGTCTTCTCCACTTCTGTAGTGGCAGGAACTGAATGTGAATCCTTTGTATAAAACAAAAGCAAGTTATTTTGGGATCTTATCATACCAGCTTCTATAAAAAAACTTGGATGCCATAAATAAAATAAAGTATGAAGAAAGACTTGTTTTGGTAACTGATATCTATAGAGGTGGATCTAAAAACTCTAGAATATCTATCAATTCCAATGATACATAGGAACTTTATGAGTCCAACAAATAAGAAAAAAAAGGTATTAAGTTGCTTGCCTATGGATACTATGGGCAATATTCTAACCTTCTTCTTGTAGTTTGGCGATCAAATGCTATTTTATACCATTTATGTTTTGCTTTTTATTCCTTTTTTTTGTTTATCTTTTTCCTGTCTATGTTCCATCGCCTGGATATTTTATTTCATTCACATAACGTGGGCCCATGGCATTGCTTGGTCACCACCATAAAGAAAAAAAAGAAGTAATTAACACGTAGAAATACATTGAGGGAAAAAAAGAAGCCAAACCTTGATGAAATTGGCTGCAGTTGGAATACCCAAACCGGAGCTCCTGAAATTTTGTTCAAAAAAGAAAAGTAAAAACGAAAGAAGCACATTTAGGCACTTGGCATCCGTTATGCGCAGGCAAAAAATAAATAAATTGCTTGGCCAAATTAGAACAAGCATAACAATGTCGTTTGTGTCAAGAATTAGCAATTGTCCGCACGACTTTGAAGAAGCAAAAGAATATTATAAAAGGTAATGTCGAGTTGAGTACGTTGGAACACAGAAGCTACGTCATAATTGGTTCTGACGTGACATGATGAATAGAATGGGGAAACGGAAGAGAATAAAAGCAAAATTCGAGCATAAAATAGCGGGAGGCGAGGAATTGTAGAAGAGGAGCAACGGCAACCCACCATTTAGCGTAAAACTTGTCATAGGCGCCTGCAACCTCGTCAATGGATGAAAAACGCTCTACGCCGAGAACTTGATAAGCCAAAAACATGTAGATCAACATGCAATACAAATATATACACGCTTTTGAGTCCAAGAAAAAAGAAAGCAGTGAACTTAACAGCAGATAAGAAAGATAACTTGGAAATAAATAGGGCACCTCCCGTTTTAACGTCAACTTACCGTCATAGTGAGTAGGCGGGAAAGAGTAAGGCAGAACAACGACCTGGAAGAAGAGCCCAAGGGCGAACAGCACTCCAGGAAAGATGTAGCGACAGACCGACCAAGCCGGAGCAGGTGCCGTTGCCGCCGCGACCAAGGTCCCGGAAGCCGATGGCATCTCCTCTTCTGCCATGATAGAAAAAAACGAAGAAGAGAACGCGGCAAATAAACGCAGGGCGACTAACGCGGTAGGATGCTCGTCCGGGTTTAAGCTGCCGCGATCAGCGGTCGCGATGAACGCTAAAAAAGTATGTTATACAATTCATCTTTTTAATTTCTATATATAAAAATTTTATGGGGTGTTTGGTTGCATGATAATTTTTTGTACACTTTCATGATAAAAAATTGTATTAAAATAAAAAGTGAACCAACTCATGACATAAAATTATCATATTTGGAGGGATGTGATTACAAAAAAGAGTAACTACCACACATGGCCAAACAAAGTGGGGGACCACAAGAAAAAAGAAAGAGGTGAGATCCTCTTTTTTTGTTTAAGACGAAAATCACTTTTAAAACATAAAATTATCATAGTTACCAAACACTGCTTTTAACAAGTTTTCTTACAATTTTTAAAAATTAAAATAAAAACCATCATTATCATGCAACCAAACACTCCATTAATGTTGATAAAATCTGCAACTTATTTTCACATTAATGATTTTAAGCAAAAACGTATATATTAATAAAAATATGTTTTGGATAATAATTTTTCGTAGATTTTCATGATCAAAAATTATATTAAAAAAACGATTTATAGGGATGTGATGATAAAAAAATGTAACCACCACTTTTGATCAAATAAAGTGAGCGATCACAAGAAAAAAAATGTGAAATCTTCTTTTTTGTCTAAGAAGAAAATCACTTTCAAAACATAAAATTGTCATATCAAATATCTCTTTTAAAAAAGTTTAGTACATTTTTTAAAATTTAAAATAAAAATCTCCATGATCATACAACCAAACACCTCCTAAGAATTTTTATCCCTTAGAGGTCAAACTAAAAGTCCACGTCATTTAATTATGATAATTGATAATGTTGAGAATTGAAGTGTTCCTTGACTCAACATACGCTACGTAAATAGCAAAAATTAAAAAATTGAATAACTAATTTTATTGGCAAATGTGTATCTGAATTCCATGAATAAATATGATTAAGTTATTTGGTAATCATGATTTAACCTGGAAATTCTTAAATATAGTATCAAACTTTGTAAATCAAATTTGAAAAGGCATGTGTGTTTCTCAAACTAATTTATATGATGTTTGGCAGCTCTTTTTTTTATCTTATTTTTGAAATAAAGATCTTGTTTCATAGTATCAATCGTAAATTTACCCCAACAAATATTTCTTGTGTTTTACAAAAATGTCACAGCTTTTAAAAATTATAGAGTAGGATTTGGTAATAAATTTTAAATTAAATTTATATCAAAATCTATGTAAATTAACAAAATGTCGTATATCAACACAATAGTTATATAAAATGTCAGAAATATTTATTTTATTATTTTTTATTTATCTATTTGTCATCTATTTACCCATTCATCTATATATTTATTTATCTATTTATTAAAAGTAAGGGACGTGAGAGAGATATATTTCCATCGTTTGGAAGGGACGTGAGAGAGAGAGAGAGGATAGAAAATTTTCCAACTTTTCATTTTTCCCCACTCTTCATCTCACTTTGTGTTTATCTTAAAAATAAAACACGTGAAATGTTGCTTTTATTTTGAGAGAGATTAACATTAAGAATGATATCTCTTTTAAAAATATAAAAAAGTTGCCAAACATATATCTATACAACTATTTTTCTTGTTTTTTATTTTAAAATAGGAAATAGTCAAAAAAAAAACTGTATCCAAACACCTGCACTTGATGGTGGGACTATCTTGGAGAGATCTGTGTTGGGTTTATACCCGACAAGTATGGTTCACATATGTGCTGTTCGGCTCGATAACGTGCACGTGATTACATATTATTAGATCAACTAGTGGTTTTATAAGACTTTACCCCCACTATTGTTTTCAAAGTCTGAAATTCCGGTCAAAACTCGTATTGATCTATTTTGCTCTATATATAAATACATTCAGGGTTACAAGGTAACCCTCCGCATGGAATGCAAATCACCTGTAACTTCTAGTAAAGGGTAGCTCCTTCCTTCACCGAGTAATAATAGATTTTATTATTATTACTTCCACCTTCCTTCACCAAAAAAGCAAAAAAATGTATGCCCTGTTTGGTAACATTATTAGACACTTCTATCACTTTTATTTTTAAAATTGATATTGATTGTAATCACTTTGAGGTGTTTGGCTAATAGTATCAATTTTAAAATTTATAGTGCAAACAACTCATGTTATGTAATATAAGTGTCAATTAGTATCAATTTTGATATTGATATTTCATCTTCTAGAAATATCAATATCAATACTAATATAGTATCATTTTTGATACTCTAACCAAACAGGCCAGTAGAGTCTATAATAGATTTTATCCACCTTTTATTATAAATAATTTTAATGTACTATGGAGTACGTACTCCATTTATTTTGTCTTTAACTATTGGTGACTTATTTGTTTTGCACTCGATGCGCAGAAACATGGGATTAAAATTGTAAAAATATTCTGAGTTAACTAATGATTTAATTCCTTTGTTGTCAAAGTTGGTTGTTCATCCTGATATTTGCATACAGATATTTTTTATTTGAAGAAATACAAAATGTATTATAGTTTCCATTACACTTATATATGTTTTTATCTTTATGTCAGAAACTTTGTCAAAATTCGTGTCAATCACAACTTTCGTTTACAATATGAACTAGATTAAGATGTTAGATGTAAATATCAATAAATAATATATGTAAAGAAATTTTCACCTGAGCAAGTGGTTATAAAAATTATTTCAGAGAGCCGAAATCAAAAATATAGAAATACTTTTCTACATTATTTGGTGGACAAAAATCACAGTGCATTACACGTAAAGTTATATATTCCACATATCCCATATCAACAACAAGTCATTTGATTAGACATATATATATTTCATGTCAAATTCTTAGTAGTGAAAAAAACCAACACTTATGGGGTGTTTGGTTGCATGATAACGAAGGTTTTTGTTTTAATTTTTAAAAATTGTAAGAAAACTTGTTAAAAGAGGTGTTTGGTAACCATGACAAATTTATGTTTTAAAAGTGATTTTCTTTTTAGACAAAAAAAGAGGGTCTCACCTCTTTATTTTTTCTTGTGGTCCCCCACTTTGTTTGGTCATGTGTGGTAGTTACTCTTTTTTGAAATCACATCCCTCCAAACATGATAATTTTATGTCATGAGTTGGTTCACTTTTTATTTTAATACAATTTTTAACATGAAAGTGTACAGAAAATTATCATGCAACCAAACACCCCATTAGTTTCTCAAAGCATTATATTATTTCGAGAAGGTAAAAGTTCTTATAATTGGAGATTTGATCCAAATATTTATAGGCACAAAATTGCCAAAGTAATTATATTACATTAGTTTTCTTTTTCAGCGGGGCATAAAACATGTCATTTTAATTTGTATGGAATTGAATCCTATTTATTCTTGTATCATGTCAGGATGAAACTCGAGGGTTAGGGGTTCCATACGTTGGGTTAGGATGAGACACACCCCCACACATAGGGTTGCAGAGTAGGGAGTTTGTTGGGATGGGCTTTTAGGGCAAAGAGAGCAATAAGTTAGGAGGGGTAGGGTAGATCTACCCTCCCATGATCATTAGAGCAAAAGAGTGGGCATGCCTAACCCTTGTCGGGTAAAGTCAAAGGCAAGGTTACGTGTTAATACTTGGAATATAGGAATCTACACAGGTAAATTGATGAAGTTGGTTAACACGATGGAGAGACATCGGATTAATATCATTTGCATTTAGAAAACGAAATGGAACTGGGAGAAAACCACCAAGGTAGGAATGTTAGGTTTCAAACTATGGTGCACAATGCAGAAGTCTAAGAAAATTAGAATTGGAATTATTTTAGAAAGTACTCACAATTACAAGGTGGTGTCCTTGGTTCAAGTGGGTAATAAGATCATCCTAGTTTAGGTGATTGCTCATCAAGAGATAATCAATGTAATTAGCACTTATGCACCTCAAATAAAGGCTAATAGTAACCTAAAAGTTCAATTATGAGAATACATAGATGGTGTCATGCAATGGAAACCACATGAGGAGAGCATACTAATTGGTGGTGATCTTAATGGTCACATGCGGGTCCCAAGAAAGTGGATTTGAGAGCATCCACCGGAGGTTTAGGTACGAGGAGCAAATTAAAAAGAAGAAAAATATCTCGAAGCTTGTGGTGGCCTACGGCCTGATGCTAATAAATACCCACTTCATTAAGAGAGACTCCCACCTAGTAATTTTTAATAATGGGAGAAGTAGGAGTCAAATTAACTTTATCCTAATTAGAAAAATGAGATGCACTAAGTAATGATTGCAAAGTTATTCATAACAAAGTGCTCACAACCTAGTATAAACTCCATGTCAGGATTTTTAAGGTCATAGGGCAGTTGCAAATGGTGCAATAAAAAAGCGTCCATATGATCAAATGGCGTGAGCTGAGAGAAATTAAGCATCAAGTATTTAGGATTGAGACCTCCAAGCTTAAATAATGAGATCTGAATGGAAAGGCCAAGTCAATGTGAGCTAACATGACATTGAAAATTAAAGTGATATAAAAAGTGTTTTTGGTGAGGTTGTTGGGCGAGGTACACCTATGAAGGAATCATGGTGGTGGAATGATGAAGTGCAAAAAGCAATGAAGAGTAAGAGAGAGAGTGGTTTAAGAATTGCCCAACTCTGACACCAGTGAGACCTTTGAAAAGTATAAGAGAGCTAAGAGGTGAGAAGGATATTTCCTGCTTGGCCAGTTTGATGGAGAGGAGTTCTTGGGACATACGTCAGGTTTGATGTATTTAAGACATGAAGGGAAAGGTGTTAACTTGGGATGAGGACATCTAGGACAATGGAAGTTATTTTGAAAAACTCTTCAATGAACATATACCACAAGTACAACCGAGTTGGAAAGGGGCTAGAGGCAAGGGGCAGAGTCCTTTCAAAAATTTACCCCACTATAAGTGTGCCTCGCATTTGGAAGAATGGAGACCACCAAGGTGTGTGGTCCCCATAACATCCAAATTGAAGTCTACAAGTGTTTGAATGAGAGAGGAGTCAAGTGGCAAACTCTTCTTTTTAATAAAATAGTTACGCACAGAATGATGCCATATAAATGGAGAAGTGAATCATCATCCCGCTATTTAAAGATAAATGGGACATTCCAAATTTTGAGAACTACAAAGGTATCAAACTTATGTGTCATACTATTAAGTTGTGAGAGACGATTATGGAGAAGAGATTTCGATACCGTATTAAGATCTCAAGAAACCAATTTCGCTTCGTGCCAAGTAGATCAATTATAGTTGCCACCTTTATAGTTGGATCCTTAATGGAGAAATACATAGATCTTAAGAGAGACCTCCATATAGTTTTTCTCAATTTAAAAAGAAACCTATGACCTAGTTCCAATAAAGATTCTTTGGTGGGTGTTAAGAAAAAATTTGATGCCCAATGGATTCGTGAACATCATCAAAGACATGTACCAGAGTGCGACTGCCCAAGTTTCCCTCTAGGAAGGGAGTCAGGAGTCTTTTCGATGTCAATCAAGCTACACAAAAAATCCACTATAAGCTTGTATCTTTTTGTTCTAGACATGGATGAAAAAAACTAAAGATATACAAGAGAGCTTACCTTGGTGTATGATAGTAGCATACGATATTGTAGGGAATTGACTCCCCTACAACTATTTTAATAACAGATAAAAAATTCACTAGTCCTACACAATCAATAATATGTATGATACAAAGTAACTTAATTCAACAATACTTCAAGTTTAGAATCTTTTCACATTATACAATAAGTTTAAGTAATAACAAATATAGATGAATAATTATATATGTATCGTGGACTCAGAAAAGAAAAAAATGATAGATGGAAGTAAATCATTAACAGTAACTATAAAACTTTTGGCTAGTTTATTAAAATATAATGATATGCTACAAGACAACTAAATCATAATATAATAATATTAGAAAATCAACAGACATACTTATAAAAATCGAACATAAATGGATAAAATTATTTTACTAATATATTGGTATACAGTCTTAGAAGATATTAAACAAAAAATATTCCTAAAATTAGTAGAGAATTAATTAAAAAATGGCCAAAATTAAATGATGATATTAGCTAAAAAGACATCCCAATTTAACTATGTTCAAAATCCAAATAAAGATCAATACAATAAAATCAATATGGGTAAATGCAATAATAGATACACAAGAGCATCAATATCACATGTCAATAGTAAGCTAATTGAAAACAATATTGAAATATATAATTAAATAAAAAATTTATAACATTCTATGAAAACAAAGTTACAATTTTAAATATTGCAAAATAAGTGAATTAAAAGAAAGATGTTAATAAAGAAATGCATAACTTAGACTTCAAAGTTCTTTATACTTCTCCAGATACATAACTTTAATTATTGAAAACTGATATTTTAAATCAACGTAATCTTATAATTATAAATCCTTATACAATTACATTTACAATAAAATAAAAAATAAGTAACAATAAGAAAATCATAACTGAATTACCAAACATGATCTACAAATAGAGCAATAAAAGAATATATATATACAAAGATTATAAAATTTATGTTAGCAAATATCATAAATATGTAGAATGGTCAGAAAAATATAAAATAAATTATACACATCAAACGAAGAAGTTATTTCACAACCAATAGAGAGAAAAATAATACCTACATGTTTGAGATTATAATTCTCGATAAATATTATGGAGCAATCAAAGGAAAAAAATGTTAGTTAAAATTCTTGATCTACAAATTATAGATATAGAAGAAGCATTAAAATATTTGAATGATATAAAAATAACAATAATAATGAAAAATTTTAAAAAAATTTAAATATTACAAGATAAATCAACAGAATATGTATTAAAAATAAAATTGAAAACGGGAAAAATTACAATCTTTTTTCTATAATAGATTCAAGTGTCATAAAAAGTATTACTGAATAAAAATATTGGCTAATAACAAAAAAGTACTCTTACCAAAACCACAAACATTTAGTGGGTTAGATAGAAACGTAAATTCAAATAAAATTTTAACAAGTACATATATATTAGAAAAAAATGAAGTTAATGAAGAATTTGTTATTTCAGATATCTACATGATAAAAAAATGACTTGAAAATATGATATAAGATAATAACTTTATAAATAAATTTTGACCTATAGTATAAATAAAATGACTAACATTTTTACAAATAAAAGAAAAATAATAGTTCTCGATATTTTATAGTATAAAAAATATATAGATTACCCATCAATACACAAAAGAATTTCAAACTTCATATATAAATAGTCTTAAATTTTAGTTTTTAAAAATATTAAAAAAATATTTAACAGAAATCTAAAATATTGTAAAATAGAATTGCTGCATGAAAGAATACATGAACAAAATCAATAATATATTGCAAAGAATATATGGTTAAAATTTAAAAACAAATCAATGATTTAAAACAAATAAATCTAATTCAAACAAGCATACGTCCACATATTTCACAAGCTTTTCTGCTAAGAAATCACTCCGAACAAACAAGATGAAAAGCTAGAATGATAAAAAACTAAAAAACATGTTAAATTTATTTGTTTTTATATGAAAAGTTGTGATATTATATTAAAAAATATAAAATAAAAATAGTTTAGTATATTTGTTGCTAAATAAAGTTTTTGACAAATAAAACTAAAAGATCAATAATCAAAAGAATTGTGTGCATTTTTAACACCATATGAAAATTTTTAATGGAATATTATGCCTTTTGGAATAAAAATGATACTAATGTATTTCAAAAATAGATGAATTCAATATTTAAATAATAAGTCATTTTAATTACTATTTAAACAGATGAAAATTTAATCTTTTATGGTAACTACGATCAACATATTCATCACCTAAATATCGCATGGCAAATTCTCGCAAAACATGGTATTGTATTATCATGAAGAATATAATTATGTAAAAATAAAATATTTAGGAAAAATTATTGATCAATGATCATTAGAATTACAAAATGATATTACATATAAAATAAAAGAATTCTCTGACACCTTGAATACTTTGAAATAATTACAAAGTTTTACTGGAATTCTTAGCTAAGGAAGAAAATGTATTCATTGATCAAGAGAATTAACATAAAACTTTCAAAACAAAATAAGTCTAGAAATCAAATAATATAAAAAATAATAAAAAGTTTCAAGAAGGAAAACTGACAAAGTTAAAATAACATTAACAGAAAAAAACTAATATTTAAAATATATTATTACAAAAATTCCAAAAATAATCATACCAACACAATCTGATAAACTAGTAGTATCAATAGATACTAGTCAAGACTATTAGGATGAATTAATAGCAATTGCTTAAGAAAAAATTTATTGTAGGATATACTTTGGAAAGATTCATTAAAATTTAAACAAATTATTCAACATATGAAAAAGAATCCATAACAATCATAAAAAATATAAAAATTTTGAGACACCAGTTACTCCCAACTATTTTTCTTATTAATATATTTAAAAGATATTTGTACCATTGTGCAAGACATAAAAAGGAATACTAAAAAAGTAGACGGATAAGATGGTTTATGTAATTAGAAAAATGTTGTTGTACGGTACATTTTTGTTATAATACTAAAATATTGTTGCTGATTATTTATCTCATATAGGATGTAAGCGAATCTGATATTATGAAATTTTGATTTCATTCTGATAAAAATTAATGAGTTTTAAAATTATTTTTATATCATGTGAGTTATTGGAATTAAAATCGAAATCAGTTCATTCTATTTCTATTTATCTAATTTTGATGAAAAATATTTATATATAAATAAAATTAATTAAAATAAAATTAAATATAACATAATATAATATATAAATTAACAATAATAGTAAAAATAAAATTATCTTGTCAAAATTTATTTTTTTGTAATTTAGTATCTTATTTTAAATAAAAATTAGTTCTTAATATATATTTCATAAATTATCGTATTCGATTCCAATTTTGATTTATCAAATTCGAAAAATAGTGTTTTTGAAATCATCAAAATCGAAATTAGAACCCCTTTAACTGTTGTTGAAAATCAGAATCGGATTCTCGTGATTCCCCTATCGAATTTAACTATTGTCAATTTCATAACGTAGAATAACTTTTTTAGAGCAACTATGAAGAATTCCTTAAATAAAGTCGCATTTTTTCAAAAGGTCAGTCTGGAAATAATGAAGTACCATCAAAAATATCTCTTCAATAGCCGCGTATATCATTCTCGTCAATAACGGTGAACAAAAAAATAAATACAATGTTTGCATAAAAAATATAATGACAGATATGACAAAAATACAAAATCAACATGTTATTCACCAAATAGTGCAAGTACAAAGCTCTTAGAAAAGTATCAGTAACTTGACAAAAAGAACTTATGAGAATCTGAAAAAATTATGGTAAGTCACTAGAGGGTTACAAAGCAATCCTAAATATATATATATCATTATGGAATATTGAAGAATACATCATTGTAATTAAAGACAATACTTGTCACCATCAAAATATTAATAATGATCTTCAAAGCAAAATAATAGAGCTCCACAAATAAAATTAAATAACTTTAAATAATTATACAAACGTTTTTAATGATCGTATGGTTCCTTCCCTTGAAAAACATAACAATAAGGGGATCTTGAAGAGAAACTACAAATAATCATTTATATGGAAAAGACTGCAATATTTTTGCTCTTTTGGAAAAATAGACAAATATCTCTATATAAATATATTATAATAAATTCCCAAGTGAAATAAAAAAATATTGTTGACAATGCAATATGGGATGAACTGTTCATTTCACTTATGGGAAAATATGAAGATTGTATAACTAAAAATATAAGATAAGGTAGAATAACTCTTGTTCGCCGTGAAATGGATGATCGCACAATATTTACATACAAATAGTAGTTATTGATAAATTAATTAATAATAGAGAAATGTCAAATAAACTTAACTTTTTGATGATTGTAAAATCATCATTAGATAGATTTTGTTATTAATACAAGTATTTAAAGTACATGTAATGTGTCACGACCCGGATTTTTAACATGCACAGCGGAAGATAATCCGGCGACGTAACGGAAAAGGATATCGGTCTGGAACCAAATAAGACTAAAATCTCAATCCACATAAATAATTCCCAACTTTACAACATAATATCACCATAAACAAACATCTATCTAAATAAATTAAATACCGACATTGAATGAGAAATCCACTAGCTCCTCAAATTCCAAAATACCACTACGCTTCTGCTGCGCTAAACCTTCACTCCTGAAAATATTAACAACGGAAGGAGTGAGTCACAACAGACCCAGTAGGACTTACACCCGAACTACCCCATTATAATAATGATTCTAGTGGTATACAATACATAATAAACCTAAAAATCAGATTATCATACATAAGATTAAGCTAATTATATATCTTCAATTAAGTGTTTACAAAGATCATTCAACTACCCCATATGATAACAAGACTCTATATGCATTAAAACCAACATAACCTGCTCATTAGACTACTCTAGGTATGCTCACAATATACACAACCTGACATAAAACCAATGACACATCTATAACACTACCATCTATGCCAACATACACAACTACACACCTGTCTGAGTAAATTTCATGCTCCATCTGATAAATGTAGTCACATCACAAAACTAGCACCAGATTTACCATATAGTAGGAAGTAACATATAGTAACTAAATCCTTACAGTACCCCGCGGGAGTACTTAGGATGAACCGCGGTATCTGGGATCGAAGGATGCTCCAGATTCAACTAATCTCCGCTGCCCACGGGACACTAATTTAGTCTGGTGAAGTACATTTCGAATACAATGCAGCTCACTGCACTAACCACATTCCACACCATGCAAGCATATAATTAACTCAGACAGTAAACATGAACATTTAATTGGCAATCAAACATGAAATACATAGATGAACACCCATGGTTCTATGCACCACATATTTGCATACCACAACACAATCTAACACAAACTAATGCATATACATGGAATCATGCAATTTATAACCTAAACATGACAATTACATGCTTAAACAGAACTACCTATCACATAAAAGACAACAAACTAAATTCTAACAACATTATGCCTAAACCTTACATCGGCTTTTTATGAAATCGGAATATACATGATTAAGGTTATCGTGATGCAAAACATGCAAAACTAGCTAGATTCAACTATAAAGACATACCTAACATGCTAACATGCATAATTGAATAACTATCTAACATGATGAATAATCATGAATATATGACCATCTAAACATGTATGATTACACAAGCTAATCTAAACTCTATATAATCATGCTAATAAATCCAAAATAGCCCATTAATCACAATCTTCTAATCCTGGTGATCTAAACATGATTCTTACGGTTTAATAAAAATATTAGAGTGCTAAGGATAGCCGAGACGCCTGCCTTGACTGCAACGGCGAACGGCGCACGGAATTCCAAGGAAATTGAATTTGGCGACGAAACTGCCGCGGTTGCGTCGGCGACGGAAAATCGAGTCGGGTAGGTGTTCTCAAAAGCTGTTGGTAGAAGAAGAATCATGAATTATGGAGTTAAATAGAAGGTGATAGGAAAGAGGAGGATAGGAGAGAGAAGAGTGGATATACGCGCGAGGGTGTGTGTGGGCGCACGGGCGGCGCACATCGCGTGCGGCGCGCGCGGAGGGGTGGCGCACGGGTGGCGCGAGCGAGGGGGGTGTCGGGCGCACGCGCGGGCGTCCCGCGCGCGGAGGGTGGCGGGCGGCCGGCGGCCGGGACGGCGGGCGGCGGCGGAGCTTGGCGTCGAGCGGCGGCGACGGCCGGCCGGCGCGCACGGCCGCGGCGGCCGGCGGAGGGTGTAGGTGGGTGGCACCGGGGCGGCGGCGACGGCGGGACGACGATGGCGGGGTGCGCGGCGGCGGAGGGAGAGCGGTGGCGGCGCCGGGCCGTGCGGCGGCGACGGCGGGCAGGCGTGGGGAAGGTGGCGGTGACGTCGCGGACGGCGGCGGCCGGGCGTAGCGGCGCTCGGGCATCACCGAGGGTGGCGGCGGCGGCCGGTGGTTCGCACGGTGGTGGGCGCGGCGGCGGTGCCGCGGCCGGGAGGGGAGGCGGCGGCTGCGAGGGAGGGTGTGGCCGGCGTCGTTGCAACTGGGTGACGTAGGAGGGTTTGCCGGCGTCGGGCGGCAGAGGATGGCCGGCGGTGCGGGAGGGCCGGCGGCGTCGCGGGCTGGCGCTGGCGTCTCGTCCGGGTGCGTGCTAGCCGGAGAGGAGAAGAAGAAGAAGAAGAAGGATGATGCGGCTGCTGCGCGGGGGAATAAAAATAGAGGGGGGGAAGGGTTCCGTAACCAAGAGGGAGAAGAGAGGAGAGTCCGAGCAGAGAGGGGGAGCAAAATCCGGCAAGCGGCGGGCCGAAGGAGGGAGAGGAGAGAGAGAGAGAGTCTAGGTGGGAGGGGGGGAGTCCGCAGAAGGAAATAAATTTTTTTTAATTAATTTTTTTTTATTATTATATAACCGGGGTATTACATAATGGCCACGGTTCTAAAAAATAACAATTGGAAATATCTTTCCCTCACTACAAATACAAAGAGTTCCCCCAATACTCTTTTGGCATCTAGTATAAAAAAATTGATGGATCACTTAATATTGAAAAAGAACAAATCAAAAATATTAAAAGCATCAAAGATTAGTGTAAATAATTAATAGAAGTTTCAAGTTGAACAGATGTAAGAATAATGATCGAAAATCAGAAAGCATCAGTACATATGAGTTACTGTAGTCATTTAAAAAGATATCAACAACAATTGGACTTTAAAATCTTTCGATCCAAAGCAAAATAAATTTAGAAGAAATCGAACGATAGTTGGACTGATGAGATTGACGAAAAAAGTTGAAAATAACAAGGACAACACCCACAAATAAAATAAATAAATCATTGTACAAATGCACTATTTACTTTTTATTATTGTACGATCTCTACTATTCTCTTTTATTAATGTAACGTCATTCATAATATATTAGTAGATTGTTTTCTACATTATTGTAAAGAATCGTCAGTCATGACATTTTTTGAGACATTCTCTCATGTATATAAAGGAGGAAAAACTTATGGGAAGGGTATCACTTGTAAATTTGCTCGATATAAAATAATAACTTTTTTCTCTACCATCCTCTCCTCGTGTTCTTGTTAACTTATCACCATCTGTTTCTCTTCTTCACGTCCGCATCAAGTTTGTTTGGCAACACCATCCCAAAATCCCAGGGCCATTCATGCAGGGAATTGGTTGAGAGTTTTGGTATCATAGTCAATTTTTATCGATGTGAAGTATTGTTCTACCACTAATTGTTTATATTTTCACGTTATATCTTCTAACTAATTTATTTTAATATTTAAAAATAAACAGATATTTAATTTAATTGATACATATTTAAAATATATATAATTTTGTCATACAAATGTATAAATCTGATTTAAGTAATATATTAATATGTATTTTACTAAATTTGATATGGTTAAATTAAATTAGAAGGACAAATTATTAGACCGAACTAGTTATTCAGACGTAATATAAGTGCTAGAGACGTTTCTTGCACCCCCTTGTCTGCCTTGCCGACTGTTCTTTGTCGACCACAGACCTCGTTCCGGAAGCCCCACTCCACGATACGTTTTCCCGTTATCCCCTCCATTGTTTTGCTTCACAGTTGATACCACTGTCTGTCAGCGGAAGGTTTGCGCGGGCTACTGATCCCCATGTCGGACGTCTGCTAGAGGTGGGAGCGCCAGTGCGGGCGGACCGTCCTTCGCAGAGAACGGCTACTCCACGGGGGCAGGGGCCTCGGAGGCCGCATCCCTCTGCTTCGGGCCTTGCCGGCGTTGTACCGCCTTCGCTGGTCAGGACGGCAAACATCGAAGGCATCCTCCAGGCTGCCAACGAGAT
The DNA here is from genome assembly GCA_036172225.1 of Cryptocoryne crispatula var. balansae. Lineage (NCBI taxonomy): Eukaryota > Viridiplantae > Streptophyta > Magnoliopsida > Alismatales > Araceae > Cryptocoryne > Cryptocoryne crispatula. The sequence continues at coordinate 13,565,711 of CM069920.1, read as the reverse complement.
CGAGGACGAGGATCCCGTTGTTTATAGGATCAGTAAGCTTGTTCTTTCCTTTTACTAGTAACAAGTAACAACCAATCTTCCCCGCTTGTCGGCCCTTGCCTATTTCAATCCTTCGTCTGCCATCGGCTATCCCGCGATACGCCCATTCCTGCCCCAAAACTTTGTCCCCACGCATATAACAACCAGGGGTGCAGATGAACCACAAGAGATGGCACGGGTGTGTTTTTTTTTTTTTTTGAAGGCGGCAAAAGCCACAATTCATTAAAAACATGAAATAATTACATCAAAATGTTAAGAATAATCTTTACTCGTGTCATCTGTTCATTACATTGGCCTAATGACCTTCTAGAAGGCTCTTGGCCGGACACACTGTAACAACCTTTTTTTGCACCTTCTGCTGGGTGTCCTGGACGTCGACGCCCGTCATCCTCTGACCTCTGCAGAGAATAATTTCCCTGGCCATGGGGCTGCACCGATTGTATTGAACATTGAGATATAAATAATATCCTTGCAGTGCTGCATTCGGCACCACGGTCGTTTGACCCATTCATCACTTCCACCCTGCTCAGATATCCGCTTCTCTGCTTGGTTGTCGCCCTCAAAGCAGAAATTGACTTGGCATCAGAGCATGCTTCGTTCTTGCTATGGAAGGATGTGCGTTGGGCTTGGGCAACACCAACACAGAAGATGACAACGACACTGGGCTGGTTTACTCGGAGATCGGGAGCCCCTACTTCCTCTAGTCCTCCGACAATCCAGATATAGACCTGGTTTCCGTCCTATTAATCGGAGATAACTATATCCCACGGTGGAGGGCCATGACAATTGCCCTCTCCGCCTAAAACAAGTTCATGTCCGTGAATGGGCAAAACACCAAGCCGGCTATTGGCGGTCCCGCATACAACTTGTGGGAAAGAATCAACAATATGGTGTTGTCTTGGTTGCTGAACTCCATCCACCACGACATCGTCTCCACCATGCTATTTCTACAAACTGCCTATGATGCTTGGACCGATCTCAAGGATAGGTACTTGCCTACCCTTGGTCTAAGAATTTACAACTTGGAAAGAGCCATTTTGATGACCAAACAAGACAACGAGCTGATCACTAGGTATTACAACTCCATGAAGACATTGTGGGACGAACTTGCCTAAATAGATCCGGAGGAGGAAAGCTACAATAGGAAGAGATAGCTTATGCAATTCCTAATGGGATTGAATGAATCATTTGTTGTGGTCAGGAGCTCGATTCTGCTTATGGATCCACTGCCACGGATTAGTTGCGCATATGCTTTAACCTTATAAGATGAGTCACAAAGGATGGTGCAAAGTGTCTCTCCTTTCTTCGACGTTTCTGCCATCATGGCTCGCAACAATTAGGGATCAAAGAACAACATAACTAGCGATAAAAGAGCATGGTGTTCTCATTGCAATATTGCCAGACACAACAAGGAGCAATGCTACAAAATCAACACTTCCAGATGCACCTACTGCAACATGCCAGGTCATGTTTGAGAGGAATGCTATAAACTGAATGGATATCTAGTAGGAGGCACTAGGAGCAACAAGAAGACATTGCCGAAGAAGACATTAGAACATGGGCTTAGCGATGAATAATTTGCCAATTTAGTGAAGATGCTAGGAGTAGGAATTGCCAGCCTCCAAGTCAATATTGTTGTTGGCTCTTAGGCTGAAAGGAGAGCTTGGGTTTTGGACTCCGGTGCCATAGCGCACATATCTGCCATATCTCTGAGTAATTGTCAAAACACACATTCGGGTTCCTCTTTTGCAGGTATAAAACTGTCTAATGGTGAAACTGTTGACACCATGAACATTGGAGCTGCTCAATTGAACAGTGATATAAATTTGTCTAATGTCTACCATGCTCATTTCTTTAGTCATAACCTTCTTTCTATCAGTAAACTCACTAAAGACTGCAACTATTCTATTACCTTCTACCCTTCTCATTGCATAATTCAGAATCTAGAATCGAGTAAGAAGATTGGAGTGGGCATTGAAACTAGGGGACTCTACCTCATCTGCCAAGAAGCTTTTTGTCTATCTGCAGATTTTTTGGATTCTTACCTATGGCACCAAAAGCTTGGACGCATCTCCATTAAGAAGCTAGAGCAGGTCTTCAAAGAACTCAAACTGAAGATGACCGCTTTTGATTGTCATACATGTCCTTTAGCCAAGAAAACTAGGCTACCATTTCCTAATAGCAAGACACGAGCCTATGAACCTTTTGAGCTTCTTCTTTGTGATGTACGAGAACCTTAGCATGTAGAAGTTAGAACCGAAGCTAAATACTTCTTTACAATTGTGGATGAATACACATGGTTCACTTGGATTTACATGCTTAGATTCAAATCAAATGTATCTACTTGTTTGAAATCCTTTTTGAATTATGTGTTTAGAACATTCTCCAAGAATGTCAAGAGAGTAAGAACAGACAATGGAGCAGAATTTTGTAACAATGAAATTGACAATTACTTTTTCTTAAATGGAATAATTCATGATAAAACATGTGTTTACACATTCCGACAAAATGGGATTGTGGAAAGAAAACATAGATGTCTCTTGGAGGTTGCCTGGGCCAACCTACTCAAGAATTTTTGGAATGAATGTACCCTCACAGCTGCCTACCTAATAAATAGATACCCATCCAAGAAAATTGGAAACAAAACACCCTATGAAATGTTATTTCAAAGAATGCCCAATTACAAATCCCTTCGGAACTTTGGATGTCTTTGCTACACATCCACATCTCATTTAGAATTTGACAAATTTGAGCCTTGGGCCAAGGCATGTGTTTTTATAGGATATCTACCTAATCAAAAGGGATACAAAGTCACGAACATAGAGTCTGAGCATGTATTCACAAGCTGTGATGTTGTTTTTAATGAGGACACCTTTCCCTAGATGAAGAAACAAGAAGTCACATTAGCGCCTGCTCCCACTCCTATATGTGAAGCTCGGATAGAAAATAGTCATATACAAGCTATTCATAGAGAACCCATGGAGGAACCTGTGGAGGCTTAAGGCCAAGAGGCACCTGCTGCGGAAGTAGATGACAGATCGGGTAGACAAAGAAGGCCACCCTAGTGCTTGGAAGAATATGTCACCGGTTTCAATGTACTATTTGAATCTTCTTGCCAAGGTAAAAACTATTCCATGAGCAAATACATTTATTGTTCTAATTTTTCAGCTCACACATGTCTTTCTTGACTAACCTGTCTAGGGAAACTGAACCCACATCTTTTGAGGAGGCCAAGCTAACACCACAATGGGGATGAAGCTATGAAAAATGAATTGAAGGCTTTAGACGAAAACGACACCTAGAAATTGACGTCCTTACCGAGCAATAAGAGAGCTATTGTGATGCGGGATGAGGCGGGACGGACCGGCGACGTGGCGCTGCAGCAGATCTTCAAGAGGCTCAAAAGACCTAAAAATGCAGTAAATAAGCAAAACCGGACTTAAACCGGTCAAAACGGGCCCAAAATATGCCGAACCATGCCCGAACTGCTCAAAACGGGCCTGAACCGGCCCTAAAAGGACTTGAACCGGCCTGAGAATCCCCAAACAGGGTGAACCGGCCAATTTAGGCCCTGAACCGGGTTCTGGACCGTCGAACCGGGCCGAACCGGCCCCGAACCGGCCTAAATCGGGCTGAACCGGGCCCAGAACCGGGTCTGGAGGCGAACCGCGGTCGGCTCGGCCGATCGGGCAGACCGGCCGGGCGAACGCACGTGAGCCGGTGCGTTGGCTGGCCGGGCGGAGGCGAATTGGCGGCGGTTCGCGCGAACCGCGTCTTAACCGGGGGGGATCGTGGCCGCCCGCGGTTGGCCGCGGGGGCGGGAGACGCGGCCGCGTACCCCGTCGGGGGGGGGCGTCGTCTTCGACCTCGTGCGGGCGAGGGTTTCCGGAGGGCTTCGGTGCGCGGCCCCGACTGCGGGAGGCCGGAGGCGGAGGAGGGCAAAGCCGGCGGAGGCCGCCGTCGCCGGAACTGTCGTCGGAGGGGAAGAGGTATCCCGTCGGGGGGGGGGGCTCCGTCTTCGACCTCGCGCTCGAGAGTGGCTCGCGGGGGCTCGTCCATGGCAGCCGCGTTAGGTGGAAGCAGTGGGCGCCGGAAGCGGCGCCGGGCGTCGTCTTCGCCGCCGCCAGAGGGGAAGGGGACCTCCAACGGCGCCGTCGGCACCACCTTCGTCCTCCTCTAGCCTCCTGAGGACGCCGGGATGGAAGGAGACCACCTAAGCCCTAGCGGGCCGTGCGCACGGACGGAGCCGCGGACGCGGCTCTTCCTCTTCCTCCTTTCTTCTCCGTCTGATAGGGGTCCGAGGGAGGGCTTCCAGCACTGGGATGGTGGGGTGGAGGTACTCCGGGGATCGCCGGAGGTGGGATGGACGGAGTGGAGGCAGTCGACGTCGTCGGAGATGTCGAAACGGACGGAAACGGAGGTGAACGGAGTCGGTAAGGGTCGAACTCGAACCGGTGAAGGGGGAAAGGGGAAGGAATGGCTCGGAGGCCGCTGGACGGAGGAGAAGGAGAAGGCACCCACGCCGGAGGGTCGCGAAGAGACCGGTCTTCACCAGAGGTGGAGCTGGACGACCTCCATCGAGGAGGGGGTGAAGGGGAAAGGGGCAGCGCCCCAGCACAAGGGGCAGCCCCTCTAGGGTTCCAAAAATTGACATTAAAAAACTCTCTCTCATTCCAACAATGTGTGTCCTCTTAAATAGAGGAGCCTATTACAAATAAGACACCCTAAATGACTATTTACATACATGTCCTCGTAAGGACCCAAATTAAAGGAAAAGACTAAAACAAACTTCAAATATTTACAACGAAGTCCGAGAGGACGTAAAAGCAAATAAACCCCAAAATGGACCGGACCGGGTCCCCATTATATTGATTGCAAATGGGTGTACAAGGTCAAGTATAATTCAGATGGCGGTATATCCAAGTACAAGGCAAGACTAGTCGCCAAAGGATACACCCAGTTGGAAGGCTTAGGCTATCATGAAACTTATGCACCCGTGGCCAAGTTGACCATGGTGAGGTGCATCTTCACTATGGCAGCTATAATGAAGTGGGACATGAAACAACTAGATGTCCAAAATGAGTCTCTACATATTATTCTCATATATTATAAAGAGAGATGTATCAAAAACAAACCATAAAATCATACTCAACATGAAGCATGTTGGTCTTGAACATAAAATAACCGGGTTGCAAAGCATGAGTAATTCATTTTGCAGATTCTTGTTTTACTCGCGCGGTAGCAGTGATCATTTTGTCAAATATTATCAATGCCAAGCGAGCTTGGCTGTTAGTGTCTATTTGTTACACGAGCAAACAAACTGATCCCATGTTTATAAAAATTATATGCAAAACTAGTGAAGTATATGTTATGCACAATTAATATTTGATTCTATATAGGTTTCTAAGAATCCAATCACAAATATACAACATGGAGAAAGCAGTTTTACTGAAACTTGTTTTTATATATAAGTGCCGAACTATATACTGATCTCTGTAATGATTGATAGATAATTTTGCAAAACCTTCTAAGAATCCAAACAAAATATATAACATGCAGAAATGACTTCATATTTGAACTTAAGTTGTCAAATAAAATTATTATAGGTCCTGGAGGCTAGATGTACTTCCAATCTCCATTTAATAGTTCTGTAAAAGTTTCTAGTTATCCAAACACAGATATATGTTATGCAAAAACAAAGTCAAAGTTGTTTTATAAAATTTTTATAGCTTTTAGGTGTGCTTAAAATTCTCATTATCTTTACTTTTTCATTTTGAAAAAAAATATGTTATCTAAGTGCTAGGTTATGATTATCTATGCATTGGACAGGCCCAACTTTTCAAGAGACTGCTCAAAGGAAGTTATTGTTCATCTCCTCCTCTTTGCTAATCTGCTCCTTTGGGTGTGGATGTTGGTAGGCTGTTCGCACAGGGGATGGATACTGCCTGCTTGAGCGTCGGCTTTTGTGGCAAATCTTCTGTTCTTTGTACCCAATCATTACCAGCTTCATTGCCACTCCGTCTTTTGGACAGGAGGCTTTGTGATAGTAGTACAAGGGTGGATGTCTGTTGTGGTCCTCGTCGCTCACACTGTCACTTATTCCGAGCAGTGCCACAGCAGAATTCACAGTGGGCACCGCAGGAAGAACCAGAGAACAGTATCCAGGTATCCCAATATCACCCTTCCGAAGAGATGGCAGAGCCCCACCCAGTGGTCCTAGGAGAGGTGCAGCTAACAGAAGCCGAGATGGCAAGGACCATAATTGAGGTATTAGTTACTATTGCAATGAGGTCTCACATAACTACAGTTTTGGTAATTGATTGGGATAATCAGCTGAACTTATAACCGCATTTGGAGAGCTCAAAGTAGTAATAATGCATTATCTAATCCTTTATCTGTGGTATTACCATTCATGTACTAAAGCAGAAAGAGTTGTTAATGTTTTTTTTCATTGATGTTTTATTTTAGGATTCTAATCATGTGGGATACTTACCGAGAGTTGTCCTGTTACAGAAATCAGAGTTTCCTTCTTGTTATTTTGTTCCTTGTAATGTTAACTTTCTCTATCCACTTCGTACTTAGTGCACCAAGTCAAATAAATAAATTCATTTAACTTGTAGTCCTGAAAGCTGTTTTTTTTGAAACCACTATTGGCGAAGATATATTTATATACATGTCTTGTCATGTGAAGTGGCTATTAGCCCTCCGACTTACCACCGTTATAGTCCTATTTATGTAATGGTAAGGGAAGCTGATTTTTGGATGCACTTTACCCTCTTATTTTTTTTCTTGACCACCAACCAAAGCTTCCATCTTATCTTTCCTAATAACCACTTTATTCTGAATTTCAGGTGAATAGCAAGGCTACATTACTGTTTTCAACTTTGATAAATGGCGAAGTTCAGGAGAACATTTTCTGGCCTGACTTAGCTTACTTAACTGATGAAAATGGAGGTCATTGACACTGATATAGCTTACTTTTCATTTGATGTTCTCTATTCTCTCACCTCTTTCTTCAATTTAAACTTTGACAGAGACTTCTGTTACATGTGGTCAGATATTTTCTTTGAGGTCAAAGATGAGGAAGATGTCCTGCAGGAACTAAACACTGACGATAAATTAGTGGTACTGGACACTTTACTGTACTTTTTAAAGTGTGGCCTTTTGTTGATGTTTTGCTTTAATGCAGCAAGTATTCGTAGGGTTGGATAACATTGAAAAGCTTGCTGAAATGGAATTAATGGAACCTTCTAATGTTGATTTTGGCATTGAGGAAATCACAAATGAAGATGGTGACAACGATGATGATTATGAGGAGGTGAGATTCCAGCATGTCAAGCTTTTTTCATCCACCAGGTCAGGTGGCACTAACGAAGTAACGTAGTTCCTATCACTGATGCTCATCAATGTTGTGTAATGTGTATATGTAGACTTATGTAACTGTCCTCGATGTTGATGATGGTGATGAGGCAAACTATGATGATGATGATGACGATGACGACGACGACGACGACGACGACGATGGTGTTGATGGTTATAGTGATGATGATGGTGGACATGTAATTTCTTCTGAATTATTTGATGATTGGGCAAGCTTTGAGACAATGAAGTCTTCTCATCCAATGTTTTTTGCCAAGAAAATATCAGAGGTGCGCTCCTTTTGGATTAAAAAGCATATCATCTTTCTTAATGGAGCTACACTTGTTTTTATTCTTTATTGTAGTTTTACACCCTTCTTATCTTTATTTGGTTCAAATTAACAACTAGGAATTAATGTTTGGCCTGTTTTATTCACTTTTATTATATTATCATGGTTTAATTGCTTTACCATTTTAGGTTGTATCAAGTATCCATCTGGATTGGATGGAACAACCACCTGCCAGCCTTGTCGTTCAAGGCCTTCTGAGACCTGCCTTGTTTGGAGATAACACTCTTTCTCAGAAACCAACACAAGGTGGTAAATCATCAATAGTATAATAATTATATTGATGTAGCAAAAAGATTGGCAACTATCCTCACCCTAGTGTAAATTGTGCAGAGATAGGGGAAAGAGGTGATGTTGAGAGTGGAACCTCATTTTACAAGTTGGAGATCCTTAACATACATCTGGTCTCTTCATATGGAAATCAGGCAAGTTTTTGTTTTCGGCTAGTCATTCTCTATCAACTAGCTATCCTTCTATTGACAAATCCTCTGGCAGACTCTCAAGGACCACAGGGTCTTGTAGTTGTTTGGGTTTTCAGATGGTAGTCGAATCATTTCCATTTTTTTCAAACGAGGAACCATAAGAATATGTTGTTTTTGATCTCTTAGATGATTTATGCTTTTTTTGAACTTCTTACATAGTTTCTGCATTTTATCTTTTTCTGTAGTCAACATTAAGTGAGTAGGGAACTTACGTAACTATACAAATCTTGAAGCTTGTTGCCATCCTTTTTTGTTCGTGTACAATTCTTGTGAGAAAGTCTAGTAGTCTTAAAAGTGTGTAGCATTCACATAACTGCAGATACACAAACATGCACACACACATTCACGTATATATCCAAGATGGTTTATTGGTCTACCTTTTATCACCTTCAGTCTTCAGTGAAAATCGAGGATTATCGAAAAGCCCAACCAGATCTTCTTGCACACCAAGCGACAAAAATTATATCTCGTTTAAAATCTACTGGTGATAAGTTTGTACAAGCTCTAAAGTCTCTCTGTTGGAGGTCCAGGGGTATCCAAGTGGAGGTAATACCTTGACATAGTTTATTTCTCAACAAGAATCTGAATTTTTTTTGTCACACTTAAAGCAAATATTATTCTTATCATGAAATTTTGACTACTGAAATCTCTTTTTTTTAATCTATCCAAGCACGTTGGCATCCTTTGTTGGTGGTTCAATGTTTGAACATCAGAAAAGTTACCTCAATGTTTGGAGAATGCGGATGTTGTCTTTCTGTCGTAGTATTTTTTTCCCCTGGACCTTTGAAGTATAGAACAGAGGATTTTTTTTTTTTTTGCTAAAATTCTGCACAACACTTCTGTTCTGTCATAAGAGCCATGTGAAACTAAAATGTTCTTTGTCTACTTTGCTTTTCTTATTTCATGGCCATGTAGAAAATGTGTTTTAACTTGTAGTAACATAAATATAATAGATTAATCTCGTCATGATTAATAAACTCTAATGAAGTTATGAAACTAATTTGCTGCTATTGAAGCTTTGCTTTCCAGTATACTGTACATCTAAATATAATGTGGCTCCAACTCCAGCCTTCTTTCTTTCATGTCTTTCCTCTTCTCTATCCTTTCCTATGTCATGGGTAAGTTTTTCTTTCCTGTTTCTCGGTCAGGAACCAGATTTTAGACAATTTCTGCTTTCAATCATTGTAGTCTGAGAAGCATGATGGACAGGATCAATCAATCCGGATTGGAATTGCACCAGCTGATCCAATCTGAGGGGGTAACCAGATCCCAGAAAGAGCTCCTGCTGGGATCATGCTCCTAGATGCTGGATGAGCCTGGATAGGCTGACCCCAATGGATGGGGTTGGATCTCTGCTGAGAGACTGGAGGGGTGGTTGTGATGCCACCTTTGCATCTTCATCATATTGGGTCCAGGTACCCAATATGTATCGGGTCTGGATAACTAACGATTCAATAATTTAGGGACTGTTTGGTAGCCATATTGAACACCTCTATCACTACAATTTTGAAATTGATAGTGACAGAAATCATCAGTAGTTGTTTGGCTAATAGTATCAATATTGAAATTTTTGTGCAAACAAAGCATGATACGTAATACAAATGTCCATCCGTATCACTTTCAATATTGATACTCTATCTTTTTGCAATATCAACATCAAAATTGATATAATATCATTTTTGATACTAACTCATATTCAATCTAATGGACTCATAGATTGTAGAATCGGCTTACCTAAATCGGGATTGGCCGATTCTCAGCTTAGATCGGCATTGCCAATCCAATATTGGCCTAGAGGACCAATCTGGAGCCGATTCATGTAGGAATCAGCCTGGATCAACTGATCCTTCTTTATTGGATCAAGAATCGGGTCAATTCTGATCTGATCATGTGATCCCCCTATGTTGCCCCCGATTTCCCCTCCCCCAACCTTTCCTCCCGATTCTAGGGCTCACATTCCCCTCCTGTGAGATCCCCCCTTCTGATTCTCCCCCATCGGACGAGGAGCACAATGCCCCTACACATCGTGATGTTGGATGGCAACACGGATACATGCTAAATGTTGACATGAAAAGAGTGAAATGTAAGTGAAATGGGAAAGAAATGAATAGCGGTATTTACCGACTCAAACAACTCATATGGAATTAGTGAAAATGTGAAGAAATGTGACAATGTATCAGTAGAGCTTTAGGAAGAAATAAAGGGATATTTAATTGGGAGAACATCATAGAAGGAGATACATATGGAGTGAAGACACGAGTTGCATGATGAGTTGCTCAGACGAAGAGATAAATCTCATATCTGAAAGCCTTAAAAAAGGTAAAGGAAAGAATCAAGTTGAGGTTGAAGGAACAAGTTCAGAGGTTGAAGAGGAATCACAAATCATGAGAGTAATGCAGGTAAGTAAGGCTCATGCCCGTGAAGATGAGGAGAGAAGAAGGGGGGCAAGAGAATCTACTGCTAGACATTCTAACGTTGAAGGCTCTCGCCTTACACCTCAGTTAGACCTAGAGGGTGAGTTTCATCAGTCACAATTTTTTAGGCCGACGGACATGTCCATGTATAGATGCAAGACATAAGCCAAAGGATGATAAAGTAGGCCTTTAAAGGAGTTAAGATTTCGACATAGGCTGCATAAAGGCAGTCAAACATATATGTAAATCATTTTTGCATACCGGTAGATCAAGCCTTAGCTTCTTCTATATTTGTCTTATATTTTTGTGACAAATATTAGCATTTGTCTTATTTCCCATTGATATTGGTGTCCCAGTTTATGTAGACATTGGACTATATTTCTAGACGATGGTTGATGCCATCGGTGAGATGGGCTAGGATTAAAAGTCTCAACATCCAAATACATCTGAGGGTGGTTTGGATGTAGAGTTGTCCTTATGGATAGATTCAAGGCAGTGTGAAAGGAAGACGATGGAGCCGGAGCTGTCGAAGCTGTGCTTGCGAAGATGCCGTCCGGTCCATCTGCAGTTTCCAGGACGTTGTTGAAGCCAGAGGAGAAGCTAGAAGTTCACCGTTCGGAGATCGTTGGATTGAAGAAGTCCAATGCCATCGAGCAAGAATAGTTGACCAGATTCCGGGGATCGCCAGATCTACTTCTCGCCCGGAAGTTGTCGCTCGCGATTGCTTTGTTGTGCTAGTTTGCAATGCAGTTGAGAATTTCAGGAAGCCGAACTGGAAGGTGTGCTTGGACAGGAGGAGGATCGAATGGAGAAGAAGATATAAGGAGATGAGCAATCTCGTTGACAAGAGGATCAAACAAAGAAGAAGAGGCGAGAGAGATGAGCAGCAGGGGAAAATCTTCTTAAAAGGAAGAGAGAGGAGAAGAAGAAACAGGAAGAAGGCCCACCTGTCCGAGGGGAGAGGGGAAGCGGAAGAATGGGGCCAAGCCTCCTACTGCAGATGAACTGCTAGAGGTGTCACAAAAATTTCCCACCATTCAACTATCTGATTCATGAGTGCATAGGCCTCTTATATAGAGGGCCAACAATTATTACAAAATACCCTGTAAAGCAGATATTTACATAAAGTCTTTCTGAAGATTGAAATGAAAAAAACTTTTTATATCCTACCAAATCGGTCCCCATCATTCACTACAGTAGACACATTTGCTCCATCTATTGATCCATTTTCTTTTCTTTTTTTCGGCCTGTCAAATGTCGATATTTCTTTGGCCTGTCAAAAATTGAGTAAAAACTTAAATTTTTCATGGGTATCCCAGGTCATTTAAAATTTTTGATTGATATTACTAGTTTCCTGGCTATTATTCAATGAGTTGAATTTTTTTCATTAGTTTTTATTATGAGAGCCAATGGTTAAATAAAAAGGTAGAACTACTTTGCAGTGTCACACTAATAATTTTGCTAATATACACTATACAGTTTGTCGGATTGGATTCGGCCTTAGCTTACTGATGTAACCTCAAAAATCTAAAGATTTAAAGATTTTGGTTTTGGAAATTCATTTTTCATTTGAATTTGAATTAGACCTTAGCATTGACTCATTAGGAAAATAGGTGATATTCCATAAAAGTACTGACTAGGGTCTATTATAGTTTGAGGTTGTTAGGTTCTTTGAAAATTGATTTTGACCTCTCCCCGTCGGATGGTGCGAATATCCGACGTTAATTACATCGAGATTTCTTGAATACCCTTGATTAAGCGTCATAGCGATTCATGGAAATAGAAGACAATGCATCCACAAAAATAAACATTCATACAAACACATAGGATAAAACAACCCCATGAGCTTGATGGAAGGCAAGCATTTAATTTAGTTTTGAATTTGATTTGAATTGATTTGATTTGAATTTGATTTGATTTGAATTGGTTTGATTAATTTGAATTTGTTTTAGTTTAGTTTGAGTTGAATTTAATTGGTTGAAATTTGGATTTGGTTGTACGAAGACTCAGATTTCAGATTCTGGATTTTACAGTTTTCCAGATTTACAAGTTTGCTTGGATTCCGGATTTTTTATCTTCGGATATGACATTCAGATTAAAATCCTTGGAGTTCAGATTTTGAATCTTTGAAATGCAGATTTCAGATTTTGGAGTTCATGTTTCAGATTTTCAAATCTCCAGATGTCAGATTTACACACATTTCATATTTTCCAGATTTCGGGCATCCAAACTTACAAATTACAGATTTTTTTTTGATCCTCGGCTGCAGGTTTTTATGAACCTCAGATTGTGTTCTCCAGTTAGTCTGATAGTTTCTGGACTTTACGGTATTAGGTTCTGTGCACATTTGCAGATTTTAGTCTTCAAATTTCAGATTGCAGATTTTTTTTAGCTCGGCTCTCCTGCAGATTTCAGATTTCTTACAGATTCACCATTTCATAAGTTCAGATTTTTTTATAATTTAAGCTGCAGATTTAGATTCACTGTTTGTTTTATTATTTCAGATTCACAGGTTCGGCTTGAATTCCAGATGTTTAGATTTTTACAACTTCAGAGTTTTAGACTTTGTTTTATGTCAAAATTTGTTGTCTTGCCTTCCAAAAAAAATCTCATGTGGTTATTCTCTCCTTGTAGCATAAACCCATGCACCGAACATGAATTTTCACTTATTTGATCTCTCGATATGAGACATGATTTACAGTCATGACCAACAATCCGGTCTCTTGAGTTCTTGACGAACTTGTCAATTCATGGGTGGCATATACCCGGTCTTGATAGACTTATGGGCATCCCCCACTGTTTTGATGATTCCATTAGCATATAATCGGCTTAGCGGCATGTTGACCATGCACGGCCTCATATAGCTAAAAATGGTAAGACATTGGGGTCTTTTATAGACCTTTGTATGTCTACCTTAAGGACGTAGGGGCGGATAGTTAGTCGACCCCCCAACTAGTCCGAATTTTGAATTCTTTTAAGTTAAGCCGAGACGTAGGGGCGGATGGTTAGTCGACCCCCCAACTAGTCCGGTTTGTTGAATTAAAGATGTATTTTTTTGTTTATTTTCACTTGATTGTTTATTTTAAAATGTTTTTTTTTGTTGAAGGATCATGCACTGCGCAGGTTCTGCTCAGCCGAACAGAGGCCTGGTCCACTGTTTGAACCGGGCCGGTTCTTTTCCTGGACCGGCAGCTCATTCCCACAGAGCCGGCGGACGCTCGGGGGGCCGGCCGGCTTCGCCCGGTCGCGCCTCCTTTTTTTTTGCCTTTTCTTCACCGGGTGGGCCCCACCCTTTTCCACCGTGGACTAAAGTTGGGAGACATATTTCTCTCGCGACTACAGTGCTTGCTCGACCCTCTCCGGCACCCGGCGGCAGTGCGGCCATCCTTTCCGGTAGCTCCCGGCCTTGTTCGACGGCGACGGCATCGGCAGAGGAGGAAGAAGGGGAAGGCGGTCCTAGGGGAGGAAGGAACCCTCTCCGACAGTGATTGGGAGGGTGGCCAGACCTGGCGGCCTCCACGGCGGCTTGCGGGAGGAACCTACGACATCTGGCGGAAGGAGAAATGAGCTCCGATCATGTCAATGGATGGTCCCGGCTCCTCCGGTGCTTCTAACAGGAAGAAGAGAACCTCCTATTGGCCTTGATGACTCTGGCAGAAGAAGAAAACAAGCTCCAGCGGCGCTAGCAACTCTGGCGAAACAGGGGACGGCCGGAACTTCCGATGGCGGTCGAAACGGGCTTTGATGGCGAGGTCGGAGGAGTTTGGAGGATCCAATGGTAACTTTGGGTGGCTCCGGTGATGTGAATAGATGCCCACGATAGCTGCTCTTTGATCGCAGTCGAGAAGGAGAACGGGGACTCCCGCGCGGGTGACTCTCTTTTTTCTCGGTTCTCTCCCGATTTCTCTCTTTTGTCTCCTCTTTCCTTTTTTTTTTCACGATGCCGCGGATGCGTCTTTTATAGACAAAGAGACCCGCTGCCATTGGCAAGCCGGTCCAACTCCAATTGGGAGTCGAATCTCTTCATATGTTGCGGGATAGGATTCTATTGCCATTCCCAACTCAACCTGCCACTGTGGGAGATCTCGTTGCTATCGGGACCTTTCGGATATGCTTCGACGGAAGGGTTCCACGTGCTGGAGAAGTCTGGCTCTCCACTAGACTTGCGAATTATTTACGGAACTACTAAAACCTCCTTCCTCTTTTTTGATTCCACCGCTAACTTCGCGCGGTAGACTCCCAGTCCCACGGGAAATTGGTTACCCCAAGTTGGGGCATAATGGCTCTCCTTATTTTGCATCCTCCAAAGGCTCGGACCTGCTCCGTGAAGGGTTCCCTGCAGTCCGATAGGACTGAGAAGAATCTCACCCTCTTCGCCTAACCTTATCTTTGTGAAATCAGCCAATTTTGACATCGACACAAGGCTGTCTCGAAATGGGACTTAGCCCATTAATCACTTGAATCATAGACTGCACAGGGTACCCACTTGAGCCATTCCGATTGAATTAAAATTGAGACGGGCTTCAATTATTGTGAAGATTTTGGGTATCAACACTTACTTGATCCGACAGAGATGGGCCATGGTTGTCAAGGTTACAAGGCACCCTAAGGCGTTCAAGGGTGCCAATTTCATTTAAATGACAAGACAGCCGCTTAACCATTGCTTGGACAGCAAACATTAATGTTAGTATTATATATACATATGTATATGTGTATATATACAAATATATGTAATTAGATGTTAATACTATAAATATATTTATGTATATATAAAACATATATATAAATCCAATTTTATGAATATATATGTATATATACATATATACACAAATATATATAATTAAATGTTGATACTATAAATATATTTATGTATATATACAAACATATATACATAAATACAATTGTATGTATTTATATGTATATATACTTGTTTACACAAATATATTTAGTTAGATGCTAATGCTGTATATATTATGTATATATACAAACATATATACGCATATACAATTATGTTTGTATGTTATAATTGAATGTGTGTTTATGTGTGCATGTAAATGTGATTTTATTTATGTAATTATGTATGTGTGGGTATATATTTTTGAAAAAGAGCTAATTTTGATGATAGTGAAATATGTTGATGCAATATGTTAATAGAGAAAAATTCATAATTTTTAAGTATTTAACATACATTTATAATGATAGTATAATATGTTAATATGTTTACAATATTATCAAATGTGATTTTATTTATGTGATTATGTATGCGTGTGTATATATTTTTGGGAAAGAGTTAGTCTTGATAAAATAATTGAGAGGGAGAGAAAAGAGGGTTAAGAGAGAACTTTATAATTTTAAAGTATTTAACATATATTTATAATGATAGTGAAATATGTTAATACGTTTACAATATCATTAAATGTGATTTTATCTATGTAATTATGTATGCATGTGTATATATTTTTGGGTAAGAGTTAATCTCGATAAAATAAGTGAGAGGGACAGAAAAGAGGGATAAGAAAGAACTTTATAATTTTAAAGTATTTAACATATATTTATAATGATAGTGAAAGATGTTAACATTTTTACACTATTATTAAATGGGTGCCCATGAATGGTCGATTAATTTGGGGTGCATAGCCAGGTGCCTTGGCACCTAGGCAGGCGCCCTGGCTAGTTACCTCTCCAAAGGCTCCTAGATGCGTGCCTTGACAATGACAACTATGGGATGGGCTGATCACATCTTTACTTCAGCTGGGATCAGCCCAAGTCAAATGGGATCTGAGGATGTGATGTTCCAATCTATTTCGTATCAAGATTGACTGCCAGATCAGCTGGATGTTCCTTCTTCCTCTGCCCATTTATTGCGGCTGCATGTGGCCTTGTCTTCCTGCCTAATTATGGGGAAGATTGAAGGGTCCTGTGGGTGTTATCTGGAGCCACAGGCCCAACAACACAGGAATTCACAACTTTAAGTTGCAGATCAGATATGTGGGACCTTGTCAATCTAAGGTCCAATCTTGACTCTGCCTGCCTTGCTTGCAGTGCTTCCGAAGCGTGCAACCTTTTGAATCCCTATGCCATAAAAAATCATCATCTTTGAATGTTCATTCTATTCTTTTATGTTGTAAATTTGCAATTTTCTGACATTTTATTCAGCCTAAACCTAAGAAGAGAGTTGTTGCTGCTGGCTTAAAACGAAAGCTAGCTTTTTCTTTCTGAATTTGAATTGTAATTCTGCTAATTTATGTCATATTATTTTGCCTGAAACATTTTTTGAGGCTTCTGACTTCCTACTTCTACATTGAAACCCAATTGTCAACGCACAATTACTTCTTAAGTTGATGATTTTATTGTAGGAGGTATATTTCAGTGGATTGGATAGTCTTGGATTTGACTTGAGGGTCTGTTCTGGTACACAAATCCAAACCTTACGGTTCTCCTTCAGAACACAGGTAAATTTATCTTGTTAGTTTTTTTGTTCTGTGGTTGTGCTTTTATAAGAATTGCATTTCAAATGTATGTAAAGACTAAAGAGCATTAGGCAATATTTCTAATCTTAATATTTGAAAATATAATCAAGGAAAAATTTAAATTTAAGATTTCTATGTAATTGTTTTTGAAGGTGGCAAAGCCACAATTCATTTTAAAGCAATAAAAAAGCAGTACTAGACGAGGAGAGAGAATTATAAAGAAAAGCAATAACAAAAGAGGAAGGCTCTACTACGACAGTAGATAAGAGAACTTATCTATAGAAAGTTTCACTTAAGGAATCCGGAAGCAAATACTTTTGCATTTGGATAAACCCCCATATAGGCAAAGAATCCAACTTCTCCCAAGGAAAGTTGAATTCAAAAGGTAGTGCTTTAGCGGCCAAACTCCTGCGAGGAGTTCATTCTATTCCTTTCCCTCTACATGGCCCATTGTATAGCGGGGAAGAACAGATTCCATTGTGCTTGATCATTCTTCCATGGATTCGGTTGG